>CM052797.1:75625854-75690340 GCA_028533885.1 Nasua narica
TAAAACATTTACTTTAGAAAACTGTAAACTTCATTCTTCATCTCTTTGAAATGTATATAAAACCTTTAAAAAACCAAATAGCCTCTAGTCAACACCTGGGAACTATATCTTTGAAATATAATCAGGGGAGATCCTGCTCCTCTCTCCCAGGCTCTATAAGATGGTAGGAGCCAAACTTGGATAGATCACTTCCTCCACGTTGCAAAACTACATCTTTTCATAAGGCTATGAGAAATTAATTTTTCCTTCGGATAAAGCCAGTTGGCTAATACAGATGGTCACCCCCGCTACCAAGTGAATTTGGGATGAACTATGTGTGCAAATGGTTGGGTTGAATCCTCTTTTTTTTTTTTTTTTAAGATTTTATTTATTTATTAGAGAGAGAGAGAGAGAGAGAGAGACTGAGAATGAGAGGGGAGAAGGTCAGAGGGAGAAGCAGACTTCCCGCAGATCCGGGAGTCCGACATGGGACTCGATCCCTGGACTCCAGGATCATGACCCGAGCCGAAGGCAGTCGCCCAACCAACTGAGCCACCCAGGCGCCCCTACATGATTCTTTTTATATAAGATATCTAGAATAGGTAGATCTGTAGAGTCATAATATGGGTTGGTCATAACCAGATACCAGAGGGAAAGAGGAGAGGGGAGAAACTGCTGAATAGAAAAGATGTTCAATCTGGAGTGTTGGATTGGTTTTGGACATGGATAAGGTTAGTTATGCAACATTTTGAAAAACTTAGTCCTTGTCATCTTATAGGATAATAAGTGAAGAGATTAATATTTCAAGCAATTACAAACTGAAAGGTTACGATGAGAATAAGCATTGTTCTGAGTGAAAATAATTGGTGAAATTCTTTAGAGCATAAGGTCAGGGAAGACCTTTCTGAGGTCGTAACATTTAAAATAAGGTCTAGATGTTGAAGAGGGTTGTCAAGCAGAGTCTTCAGAAGAGGTCTTCAGGTAAGGAAGAGGTTGACAAGTTTGAGGAACTGAATGTAGGTGTGGAGAATAGATGTCTGTACAGACTTTCCCTATAAATGGGTTGGGCCTGTAGCTGGCTCACAGTGTAGTTTAATAAATGGGACCTGTCATTCTTTAATGAACTGAATAGCTGAGTCACCATCTACTCTTCCCTCACATTGTGGTAGGATGAAGATATGTATATAGAGGTGGCAAGGACAATCTTATCTTTATCACCCCGTTCATCTTGTATGAAGCAAAGAGGTATAAAAAAATGTTAATACAGGATACATATTAGGTGTGTGTGTATACTGGGTATATATATTTAGCATAGAACAAGGTTATATATCTTGTATATAATGGGAATATGTGCTAGGGCATAGTAATAAGACCATTTTTTCGGAAGAGAAGGATGGGATATAAAACCAGACCACTAAAAGAACCTGGGGATAGGAGAAGGAAATAGATGACTGGAGGGAGAGGGATGGGGTCAGCAAGGGAAGGAAACCATCTCTTCTGGTGTATGGTGGATAGAAATGGGGTGAGTATCAACTGCCCTTCTGAGCTGTGTGCCACAAACAAAGCATTCTAGCTCTGGAAACATCAGCTGTGAAATAGGAACTATAATAATACTCCCACAGAAATTGTGTGGAGTTCAAATGAGATAATGATTGAAACTGACTCAGCAGGTTGCTTGATACAACATAAACTCTTAAATGTTTTCTTCCACTGTGGATATTACAACTTTCTAGATCTTCTTGATTTCATATTCTGTTCTCATGGTTTTATAACTTGAATTCATATTTTGGCTTTCTTTTGAGGGGGGGGGGGCTTTAACAAATGCCCTTATAGAGAAAACTGTTAAGTTTCTGAATGGCCCAGATTTTCTCTTCAGCCTCTTAACTACATTTTAAAGAAGTGAGAAACTTCTTTGTTACTAGAATATAGGTTACTGACTCTAGTCAGTACATTCATACTGGTAACTCAAATAGCAAAATAGTAATTGAAATCAACCATTATTCAAACATGAAGTTGTTTCACTGAATTAAATAGCTTAGATGCTTTTGTGTGTGGAAACTGTCAATGCTTAGAAGCATTTAGTTATCAGGCATAAGTAAAGTATGGTATTAGATGCTTTTGAAAGGTGGACTGAATTAGATACAGAAAATGTAGGTTTAATATTTCTAGCATCTTTAACACTTACTCATTAGACTCATAGCATATTTTTAATTATATTTTATGGCTCTTTCTTATATTTACAAAAACAGGTTTGGAAAGGCAAAATGAGTAGCCCATAAGTAGTAAATTATAATAATTGGAATCTGAATTCATTTGTTGTTTTGACTCCCAAGCCCAGTATTCTTTCAACACATAAAGATCTGGGTAGATAAAGCGTATTCACTTACTTAGCAACTGAGGCTAAGCATAACTTTTCAAGTAACAAATCTATAAGCTCTATCCCTGCAGTAGGGGGTATTTACTATAGTACAGCCCCTCTAGATTTATAGTTCAAAGATAATATGCTCAAATCTCAGCTTTGCCACTTACTATTTCTGGGGTGCTGGATGAGTCACTTTGACCTTGAGATTTAATTCTCTCCTCTTTGATAAAATTAAAGGGTATAGGGAAGCCACTGATAAAACTAAAATGATCTAGAGACAGGACATCCCATTGATTAGAAGATATTGATTTTATATTTATAAAATTTCAATTTTTGAGAATGATAATTTTATATTGCATTTAAAATATTTAAGGAATGCTTTTGTCAACTGTGGGAGAGGTTAAATATTTTCACAGGGAACAGTTTTGCCATGAAACACTTTTGAAGTAGGCAGAGGATTCATTTTAAAGAAACGTTATTTACCCTATTGTTTGTTCAAATCCATACAATCAGAAGTTATTTAGAATTCTGTCATACCCCATGTATGACAGACATACTGTCTGTACTGTATTACTCTTTAAAAGATCTTTTAAAATTATTCTTACTCTCCCTGTCTTCTGGATTGTAGAGGTTAATAAGTTCCTCAATATGCTAACTACTTAAAAAAATTTTTTTTAGGTCCTGCAATATATTTTGTTAGGTCCTTTCAATACAAGTGTTCTTCTGTTCTATTATTTGGGCACTTCAGTTGCCAGAAACAGTCGATGTACTTCTGATAGTGCCGATCAGGGGATATCCTACTAATTGCTTTTGATCTGCCTTAAAGAGAGCAATTAGCAACAACTCAAATTTTATCTTTGGGGATATGAACATTTTCATGACCAAACTTGAGTTTTTGGTCCTAAAAACTTATCATAGAGAAAATGATGCTTCTAATCCCATGAACATGTTCGAAGAGTTGTGCTGATATTTTTCTCAGATCTTTTCCTTTGAGACACAAAGTTGAGGTCTTTTTTTTCTTTGTGAGGGGTTAGGTTTCACACGTGTTTATATTTAGTACCTGTGGGAGTCTAAACTGATGATTAATGGTTGAGAATCCGTTTTAAAAAATGTATGGCTGAAGGCAGAAAATAAAGTGCTGATTGGTTCATTAAGCAATTCAATCCCAAACCGTAAAAAGTTTTAAGTTTAATCCTGCCTGAAGCCTGACTGATCCTGTCATAAACACTTTTCATAAACCTTCCACTTAAATCTGGTCTTGCGGTTTTATTAATCTAGCAATAACTCAAAATGACACCCCATGTAGCAATATAAATCTATAAGATGGATATAATAAAACGCACACCATTACAACACCACGGGTAATTACGTAAAAATGCACTTTCCTTTAGTTAGGTATGTCTCCCTGAATTGCTGCCTTTGCCTTGGTTGAACAGATGTGTTGACTGTAACACTGTCTCAGTGTATTGGTGTGCCTGAAGGAAAAGACAGAAATGCAGATAGTCCCTGATGATAAAAAAGTTCTGGAGTTTGGAGAGCCTGATTTGCAAAACTCAGGGAGCAATTTAACAAAGCCCTGCATTTGTGGAGCCTCTATTCTCTGGGAAGGTTCCTTTTCTGTGTTGCTGTGTGGAATTTTTAGCTCTTGGATTTAATGGCTGTATTGATATTCTGTGGATGTATCCAGGCTCATGTGCTTCAGGCACACTTTTAGAAACTCCAAGTCCCAGCTGTCAGACTTTTTTTTTTTTTCTTTTGAGGAGAGGGGCTTTTTACTTCTGAGTCTGGAGGTTAGATGAACTCTCAAACTAGATCATAGCAGACTTAACAGGATTGGAGTAATACAGTATTTCTAAGGTTATTTGGAACAGAAGGCTGCATGTTTATTTTAATGGGGCAGAGAGACCTTTCCAAGAGTAAGCTTAGAAGGAATCCATAAGAGCTAGAGAGTTTGTTTTCATATGCCTGCTCTAGTCGCTCAACTGCAGCAATCTGCTCTCAAATAAAAATAAGCCTTGAAGGAGTGTTCAAATACCTACTATTGAGCCCATGGGACATTTAGGCTTTTATAAGACAGGTGTTGGAAAATATCTGAAGCCATAGCGTTTCCCTTTCTCTCGCCCTCTCCCCCCCCCGGAGCTTGTGCTTTATGGGTTCAGATTGACTATACATGAGAAAGATCCACTTTGTGACAGTGTTTTAGCACTGTTAGAACTATAATTCAGTAAAATACATATGTAATTGTTTGAGGATCTTCTCCTCTGCTAGATTTTGAACTCCCTAGTGCTTAGTACAGCACAATAGTTTCTCCTAAGATTAAAATTTGGTATTCTTACATGGGAGTCTAAGACCTTCACAACAACTTCTATGCATTAGATACTTATCAGATTTGTGTCTCAAAAAACTTGGATTCTTTTAGTCTTCCAAATATAGCAGTATGTGGATAACACAGCAATAATGTGAACTTGAATATCAGACAGTTGGCAATTGGCAACGACCCTTTGCCCAGCTCCTGAGCTCCGTAAAGGCAGATAGAGGGTGTGGTGTAGGCGAAGGTTATGTGGTGGTGGTGGTGGCGGTGGTGGCAGGGGTGGTTGGGGAAACATGGACAGAAGGGTAAAATCCTGTGGGGAAATTTCAGGCATTAAGCAATCCCCTTCCTCAATAGTAGCAAAGAAGTTAGGGTCCTGTATTCATCTACTGGTAGTTTCTAGACCCATTCTTTTTGTCTCAGGCTGAAATCCACCCCTTATTCCCTGGCCCCTAACCTACCATATTCTTGGAATTCCTGCTTGTCTTTGAAGGCTCTTCGATATTTAAATTGGAACAGAAAATTATCAGAGGTGTCAAACTGCAGCCAGAACAGATGGATTTAGATGAATCCCTCATTTCACTAACTTTGTGATGACGGAGGCCTATGTTTTACCCCAGGGTTTTTATTTTTGTTGTTTGACTCCATTTGTAGCTGTCTGTCAGGGTTTTCCAGGGTTTTACTGGTGTACAAGTAGCCTCATTTTACATACCAACTACTATCATTACATACAAACAATGGAAAAAATAAATATCAACCACATAAACTATTTTCTGTTCAATTATGTGGACTATTACCATTAGGGAGAAATACTATAGTAAGTCAAAACTGTAAGCTCTGCATAGTACAGTTTTCCTATTGCTCCATGATCAGATAGCAAAACAAATAGATACTTGCTAACTTTTCATCTTTATGTGATAGAAGCTACTTTCTGATTTCAATTTCCAGGTAGTATAAACAATTCTCTTATTTACATTCACTCATCACATTCAAGGCTCTTCAGATCAATATCGAAGTACCAGAGACCCAGGAAACATCGAAGCCAGAATCACAATTGAATTTATTATCCTAATTTTGCTGCTATCCCACTAGAGATACTTTTATTTGAATATTTATAATATACAATAGCAAATACTTGTTGTAGTAAACACTTTGCAACTATTTATCTAACCCATTTAGTTGAATGCAGACCATTGGATATCTTAAATTAACATTGGCTATTTTCCTTTAACCTTTAAAATAAGACTGCTTGAGTGTGTTTTGTTTGGACAAGGAGTCCACCTGTTTATCTACTTTGCTCTTCTCACGTCAAGGGGGTAGAAGAGAGAAAATGGACTCTTCCTTAGAGCAAATAGAATTCACCATTCCTCTTTTTACTGCTTTTGCTAAAACATTACTAATTAGGAGAAAAGAAAAGTTAGCAGTTGGGAAATTCTTTAGAGCTTTTGAGTGAATGGGTAAAGCAGAAAGAACTTTCATTCAGAAATAAGAGTAGGATCACTGAACTCTACCTCTGAAACTAATAATATACTATATATTAATTGAATTTAAATAAAAAAATGAACTTGTAAAGAAAAGGTATCAGTAATCACACCGTGTACTCGAATGAGATAAATGTTAATTAAATTAACAACAATAAAAGAAATAAAGTAGGACTTCTATAAGTTCTTCCTCAAGATTCCACTCTCAGGGTGGCTGGAGGGTTTCCCTCAACACAAAGCAATTCTCGAACACCAGCTGGGGGTCTGCTACTTCAACTCAGTTCTGACACCATCTATCAGGAGATAGAGCATCAGGTTGTACAGGCTAAGGACTTAGTCCTACAAGACTTCCCTCTACCTCCAACCTAAAAATTTGCAAGCCACAGGTTGTTACCTGTGCTTTTGACCAATAGGCTATAGAGCGGATGTTTCAATGTCCTCTTCCTCGGATTTGATTAATTTGCTAGTGCAGTGCACAGAACTAAGGGAAACCCTTAGCTTTACCAGTTTATTAAAGGACATAGGAAGATATGAATCAACAGCCAGATGAAGGAATATGTGCGACAAGGTATGGAGAAAGGGTGTGGAGCTTTCATGCCCTCTTCAGGTATACCACTCTCCTGGGACTTCTGTGTGTGTTCACCAACATGGAAGCTCTCTGAACCCCCTCCTTTTTTTTTCTAAATTAAGAAAAAATTATTTTTTATGGAGGCTTCCTTACACAGTCATGATTGACTAAATCCAGGATATCTCCCCTCTTTGGGAGTCGAGCTAGGGCTGAAAGTTTCACCCCTGTAATCACATTGTGGATCCTCCTGGTGACCATTTCTCCTTTGAGTGGGGTCCAAAAGTCAGCTCGGAAACCAGCAAAAGACAACTTTATGCTCTTATCATGGGACATTCCAATGGTTTGGGGAGCTGTGAACCAGGAACTGTGGACAAAGACCAAATATATATGAAAACTAGATTATTGTCATCTGAGGGACCAAATATATAGGAGAACTGTATTTTTGTCATCTCAGTGATCAAATATATGTATATATATATATATATATATATATATATATATATATATATATAAATTTTTTTTTTTTACAGATCACCGTATCTCAGTAGTTCTTTTTACGTTCTTTGGATAAGAACATAAGAGTTTTGCAGTTCTCAAATTTGCCATCTGTCTTACCAAATGGTGCTAAGGTAGGGAAGAGCAGTATTTATACACACACACGCACACATGACTCTATTTTCTGTCAAAATGTAACATAGAAAAACCTATTTAAGAGTCTTAATATATTTTTGTTCTCAGGTTGTAAATATTCATAGAGATCAATTGTTTATCCTAATAGTTCCATACTTTACTCATTTTCTAAGAGCAACATAAGACTCTGGAAACCTTAACTTTAAAATGCTTCTTAAAATTTATATTTTTTAAACTAACACAATAGAGTTCTTTTTGGTGTACAGTTCTGAGGATTATAACATATGGACAGTGTTCTTAACTGCTACCATCAAGATATAGGCGAGTCTCATTACCCCAAATTTTTTTCTCATGCTGCCCCTAACTCCTGGCAACAAATGATCTATTGTGTCGGTGTAGTTTTATCTTGTCCAGAATGTCCTATAAATGAAATCATCTAGTATAAGGTTTTTTTTCTTTGATTCTGGCTTCTCTTACTTAGTATCCTGCAGATTTATTTATGCTAGTATGTCAATTTATTTCTTTTTATTTTCTATTTTCATTCGTCAGTTGAAAGATAATAGGGTTATTTCCAATTTTGACTGAATATGAAGAAAGTTGCTGTAAACTTCTTGTGTTGTAAATGGGGCAGTATGCTCCCCTCCTGGGGCCTTTAAAGGTTATTCCAACAGGGTCACAGAAATTAAACTCGGGTATATGAAATTCAAGGTCATCTTATACCCCTAGGTCCTAGAAGAGGGAAATGGAGGGCCATACAGAAGGAGCTTTTAGGGGATGGGTTCAGCCAAGCAAGTGCGGAGCTGAGAGAGTTGAGGACTTGTGGACAAATGCCTTTATCAGGCAGTCAGAATGGAGTTCCCAGAAAAGGTATGAAGGAATTCATTGGTGACTTGAATGCCAGGAGGTCATAGCCAGGGGAGGGTAAGAAGGGGAACTGGTAGCAGCAAGGACTAGCCTTATCATCTTGGTATACCTGGGTGCCTGGGTGGAGTGCTCACAGCCTTTTTGGGAGATGTTGAAGCCTCAGGAAAATGTGAAGTTCCAAAAATTTATACGTTTCTGCATACAAATTTTGATGTGATCACTGTTTTAAATTACTTTGGGTAAATACCTGGAAGTATGATCGCTGTGTCATAAAGTTATACATTTTTAACTTCACAGGACGTTGGCAAACTGTTTTCTAAAGTGACTATACTAAATTGTCACTGAAAATGTATGAGTATTCCAGTTGCTCAGCATTCTCAGTTGTTGTTGTTTTAATTTCATCTTTCTTGGAGATGTATAGTCCTGTCTTGTTTTCATTTGCATTTATTTAATGACTAACAATGTTGAGCTTCTTTCCATGTACTTATTTGCCATCTGTAGTTCTTTGATAAAAGTATCTATTCAAATATTTTGCACTTTTTTTTTTTTTGACTTGTTACTGAATTTGAAAGGTTCTTGTATTCTACATATTTGTTAGATGTGATTTGCAAATATTTTCTCCTACTTTCATGGCTTATCTTTTCATTTCCTTGACAGTGTCTTACATGGAAAAGAACTTTAGGTTTTGGATGAAGTTAAATTTCTTTTTTTCTCTTATGAATCGTGATTTTAATGTATTTAAAAACACTTTACCTAACTCAAGATTAAAAAGAATTTCTCAAAAAAAAAATTTCTCTTTTTCTGGAAGTTTCATAGTTGTAGGTTTTAAATTTTGGTTTATGATGCATTTTGAGTCGTTTTGTATATGATATGAGGGATGGGTTGAAGTTTGTTTTATTTTTTGTTTTATGAATTTATTGATTTATTCTCACCATATTTTTTGAAAAGCTTATTTTTTTCCTATTACCTCTGTGCTTCTGTTAAAATTCAGTTTTTCTTACTTGTATGTGTGAATTTCTAGACTATTCTTTTACACTGAACTGTGTATCCTTCTGCCAATGACACTATTGATTATTGTAGCTTTACAGTTAGTTTTTAAATTCAATATTTATGCTATAAATATTCTTCTAAGCACTGATTTGACTATATCCCACTAATTTTACTATGTCATATTTTCATTTCGTTCAAAATAGTTTTTATTTGAGACTTCCTCTTTGACTTGTGTTATTTTTATTTTTATTTTTTAAAGATTTTTATTTATTTGACAGAGAGAGATGACAAGTAGGCAGAAAGGCAGGCAGAGAGAGAGAAGGGGAAGCAGGCTCCCTGCTGAGCAGCTGGGGCTCTGTCCCAGGACCCTGAGATCATGACCTGAGCCGAAGGCAGAGGCTTTAACCCACTGAGCCACCCAGGCGCCCCTGACTTATGTTATTTTAAATTAGTGTGTGTTCTCTAACTTTGTTCTCTTGCAGAGTTGTTTTAGCTATTCTAGTGTTTTCCCTTTCTGTATAAAATTCTGAATTTTCTTGTTAATATTTAAAAAAAAAAAAAGTTACCTGGGATTTCTGTTGGAATTTTAAGTGTTGTGTTATTTTGAAGATTTTCAGTTTAATTGTTATTAGAGAATATACTTTTTTAGGCTTTTAATTCTTCAAAATGTTAGGATTTGTTTTATGGCTTATGCTTTTTATGATCTATCTTGGTGAATGATTCTTTTTTCTTTAAAAAGAATATATATTTTGCTGTTTGGTGAAGCATTCTATAAAATATCAATTAGGGTGAAGTTGGTGAATAGCTTTGCTAAAATCTTCTATATCCTTATTGCTTTTTTTCCTTTTTGCTGTACTCATTGAGAGAGCATTGTTGTACATATATTGTACATATATTTGTGTGTTTATTTCTTCTATTGCTTCTACCCATTTTTAAAAATGTATCTTGAAGCTAATTTTTTAGATAATACACATTTAAGCTAATCACGCCTTTGTCTTATATCTTTGTGAGTGGGCTTTTTTCACCAAGTCCCTTTTTTATTTTATTTGGAATCTATTTTTATTACTATAAGCATTTCAGGTTTTATCTAGTGCTGCATTTTCCCTCCTTTTACTTTTAATCCATTAGGATCATAATTAAAGTGGGTTTCTTGTGAAATGGATATGTTTTTAATCCAGTCCAACACTGTCTTTTAATTGGTATGTTTAGACCATTTCTGTTTAATGTAATTAGTAATATGGCTGGACTTTGAAACATAATTTTAATATTTCTCCCTTTTGGATTTTCCTATTCTTCCTTTTCCCCCTTCTTTTGGATTATTTTCATATTTTTCAGTATAGCACTTTTATCTACTTTTCGCTATATTGCTTCATATTTTTAATCAGTTATGCTAGGAAATAAAATACAACTAACCTTTTAGACTTTATACAGAGTTAATATTTAAGTTTTTTTTTTAAGATTTTATTTATTTATTTGACAGAGAGAGAGATCACAAGTAGGCAGAGAGGCAGGCAGAGAGAGAGGGGGAAGCAGGTTCCCTGCTGAGCAGAGAGCCCGATGTGGGGCTGGATCCCAGGACCCTGAGATCATGACCTGAGCCGAAGGCAGAGGCCTTAACCCACTGAGCCACCCAGGCGCCCCCAGAGTTAATATTTAAATAATATGTAGAAGCTTGTAATCACATAAGCCCCTTTATCCTTCTCCTTGTATTAGAGTTGTTACATGCATATAATGTATACCTTTATAGACATTGAACAGCCCCACCAGGAAATGTTCATTTTGTTTTCATCAAAAAAGCATCTTTTAAATAACTGAAGAATATTGTCCAAATATTTAGTATTTGTTACTTTTCATGCATGTATCCAGTTCTAAATTTCTTACTAACATTTCATGAACATAGTTACGATGGACTTTTTCTTAAAGTATTGGACTGATGATTTCAACATCTGGGTCATCTTGGGATTTAATTATTGACTGTCTTTTCCAATGAGAGTTGATCAAATTGTGTTATATTTATATGTGAATGACTTTTTATTATAATATTTTGAATGTCACATCTTGTGTTCCTTTGTTCTCTAGATAATGTTGAGTTCTACCTCCTCACCACAACCGTCTTAAATTTTGAAGTAATCAATCTACAACCTGGGTAAGTTTAGACCCATTCATTTTATCTCCCTTTCTGTGGGTGGGATATCTAATATCAGTTTAGTTTTCAAAGACTTTACTATGTTGCTTTGACTAAATTCTGTGTGTGCCACTCAGGGCTTGTTTTAGCAAGTGGATCCTGTTTTGTATTATTATCCAGCTCTTACAACCTTTGTAGTGAACTAGGTTTGTATTGTGCATGCAACACATGCACGCAAGGGTGAGCCTAGAACTTGTGCTGGATCGTAGAATTAGAGAATTCCCTTCTCCATCTCTCTACTTGACGGGATCCCCCTTTCCCCCCCCAGACACACACACTCTTTGGCTTCTAGGATCCACTTTTCCTTGTTCTCTTTCCAGAAAGAGAGGGATTCTCTTTGAGATTCTTGCTGTCTGTGCCCACTGAATAATTCCATAATTGGAGTCATCTTCAGGTCAAAGTCAGGAGAGAAAAGATGGTATATTAAGTTTGTAGAGCTGGCATAACAAATTGCCATGAAGTGAGTAATTTCAACAATAGAAATATGTCTCCAAGCTCTGAAGGCTAGAACTCTGAGATCAAGGTGTTGTCAGGGCCATATGCCCTCTGGCACTAGGGAGGGACCTGTTCCAGGCCTCTCTCCTAGCCTCTGGTAGCTTCTTGGTTGTGGCAGTATAATTCTAATGTGGCATTCTTCCTGTGTGCATGTCTCTGTGATCAAATTTTCTCCTTTTATAAGGATATCAGTCCTATTATATTAGGTACCACCCTAATAACCTCATTTTAATTTGATCATCCTGAAAGGACACTATATCCAAATAAGGTCACATTTAAGTACTAGGGGTTAGGAACCCAACATATTTTTGGGAGGGACACAATTCAATCTGTAACGGGTGAAGGGGGTGGCAGGGGTGGGGGAGGACTCCAGGAAACTACTGTACTGGTCACTTCAAGTTATGACTGTCCTTTTCAATCTGCTTACTACTTTTCAGAGTTTTTAGGTAATTGCCTTGTTGTATTTTGTTCAGATGTTTTTACTATAGTTGGTTTACTTCCAACTGGTGGTTGTAACTTTTAAAAATAAGTAAAGACCTTTTAGTTTTAGGGTTATCCAAGTACTTCTTAAGTTCAAGGAGATGTGTCAGCCAAAATGAGAACCACAGTTGAAATGAATGACAGGTTAAAAGACTATTTGGAGGAGAATTTGGGGTCCAATATGCACAATAGTAGTTTGCAGTCAAGGTGAACTATCTTCTAATCTCTGAATCATTATGACTTAGAGCAACTCAGCCTCATACTCCAGTTCTCTTTCAGTGGTGCTACTCTTGATTGATTTCTTGGGGTAAGAATTTGGCAGTATGGTTAGGACTAGAAAAATAAGTTGCATATTATTTCAATGGTTGCTATTTATGGTAAAGGTCCCTTCAATTTATCATATACTCATTTACTGCTTTCTGGGGTTATAAGGGTATATTAGAAATAGTTCCTGAGATTAAGGAGTCACAGTCTAAGAAGGCAGTGAGAAATGTGGGTAAATAATTGTTGTATTGATATGCTAAGTGCTCTGAGGTAAATACAAAGGCTCACAAGTTAGAGATCTGGTGGAAGGGCTAGGAGAATAGGCCAAGAATGAAGAAAATGATTTTACTATGGGGATGGGGGTAGAAATGGGGATTTGGAGAAGGGTTGGTGTAGGCAAAAACAAACAGCCTTTAAGTGTCAGGAATGGTCTGTTATACATTTCTTGAATATTGATTATCAAAAAACATTATGTATTGGTGCCCTCAGATGGCAGTCTGTTTGGTGGCCAAGACACAGATGAACAGGAACTTAAGAAAAAACATATTTCAGACAAAGGACTAAAGCATTTGCTACTGTTTTTGAGATATTCTTTTTAGCATTGATCTGAGAAACATCACACAGGATAGAAATATAGAAAGACCTCAGGAGAATGAACTTTTATCCCCACAGGCACATTTCTATTTCTTTGGTTCATTACATTCAATAATTCAGAATGGCTCATTCACGGTTTGATCTGATAATAATCAGTCAGGGAAGGGGAAGTAATTTGTAAATGCCACCCAAAGTTAGGTTGTGCCCTGAAGTCTTTTATTGGAAATCTTGTTTGGAAGTTAATTGGAGAACAGTTAATTGGACAAGGCAGTGGAGGAAGGATTAATTTAAGTTTCTATGAAAATTGGCACTCAGGACTTGTGTGAACCATGGAGGGACATATTTGTAAGGTTTGCTCTTGCCAGTTATTATGTAGCACAACCATAGTGATATGTATCAGAAAGAGCCTGCTGTCAGAACAGTTTGGGCTATTCTTCTCTAACAGGCTCTCTTATACTGTTTCAACAACCACAATTTCAGATAGCACATCCTAAAATTACATTGCATTGATCATATTGCAATCATAGTCAAAAACAAAAAGGCTGTTCTGCATAGTATGGGAGCAACTCATAGCCTTAGAAGGATGGAATAAGTAAATACAGATTTGATTTGGGGCTCAGAGTCACTATTACCCCATCTGCAGTCCACACAGCTACTGATCTCTAATTTCTTACTTAAAGGACAATGAAAACAATTCTTAAGTATAGAACAAATTCCAGAATCCTAGAATTATGACAAGTACTTCATCAGTGCTTCCATTTTTACCTCCCCGAACTCTGGAGCATGCCCTGCATAATCAACAATTCAGAACGTCTTACCAAACCCTGCACAAAATATGCCTGCCTTTCACACCTCCCTGCCTTTACCTAGTGTCCCTTATGTTAGAAATGTACTCCTGACTTTCCCAGCCACCCTGCCTGGAAAATCTATTCATGCTTCATGACTCTGTTCGAACAATTATCACTTCCTCTCTAGTGCCTTTTTGGCTTTCTTAGGCAGAGGTAGTTACTTCCCCCCCCCCTGTAAACTTACAGCAATTTAGTCATACTTCTATTTTAGCACTAATTAAATTGCATTTCAGTTTACATAGTTATATTTCTCCCATGTCTTCTTGGCTGTCAGCTCCTTTGTCATTGTTTACTGTTGTAGTAGAAGCTTAGTAAATATTGATACGCAAATATTTCAACAAAATAATCTTTGAAAAAAAACGAATAAAATAATACGCTATACTTGGAAGGGAAAATGTACTAAACAGACCTCAGATGTATTACTGTGCTTAATATTTGCCCATCCAGATCTATTATTTACCCGTTTATAATCTGCTATGTGTCCAAGAAAGCTGAACTTTATGGACAGAATTAATGTGGTCCTTTACTCTCTGGCTTTGGTTGAGTTGAGTTTTTGGTCCAGGGGACCAAGGATAGATGATCACAGAGTAAGAAAAGAGTGGATCTGGGTATTTATTTCCCTAGGTTCCTTTTTGCTGTATCTTATTGGGTTGGCTAGGTCCCTCTACCAAAGGCCACAGCTCTACATGATAGCAATCTACCCTGGGTTCTAGTCTCTGCTCCTTCCCTCTGTCCCTTAGGCCTATGGGTAGTAGTAATGGTCTCACTATGTTGCTAGATGGTCAAAATACAGCATCTCGTATTTCCTTAGTCTTAGCCACACCTTTGTAATTGGTCCCTTTGTTAAACTCCCTCTCCCTGGTTGTCCAGTATGGGTATGCCAATTAGTATAACCTTTAGGTCAGATTTTTAAAAGGAGTATTTCATGGAATAATTTTCTCAGGTTATTACTGAATATGTGACAAAAGTGTTTCTATTTATGAGTTTAGGAAATACTGAGTTCAGTAAGTTTTATTTAGTATTGTAATACATTTCAGAATCTAATATTCTGAGTGTGGGATATAGCATTTGGTGTTCCCTAAGTATTTTGCCACTGTAAAGTATGCTACGGTTATCTTGTTATTTAGCATTGCCATTAATGGCTCACAACTAGGTGTTTTTTTTTTTTTTTTCCCCAAAGTAAAGTTACAAAAATGCCTTTACATTTTTGTGTAATGCCTTAGCTCACTAAAGATAGACTGTCGTAAAATGTCAAACTTGAACTGCTTATTATCATCAGTTTACCTATTTGTTGTGAAAAACATTTATCATTTATTTTATTCCAGTAAAAATCTAGGATATTAAATTACTGTTTGGATACTGAAGTTGTTATCTGGTTTTGTCTTTAGCTCTAAAGAATGTCCTGAACTACTCTATACTGTATAACTCTAAGTGCCAGAGAAAATGATCACAAGTAAGAATTATAGGGATGTAAATATAGTCTCTCATAAGCTATTCCTTTTTGAAAGCAAAATAAATTGAGAACTATAAACTCCTTGTTAGCAGATGTGAACTGAGAAACTCTGCTAATTTGTTTTACTGCCAAGCTCATAACTATATATATCAAGACTGACAATATTTTAAGGGCATTTATTACTTAGATTTTTCTCAGCAGGAATTAGAAGTTCACCTTATAGTAAATTACCTCTCCTTGGTTGATAAATATGTATTATAGAATAAGTTATTTTATCAAACTTAGATCATAAATTACAGATTTTGATGAAAATGTCAAATTAGTTGATAAACCAAGTAGCCATTAAGCTATTTAATTTAGAAACTTTAACATAATGAGAAGTAATAGCAAATCTTATATTTATCCAGCATTACTTAAATGTGAACTCCTAGTAGACTTGCTTCCAAGTGCGAGCTTTTCAATTACTTGATAACTATTTTGAAATTGTAATACTTGTATTACAGACTTCTAATTTTTGTTATTTATTTATTTTTTTAAAAGATTTTATTTATTTGTTTGAGATAGAGGCAGTGAGAGAGAGCATGAGAGGGGAGAAGGTCAGAGGGAGAAGCAGACTCCTGGTGGAGCTGGGAGCCTGATGTGGGACTCGATCCCAGGACTCTGGGATCATGACCTGAGCCGAAGGCAGTTGCTTAACCAACTGAGCCACCTAGGCGCCCCCAGACTTCTAATTTTTAACATTAGAGTTGTAAAAGGAACACTTTTTGCAAGTCTATTTGTCAGCTATAGTATAGCAAAAAGATGATGGAAATGTATGGCAAGGAAAACAATCTTTCTAGAATTATATAATGTTCCTGATATAGGAATAATATGATAGAAACAATGATTAAAAACATAATGGAAGAAAACTTTTCTCGGCCAAAAAGTAGTTGAAGTAAAACAGTCTTCCATATTGAAAATGCTCATTATATCCTCGGTGAGATCTAAGTGATTGACACCCACTAATATTATAGCAAAATATATGGGTTACAAGGCTATGAAGATATCTTACAACCTTTAAGAAATCTGCACCAAGAAATGAGAATCAGGTTGTCCTTGAGCTTCTTAATAGTAAAGATGGACAATGGACTTTTATACCCATTTGGGAGCTCAGAAAATAAAACACTTAGTACTTTACTTAGAAATATTTTTTGAGGGGTGCCTGGGTGGCTCGGTCAGTTAAGCTTCTGTCTCAGGGTCAGCTCATGATCCCGGTGGCTCAGGTCATGATCTCATGGTCCTGGGATTGATTCCCTCATTGGGCTTCCTGCTTAGCAGAGAGTCTGCTTCTCTGTCTCCCTCTGCCTCTTTCCCCTTGAACAAGCTCTGTCTCTGTCTCGCTCAAGTAAATAAACAAACAAATACACAAATAATTAAAACTCTTAAATAATTTTTTGAACAAGTTTTTCATTCAAGTGAGAGATGTCTCAAAATTATGAATCATGCTGGAGGAGAAGATCTAAAATTTGTGACTTAAAGTTGCTGTGTTTTCCACATATTTAGTAATAGCTTTGTGGCCCAGATGAGCATTTCAGAAGATAGTTACCACAGATTTGGTGAATGACCCCACTACTTTTGAGTTGACTGGCAGTATTGACACACTGTATTACAAGGCTTGGATTGTGTCTTTGGAAATTACATACCTAACCCTACAGGAAAAAAGGAAAGACTAAGGAGCTGAAATAGCCTGCTGTGTTCTGGTAAATCAAACTGGCAGTAATGTCCAAACTGAGCTGAAATCAGTGCCCCAATTTTATCATGAGATTTATTGGGCATTAGTCTGAATTTGATCTATTAGAACATCTAATTTACTTTGGGTGTTAAACTAAGTGTGCCATCTCCTTTCAGATTCTGTGTATTACAAAATAGAATCACTTTCAGACATACAGACTTCACCTCTACAATATATGGACAATGTAGCAAATACGGGGGTATGCCATGTGTGTGGGTGTGGAGGACTCCGGAAAGAACATGTTGTCTTGGACAGAAACATGAACTACTAAACCTCTGAAAGTAACTTTGCTCCTGAGAAATTCAGGTGTGAGTGAAAGGACTGATGAGAAGTCTCAGGATGAAAATAAAACCCGCAGCCGAACCAACTAGAAAAAGTTAAATCACTTAGGTGGAAGCCAACTGAACTTGAAATTGTTTTGGAAGCTGAGATAAAGGAAGGACGTTATAATAGAGGCTATAATAGGAGGAATGCAGTATGCTTTCACTGCCTTATAAATACCTCAGGTGGAAGCAGTAAACTAATTCATTTTCTCCTCCCTCGGCCACCTTTAGAAAATCTCCCTGAATTAATCCTGTGTAAGACTTGCTCTAATACCTGGATGCATGGTTCAAAGTAAGTGACTGAGAAAATGAATGATGTAAATATGTTATTGGTTGTAGCTAGATGATGCACATCTAGCAATATTACAAAGAGGCATTAGTGCTCACTTCGGTAGAGCAGAAAAATCATTTGGGGCACTGACTGAATTTTGAGATTTTGATTCAGAAGGTTTGGAGTAGAGGTATGTTAATTTGTATTTCTAATAAGCACACTTGTTAATTCTTCTACAAAATGTTTTAAAAACAGGATGCCATAGTTTCTCTACTTATAAAATTAGGGTAATTACTTTAAATTTTTAAAAATTAGGATGATTACCTTAAAATGTTATGATCCAGTTAACCACTTATGCGAATCTCTTAGCACAAAACCTAGAACACTGTAAATAATGTTATAATAAAGTCATATTCAAAATCGTGTAATACTTTTGCTATACTTCTTAGTAAAAAGTTTCTAGACCTGGATATATAGCACAATTATGTAAATGTACTTACTGAAAAAGACTAGAAAAATAATTAGTTGACTCTTGAACACAGGTTTGAACTGCACCTACACATGCCTCCCCCGCAAAAAAACAAAACAAAACAAAAAACCCAAAAAAACAAAACAAAACACCACTTTATTGTTTTCCTTTGGGAAAGGGCTCCAGGGTAGTTATAAAAGCTGCCTAGCAGCTGTAGGCAGATTTAGGCAGAGAAGCCCTGACACCAGGGGGAACCAGAAGAAGCCCCTCAATGGCTGCTGGGTTTGGAGGCTCCTAGTTGTGCTTGAGGATATGCCTTTAGAAGAGCTACTTGTTCAGCCCAACCTGGGGGTCAGCTAGCCTCGGAAGGTTAGTCAGGTGATTGCCTTGACAAGTTTTGCCTCTTCCCCTAGCAAGTCATTATTCAGGAAGTCAGAGATGGAGGTTTTAAGGGCAGAACCCAGGATATGCAAATCAAAAAGGGGGACTGGTTCAGGTTCTTCTCTGGGACCCTGGTGCCTTCCATGGATCCAGGGTTTTGCCCCATTCATCTTGGGATAGCTTCTGTAAGTCCTGGAAGAGAGCATGGCCACAGCATTGTTTTTGCACCTTAGAGAGGTCTGGTACCCTCAGTTTCCCTTGGCCAGCCCCTGGAAGAAGTGGCCTGTGTCCTCAGGATCCACATCATCTCAGTGGAAATAGGAGTCACAGAGGTCAGTGTAGGAGGCCTGTAGATGCATACCATGATCAGGTGGTTGATGGCCTCTACCTGGGTGGAATAATTCTAATTTGGGAGCTTATGGTTGATTTGGCAGAAGGAGCTAACCTGAAAAAGTGGTACTGGCTGGTCCCAGAGGCAGAGGATGGCTGGAAGATGGTTCCCAGGGTTGTGACCAGAAAAGAGGTTAGAGGGTGGTTGGAGGCTGGAGGAAGCAATATCCCCGGGTCTGTTGCATTCACACACAGTTAAAGGAAGAGATCGATCTGGGGGACTGCTAGGTATACCACCGACACGCGGACTTTTTTTTTTTTTTAACTATATTGTTAATGTACTTTCTCTTATAATTTTCTTTTTTTCCTCTTATAATTTTCTGCACGTTGTTTCTCTAGCTTGCTTTATTATAAGAATACAATATATAATAAAACAACATAAAATACAAAATATGGATTAATTGACTGTTATCAGTAAGGCCCCTGGTCAACAGTAGGCTATAGTATTCATTTTTGGGGAGTCAAGTTATATGCAGATTTTTGACTGTACCGAGGTTGGCATCCCTAAATCCTGGATTGTTCAAGGGTCAACTGCAGTCATGTTAGTAGTTGCCCTTAGCCTTTTTAAAAATTAAGTTATTTTAATTCCAGTATGGTTAACATACAGTGTTATATTAGTTTCAGGTGTACGATACAGTAATTCAAGAATTTTATGCATCAGTACTCAGGGCTCATCAAGAGTGTACTCTTAATCGCCTTCACCTATTTCACCCATCCCCCCCCCCAACCTCCCCTGTGATACTTTATTTTAAACAAGTACCCTCAGTTAAAATTTTTTAGATTTTGAGGGGGGGTGGGTAAAAGAAGAAGAGGGAGAAGCAGACTCTGCTGAGCAGGGAGCCTGTTGTGGGGCTCAATCCCAGGACCCCGAAATCATGACCCGGGCTGAAGGCAGCTTCTCAACCATCTGCGCCACCCAGGCACCTCTAAAGTTATTTTTTTAACAAGAACATTTTTTTACTTGAAGCATACTTAAGAACACATGGTTCTAAAAGATACCTAAAACATTCCATCCGAGAAAAATAGAATACACATTTTCAAGTACACACAGAAGAATCCTCTGGTTAGATCACATAAACGCATAAGAAGAGACATAACAAATATTACAAATTTTAAGAAGACTAAAATCCTACCGAGTAGATTTTCCAGCCGCAATGGTACAAAACTAAAGATCAACCATAAAACAAAGGTGGAAAATCTACTATGTAAATATTAATTATTTAATATGTAAATATTAAACACTACTGCACAAGCATTAGGCCAAATCAGAACTCAAATGGCAAATTAAAATGTCTCAAAACAAAAGAAACAATTTTCTAAAACTTACAGGAGGCAACAAAAGCAGATCTTAGAGTGATATTTGTGATAAAATGCTTGTATTAAGTTGTTTATTTGAACTTTTTCTTTTTTAAAGATTTTATTAGAGAGGGAGCACAAGCAGGGGGAGGGGCAGAGAGAGGAACAAGCAGACTCCTTGCTGAGCAGGGAGCTCAATCCGGGACTCGATCCCAGGACACCTGGGACCTAAGCCAAAAGCAGATGCTAACCCCACTGAGCCATGCAGGCACCCTTGACCTTTTCTTCTTAATATTACAGCACAAGAAAAAGAAACATAGTTGAAATTTAGGAGAGGAAAGAAATAACAAAGAAAAATCAGACAGGCCGGAATAAGCAATAACATTGAAAGTAATGACCTGTTTTTCCAAAAATAAAATTGGCAATGTTTTAACTACATTAAGGAAAAATAAATTCAAAAAGCAAAGTGAGAAATGGAAGAGAAAACAATCCAACAGATAACCCAGAAATCCATAGTGTGATATGATTACTATAAACAATTATATACTAACAAATCAGATAATTTAGGAAAAAAACCCCAGATAATCCATAAAAATGCACAAGTTATCAAGATTGCCTCATGGATCTTGAATCCAAGATGTAGGAAATCTTAGACCAATAATAAGAATGAAAGTTGAATTAGGAATCAGAAATTTCCCAGCACAGAAAAGTCTAAGACCACATGGTTTCGTTGGTGAATTCTACCATTAAAAAAACCCAAGACCATCGTTATCAAAATCTTAGAAATAACAGAATAGAGGGAACACATTCAAAATTACTGTTTATCCTGCTCTGCCTCCCAGGGATGCTCTCTGAGAGTAGTGAATAATCTCCCACTGTGTGTTCCAGGTGTTCTTTGGTTGCTGTTTCCACAGTCTCCCCCAAGGTTGTTTGCTTGTCTTCTCTTTTGGAGCAGGGCAGTGCCCTCAGGCTCTATCCCAGCCAAGCCCACTGACCTTTTTTTTTTTTTTTTTTAAGATTTTATTTTATTTATTTATTTGACAGAGAGAGATCACAAGCAGGCGGAGAGGTACGCAGAGAGATAGGAAGAAGCAGGCTCCCTGCTGAGCAGAGAGCCTCATGCGGGGCTTGATCCCAAGACCATGAGATCATGACCTGAGCCGAAGGCAGAGGCCTAACCCACTGAGCCACCCAGGCGCCCCTAAGCCTACTAACCTTTAAACTACCAGGCTTTAAGTCCTGCTGGTTAAGAGAATTTATGAAATTCAGCCCCTCTTATTTTCCAAGCAAGTGGCTTTAGGAAAACACCTTTCTTATGCATTACCAGATGTTTTTCTCTGTCTCTCTCTCTCTCTCTTTCTCTCTCTATCCCCATTCTCCATGACCATGGCTCCCTCTTCTCTCTAATACCCATGATCTGTTTCTCCCCTAAACTATGTCTCCACAATCCCTACCTTCCTTTATGTGACCTCTTCTCTCCCTTTAGTGGTGGAGTTTGTAATGTTAGTCTTCAGGTCTATTTCTAGGGTATTTAATAGGTATCTACTTGTGTTTGTGGGAGGAGACAAGCCTAGGGTCCTCCTACTCTGCTGACATCTTGTTATTCTTTTTTTAATCTTTTTTTTTCCCCTTCCTGCCTTTTCTCCGTACTGTGAGTATAGAACAACATTTATTACTTTCATAACAAAAATTAAACTTAAAAAGCAAAGGCAGGCACGAAGCTATATTCTTCATATTATAGGTCCCTATCTGTCATCTTCATGATCTTAAGTAATTATGAATAAGGTTGCTGTATTTCTAACTTAAGGAATATTTCTGGGTCTTGCAAACTTATGTTTTATTTTTAACTACTCTGTAGACTCTAAAATGAAGAGATCAAGAATTCACAGTAGTGAACACTTTGAAGACAATGAAATCTGAATTTTAAAATTTATCCCTTTTTAGAAGGAAATGAAAGACCTCCACCCTTTAAAAGAGATTAATCCGTGAGAAGCTACATAAAGGGAGCCCACTCCTCATGGGGAAAAAATGTGTACTGTATTGCTTGTATCATTTGTATTGCTTGCTACCATGAGAAATGCAGGTACTTTGAAGGGGATAGGTGGTAAATTATCCAAGACTTTGAACGTAATAAAAGAAATCGTGGTCTGGAAAAAAAAAAGATGTTCTAGACATGATTCACAGATTTATTATAGTCATTTTGGAAGCATTGAAACAGACCAAATGTGTAGAGAGATTATTTCTGATTGCATACTGAAATTTTAAAGGCACTCAGATGGCTAAGATTTGTGTTCCATGTAGAAACTAACTTTGAATGCTAGGTTTGGGAATTGGATAGGAAAAGGAGATTCACATTTTGAGCAAGCTTGAGTGGCAGAAAGGCATGAGAAACTTATAAGCAGAAGGGGAAAAAATCCAAGATTAAAGTGACCATTGGCCTGGGTGCATGGTGAAATAGAGATGGAATGGAAAAAGATCTGAGAATAGAAAGGACTCACACAACATTCATTACAATTTAAGTAAAGCCTTAGTGGTTATTTTCTAAAATGAAAACAATCTCATGGCCAAGTATAGAGTACTGAAGTAAGAGGCAGGCATAGATATTTAATGGGGAAAAAATCACTTAAGACCTTAATTCTGTTTTCTATTCTGGTTTGTTCACCAAGAACCTTGGAAGTCACATAGTCTGACTAATGTGGTCAATGGCATTTTTATCTATAAATTGTAGAGGTTTTCTGTATGGATATATACAGGGCTTTATGTTGGTTTCATGTCAATTCCTGTCCTGCTTGTTCCAGAGACCAAAGATTCTCTTCTAAATTTGATGGCAGCAGTGCTGGTAGGCTAATTATGAACAAATGAGTGCACTGCAGTTCCAAATCTTGACTACTTCTTTCCAATAGAACCCTAGAAAAGGAGAGTTAAAATGGAAGTTAGAAGTTATCATCCCATTCACTGAAGTGTCTCCATACCATTTCCTGAAGATGGTCAATCTGGCTTCTGCTTGAATTAAGATATATTATGTGTGTGTTGTCAACTCTTTCACCATTTTAGTAATTCTGTAAACAATGAAAGCAAGGTTAATTGAGTGTGAATTAGTCTTAGAGAATTTAATAGCTTTCTAGAATTTTTTTTAGAGGGATAACTAAATTATACTTAATAGATCATAATTTTTAAAATCTTTTTCTATTAAATACTGAGCTTCTTTATAGCTCTTAATTCTGTGATTTAGCACTGACTAAGCAATGGCAACTCTGACATCAAATCCTTTTTATCTCCAGTTGCAACTCCAGGTATGCCCTACTCTGATCTCTCTGTCACATTGCTGCCGGAATACTTTTTCTTAAAATACTTCCTAGATGTCTCCTGCTGTCATTCAGCAATTCCTCATTGGCTTCAAAATAAAAATTCGAACTCCATTCCATGGCATATAATGATGTCCCATAATCTGGATATTTCTATGTCTAGATATTTTAGTTTCTATTGCTATAAGAATGTTGCAATAAGGGGCGCCTGGGTGGCTCAGTTGGTTGAGCGGCTGCCTTCCGCTCAGGTCGTGATCCTTGAGTTCAGGGATTGAGTCCCACATCGAGCTCTCGGCTCCGCGGCGAGTCTGCTTCTCCTTCTAACCTTCTCTCCTCTCATGCTCTCTCTCACTTTCTCTGCCTCTCAAATAAATAAATAAAATCTTTAAAAAAAAAAAAAAAAAGAATGTTGCAATAACAACCCCAAAGTCCAGTGACTTAAAACAACCAATATGTATTCTCGACTAGTCTACAGGTCAGTTGGGGGTGTTTTGCTGATCTTGGTCAGGCTTAGCTTACCTCGCCTAGATCTCAGGCATCTGTGGTTGGCTGGCAGGCACCCAGTGGGTGGCTCTTGGCTGGTGTGATTGAGTAGATCAGGCCACGAGTTTGCTTTTCCAGAAGACTAGGCAGAGCCTATTTTTGGGCTGTTGAGCAGATTTCTAGAAGAGGGAGTAGAAATTCACAGGCCTTGTGAGGCCTAGGCTTGGTCCCAACTGCTTCTTTTGTTGGCTTACTTTGGCCGAGGTAAGTCATAAAGTTAGCCCAGATACAAGAGGTAGAGTAATAGACTTTCAAAGAAAGGAACAACAAATGAACATAGCAAAGTGTGTGGATATAGGGAGGGACAAAAACTAGAATTTTTGGCTCTAGTTCTCTACACTTGCCTATGTCTCCATCTTCGATACTTGCTAAGTCCCAACTTAATCGTTACGGCTGACAGTAGTGAACTTTACATAATTCTCTAAAAATGGTATGTCATTGCTTCCTTGGATTGTTGCCCCCAATATTCCCTTTGCCTGGAATTAACTTCCATACGTGACTGACTTCTATACTTCAACAAAAATAGCCACAGTGATGATAAAGTATTAAGTACCCACTGTATATTGGGCATGATTCTAAGTTCTTTACATGTAGTAGCTCATTCAATTCCCATTTTGAGATAAGTACTATTTTTTTTGGATTTTACAGATAGGAAAACTGAGGTACAGCAGGGTTCTGTAGCTTATTCAAAGACACAGCTAGTTTGTGTAGTAAAGTCTGAGTTTGAACCCAGAATATCTGAGTCCAGCCACCACTATCAGCCACTGCCAGCAACTGATGCTGATGGAGAGTGCCCTCTTTTTATGGAAGTCTCCTTTCTCCCTCCTGATAAGTGTAGGTGTTACTTCTCCTGTTTTACATATATTCCCTTGTGATTAGCTCTAGCCCAGTTCTTACACTGTACTGTTCTTTGGGGTTTGCTTCACTGCCCTTGCTTGGGATGATAGTTCTGAAAGACAGAGTCCTTCATTCCTCAGTTTCCAGAACCTAGCACTGTTCTGCACAGAATCCGGTTCTTTGGCTCGTATTTCTTGAATGAGTGAATTGGGTTTTTCAGCCATAGAACTATTGACATTTTTGACCTGATAATTCTTTGTGGGGGGCTATATTGTGGATTATAGGGTGTTTGCCAAAATTTCTGGCCTCTACTCAATGGATGCAAGTGGGACTCTCCCGGTTGTGAACAATAAAAATGTCTCTGGAGATTGCCAAATATCTCCCTGGGGAGGGGGAAACAAAATCATCCCTGGGTGAGAATCACTGAAATAAATGAAGGACCTGGAGCAATTGTTTTTAAAGTTGTCTGAATAGTCAAATAACTTCTAAAAGTCCTAAAAATTAGGATTTCTGGGCATAGGGCCTAAGCCTCAGTAGGTTTTGGAGCTCTCCAGATGATTCCAATGTGCAGCCATTTGAGAACTGGTCAAGAGGCTTGACTCTTAAAGAATAAATGTCTTACTAATTCCTCACACATGAAACCTTCCCTCAGAAATGGAGCTGGAACTGAAATCTCTCTGTTATGAAATCAGGGACTATATTTGATATATGTGTATGTATATATGATTTATTTATTTATTTGGGGGGGCAACAGCAGGGGGAGGGGAAAAGGGAGAGAGAATCCTGAAGCAGACTCCCTACTGAGCGGAGCCTGACGTGGGGCTTGATCCCAGGACCCTGAGATCATGATCTGAGCCGAAGAGTCAGCATCTCAACTGACTGAGCCCACAGGTGCCCCTACATTTGATATTTCTTTGAGTTTTCCTAAGAGGCCATCATAGTGCTTTATGCAGTTGAATTTTTTTTTTTTGATACTTTTCAGGTGAGATTGAATTAGATAAAAAGCAAATCAGAATTAGCTCTCCCCAAATCCAAAGAAAGAGGGGGCATAGTAGACTGATTGGCATTTTTACCCTTGGCAGTTGTTTGGCTAATAATGCTTACTCAAACTTCTGACTTTATAGTCACCAAACTAACGGAGTGTGCTGTGCGTAGTACCTCTGTCCCTACATGCTGTTTGCATGGTACATGGTGTAAGAATGTTGCTGTTGTCTGATTTTACATTCTCAGCATTCCAGATGTTTCTCTTAGGTTGAAGGGGATCTCTGTTACAGAGAACACTTGGAAGGCAGTTGTGAAAACTTTGTACACCTGAGATGAAATCAGAAGTCTATACACAGGCCACATTATACTTCTTTGTGCCTAAGCATAATTTAATTCCTTTTCGTGGTATTAAAAGTCCTTTTGGTATATAAGCCATGTGGTATATATAACCACAGTGTATAAGAAATAGAATTCTGGGAAGAAATTTGTGATCATCTGTATTTATTACCATGACTTGATGACTATCACTCTTAAAAGGAACATAACATGTAGTAAATTGAAATCAGTCTTTTTTATCTGAGTACCAAGAAAACATACAGTTGCAAGTGTTGGCCATCCATAACATAAAAAGACAACAGGTTTTAAAAACTACCAAAATATGCTTATTTTTCTGGCCCAAATGCTACTTTAATATTGTTTTAATTAAAAATCTCAATTCTTATTTTTTTAAGATTTATTTGTTTGTTTGTTTATTTATTTATTTATTTATTTGACACACAGAGAGAGAGAGAGATCACAAGTAGGCAGAGAGGCAGGCAAAGAGAGAGGGGGAAGCAGGCTCCCTGCCAAGCAGAGAGCCCGATGTGGGGCTTTATCCCAGGACCCTAAGATTATGACCTGAGCCCAAGGCAGAGGCTTGGCTCACTGAGCCACCCAGGTGCCCCCAAAATCTCAATTCTTATTTGGATAAAATATCTTCTTAGAACTACCAAAATATTATGCTACTGCCTAGCTATAATAAAGCCTGTTTTTAGAAGTAGGTAATTATGCCTCAATGAATGGTTTGAAGGTCTTGCTTATGTTAAGGCACTTTGGACTTTTGTGCTTTGATAAATTGTGGTTTTGACTTTATATAACTCTATCATAGGAGGGTCATATTTTTTAAACCTTCATTGTAGAATTTTAAAATCAATGTTTTCAGCAGAAAAATATACCTGTAATCCTGGTTTTTAGTAAACTAGTGATGACAATCAGTAGTGAGTTTTATTACTCTAAATGCCTGCCACAATTAGGCCATATAAATACAGATTTTATTCAGGGGTAACCGTCTAATTTCTTTGCTTTTATTTGATAACTCTATTGGCCTGTGATTGTTTTTTAGGAAATGCACTACTATGCCCAGTTTTTATTGAAATCTATCCTATACAAAAAAACAATTTATCTTGAAAGTATAACCCACTTTCATATTAATAAAGGGAAAGATATTCCAGCAAATCAGATCTTTCTTTTGTCAGACTAGTGTGACATTTTTTGGCAGTGTGTTTCCTCAGTCTGAAGACCTCTTTAATCCAAAACTAATGAGTTGAATGAGCTGATCCGAAATATAGCATTTGCCCAGGGGACAGAGTATAGTCACCTGATTCAGATATAGCTCTGTAGAATGGTTGGAAATTGGTGTCCGTAAATCAACCTATGGCAGAAAAGTGATTTAGTCAATGGGCAGGTGGCTAGTTCTCAAGCTTTTTGATGCCCACTGGGCAGTCACTTCTGGAATCCTCTTAGCACTCTGTTGGGAATATCTATCAACTTCAACCAAAAGATAAGCTTTTCTCTTGAACAAAATGTTCTCCCTTAGGAATGATATGTAGTATTCAGTGGCAAAGTAGCAGGTCAAACTCCAAAACAAATGATACCAACCAAAGTACATAAATAAAACTGCTCCACTCTTAATTGTTGGCAGCACTTTAGTCCTGTCATTTTGACCATCATTTATCAACCTTTCCGTATAATGTAAGTTGGTCTGTAATGAGCCACAGAGAACACTCTCTCACCACATCTCAAGCACTTTAGCAAATATTTAACATTTCTTTTTACATGGAATGAATTATTTAAATGGACAATTTTTTTATATAAATAGGCAGAAATTTTTAGGGTAGTTTTGTTTTTTTAATGCTTCCAGTAAGAGTTCAAGATAAATAATCTTACAAATCTTATAAATAGGAAAACCACAATAGATGAACTATCCTCAAGGTATCTTTACTTACCTTCTTAAGCTTTAACAAAGATGTAAATAATTTATTTTTACTTAACAAAAGGACAGAAAAGGTTAACATAGAAATGTTCAGAGAAAGATCCAGATCTCCACTTTATTTCTGCTACAGAATAGAGCATTACAAATACTCCTGCACCTGCAGAAATTGTTTGTATCCCTAACCTGCTTTTCCACTGTTGAACAGTCACTGAATAATTGGGCATGTCTGTACTTGCTTTTTCAGTGTAGTCTTGCCCTCAAGTTGATTTTTAAATTACTTTAAAAGATAATATTTTGAAGGTGTCAAGATTTGGATTAATATGAGGTATGAGTTGTCTTCAAATTCTTTGTGCAACAGAATCAATGAGTAAGGTAATAAACAAATGGGGTGTGGCAAGAATTCTGAGTCCATTAGCCATCTTCATGAATTGCTAAAAGACTGTACATTTTCACAGCACAACTGGCTGCTGCAAGAAGTAAGAGCACCAAGAACTGGGAAATATGTAGATAACCTAGTTGAAATGATGATTAATTTATTATGTGAATCAAATGCACTCAACAGCATTCTTCCATTTTTGCAGTATTTTTGATAACTCCAGATATCAAGTTTTTAAGTAGATCCCTTTTTCAAAAGCTATTTTCCCCACGAGAGAAGTACACAGAAAAGAAATGAAATGGTTTATAATTATTCGGGTTCTCTACCACATCTGTTCAATTATAGAAGACTGCATCTTCAGACAATGGTTTTTAACTATATTTTTATTTATCAATCATCAAAGATTAACCTATTGATGGTTACAAAAGCCCTTTTTGAATTTACCTTCTGGTCTGTTGACTTACTGTTTGTAGTCCTTTGTTACTATCTCTGAGAGTGGGATGGACCAGGAATATAATGTGGTGGGCCATTTCTCTGATTATTAGTAGCCCTGCTATATGTGGATGAAATATCCATTCCACTATTGCCAACTAAGTATTAAATTCTTAATCTTCACCAGACATCAGGCTAGGTGATATATATCAGTTCTGTATGGTCCTTAAAAAGATTCCTGTATGGGGCACCTGGGTGGCTCAGTCGTTAAGCATTTGCCTTCGGCTCAGGTCATGATCCCAGTGTCCTGGGAATCGCCCTGCATCAGGCCACCTGCTTGGCACGAAGCCTGCTTTCTCCCTCTCCCACTCCCCCTGCTTGTGTTCCCTCTCTCGCTATGTCTCTCTCTGTCAAATAAAATCTTAAAAAAAGATTCCTGTAAAATAGGTACTGGTATACTTTTTTTCCCCTAGAAGAACAACTGAATATTGTGAGGTATATATAATTTTCTCAATGATCGTATCTAGTAAGTAGCAAATCCAAGTCTGATTAATTTTAAAGCCCTTACGTTTCCCAGTATGGCACATAGTGTCTTTGAGTGTAATTAGACTTGACTATACCATAGAATTAACTATACTTCCAAATTTAGTGATTGGAATTAAACTGGACTATGAAGGAGGGCAAAAGGCAAAGATCTTTTGGAATCAAGTGACTGGGTTAAATATCAGACCTTATTTGACTTCACTGAGCCTCAAGTTTCTAGTGGAAATATAATACCTGACTATACAGTGCTGTTGAAATAATTAAAGCAGGTAAAAACTTGTAGTACTCAATAGATTTGGGTTAATATGACAGAAAAATTTGGAAATGTTAACAATTCAATAGCTTTTCGGAGATTTTCTTTCCTTCTGTTCTCTTCCCATAAATTGTTCCTATATATATATATATATATATATATTTAAACAATTTATGGGAACTATATATATATATATATATACTGTACACTGTGTATATATATATATACTGTACACTGTGTATATATATATATATATATATATATTCTGTACACTGGTCCTTTTCTAAGTGTGGGGAACTTATGGATGAATAAGAAACTTTGAAGCTTTTGCTCCACAGGGAGTGAGTGCCCTGAAGAAACTTGGTCTTTTGGAGGCTTGAGATGCAGATACTTGTAATGTAGAAAATGCATGGGTTTTATGTGAATCTAGAGAGTATGCATATAACCTAGTGTGGTCAAGGAATGTTTGCTAGATTAAGTTATGCTCAAGCTGGATCTTGAAGAACTAACGTTCCTAGAAGTGGGATAAATGGGAGGGATCCTAGGCAGACGGAAATAGAGCAAAGACATGGAGGTGCTAAACATTTAATGTCTCTGGATTGTGAAGACTGGAGACGATATTAGAGGGTAGGCAGAAGTCCTATGCTGTGGGGATTATCTATCTATCTATCTATCTATCTATCTATCTATCTATCTATCTATCTATTATCTACCTATCTATCTATCTCCTGGTAAGAAGTGTGTGAATATTTTTTATCTTAGAAATAGTGAGTTATAAAAGGATTATGTTTAAGTATATAGATTTATATGGCAGATCTACGTGTTGGGTGGATTCGTGGGGAATAAAATGAGTAAAGGATTTAGAATTTGTGTAGTTGTGCGGGCAGTAGAAGATGGGAATTTAAGCAGGGACAATTGGAGTGGGTGATGGAGAAGAGAAGATGGATTTGGGAAATGCTTAAAAAACAAATCTAATGAATTTAGGAGGTAGGAGAGGAGATGATGAGTACTGGTTCCTAATTTGGGTAAATTAGAAGGGTGGCAGGAGCATGAGCTAAGAGAGAAAATAAGGAGTATGAAGGCAAGGGAGATGCATCAGCCTGATCTCCCTTTAAGAGAACCTTTTGCAGGGTATTTAGTGAATAATAGCTCCAACCATAACACCTTTGGATTGGCTTCAGCAAGGGATGCCTAAGCTCCTAGCATCCAATGCCTGGTCACCATGGTAGTGTTGAAGCTGGACCATTCCTGCCTAGTGTGGGACTAATCCATCAGTAATTTTTGCTTAAGGAATTGCCATTTGTCTGGCTAAGACTTTAAGCAGTGCACTGCAGTACGAAGCTTTTTTCTGTTCATTCCTTTCTCTACCACCTCCTTTCATATGTCAGGCCTATACTGTGGTCTAAAGGGTCTCCCTGTCTACTCTAGACCTAGCCCTTTTCATAGGTGTCTCCAGTAAAGCTCTTACATTTCTAATCCCTATGGTGCTTCTGCTTCTTGGAGGACCCAAACTAACACTAAGGAGCATTTAGACATGGGCAGGGTGAAAATGATGAGATTAGTTGCAGAAATACTAAGTTTGATATGACTGAGAGAAATGACTAATATGGCTGGAGATGTTGGATAGCAGTTGGATAAATAAATTAGAAAATAAAACAGGCTTGACATGTAGATTTGGGGAGTCTTCAGCCTGTGCTATGTAATCACAACTGGGTAGATGGAATTGCTCAGAATAGGAATCATGTGAAAGAGTAGAAATTTTTATATTCATGAAACTTCAGAGGCATTAGAGGATATGGAGATCAGCCTGTGACCTTCACTTCCCATTCTCTATTCCCTTTATTCTATTTGTGTCCCTTCCTTCTGACTGGATGTGGTATCTTGTGCCATTCAACTCCTATGAGCATTCAGCACATTTAAGACTCTTCACTGTCAGGATTAGTACCCATTCCTATGTAGGTCGTGCCTTATACCTCCATCCTTTCCAGAAAAGTGATGATTCTTAGTAGTCCTCTTGAGGTCACCGCTCAAGGATTCAAGTTCCAGGCCATTTGACCCTTAACAATTGAAGGCTCAATTCACTGCCCCAGGGTAGCAGGTTTCTACTGTAAATTTTCTGATTTTGTTTTCTACTTCTTGTTGTTTTTTTAAAAGATTTTATTTATTTATTTATTTATTTATTTATTTATTTATTTATTTATTTATTTGACAGAAAGAGATCACAAGTATGCAGAGAGGCAGGCAGAGGAAGGGGGGAAGCAGGCTCCCTGCTGAGCAGAGAGCCTGATGCGGGGCTCAATCCCAGGACCCTGAGATCATGACCTGAGCCAAAGGCAGAGGCTTTAACTCACTGAGCCACCCAGGCTCCCCTTTACTTCTTGGTTTTATTCTGTATATTTTCAGAATTTCTAGCTTTGTTTTCACCTGATATGGTAAGAATTTCTTTCTTTTTTTTTTTTCCACTTTTGGTAATTACTCTAGTTTTATAATCAGTCTTTTGTGGCTGGGAAATTCCTCTGCCTTTGTAGTGCTAAACTGTAGTCCTAAGTTCCAGCTTCTCTCTATTTTTACTTGGGGGAGGCTCTCATAGTTCTTACAGCCAGATGATACTGCTTTGTGACTTTCCATGTTTTCAGAAGGCTCTGGCATTCCAAAGAGTTTCATCTCATCCCAGCAGCAATAAATATGAAGTGAATCCTGTAATACTGTTTGTGGTGGCAGGATAGGCATTGAGCAAGAAACATGTCTGGATCCACTTGTCTTTTGAACTGGCGTCATTTTTTTTTTTTTTTTTGACATTTTACAGCATGACTGAATGGTGGGTAAGGATGGGGGAGGAGTAGTGGAGTAGAAATGTTCAGTGTCCTTCTGTATGAACTTGTACAACTTCCTTTCAAAAGTTCACCTTGAACAAAGTAGATTCTGGAATGGAATATACAAACTGAAGATAACATTCCCACAATAGTCTTGATATGGTGGCTGCCTGTAAAGGTGAAGGTTGGGCATTGCAGAAGAATTACTTAGTTCCTCATGAGATACTATCAGTGTATTTTTGATGCTTAGGATCAGAAGTAAACTACCTATCAGTTCCAGAGGTCTGTTTCTCACCACTGTCTCCAGGTCAACTGATGTAACTGGCAACAGATTTGGTTATATACGTCCGGCCCCAATCTCAATTTCATTTGAGGCCAGTGGAATCTCTTTTACATAAATCTTATGTCAAAGTCACCATGTGCCAATTCCCCCAAATTAGGTATATCCAAACTTGCAAAATTTTATGAACTGTCCCTCATATCCATCTAAATTTCATGGGACATGGATGGGCTCTTTTTTCTTACAAAGACTTCTGGCAGTATTTGAAATACAAAGGAAGCCCCCACACCACAATGTTTTTGAGAAGGCTAATTAATACAACTACCACGTGTATGTCAAGAATTAACTGGGTAACAAGAAGCCAGTGAAAGATTTGAGCAAAAGGTAAGAAGATTAGAGTAAGCAGGATGATGTGGAAAAAAGTAGAAGACCTAGAACTAGGATGAATGAGATTCAACTGAGGTATTTTGAAAAGACTAAAGCTTTAAATAGTGTAGTAAAGACAATCTGGAAACCAGTTTCAGGAGAACAACTGACATTTGGTAGTATGGAATGCTGTGACACAGGCTGTCTCAGGCACAATACAGTTTCATAAACGACGTATTTTTACAAATGTTGGTGAGAATATAAGACTATGAATTTTAAATGTATCTATCTATATACATAAGTAATGGTCATAATAAAGTGTTATTTCTGGAGCTGATAAATACTGATTAGAAACCCCTCTAGACCAAAACCTATCAAAATTGGGAGAAAATTTTACCTGTGCTGAGAGTTAGATTTTAAGCCTAATTGTTTGTTTAGCTGATGGTTACTGCTCTTAGGTCTCTGTTAGTACATTAAAATACTTTGTCCACATGAGAAATCACTCTTGTATTTAGTTTCCATTTGACTGCTTCCCTCCCCTTTCCTGCTTCCTCTGAAGATAATGGCTATGTTTTTAAATATCCCACTGATGAAATAATATTAATCAATGGAAACAGTTAAATAGAAATTTAGGTTAAGTAGAACTTCAGGAAAAGAAATGTTAGCATATGCATAATCTAATAATTTGCTCATTATTGATGGCCATTAGTCAGATAATCAACTTTATATACTCTAAGTATATAATTATTTTCAAATTATCTAAATGTTCATTGATTTTCATAATTTTTTTTCTGTGATAATGAGGCTCTATGACTCATGATTAAACTAATCCAAGTTGAAAGAAGGTGATTTAATTATCTCTTTGTCCTAAATCACCTTTCAGTAAATTAAGCTAATAGAAAATAACTTAGAGAATTGGAAGGAATGTGAATTTAGGCATGAGAGGCAAAAAGATTAAACACACCTGTTCTAGTGGTCCTTTTAAATATTTTCTCTAATTGTAACAGCTTTGGTATAAGCAACTGTTGAAGGTATGGACCACTGAGAAAGTATGGAAAATGGGGCAACACTGCAATTCTGTGAAATATAGTTGTGATCTTGGGCTTTTAAACCTTTGAGTATTGGTTTCTCCATAAACAAAATGAATATAGCCTAGGGTTGAGTAGGTATCTTTCTTACAACCCTGAGAATCAATGTTATTAGGATAGAGGGATTTTGCAGATACGTAGATTTAGTCATTGAAAAACATATACAGGAGAATCTTTCCTCCTTCGTCTTCTTTCCCAGGGAAAATAAGAACAATTTTGTTTGAAATTATCTTTCATATGTCCAGTTCTGGAGTCATAGTTGGAAACCAGCTCTTTGGATATAGAAAAGGAAGTTATACCTTCCAAGGCGTAACATGGTGGTTTCACTTATTTGACCCTTGGCTTTGTTAAAGTAAGCTTGTTGATAAGGCCTTATTCTTGTCCTTCATGCCTGCAAGTCAGGTATCTCTCACAATGAACAGTTTTATCTTGTGAAGCTATACAGCCAGGTGTCATTTGTTTTCTTCATGGACAACTGGAATACATCGAGAGTAAATCTAGATATTACCACTTTCTATCAATACAAAATCACTGAAAACTTAGAAAAGGGATTCTGATAAACATTCCCTAAAATTATATGAAACACTGTGGTATATATTCCCATGTATGTTTGTTCCTGTGTGTTTTTAAAGGGAATGTCCTTAGCCTTCCTTGGATATTTAAATGGAGTTTGTCATCATCCCAGATGTTTAGAATTACTGCTATAGAATAAAAGAAATACAGCTGACCCTTGAACAATGCCGGGGATGTGGTACTGACCCTCTGCACAGTTGAAAATCTATGTATGGTTTTGGACTCCCTCAAAACTTGATAGCCAACTGTTGATTGGAAACCTTACTGACAACAGTTGATTAGTATGTATTTTATATGTTATATGTATTATATACTGTATGCTTATAATAAAGTAAGCAAGAGAAAAGAAAATGTTGAGAAAATTGTAAGAGAAAATACATTTATAATACTTTTCTGTATTTATAAAAAAAAGTGTATGAGTGGACACACCTAGTTCAAACCCATGTTGTGCAAGGGTCAGCTGTAGCAAGAGCAAGAATGAAAACACTGTAAAAATATAGTGAAATTTGTTTCTTTAATCAGTAATATTGATAAATTCCAGTGTTTGTCAAGTTTTATTTTATTCTGAATTTGTTTCCATTTATATGTTTAACATTTAATGGCATGTTATAATTTTGTTACATAATGTTCCAAAACAAATAGTGATATTCAAGATTGCTGTGTAAAGGATATCAATTTTATATATTCAAGTTGACTAAATAGCATTTTGTTGAAATGATCTGGGGGAAAAACTAGCAGGAAATTACAGAATTGAACACTACTTTTTTCCCTATAAATAAAGAACATAAATCATTTAATCAGACTGATCCTAAAAAAAAATGGAAATTCTGTAAGTGAGCAAAATATTGACTTATAGTTCTTAATTTTACAGAATTAGATCCTTTTTTGGGGTAAAAGTTTTAGAATATTGTCATTATAGAATGATGGTTTAAAGTATGGTCTTTGAATCATTCACTCTAATGTCAAATTCCAGCTTCAATAGTTATTGACAGTGTAGCCCTTAGCCAAATAGCATGTTCTCTTTCAACAGTAAATGAGGCACTGCATACAAAGTTTTTGTTTAGTTCCTGGTAAATGAAAATGCCTTAGAAGTAGTAGTAGTAGTAGCAGCAGCAGCTGCCCTTCCTGGAGGGAGACAGACTTAATGTGTCCAGTTGAGAGGGTTGTGAGGGAGGTTAGAAAGAAGCTGAAGAGGGTTAGCTGCATAGGGGAATGGTTCAGGCTTTATTTAGTTTAGCAAATTAGCAGACACTATCTCAAGAATCATTGCTATTTAAAGGTAGTTATAGCAGGGGCGCCTGGGTGGCTTAGTGGGTTAAAGCCTCTGCCTTCAGCTCAGGTCATGATCTCAGGGTCCTGGGATCAAGCCCCATATTGGGCTCTCTGCTCAGTAGGGAGCCTGCTTCTCTCTCTCTCTGCCTCCCTCTGCCTACTTGTGATCTCTCTCCTCTCTGTCAAATAAATAAATAAAATCTTTAAAAAAAAAATAAAAAAATAAAGGTAGTTACATCAAAATTTGTTTGCATATTTGATATCTTTATAGGCCTGAATAAAAGAATGTAGGATGAAATACTGAAATAACAGAAATGGTAACAGTTATTTAAATTTAAGTTAAAGACAGATTATTCACAGCTATAAGAAGATCCCAGGTATGGCAGAGAACCTCTTAGAAATAAGACTGTGAAATATGCCAAGTATAAAACCCTGAAGGTAGTACAATTGATAATCCACATAGGCACAAATTTTGTGAGAACATTCAAAATTGTCAGTGTTGTGTAATGATTGTTATATTGACTGTACCATGTCTAAAATGACTTATTTTACATGTGGGAAAATTTCACCTGTAAAATCTTTATGCTTGTGCACCAGGGAGTAGTTTATGTGCTCTATTTTATGTTTAGTTGTGCATATTGAAAAAAAGCCTCACTTTAAAGATAATTATCAATAATACCTCAAAAGATGGTATCTCTTCCTCTTCTTTTCCCTATTTTTGTGTCCAAATATAGACAGACCCCAAATAAATGTTTGGGTCCATCTAATCTAGCTCCTGGGGAGCTAATATTAACTACAGCAAATGTATATTTAGTATTTTTATGTGTAGGGACTAAAAGCTCTTGTATTATCTTGTATAATCCTCATTGAGAGTCCTATAAGATAGGAACTATCATTATCTCTATACCACAAATGAGAAAATTGGGCCTTAAAGAGTAATTATTTTGCTTAAGCTCGCATAGTTAGTGGTAAAGCAAGAATTCAAACCCCTTATGATTCCAGAACTCCTGTGCTATGACATGATACTAACCAACATCTCAGGAGGAAAGATGAGGTGAACCATTGAATATAATACCTGTTATCAATTAAAAAAAATCACTTGCACCTGTGTGCCCTGGAGCCACTTGTAGGACAATTTTGCCCAAAGTTAGAATACTATCACATCCTTGTGTTCGTAATATGCCATGTGCTTTATCTCCAAACTCCTGAATATTTATAAGCTCATCAATTTACTTCCACAGGCAGAAATAGGATTCATTCTTTGTTAGAGCCAGGCAGTGCTCTAGGTACTTGGGATTCATTTATCCCTGAGCAAAACACGCAAAACAAAGAAACTTTAATTTCTTAGAGTAATTTTGTTGGTTTCAATATAAGGGAAACTGAAAGCCCATAAGAAAAAGTAAGAACTTCCAACAGTTGAACAAAAACTGAGTAACTGTTTAGTGGGGCTTAAGTCAGTTCATTTTAAAAAAATTGAGTATAGTTGACAGCACTGTTTTCTGTATGTTTTATGATTTTATTTGTGAGAGAAAGAGAGACAGTACAAGCGGGGGTGGGGGGGGTAGAAGCAGACTCCCCACTGAGCGGGTAGCCTGATATGAGGCTCAGTCAGAGGACCCTAGGATCATGACCTGAGCCAAAGGCAGATGCTTAACTGACTGAGCCACCCATGCACCCTGGTTTTGTTGTTGTTTTTAAGATTTATTTATTTGAGAGAGCACAACATGCAAAAGAGCCGGGGGGTGCAGCAGAGGAAGAGGGAAAGAGAATCACAAGCCAACTCCACACTGAGCTTGGAGCCCATCAGGGGCTTGACCTCATAACCCTGAGATCATGACCTGAGAGGAAGCAAAGTGTTGGATGCTTAACTGACTGCACCACCCAGGTGCCCCCAGCACTAATTTCTTAAATATCAAGGTTTCTAAAGTCTAATATGCCTGGAGTAGAATTGTTTTGTTTTTACAGATTAGACTATTCTTTTTTTTTTTTAAAGATTTTATTTATTTATTTATTAGGAAAGAGAGAGAGTGAGAGAGAGCATGAGAAAGGAGAAGGTCAGAGTGAGAAGCGGACTCCCCATGGAGCTGGGAGCCCAATGCGGGACTCGATCCCGGGACTCCGGGATCATGACCTGAGCTGAAGGCAGTCGCTCAACCAACTGCGCCACCCAGGGGCCCCAGATTAGACTATTCTTTCTCACCCTTTATTTCCATATTAAATTGGGCTAGTAAGAGAAACTGTTTTCTTCTGTCTTAGAATATTTAGTCTTTATCTTTCCCATATTCTGACATGTTGTCTTTTGGCAGAAATGGGAGAAATAATATTCTTGGTTTCAAGATGTCAAAGCTTTCGTCTATCCAGACACTGCTCTTTGTTCATGCGTGAGTGTTTGATGCTATAAAATACTCAAAGCAAGAAAGCAAACCAGTCTTCCAAGGCCTGAAAGGCATGGGGGAAGGGGATGGTTCTTTACTATTGTCATGATAATGTCCCTCCTATTTGTCATAGTCTGAGTTTTGTGGTAGATGAGATTGGAGTATTAAAACATGAAGAGGATTATGAAACTTCTTAATGGGATAACTTCCTTCCCTTGTAGCCATGATGTACAGCTTGTATAGGTGTGAGAGTCTTCCAGAATTTTGGATGGGGATTATAGGATACATTTAATACAATCTCCTAAATGTAGGCAAAGCAGAACAGTTTTGTCTTTACTGTGTTCTCTAGGAGGCCCAAAGGTTTCTGCCTAAAAAGGGAGGTAACTATACAATATTGGAGGGCAATAATCTTTCATGAGTTTGGGGAAGAGAAAAATAAACAATCACACTTAAATAACTTGAAATTTCCTTCTGTAGAGCCCCGGTCTGGAGACTTTCCTAGTGGTACACCTGAACCTTTGAAGAATTACTATGCATTTGTAAAATGTCTCATTCTACTTTGAACTCTTAAAGGTTTGGTCATGAGCACAGTTAAACGCCATGACTGTATCCAGTATTATTAGGAGCCTGGTATAGTGAGTAGTTTCTCTCTCTTCTGTTTAACAAAATCTTTGTCCTGATGAGACTGTGTGTGCTGAGGTTTTATTTATTTTTTATTTATTTTAATTAACATATAATGTATTATTGGCCCCAGGGGTACAGGTCTGTGAATCATCAGGCTTACACAATTCACAGCACTCACCATAGCACATACCCTCCCCAATGTCCATAACCCAGCCACCCTATCCCTACGCCCTCCCCCCAGCAACCCTCAGTGTGTTTCATGAGATTGATAGTCTCTTATGGTTTGTCTCCCTCCCTATCCCATCCTGTTTCATTTTTCCCCCACACCCTCCACCCTGCCTCTCAAATTCTTCATATCAGAGAGATCATATGATAATTGTCTTTCTTTGATTGACTTATTTCGCTTATGTGCTGAGGTTTTAAGATTTTATTTATTGACAGAGAGAGAGATCACAAGTGGGCAGAGAGGCAGGCAGAAAGACAGGGGGAAGCAGACGCCCTGTCCAGCAGAGAGCCTGATGCGGGGCTTGATTCCAGGACTCTGAGATCATGACCTGAGCCACCCAGGTGCCCCTGTGCTGAGGTTTTAAATTCAAAAGCATTTTAACTTGGAAATCTGGAAGCTAAGGGAAAATACAAGAAAGTAAGTTGCTGAATTACCAGAAAAGCTAGAAGAAAAGTCTTCAGGTAGAAAACTAGAGTTTGCAATGAGTAATATATTAACTGGTGTAGGTTTGTATTCTATTAAACTTTAGGGTGTGTTATTTTCTAAGGCACTAGTTTTAAAAATTAACACATTTAGGGGTGCCTGGGTAGCTCAGTTAAGCAACTCCCTTTAGCTCAGGTCATGATCCTGGAGTCCTGGAGTCGAGTCCTGCATCGGGCTCCCTGCTTAGCAAGGATTCTGCTGCTCCCTCTAACCCTGGGCACTTGATAGATATTAATTGAATAACTGACTTTATCCTTACAATTCTAAGAGTTAGGTACTCTTACTGTATTCAGTTTATAGTTAGGGAAACTGAGGTGCAGAGGTGAGGTAGCTTTGTCATTGTCGTACATATGATGGAGAGTTTCTATGTATGCTTAGAAAGTTCGTGTTCCCCCCCTTCTGCCCCTCCCCGCAGAAGTCATATGTTGAAATCCTAACTCCCAAAGGGGGTGTATTAGTAAGTGGGGCCTCTGGGAGGTGATTAAGTAGTGAGGGTGGAGGCCTCATTGCTGGGATTTGTGCTTATTTTATAAAAAAGACTCGACATGACTCCTTCACCCCTTTTGCCATGTGAGGATACAAGGAGAAGTTGGCATCCTGGAAGAGGGCTCTCACCTGACCGTGCTGGCGCCTTGGCCATGGACTTTCATCCTTCAGAGCTGTGAGAAATAAATTTCTGTTGTTTGTAATTTCTGTTGACTGGCATGTTGCAATTGTGGCCTGAATGGATGAAGATAGTTGTACAATGATACGCAAAGGACAGAGGAAAGAACTTGCCTTACATTGTTACTCCAAGTGTGGTCCAGCTATACTGGCATCACCAAGGAGCTCAGTAGAATTACAGCATCTCGGGCCCCATCCAGACCTACTAACTAAATCAGAACCTGCATTTTTAACAAGATCATGGGGTGATTTTTATTGTACATTAAAGTTTGATAACCATTTAAATGGATACAATTTTCAGGTTTTTGCTTTGTCTTGAAGGACAAGAAATGGCCTCAAAAACCTTTTGGCATATTTCTCCTGTCTCTTAAGGACTGTTTGGTTGGCAGATTTGATTTTTCTGAAAATTTCTTTCCTTTTCCTTTCCCAAGTAACAATCCTAACAGTGATAATAATAGTAGCTAAGATTTATTGAGTGTATTCTATGTGCCAACCAGTGTTCTGCTTTATGATTATCTCCTTTATCTTTACAATGAACCAAAGAGATTAGTATTCTTATTTTAGGTGAGGAACCTGAGACCTAGAAAGGTTGGGTGACTTGTCCAAACTCCTACAGTTAGCGGAATCCGAACCCAAGTCTGGGTCCAGACTCAAGTGGCATCATTTGCAGCCCAAATAGTCTTTCAGCTAATGAAATGGATTCTATTCCTCCTACAATAACTTAATTTCTTATCTGATCCTCCTATTAAAAAGGAAAATGTAGAGAGAGCCCAACAAACTGGGGGCAGCAAGTAGAGTTACCTAAAGCTTCTGCATAATATAAGAATTCCACAATGAAACTCTTTAGAAATGTCTTATTGATGAACAACTGGTATTTGCTCAGCATATATATATAGATCTGTATCATAGAATATATTTTTAAATAATGACTTTTACATCTAACCCCAGACATTGACACTTCGTTTCAGCATTGGAAGGTATTACTTTCTTATTCCTTTGGTATAACCTGGACCATTTGAACTATGGCAGCACACCTGGAGTGCTGATGGAGGCTTTTGGGGGAAGTGAGTTAAGAGCTTGATGGGAAATAGAAGAGTCACTATGAATGAAACAAAGCAGGTGTTACCTGTTAACCTGAGAGCATGAGTCTGTCGAACCTTTGAAGGCAAAGCATCCTAGAGGACACCACCTGTGATTCATCCCAGGGAGGCTAAGTTGGAAGATATTTCCAAAATGTCTTTAAATACATGCTTTGACTTGAAGCTTCAATCATAGATGAGTGAATGTTTTCCAAACTCTCTCTTTAGTTCAATGAGAGATGTTTCTGATGTTGAGTAGTGTGATTTTTTTTTTCCCGAAAGGCAAGGCAAGGATCACAATTTTTTAGCAGCTGCTCCCTTTTTCTTATTTTATTAGTTTTCCCTATTCAGTGTTTCATCACATTTTTTATTTGTAAGGGTCTGACTCAATTAGGGCATTCAAGTGCTTTAGCCTTGTATATTAAAGCCTATCATCAATAAATTCAAAGGGGTTAACCTTGGAGTGACATCTTCATTTCTATGATAATATGCAGTTAGTGAATCCTTTCATATCATTGCCCACAGTATGATCAGACTCTCATATGTAAAGACCTTGGAACTTTAAATAAGTTAGTTGTTCATCTCCAGCCACTTGGATTCATTTATTTATGAATGGTTATTTCAAGTTTTCTTTCATTTGGCTCAGGCTGTTGATTGATGTTTCATGTGAGTGTTTTCCTCATCAAAAAGCAGGAAGATAGTTGGAACATAACTTCCCAATAGCCTTTTTAATATGAGAGCCTATTTAGTGTATGGCTCTTTCTGTAATCACTTGTGCATGACTGAGCTTAAATAGTTTGCAGACCTTGCTGATGGATTACAGAACAAGCAATGAACTGGCAATTCTTTTTTAAGGGATTAGGTGACTTTGCACTGTAATGGATTGTGCATTTTCCTCCTTGTTTCACTTTCTTAGGTGCATTTGGTGATCAATTTTATGGTATATAATGAGAAATTCCATAGATGAGTGCACATGGTGTATAGTACCTTCTGGTAAAAATGACATTCACGCCCAGTAATGGGCATGGCAGCTTGATGGTCTGTTTATATGTGTTTTCAAAAGGAAGACTGAGCAACTCAGTTAAGGCAGAAGTAGCTTTAGGCCCTTTCGGCCTAAAGCTGTCCCATTTGCAGTTCATGGAATTATAGAGACTCCTAGGCTGCCATGGTGCCCACAAGCCAAGCTTATGTCAAGCCCTCAGCAACCTGCACTTTTTTTTTTTCAACTACTCATCTTACTGACAGTATATTTTTTTGCTTTGTGTTTGGCAGACTTATTAGGACAAAGGTATTGTTAGACATTTAACACAAAAGTTGATATTATTTGATTCCATTATCTCAAAAATTTGTGCTATTGGTTACTAAGGAGCAGTGGAAAACAATGTACAACTTCTTGTTGTCAGAAAAGATAAGATTTTTAATACCTAGGAGATATATATATATATATATATATATATATATATACACACATACATATGTATACGTATGTATATAATATATATTATATATAATTTATAGAGATATAATTAGATTTTCTTCCAAAGAGCTAGTATTTGAATTCAAAACTCTTCCTAGCTTTTTAAAATGTATTAGAAAGAAAAAAGTGGGTAATGGAGATAGCAACTGGCAATTGAACAAACTTAGCTTCTTATTTTTTGTGGAGGCAATACATTTGATCTCCAGAGTCTGGCTACTTTAAAACTGAGGCAAGTTACAAGATCTTTCAAAGCCCTTTCAAAATGGAGACAATAATGTACCTGCCTCATAAGCTTATAGAACTTGTAGTGAGGTCTGAATGAAATGATCCATGTATACTTGCTAACCTACATAGTAAGTTTTCTAGAAATGTTGGTTATTATTATGTTCCTGACACCATGCCAAACACACTCTATAAATGAGCTTATTTTCCAATTTTGTAAATGATGAAAGATTCTTTAAAAAGTTAGTAAAGTTTGTAAGGTCACAGCTAATGGGCTTCTACCTCATACTACAATATGTGTTAACTGTAATTCTCTAGTTATTTTTTAATTTAATTTTTAAAGATTTTTTAATTTATTTTTGAGAGAGAATGAGTGAGCATGAGTGAGGGTGGGGGCAGCGAGAGAAGCAGACTCCCCACAGAGCAGGGAGCCTGATGCAGGACTTTATCCCCGGACTCCATCTGGGGACTCCATCCTGGGACTCTGAGATCATGACCTGAGCTAAAGGCAGATGCTTAACCAACTGAGCCACCAGGTGCCCTATAATTATTTGTTTTACATAGTTTTTAGATGATTTTTTTCCCCCACAACTTTGTCAGGAAACTGAGAATCAGTTTTTATATGTTAAGAGATCTCCAAGTTACTACACAAAGCTGAGATTTGAACATTGTTCTGCCCAGATTCCAGATGTTTCTTATCTCACCCTGCTTCTCTGAATACCATGTGTGATTATGATGTTTGGGGAAAGGGCTTATGTATTTAAGTAGTACTTTTCCATTAGTTTGGCTGTTGTTATCTACATTCATTAAGCATTCCAATGAAGGTTGAAAGAAACCAGCTTTACGATAAGCAAAAATTCTAATGAGGTATTGTTACACAACTACCAGAATGGCTACAAAATAAAAAGACTGGCAATACCAAATGTTGGTAAGGATGTGTGGAGTACTAAAACTCACACACTGTTAGTAGGAGAGAAATGATATAACCATTTTGGGAAAAGGTCTGACAATTTTTAAAACTAAATATACCTACTTATGACCTGGCAATTCTACTCCTAGGTATTTACCCAGGAGAAATAAAAGTTTACTTTTACAAAAAGATGTTAAAGCTACTATGAACATTTTGGTATTTATAATGGCCAGAAACTAGAAAAAAAATAGATGTCCATGAAAAGAAATTAGATAAACTGAAGTATAATCCTATAATAGAATACTAATCAGCCATAAAAAGTAACAAGCTACTCTTATACATGATACATGGATGAATCTCAGAAACATTATGCTGAAAGAACCTTTACACAGAGAGTACATATTCTTTGATTACGCTGTGATATTCTAGGACAAGTAAAATTAATTGATAATGGTGCTTTCCTCCACAAATATTGACCCACTTCCCAGGAAGTTAAGGTAGTTGTGGATCATGTATCCCTCAGGTCTCTCTTAAATAAAAGTACACCTCAGTTACTCTGGGGAGCTCTATGGGGGAATAACTGACTTGTTGTTTATGTCCATGTTGGGGAACTTTCCTCTGCAACTTGAGTTATCCAATTAAAAAAGCTGATAAGAAATTTATCTCTGATCTCATAAGTCACTGAATTCTATACCTGAAACCAATTTTACCATATATGTTAACTAATTATGTTAATAAATAACTAATAGATAATAGATAATATATGTTAACTAGAATTTAAGTAAAAACTTGAAATAAAAAAAAGAAAAAAAGTAAAAAAAGAAATTTATCTCTGATCCTGTCAGCCGATGCCAATGATACCACCATAGCTCTGGAAGGCGGCATTCAGGCCAACTTGAACTCACAGGTCTGGGTTGTTTTGGAGGCTAAAATTACCGATGACATCTTCTTATGGACTAATGCCGGCTCTGGGTAAACACAAATACATCCTGCTGTCCATAGATTAATGCCTTTGGGCAAGCAGAAAGGTCAATACAGACAGAGGCTTAAAGAGGAAGCTACCTCAGGTAGGCTGGTGTTTTATCAGATTTTTTTTTTTTTCCTTTTTAAGCTTCATGGATCTGGGCCCCTGAGTGGGGCATAGCCAAGATTAGTACTGCTTGAAGTTCTGTTGATAGTAGACTTAATCAAATGTGGTATTAAACTAAATGGATTTGGTTCCAGCCACTAGTGACTGACAGAGTGGTATAGTAATGGGACAGTAGCCAACATAGTGTAGAAATAAGTGGAGATTGTTGTGAGAGAACTCTCCATGTGTCTCTGGTATTTCAGCATGTATGAAGAGTGAAGCACCAGATTCCTTTGTTCCAGACCATCTTTTCAACATTCTTACCGCCCATAAGAGATTCAGGATTCGTAAGGAACCAGCATAAATGTTGAAACTAGCTATTATTGTAGGGCAGAATGAAGACTGATTTTTAAATTTTTTTTATTTTTAAAATTTTTAAATTTATTTTTAATTTTTTTTTTTTTAGGGAGAGAGAGGCATGAGTTGGGGGAAGGGAGAGAGAGAGAATCCTGAGTCAGACTCCCTGCTGAGTGGGGAGTCTTTTGCTGGGATTCATCCCAGGACTCTGAGATTATGACCTGAGCTGAAATCAAGAGTTGGTGGCTTAATGAACTGAGCCACCCAGAACTAAGGCTGATAGATTGGAAAGGAAGTCCTCCTACCCAAAGGAGAGTCAGCAACACCAAGGGCACCATTCAGGCAGCTGTCTTTGAGCCTACTTCTGGCTTTCTCTCCCTTCATAAGGAATGTATTGGAAGACTGTCCCATAGAGTATACAATTTGATGAATGTGTTTACTACCAATTCACGTTTTGTTAAGTGCCTTCATCCTTCCTCTTCCAAAAATTGTGTTTGTCAGCACTCCATCCTCATTGTCAAACTATCCAGAATAGAGAAGATCTGAGATTTTTGTTACTTGCAAGCTAGCAAGTTAACATGGCACAGTTTCATGATTGCTGATAGAAAACATGACACCACTGAGTCAGAAATAAGGACTGTTTATTGAAGTAATACTAATAGCCAGAATATCAGTATTTTTCCCAATTTCCATAGTAAAGAGAACCAGATGATGCCTGAACATGCAGTAGGTTGCATTTAGGAAGAAATCCTGAGCTTTAAGGTACCTGAATCTTTTATAATGGGCAGTTCCCATGCTTATGTTACTCTACTCCAGAGGGAGATACTATCTCTGTCTTCCAAGATTGTTCATAATAAAAAAGTTCTCAAAAAGATAGTCCAGAATAAGGAGTAGTTAGTACACAGCTCACTACGTATGAAGAAATGTGGGAGACCCATGGAGAATGCTTCCAGCAATAATTATCTTACACATGGCTTCACAGTTCTATGACCTTTGACATGCATAACCTTCCCCCCTTCTTCCAGCTCTCCACTTGACTTTACTTTCCTCTAAAAGTGCTCTTTCTGTAAGATCTTAAAACTGAAATGTGAAACTCTGACCACAATCTCTTTCTTCCTCACTGAGACTAAATATTCTGAAATTTTATCAGGCTTTGCCTCACTTCAACCAACCCACATTTTCCTCACTTAGTTTTTCTGACTTTTTACCACCTTCTCTTCTCAGGATAAGCCCCAGCTACTCTCTCTACCCAGTGTCTTCAATGCCTTTGCATTCTGCTACACTTATTTTGATAGTTTATGACTTTGGGTTATCCACTACTTACTTTCTCTGTTTCTCATGCCAAACTTTCAAACAATTGTGGAGAAAATGGAATGACCTTTTTGATGAAAGCATTAAAAATGATGATTTCCAATTTCAGCAGCTTCAGTCCATCTCCCTAGTTCAGACTTCTTGTAAAATATTTTGGAGAGATGGTAAGCACCACAGCAATGAAAGCTGGAATAGACCTCAGATAATAGACACAATAAAATGTTTATTATAATGCTAGCAGTAAATATAAGAAGCACTTTTCTGTCTTACATCTACCTGGGTAATGGACCAAAAGTATTTTAAGTTTACTAAAGTGAAAACAATTAATCCTCTCTTGAAGGTAGATTAAATATAGCCCCAAATAACATACTTGATCTATATTGTGGTTATCTTTACTGAATTTCAGTCCAAGTTCAGGGAAGTAACTTTGCAAGGTGACTTGTGAATTTTCCTGTTTTTCATTTTGTTGTTTTCCATTAGACAGCTAAACACATTGCTGAATGTCAAAAGCTTTTGCCATTAAAGCAGGTGAAGAAAATATGATAGGGAATACGGTGATGATGGTTTTAGTTTATGATGCATTTCAAGCTGTGCATCTCCAACAGTTAAATCCTTTAGCATTTTGTAGTGGGGTGAACCATCATGTAACTTAGGAAACATAGGCACTTTTGTTTCAGAGAGAAAAAGAGTCAAATTTTATGTCAGTTGGTGAAATCCTTGAGTATGATGGCTTTTAGAAAGTAGACCTGGAATTGTACAATGTATACTATATTGACATTCTTTATGACGTCTCTTTCTCAGGACAGTCCTTAATATCTGATTTATGCTAACACAATTAAATAGGTTCCCAATATTTACATTGAAGATAATGAGCAAAAAAATAAAAGGTAATAAGGTAGACACTGTGTCAAACTAGGGGGAAAAGTTACTAGTCAGAATGATCATAAAATCTGTATGATTAACATACACAAATGAAACTAAAAATGGGATATGTTAGATGTTTTGTTAGTAAGCATTCTTGAAATTAAAAAATTCTTTTTTAACAGAAGCAATGTTAAAAATGGTAGATTCTTACTCTCAGAAACGAAAGTTATTTAACTTGCTATGAATTGGAACCATAAACGCTACAGTACTATCAATATAATGAGAGATCTTAAAATAATTGTGGGTGTCTCTTGCCATAATGAAGAAGTTTTAGACTTGATTGCTATTCCTGGCTACTCCATTAACTTAGGTGAGCTGCATTTAATCTCTGTAGGTATTCTTGAAATAAAGAGGGTGGATTTGATAATCTTTAAAATTCACTTCCAGCTCTAAGATTCTTTTGTATTCTTATCCCTATTCCCTATTTTCCTCCCATTTTAGAAACATGAAGACCTTACAGAATTCTTCAGAGGCAATTCTTTTGTCTTCGTGTTGGCATTAGAAAAAAAGTTAGAAAGTCTCTTTTATCAGGATGGATTGTAGGTTCTCATTTTGTGAGCTATTATGTATTTGGGTGGTATTCACCTTCTTTATGCTTCTGAAATAATGGCGATGCCATGTTTGTGCTCAAATAGTTTCCTTTGATAAAGATAAAAGATTGCAGGAAGCTGTGATCATCTCAGTGAAGTCTCTTGGGTTTTTCTACAGTAACTTATTTCAGAAAAGCTCAATGATTTAATGTACATTAACTCACTGATGCTCACATGGGCCTGAGAAGTGGGAAGGGCTGGTATTTCACTATTATGTGTTCTTAACAGACAGGCACAGAGGAACTACTGAAGTGGAATGGAGTGAATTTAAAAGGCATCTCAGGTTTTAACCCCTTCCTCTGTGGAAAGAATACTAAATGCATGCCCCCACGTAGCACTTAGTACATTTCATTGCATGCATTTATTTACGGGTATTAACATTTCATAGTAGACTATGAGCATCTCAAGGACACTACTTAGCCCATAACAGGTCCTGCGGTGTTTCCTGAAATGATGTGGAACCTATCCCATTGTAACTCAGGTTCATAATTGGACCTGGACCATATCTGCAGACCCAGTTTGCTGAATCCTTGATGTATTTACCAGGGAGAGATCCCTGAGACCCTACCCACAACCAAATCCTTAAATTTCAGAGCATAGAACATTTGCACAAGTAACTGACTTTCTCTAGATTTCACATATCTGTATATTTGGTGTTACAACTTAGCCACCTTTTCAAATTTGATTAAATAAAACTTTCTTTCCTGCTTTCCCCAGAGTCACAATTTTTTATTACACGTGGTCATTCTCATAAAGTAGGAAAAAATGTCCAGTTGAGATGTGGATTACATAAATCAGAATTCCGGGTTGAGGATGATAACACTGAATAAACTTGCTGCTTCTTCCTTTGTGCCAGGCGCCATTGTGTTTTACATATATTTTTACTTATTTACTGAAAATAACCCAGTGAGGTGGATATCATCCCCATTTTCCAGATGGATAAACTGAGAAACATAGATTAAAGTACATTTTGCATAAAATCAACAACTAGTTAGAGGCAGTAGTCTTCAAATCTGTTAGAGATTATGCTTTTAACTATGTTTAACTGCCTCTTGGATGGGAATTAATTTCGATGTTTTCACTTTAAACAATTTGGAAGGAAAACAGTAAAGAATCTAACAAAGACATCAGGGGATTTTGGTAATTACTGAATGCTTTAGGACCCACTATTAAGTAGGCCAAGGTTTAGTTGTACATGATCGTTTTAAAGAGGTGCCAACAAAGACTTACTGTAGATTTTTAGCATTTGATATTTTAATACATGCAATTTTTTTGATTACTTGTAGGGTATACTCATAGGTTCCCGACATGTAATTTTTTGTCACTTGGTTGAGGCAAGAATTTGAAGCCCATGATATTTGATGTACTATGTAGGAAGGAGTCAGTTACATAGTAAATATTTACTGAGTTGGCTGTTGGGCATTTAATTCTTCTTTTTGGTAAAGAAATCTGGACTTCAGGGCATCCATTCCTGCATCATTTTCAGCCCCTGTTCTTTCAATGAAGCAGCTCAACACCCCTCTGTTCCAGGGTTGGAATGGTGTAACCTGAGGTTATTCCAATCAGTCATTTCTTTATTTTATTTTATTTTTTTCCAATCAGTCATTTCTGTTGCCCTTGTTACAGTTACTATTTTAGAGTTGGACAATGTAATACCTACTGGGGTCTTTTCAGCTAAACATTTAAACCCATTGCCTTATGTCACCCTTACTACTAGACCACTAGAAAGAGGGTCTTAGGAAAGGAAACAGAGCTTGCCTGTGGCAGTAGACATTCCTTCTCTGCAAGAGTCCTTGCAGCAGTCTAGCAGAGCAGTATGGCCCGGGTGCAAGGAAACAAGATCTGCAATGCACAAGTGATGAAGTAATGCCCTGTAAAAGCCAATAACTTCTGGAGCAAATGCATAAGCTTAGCTTCCAGGGTCACTGTAAGGAAAATACTGGTTATCAGAGTCATTGCACTCAGGGAAGCCCAAAGCATGGCAATATCATCAGCTATTTTGTTGATTTATAGTTTTTCTAAGTAATCAAGGATCACTGTTATTGTAAGAAATGTCTAACCCTATAGTTGACCCTTGACTGTTATCAGATGGCTAGACAAGGAGAGCTAGACAACTGACCACCTGTCAGATTCTCAAGCAGTGGGGAAGTTGTTTTATTAACCCTTTATCCACAGGCACTAAATTCTGGGTCTTTAAGAAAAATCTTATCAAGGAATTGGGCTCTACCTTGTTTCTAGACTTTGATCTGAAAGGACACTTTGTAACCACCTTCCAGAGGACACTTTATAACCACGTTCCAGAGACTGTCTGAGGGTGGACCTAGCCAGAAGAAACAAAGCTTGGCAGGAGAGGAAGAGTAACTTGGTCCTGGTGGCTGTAATGAACCAGGACTAAAAGCTGTTCTAATAAGGCTTTTTCAGTCACTTAAGTCAACAACTTAACTTTCAGCTTAAGGTATCATTTTGGGTAGATAGAATTGAGTCCTGACATATCAGTATAATAGTGGATATTTGATAAATGATTAATGAATAAATCTGCATTGCTATTTTTTTTTTAGCTTAACAAAATAAGGACAGACCTTTTTTTTTTTTTAAATGACATCTGTAAAGACTTTGATGCTGAATGAGTGGAAAATATGTTTTATCTAGTCCTATACTCACGTTTGGTAGTTAAGCTTAATAAAATAAATAAAAAGAGCTAGAAAATCTTAATGGTAGCATTAGAACTGGGTACCCTTTGATTAGTAGATTTATTCACTTACTGCTTTATTCAACAACTAGTTACTGAATATTATGTGCAAAAGACAAAAAGCCTTTGACTTTTAGAGTGTTAAACTACTTTCACAGAATACCTTTGTGAGAAGAGAGAGACCCAGTGCTTAGTCTCGGTGAACTGTTAAATGAAGACATTAGCTGTGTGCTCTTTAACTCCTCATAGGTTGTTGAGAGATCATGTCTGCAAAGCTCCTGTCATTAGGGCTTTATGACGACCATTTCCAGGAGTGGCTTTCACCTTTGTCTCCGTGCACAACCACCCCTGGAATTCTGTTATGTGGTGGCCCTGCCTAGCACAACCCCTGCTTACTACTCCTGGTATCTAATTAGTGTATCTTTTACTTTAAATAAGTATAATTCATGGAGTAGAATCAGAAAGCAATTATTTTAGTCCATTTGGGCTCCTATAACAAAATATCATAGATTAGGAGCCTTATAAACCACAGAAATCTATTTCTCAGGTTTGTGGAAGCGGGGAATTACAAAATCAAGGTGCTGGCAGGTTTGCAAGTGAGTACTCACATCTTGGTTCATAGGCCACTGTCTTTTCACTGTGTTCTCACATGGTAGAAGGGGCAAGAAATCATCTGAAGCTTCTTTTATAATCCCATTCATGAAGGCTCCATCTTCATGACCTAATTATATCCCAAAGGCCCCACCTTCTAATTGCAACATACTGGGGTTTAGCGATCAATATATGAATGGGGGGGCATTCAGTCTGTAGTACCAATTTTACTTTTTTTATTTAAAGCAGGCTCCATGCCCAGTGTAGAGCCCACTGTAGGGCTTAAACTCTTGATCCTGAGATCAAGGCCTAAGGGGAAATACAGAGTCGCCCCATAGTATCAATTTACTTTTGTTTTAATTTCCTTTTTCAATTTAATTCAGTGAGAATATTTACTTTCCTGCAACTGTTGAGAAATCAGGAAGGCGTTCAACTTTTCTGGTTATTCATATATAACATAAATTGTACTGGTTCAGATATTAAATTGCCTAATTCTATACAGTTGTCAAAACCACACACTTGACTTATAGTTAGAACTGCCCTTGAGGTCAAACTTTCTGTTGGCTGGAGGTGTGTAGTTATTAAGGGACTGTATGGACAGCTTCTTTTCTTTTTCCATGTCTTGTGTTTTACTCTTCTCTGTCTTCCTATTAGCCATGATTTCTGATTCCTCTGGGATCGGAGTGTAATGGACAGTGAATGATGATGTAGAAAAGGGAAGTAAAATTTTCCCTTCACTGAATATATAAAAACTTCCCTCGGGATGCCTGGGTGGCGCAGTTGGTTGGGCAACTGCCTTTGGCTCGGGTCATGATCCCGGCGTCTTGGGATCGAGTCCCACATCGGGCTCCTTGCTTTGCAGGGAGCCTGCTCCTCTCTCTGCCTCTGCCTGCCTCTCTGCCTGCTTGTGTTCTCTCTCTGTTAAATGAATAAATAAAAAATCTTTAAAAACAACAACAACAAAAAAAACTTCCCTCATGTTCTCTGAACTTGGTGAGTGTTTAAGTATGACAGTCTCTACTGTGGGACTTAAATTTTGAGTTCTTTAGAGACTCTCCATTTTGTGGAGACCTCTTATCTAGAGTTACCTTGCCAAGGGAAGGTACCTCTTTATTATACCTTGTCTCTTAACCACTTCAGCCCCTGAGAATTCACATCTAGTTACTTTTCTGCCAAGGACCATTTATCTTTCTGGTCTACTCTCTTAGGCAAGACCTAAAATGTCCCCACTTTAGTTCCATCTTTACTTAACTCCCAGAAAACCTCTCAGAATAGTTTGTCCTGATGCATTCTAGGTGGGTAAGATAAATCACCAATTTGCTACCTCATGTTTGGCTCTGCCATCACAGTTTCTGGCCTTAGATTTCTCAAGTGTGAGTCTGCCATCATGTCCGTTTCTCTCCAACTCTGAATAGCAGTTCTTAGGTTTTCTGAGTAGTCCTTTTGAAGCTTTTTCACTAGATAAAAGGCAAGTAAAGACATACCTTTCCTAGATTTTCTTTCTTTCTTTTTTTTTTTTAAGGAAGATTAGGGTCCACAGCATTCAAATAGTTTTTTAAACTTTTTGATAGAGCTATCTTCACTCTTGGCCTTTTATACCCTGAATGGGCAAGGGGTTTAAGAGCTGTTCAACTGGTTTTCTGATTGTTTTTTTGATAAAAATCAACTTTAATGGGATATAATTTAGATAAGATGCACTTATTTTAAGTGTACAGTTCAGTAAGTTTTGACAAATAGATCTACTCATTTAAACTCCATCATGATCAATATATAGAGTATTTCTGTCTCCCCCAAAAGTTCCCCCATGCCCTGGTGAAATTAATTTGTCTTCCTAACCCTGAACCCAGGCAACCAGTGATCCATTTTTTGGCACTATGGTTTAGCCTTTTCTGCAATTTCCAATAATTGGAGTCATGCATTATAGACTCTTCCATCTTCTTTTGCTAGACATATTTTTGAGATTCAACAACATTAATTCCTTTTTTCCCTCCTGAATAGTATTGAATAGTATGGTTTTTCCAGTTTGTTGATCCATTCCTGCTTATGGCCTTGTGGTTGTTTCTAGTTTGGGTTGTTACAAAGTTGCTGTGGCATAGTCTGAGGCAGAGCTACTTTTCTTCATGGAGTGCGTTCTGGTTTATCTTTAAGTTTTTGTTTAAAATTTTGCATTTTTATGTTATGGAAGGTATAACTTAATAATCCATTTACATTATTAATATTTTGTTTATTCATATTAATATTTTGTTTATATTCATGTGCATTTTATATTCATGTGCTGTCATGTTATATATCTTATTGGAATCCAGACAGTCATATACCTGTCACCTTTGTGATGTTGGGCCATTAGCTGTGTGAGGGACCTTTAGAGCCTTATGGGAATGCCCTGAGATACATACTTCTTTATTGTTCTGTACAGATTTTGATCTAGCCCTTCACATGCCCACACAACAACTTCTTGATAAAGATGAACCACCAACACTTGAATGCATTCCACATCTTCCTCCTGGGTATTTCCAATCTGTTCTTATGTCTGCCTGGCTATGATTCTTATTAATCCTCCTGTGAATTGAGAGTTGTCATTGGTATTGGTTATCACAGACTTACCTTCTTAGTTCTCCTAAAAGGATTTGGCTCAGAGCTGCCTTATGTATAGCCATTTAGGGTGATTACTATCCCCTTGCTTAGTCCAGATTCTAAATCTCACTTGGTCCCCAAAGAGGTGGGTGTTCAGATGTAGGCACTTGAAATCATATCAGAAAAAAATGAAAGGAAATGGACATTTAGCATAATAAGATTAAATCTACGTAAGATTGCTGTCTTCAAATACTTGAAAGCCAGATGAGAAAGAATAAGCTGACTTCCCCTACCCCTTTAGGGGAGAGTTCCCAAATGTAGAATTAGAATCACTGGGTAGAAGATTAGGGGATTGCATTTTGCTTTGGTATTTTGAATCAGCTAAAAATCAGATGGGCTGTGATTTAAAAAGTTATGAGGTATGCCACTGCATATGTTTTGAGGTTAGATACATGGTGAGGATTATTAGAGTGCCTGGATTAAATAAGCTTAAATTTTATTTCATACCTGAGATTTTTATGAATCTATGAAACTTTTTTCTTTATTCTTTTTTTTTTTTGAATGTTTTATGGGAAACTGCTCAGACCTATTGTTGGCTATTATCTTTAATTCCATAGCTCCTTGGAACAGAATGGTAGAACATTAGCAGAATTTAGAAAACCAAAAAGGCGAAGGGTTAGGGTACGTGATGGGAATGTTACAAAACCACAAATACACAAACCTTAAGATTACAAGTGTCTAGGAGTCGATGATTTCTTACCTTAGTGATGAGATGGCAGGTCAAAAAAGCGACCAAACACACAAACTTTAGAAGAATATGTTGCCATGATTTCTCACCTTAAATCCGTGGAACAGGTAGGTATCTGACATACTACTAATGCAGTCTGCTGGCTTTCACCAAAGACATCAGATTGGCATCTAATTTGTATCTTAATTTGGTAAATTAAGGGCATCCTTTTCATTAAAATGCAGAGTTGCAATTTCTAGTATTAGCTCTCCTATAAAATTTTGATAGCAACAATGAAAAATTTCATGTTTTTACCTAAAGAGCTCCAGGCTAATCAGATTCTAGGGAAATGCTGTACTAACTTTGACTCGGCAATCAAGATACATTCAGGGAATTGCTTAAGTAGATGAAAAACAGCTTTTTTTTTTCTTTCCTATGATATTCCCAGATCAATTTTTTTTGAAGCTTCATTAACTGATTTTACATTGTTATAGTTACTTGACACAGAGCTGGTATACAAATGCTTATTTAATAACAGAATACAGTTCAATATAGTTTTTTTTTAAAAAATCACTTTGTAGGATATACATGTTGTACTTTATTAGTCTTTAAAAAAAAACACACACACACAACCCAATGTATTTTCCCAATTACAGTGACATCTATATTCTAGTTAAGCCAATTGTGCTTTCTGTTCTAAGTGCTACTTTATGGGCATTTCTTTTTCTTGTTTTGAAGGGTAATATCTTCCTAATCAGCTGAGTTGGGAATTTCATGGTTTATATGCTCCTCAGCACAATTTTGTAGGCATAGCTAATTAATAAAATAGTGGTTGGGCTTTCTAATTCTGATATTTTACATGAGGGTGAATTTCATTAGCAGAATGTCTGCAAGCATGGTACATAAAGAACTCTGCCAAATGATGCATTAGAGAATCAAGTAATAGCTGACAGATCAACCCTTGGATGAGAGCATCATGTCATGATGCCTCCTGGAGTTCATCAACGGTGCAACGGCAGACTGGGTGGCAAGCACATGGGGACAGTGAGATATTTTCTGTAGAGAAAAGGTAGACATCCATTCTCTTGAGCACACAGGTAGCCTGGACAATAGGATGAAAGCTGTTCCTGGGCTTTCATTACCCAAAGTAATATTGGGTAAAGAGTTGTGGTGGTGGCACCATAGGTGTTCATGGTAAACCATGCAAAAACATTAATCTCAGATGATTATAATAAAATATAGCTAATTTACATGTCAGTTTGAAAAAACATGTTAAAGAGTAAAAGCTGGTCATAAACAGGGATATCAGCTTCTATTAGCTTAAAGTTGTTTTTTGTTTTGTTTTGTCTTTAGCTTAAAGTTGTTTTTGTTGCTAACCTCTACTGCTTCTTCCCCAAAGCCCCCCTTAGTAAATAAATAATAAACTCCACTGAACAGAAGGAGATATCCCCTGTAGTGTTAGGATTTCTTGTGGTCAGGGGCTGTGTCTCATTTGCCTTTGCAGCCCCCTGGGAGGGGCTGTGTCTCATTTCCCTTGCAGCCCCCTGGGAGACAGGGTGGAGCTTGCATTCACAGGCTGTAAAAAGAACCCCAAATTCTGGGGAGTGACTGGAGAGTTGCAGCTGCTGTGGTGGAGGGAGATGGGAATGCAGGAGAAGAAAGCTCAAGTCCTTCCCGGAGGCGGAGCTCCGGTTTATATGCCTAGCTCCCCTAATTCTGGAATAGAGCTGAATATAGCCAAGGGGAGCTTTTTTAAATTCCTGGATGATAACGTCTATCCAGTAGGAAAATCATTTAATGAATCTTTGTTTTAGAGATAAGAATTGGATTGGGGTCCTACTGTGCTTGTTTTAGGGGTGTGCATATGTGTATGTATATGTGTATAGTAGAGGCATACAAAAGAAAAAAATGTATTATGTGTATTTAAAAAGCATTTTCTCCTAATTTTCAGACTGGTAAATGTACAGATACGGATAGTCCAAAAGCTAGAATCTGGTGTTCTGTTCATTGTTTCGTTCAAAGTCCATATTTCAAAGGGAATTAATTTCTCATTTCTTATTCTGTAATACTTTCTGAAGCACTCATTCTTTGAACAAAATAGCTTTTTGAATATCTTCACTGAATATTCTTAACAAAAAGTAAATTCCAATTTTAAGAGTCATTTAACTGGAATCCCTAACAAGTTATAACTTTGGGTTTTAAATATAGCAAAAATATTTCTGTGAAACATACTACATTTCACATGAGACGTTATTTCAGAAATAACCTCATGAACCTTAAATTAGATATTTTTAATTATCTTGTGTGGGATGGGATTATGTCTAATTTATCTGAGGATGTCTACAGAATCATTTGGGATAAAGGCCCTTTTCATTTTGACAGGTTGTTTAGGTATTCTGTCAATGCAAAGAATGCTAATATCAAGATCACTTTCCTAGAATCTATTCCTTTATGCTAAAGGACTGTGATTTAATACCAAAAAGTGGTAGAAAGAGACTGATCTGCATAACAGCTTTTTTCTCTTGTCCAGCAATAGACCATTTTTAAAAAGGTTTGGTATAACAAAGGCCTGTTCTTTGGGAAACATTTCTATCAATATGAAATTAGTTGGAGAGCTAATCACCTCATTCATTATGGTCTTACTAATTATCAAAAAATGCAGTGTGTGTAGAGAGTGCCTGGGATAGCTGAACATTAAAACCAAATTCACATCAGTGGCTGAAATGCTGTTTTGACTCGTGTTATTATCAGCTGTGAGGCAATCTTCGCAGCTCCTCCTCCATCTTCCTCTTTTCAACTTTCCTTCAGATTTAGAACTAATTTGCGTTGTGTTGGGTGAAGGAGCACAAGACCTCAGGGCTCAGAGAATGCTACCAGAAACCCTGAGTTCTTGACCTGTTTGCCCTGTAGTAGAGAAAAGGCCACACATACAGTGCTTAAAGATATTTGGTGTAAAATAATCCTAATTTCATCCTGGTTTGAGGTGAGGATCCCTGAGTGTTCTAGCAGGCTTGATTTGGGGCTAATGTACAGGAGGGAAAGTATAAGAATGTGGGCCTGATTCACAGGGACTGCTAGAAAGGATGCCTTTGGCTCTTGCAGCTAATGGATCCCAAGGGAGAAGATAAGCAACGTTTTCCAGAGAGGCAACAGTTTTGTTATTTAGTGTTGATGGAGACTGGGAAACTTTAATTTGCATATTTTGAATGTCAAGACGTGAAGGAGTGGAAAAGATGCAACACAACAGGATAAGAAGAGACTTACATCATCCCAGCATTAGTTTGATCTTCAGCTAGCTTCAGTTAGTAATCATGGGAAGGTATGAGCTCGAAGCCTCTACTTCCTTGTCTGTTAAATGCGTGCTGATCTATATCAATGATTTTAATGTCCTAGGGGTATTTTGGAAATCTATGGGCATGTTATTAATTATCAAAATGATTAGGGGGATTCAACTCACATTTATTGGATGGAAATAAAAAATAACTAATGTTCTGAAATGTGTGAAAAGGATCCTGCACAACAAAAAATTGTCCTGTATCCAGTATGACTTCTGAATGTCTCAGAGTACATTCATATAGGTAAACAAAACCTGTTTATAATTTCCTGAAGCTACAAACTAACTCATTATATGTGTATAATGAATTATCTTTTGGTTTTAAGAAATACAAATACAAATTTAACAGATGTTATATTTTACTGGAGTTAGTATGTGTATAGTGGGAGAGAATTTTAATTTGTTTTCTTTGGAATTTTCAGAGAGTTGTTCACCATCTATGATATGATGTTCCTACAGGATGCTTCTCATGGAATTTGAGTTGCTAATAGCTGTTATGTCAGTCTGCATTTGTAGCAGGGGCAGTTCCGGTGATTTATGCAGAGTTTGCATCTGACTTCTTTCGTTGTGTTTCCTAGTACAGTTGTACCCAAGCATTTACACTTTGGAATACGTAATTCATTTTAAATTTCCTTGTCATTCTCCTTTTTATTACAGTATAGAATGATACATACATTTAAAACTATGTAGCTTGGTAATATTCTCTTTGAATTTCAATTTCAGGATAATAAAGTTTCCATTACTAAATAGTTGATATAAAATGAGGTGTTAGATCAGATGGGATTGAGCACTACTGGATTAGCTCATCTTCCAAATTGCTTCCATTGTTATCAGCTTGTGCCCTAGATAATCTGACTACAGCACCTGCTTTCTAATGAATAGATGTCTAAACTTATTTGTCCTATTGTAGTGGGAAAAAATAGTTTCATGGAAAGGAACAAGAGTATAATGAGGAAATGACTTGGAAGAGGGTGGAATAAGAGAATGGTAGAGAGGAGTTTGTCTCTTTTTCTTGTATTTCCTAAATTTTGAAATTACTGTGATATGCATGCTACTTGTTATTAGAGTTTAAGATAAAGTAATACATGGTTTTTTACTATATGATTGAATATATAGCTAAGAAAACATTTCTCAAAGTTTTTACATTTCTTAAGCATTTCTTATTCACACACACAAAATAATTTCAGCCTTATAAATATTAGTTCCAACCTGTTAAATTGTTACTACAAGTCTTAATACACATATTGGAATAATTCTCTGAAACTTAAAGTGTTAATGTAAAATATGAATACAAATTTTTTTGGAATTACTAAAGAATATTCCATTATGGGTAGTTTGGTTTAGAGAAGGTCATACTTTCTCATGCTTCATGTGTGTGTAAACATCATTTTCTAGAGGAGGTCTTTCCTTCTTTAACGATTCTATCTAAATTAGGTCCTTTGTGCAATTATTTTTTAGAACTTTTTATTTATGTATTTATTTTTAGAACTGTTTATTTTAAACTAATTCTAGACTTAACAGTTTTACAGAAAACAGATTTTCCACTTGCCCTTTGACCGGCTTCTCCCAATATAATGTTTAATATAACCGTGGTGTGTTAATTAAAATAATAAATTGATATGCTACTAAGTAAACTGTAGACTATATTTAGATTTCTCATTTTTCCACTAATGTCTTTATTCTGTTTCCATATTCAGTCCAGGATCCCATATTGCATTTAGTTGTCATAACTCTTTAGTTGCTTTTGATCTGTGACAGTTTCTGTCTTAACTTGTTTTTTGTAACCTTGACACTTAGAAAAATACTGGTCCAGTACTTTGTGGGGTATGCTTCAACTGGATTTCTGTGATGCTTTGATGCTTTGATGCATAACCTTCAGGTGAAGGTTATGGATATTGGGAAGAATGGCACAGAAATAAAATGCCCTTCTCAGAGCATCATATCAGGGGATACATATTTGTATGTCTTATTATTGGGGAGTTAACCTTGATTACTTGATTAAGGTGATGTCTACTTGGTTCCTCCACTGTAAAATTAGTGCGTTTTACTTTTTAATAAATATTTGGAGTGAGATACTTTAAGGCTATGCAAATATCATGCTTCTTAATCTTTCATCAGCTAAATCTGAGATTCATCAGTGGATTTTGCCTCCAGCAATTTTTACTGTGGTGTTGTAATGGTGGCTTTTTTTTTATTTCTTTTGTTTCTCCTACATTTATTAATTAGAATTGTTCTTAAGCAATAGTTTTTCTTTCATTTACTCAGTCATTTATTTGTATTAATTTGGACTTGTAGTAGTAGTCGTCACTCATTCTTTGGGTTAGAATTCAGTATTACCTTTATTTAAATTTTTGCTCAGATTGTTCCAACTTTGGCCATTGTGACCTTTCAGGTCAGCTCTCCCAGCCTTTTGACATTTTCCCACTTTTTTCCCCTCCCTTTACCCATTTCTTTATGTTCAGGTATCACAAGATTCTCTAGGTTCATCTTTATTTTTCCCTGCCCCTTCCCTGGTTTCAACCACTTCTTCAAGGAGGCCTATTTTAAAGGAATATTTTTATTTACAGAACTATCATAACTTCATGCCATTCAAGAAGCATAGAGTTTTATCAAAATAGCCACTTATTTTGGACTTGACAATTTTATTTTCTGCAGTGAAAAAATGATATGCTCTATGCATACAGAAAGTTTATGGATTGTTAAATTATCTGCCTCAGTAAACATCTGGTAGTTTATATTCAGTTACTACTCTCCTCCTTTTTGTAATTACTTTTGTTTCTCCATATTTGAATTATTATTTGGAATTTTATCTACTCATTCCATGACTTACCAGTGTTCTAAGCACTAGACGTAAGTACATGCCACAGAAAGGTCTGTGCTCCTGTAGAACTCCCATTAAAGTGAGTGGCTTTCTTACACACCAAAACCAAAACTCTTTCTGGAAAGTGCATACATGATCATATCTTATAGCTCTCCTGAAAGTGCCAGAATTTGAAAGTACCTGAAGGCCCCATAAGTAGATCATCAAAAAGAATCTGCTTGTTCGTATCCCAAGAATAGAGTGGATGTAGGAAGTCTAAACCTTAAAGTAAACATCACCTAGTTTTAAATCTAAGGCTTTTTGACTGACTTCCATGGCTCCTCTGGATGTCCACACCCAGGCCTGTTTTCAACAGGTGTGTCTATAAGATGCACGGGCACCCCCGGATTCGTAATATTTAGAGACCTAGTTATGCTATTAGCTACTTGACTTGAGATCACTTAGTTTTTTTTTTTTAACTCTATTTGTTTACTTCCAAATGTGAACCTAATGCACATACTAGTTATGAGGAATAATGAAAAAACCCTCAGAGATATTCCCTAGAGGAAGAAAAATTCTTGAGGTTAGTAGAATCTATATGTATGATATGTGAGTCTCTTAGGAAGTAAATCAAATAGGAACATTATGGGAAATAGAGGGAGATCTTTTGTAATTTCCCAACTTAAGCCATGTGGGTTGAGTCCATTTATACCCAAAGCTGATGCTGAAGTGCCTACATAACCTGATCTCTTTAAATGGACCTTTGTAATAGTAGAGCATGAATCATGTCTTATTAGTTTTTTAATCTTCAGTATCATTACTATCTGGCTAATGATATTTTACTAAATAAATATTTGTTAAATGAAGGTTCTTCCTTCTCGGCAAAAAATGATTTGTATTTCCATAACCATAGGATGAATGTAGGAGTATGAGTGTGTATACATAAAGGAGGAAGGAGGAAAATAGGGTCGCCTATCTCCCCCTCAAACTTCCAAAAGAGGAGAAAAATTAAATATTGAGATTTGACACACCCGTCACAAATATAGGAGATTAACAAACTGTGGAAACATTTTAGTTATGTGAGGCTTGTGCATCTTCTTAATATATGTAATTGTGTTTTCTGTTTTATAGTATAAGAAATTACATACCGTGTTTATTAAACATATTTATTCCATGATATAGCGTATTCAGATTATTTTTTAGAAGACCATATTGATTTATATTGTAAATAAATTGATGTCCCTTTTCACATCTTGCTAATTATGTGGTTTTTATAATCAATTTCTAAGTGTTCTCTCATTAATCTGAGCAAATTATAGATTGCATTGAGAAACAAGTAATGATTAGCTTATTATACCACAAAAGTAGTTTATTTTTACCTAGAGAAAAGTCTATTCATTCCTAGCTCATATTGATTCAATAAACAAATTAGAAAGGCAGCACTAAGCAAATATCAAAGTAGTCTTAAACAAAGGCATGTGATTATAATTTATTTTTTAAATTCTAAGGTGTTCATGGCTTATGATGGGAGATTTTCTGGAAAGCAAATAAGTCTATCTTTGAAAATCTGGCTCTATGAGTCAGTGTTCAGAACATATTGGGCTAGAGAGAGGCAATGTTTATAGAGGGCTCTGTTACTTCAATCTAGAGCTCTTTCTCTTGATTTGCTTAATATTTCACTTGAAGAAAGCATCCTAGGGGGAAAGGAATTTAGAAGTCACTTCTATGAGTGTTCTTGTATTTAATCAATAAGGCTTTCGAACAGAAGATATTCAGTGTTTTAAAAGAACAGTCCAAGAAGGCTGAAACTGCATTCTGCATGTCTCTTGAGAGTAGTTCAGTAAAGTGCAAATAAAATGTCAAACAGCAGTTGAGGAATTCAGTGATAAGCATGGAAGATCACTCTTTGAGTGATAGTCATGGATTTGCAGTAAGTAAAATATGATCTTCTGCCTGTTATCTATATTTGTCAAGAGTTGTATTTCTCAGTGATTTTTTTTCTCAAGGCCTTATATTCAATATCTTTCTTGGCCTTCAGTGTAACCCATGGATAAAATACAAAGATGCTCACAGGGGTAAGACAGCTGACCTTGTTTCAGTGTAATGGGAAGGACAGAGTGTTAGGAAGCAAAGGTGTGCACCGAATAACACTCTTCACCGGTTCTCTAGGTCTAAAATAGTGCATCTGACAACATGATGTCTTTGCTTTCTCCTGGCTCTAAATTTCTTCAATTTCTAGATAAGCCAGAATGAGGTTACCAGTGATGGGTTTTGAATAATATGTAATATACATTCACCATAGTCAAACTGCAAGACCCATCTACCTGTAGTACTCTGTCTCTTTTAAACATTTCACTAGAGTTTTTCCCATAGAAGATAAGCTTGAAAGATATGGTACTGAGGCAGGTAAGGGGGTATTGGGAGACTGCTAACCTCTGGACTCCCCTCAGGTCACCTAAGAGAGGAAAGTCCAAAAGTCAACAGTGAATGAGGCAAATGGCCAATGGGAAAAAGAACCTAAAGTCTATGGCATTGTCTAGTATGTAGGTCTTCTGGAGCCAAGGGGCATTAAAATCCTTTCCCTTGGCCAATTAGATCAAAGGTACTGGTGGCATTCAGTCAACATCAGGATGCTTCCTGCCAGTAGCTCTCCCTTGAACATGTCTTTGCTTTGGATCTGGTAACAGGTCACCTTCAGGTCTAAGAGAGTCAACAACAGCCTGCTGTACTAGTTCTTTGGGCATTGCATTTGGTCTTGTAATTCTCTATCCCCTGACATACCTTCATAAACAGTCCCTTTGTTAAATGTTCCTCAGACTTTCCTATTTGGGTTTGTCTGTTCCTGCTGGTAACATTAATGGACAAAGTGAAATTGAAAAAGGATGGCTGTTAGAGGATCCAGATCCTCAAATGAGATGTTGGTTTAGGTAAGAATGACAGTTAGTAGTATTACCAGGTTCAGTAGGCTAAATAATGGACTGTAAAGATGTCCTACTAATCTCCAGAACCTGTGAATATGTTATATGGTAAAAGAGACTTTGCAGATGTGGTGAAGTTAATAATCTTGAGATGGGAAGATTGGCCTGAATTATCCACGTGGGCCCAGTGTAATCACAAGAGTTCTTATAAGAGGGAAGCAG
>CM052797.1:75690840-75714781 GCA_028533885.1 Nasua narica
ATGCTCAAGAATGAGGAGATCAACCAGCAAATCAAAGATGAACTTAAACAATTCATGGAGACCAATGAGAATGAAGACACATCGACCCAAAACCTATGGGATACGGCAAAGGCGGTCCTTAGGGGGAAATACATAGCCATCCAAGCCTCGCTCAAAAACATTGAAAAATACCAAATACGCCAGCTCTCCTTACACCTTACAGAACTGGAAAATCAACAACAAATCAAGGCAACCCCACGCACAAGAAGGGAAATAATCAAGATTAGAGCAGAGATCAACGAGTTAGAAACTAAAGAAACAGTAGGACAATGTATAAAAAGCTTTTCAGTGTACATTGCCTACCTGAAGCATTCAAATGAAAATGTCCAGCACTTATAACAAAATCCCGTGGGAAGCTTTGCAGAATACATATAACTCAGACTTCAAGACCCAATGAAATAAAATATTTAGATGTGGGGCCTAGTTACCAACATTTTATTTTATTTTTTCCCCAAATATGTTTATTTTATTTTTTCAGTGTTACAAGATTGATTGTTCATGCACCACACCCAGTGCTCCATGCAATACATGCCCTTCTTACCAACATTTTAAAAACTTTCTAAGGAAGGGCACCTGGCCGGCTCAGTTCAAAGAGGGTGCAACTCTTGATCTTGGAGTCATGAGTTTGAGCCACATGTTTGATGTAGAGATTACTAAAAAAAAAAAAAAAAAAACCCAAAACAAAACAACAGCAACAACAACAAAACCTTAAAAATATGCTTACAGCTTTTAAAAAGAAAAAAAAAAAACCACCCACATAACTTAGTTGATTCTCAATATATCCCTCATTTAAGAGTCACCCAAGATGAATGATGGTAGTATTTTAAGATGGACTAGTAGTTCTAAGGGTAGTTCCTTAGAGCAGAATGAGGGACTAATTCATAGTATGTGGTATTATACTGTAGAGGGCTATTGACAAAGGGGATCTAGAAAAAGTGACTATACTATACCTCATTTTGAAAATGAGAGTTTTACACCTATTTAACAAAGAGGACTTTTTCCTGGGGTCTTGTACTTCAGAAAATTTCCTACTACTTCTTTCTCTTACGTCATGGGTTAATGTTAAATGGCTGGCAAATTAAAGACTGAATAGTAAAAGATAACTGTCTTTATAAAGAGCTTTTGAAACCACAGACAATAAAGTCTTGAATTGCCTTTAGGCTAGGCTGGTTACTACCATTCTGGGAAAGGTGGGTTTGTTTTCTGGTTCTTTGGAGTTACTCAACTCAGTGGTTTTTAATTTAATTGGCACCTCTTTAATTGGCTGACATTGTTGTTCAGGGTTTCACCTAGAGATGAAGTGCAGGAGACTGGTAGGGGAAATTGCATCACTGATGGGGGGGTGTTGGGGGTTGGTGGTGGAAATGTATTAACCTGTTTCCTTTGGGCATGGGTAACCCTGTACTTCCTGCTGATCATTAAATAAGTAAAAGTTAAAGATGTCATAAAATTAGTCATACACTTAGTGACAAGCACAATGTGATGAAAATGGATACAATGTCAAAAGCAATCAGATCAAAGAATCTCAAGTTTGAAAATAACATACCATGTAGAGGGCAGCAAGTGTTCATTCAGGGTTTTGGAGTGTTCAGGACATAAGCCAGGTTGTGGGCTAGAAATTAATAGGAGAAATGGATACAGCAACTCTAAACAGTTAAAATCCTTCTTCAAATTAAAAATGAAGACTTATAAGGTGATTACTTGAGAATCAAGAGGAAGGTTTTTGTATTGTTTTGTTTTTAGATGTGAGGAGCCTAAGAATGCTTAACGACTCCTGATAGGAGTTCATTAGAGAGCTACAGATGGCAGATATAGAATATCAAAGCAAGTATTTATAGTATAAGTTCTGGAGAAGGTTGGAGGAGCAAGGATATAGAGTTTATGTAGAGGGGCGGGTCTTATTTGAGAGGAAGAGAACCTCTTCCTTCTCCAGGTCACTGCATAGGAATGCTCTTAGATTTTGTTTTATGATGTGAAGTTGAGAGAGTGTCTATATGGCTTTCTTTTCTCTGTGAGGAAGAATAAGAAATTATGTGAAAATGAACGGAGAGATAGGGAAACTTGAGATTTCAAAGCACTGGAGAGAGTTGAAGTATCTCTAGGACAGTGGGGAAAATGTTACCTAATGTAGGTAGTCCTATTTAAAGGCAGTATGGAGGACTCAGAAGAGTTGATGGTCACAAATTCATAGAGCCATCAATCTGCCCTGTGATCAGTTGAGTGGTTTTCACCTGCAGTACACAGGTCTCCAGGGACAGGCAGCAGGAGACACATTTGGATTCATGCAGGTGTGGGTTTTCACTAGACAGGTCTGAGGAAAGAACAAAAAGTTGAGGTTAGTGTATTGAAATGATGGCATTTAAGCAGGCTAAGGAACGGAGTGAAACACAGAATGATAAGAAAGAAGTACTAATGTGATCAAGGGGAGAGGTGGCTGTCCAGAGAGAAATGTAAAACTATGGTTGGAAAGTAAAATACTTGATTCATGGTTTTGCGGGTGATAACCAGATTCATGGTATCCTTATGAGAATGTATTGCTCCGACACATTAAAGATGAAGTGGTCAAGAAACTAAGTGGTCATTATGCCGTCCTCTAAAGTCTCCCAGGGTAATATAAGTTGGGATGGAAATAAATATTACTAGATAAGACCTAACTTACTCTTTAGTAAATGAGGTATAGGTGTAGGAGGTGAGTTAGATGACAGCAATGAGAAGGGCTAGAGCATGTTAGAATTAAAAAAAAAATGTGAGTCTCAAAAGAGCAGAAGTTTTAATAAAAGTAATCATCTAGAAGTGGAAATAAGGCACATGAATGATTCTGAATCACTGTTGGACCTCAAGGAATAAGGGCTGTATGAGAATAAATATCCTCCCCTTGAAGTCACTACAAAGGAAAAATACTGTCTTTATGGTCGGTCAGGTTTCAGTTCTCATGAGGAGGTGGCATGTCTTTTTTTCTCTCCCTCTCTATATCCTGTCTACTCCCATGATTTCAATTACAATGTAAATAATTCCCAACATGAGATCTCTAGCTCAGGACAGTCTTCTGAGCTCTCTCCAGATATGTATAACCTGCTAAACGAACATCTTCATTTGGTGTCCCCTAGTCATCCCAAAATTAACATGCCAAATGTGAACTCATACCTGGATTTTCTCTTTCACTATACCAAGATTGTATAAATGTCATACTGTCAATCCAATTGCATACACCAAATCCACAGTAAAATCCTTGACATCTCTTTCACCTCTGTATGCAGTCTTTCATCAAGCCCTGTTAAATGTTTCCTGAATCTATTTAATTTCACTGACACAACTTCCAATCTAGAACAAAATTTGCCTCCTTCCCTTTCTTCCTTCCCTTCCCTCTTTCCCTTCTTCCCTCCCTTCCTTTTCCAAATTGCTTTGCAGTCTTTTCACTCGTTGCTGCATCTAGCTTTTTCCCAAATCCATTCCCTGAATTGCAGCTAGAGTAATATTTCAAAAAGACAAATCTGATTATGTTACTATCTTGCTTAAAACTGTGGCATCCCCTTGTCCTTAAGATGAAGTTGAAACCTGCACTGTCCAGTAGAAATGAGAGCCACATATGTAACTTAGAATTTGTAGTGGCCACACCTACTCTCATTCCAACCACTTTTAATTACAGGCTCTTAGAACTCTGGGTTTTATACTTGTAGTTCCCTGTCTAGAATGCAATTCCTCTATGAGGGTATTTTTGCTTAAGCTTCCCTTAAAAATGAGTCTAAAATAAAGACTAATAAGCTACGCTTTTACTAGAGAGCCTCCCCTGAGGGAGCAAGAGTGAGGGACAGAGAAGGAAGGATAGAGAGCCAAAGAAGTGAAATAAGTCTTCAGGGAGTAGGTTGTTCAGTAGTGTTAAGACTAGACAGCACTCAGAGAATCTAACTCCTCCCAGGACAGTCATTTGGGTTGGTGAGGAGGGAAGGCTTTATCCATGATCCTTCCTTTTTCACTGGTCAAAGTTTCACCTCCTGTGCTATTAAATCCCCCTTATTTCAGGTTGCACATGTGTGGTTAAAGGGTGAGTTCTGAGGGATCAGTAGGGAAACCCTGGTGTGGGAGTTGAGAGACATGCAGGGTTGAGGTAAAGCAACTGAGGTTGCGACTGCATGAGGTTGGTCAGAACCCAGAGCTGGTCATCTCTCTGGTAGCTGAAACAAGAGCTGGGTGAGGTTGAGAGAATCTAGAATTGCACATAAGAATGTCTGACACATTGGGTAACCTCTACTTACCCCACAGGGATTAGCTCATATCGCTCCCTTGGGGGAGCTTTTCCTGATCCTAAGGTAAAAATTAGATCCTTCTAGTATGTTCTCATAGTCTTTTATACTTACTTTCCTGTAATAAAACTCATCATGTATTACTGTTGTAACTTGAAGTATTGATGATTTGTCTTCCAGTTAAAACTGTAAGTTCTGTGAGGCCAGGTTTATGATTATCTTTTTGTCCTACCCCTGCCCTGCAGTGCTTCACACAGTCCACTCTCTCATACTGTTTAGGTGCTTCAACAAATACTTGTAGCAAGAATGAATTCGTTTGAGTTAGTAAAGCACCTTGCGTTTTTCAGAGCAAGTCTTTTTAGCAGAAGTACTTTCAGGATATAAACTGATAGTACTAAGGGTTAGTTTGTTGGCTAGTTAAGCCTTTCACGGACTGTAAGCTGGAATAATGTCAGTGGTGGAATACTCTCTCAGACCAATATGGCTCTCTCTGTTCTCTTAGGTTCACTTGTTTTGCAAATTAGATTTGTCAGGTTGGGAGTTCAAATGCAAGCTCTTTTTTTTTTTTTTTTAAAGCCACTGCTCTTTGGCACATTCTAATGAGAGCTGTAGCACCTGAGTTGTTGCTTCAGTGTTCATATCTAATATGAAAGAAATTGAAAGCTAAAAGGAAACCTCAGGGCTCCAGAACAGCAGGTCTGTCAGGCAGCACTCTCAGCCCTGTTTTTAAGCCATGTCTTCAATGAGAAAAGGTTCTGACTACTGCGTTGGACCCAGTGAGGAAAGCTAGATAAAGGAGATGTAGCAAAGGGAAGTAGTGTCAGCTTTAATTCTGAATTTTGCTGTGCCATCTTCAGTCAACTTATGTCCCAGTGAAGTTATGCTGCCTACTAATGATATTCCCACCTAGGGACCCGTCATTGAGTAATGTCCTTGAAGCCAATTCACACTTTCCAGCTAATTCCAACTCTATTAAATATTCAGTATTTTTCTTGGAACCAATGAAGCTAATGGAAAAAACAAAGTAGAGCTTCACTTTACCCTAGGAGTCATTCAACTAGAATTTTTATGGCCAAGAAGTGACTAGAAGCTAGTTATAATATCCAGAACCTTTAAATGCATATAGAAGTGATTCAAGTCTGAAATTACAGGAAATGATTCACCTTATCCTGGAGAAGACTGACTTATGAAGTCACTTGTTTAGATTGGTAGCCTTCATTTGCCCAGCAAAAGCATTGCATTTTATTGTTTTTGAGATACTTGGAATCTTAGATTAAAACAAAAATAAATTTTAAAAAGCTTATTGAAAATAACAATAAAAATGGTACTGACAGAGCCTAAATGCTACAAAACACCCGAAAATTGTGAAGCTGGAGTTTCTCACTACCACCTGAATGAAAAGAGAGAGAAAATGTCAGTAAATCACAGAATATAGACTATAACATTCAATGTATCAAGAAATGTTAAATTGGAGAGGAAGAGTTAAGGTGGTGGAGAAATAGGAGGACCCTGACCTTGTCTCTTGAACACAGGTAGGTAGTTATCAAATTATTCTGACCACCCAAGAAATCGATCAGGGTTCAGTGAGAATAAAACTGTAAGTCTAGGGGCACCTGGGTGGCTCGGTTGGTTGGGTGGCTGCCTTCGGCTCCGGTCGTGATCCTGGGGTCCCGGGGTCGAGTCCCGCATCGGGCTCCCTGCTCCATGGGGAGCCTGCTTCTCTCTCTCCCTCTGCCCGCCACTCTGCTTACTTGTACTCTCTCTGTCTCTCTATGTCAACTGGGTGAATAAAATCTTTAAAAAAAAAACAAAACAAAACTGTAAGTCTACAGGTCGAAAAATGTTCACCTTTTGAAAGGTAAGATGGTGCTGAAGTTCACTTGGGAGACATAGCTGTGGATGAGGTGGTGGGGAGGGAACCTGCTTATGGAGGTTACCAGAAAGTATCAGAAGCTGTGGAATGCAGAATCTGAACTTTTAAATTCCCTATTGTGGTGGTTAAAGGGGCTTAAGTGGCAAAGAGGGTAGGAAACCCAGGAGTAAGAGAGTGGTCTGAGGATCCCCTGGGTCACAGGAAGAGTGGGTGGCACCAAGGTGCTATACTGTTCCCAGGCATAGGAGCTGGGAAGCTGACTGAGAGCAGTGGGTCTTTGTGCTGGCTTTCTTCTATAAACTGCAAACTGTACCATGACAAGTGACTGCTTTCCTAGGATGAGCCTACAAACTTGGTGAGACCTTCCCCCAGAGGAACAGTGCAGGTCCTCTGTGGGTGTCCCTGAAATCTGGTTTTGAATCTCAGTCATGTACCTGAGATAAAAAGGCTCAGACATGGGCAAGGTGAACACAGGGGTCATATAGAAACTGGGGTCCTTAATCTATAAGGGAAGACAGATCAGATTCATAGAAGATCTGTCCACAGAGACTTGGTAGGCCAGGAAGGAGTGGAAGGAAAAATTCAACGTGCTGTATGGGGAAAATATGCAGCCAGGAATTATTTATCCAGCATGGCTGGAAAGTGGTCACAGAATAGGAGAGAGAGTTTCCCAGACAAACAAAACCTAAAGGAATTCATGACCACTAAACCAGCCCTGCGAGAAATCTTAAGGGGGACTCTGAGTAGAGAAAAGTTGAAAGCAACAAAAACCAGAAAGGACCAGAGAACATCACCAGAAATACCAACTCTACAGGTAACACAATGGCACTAAATTTATCTCTCTCAATAATCACTCTGAATGTAAATGGACTAAATGCACCAACTGAAAGACATAGGGTATCAGAACAAATTAAAAAACAACAACAACAACAAGATCCATCTATATGCTACCTATAAGAGACTCCTTTTAGACTTAAAGACACCTCCAGATTGAAAGTGAGGAGATAGAGCACCATCTGTCATGCTAACGGACATCAAAAGAAAGCCAGAATAGCCATACTTAGAGCAAACTAAGGTTTTTGTTTGTTTGTTTTGTTTTAAAAGACTATAACAAGAGATGAAGAAGGGCATTATATTTTAATGTGGTCTATCAAGAAGATCTAATAATTATAAATACTTAGGTCCTGAACTTGGGAGCACCCAATATATAAATCAATTAATAACAAACATAAACTCATTGGTGATAATACAATAATAGTAGGGGACTTCAAAACCCCACTTACAGCAATGGACAGATAATCTAAGCAGAAAGTCAGCACGGAAACAATGGCTTTGACACACTGGACCCGATAGGCTGAACGGATATATTCAGAACATTTCATCCTAAAGCAACAGAATACACATTCAATTGCACACGGAACATTTTCCAGAATAGATTATACACTGAGTCTACAAATCAGCCTTCAACAAGTACAAATGATCAAGATCATTCCATGTATATTTTCAGACCACAATGCTATGAAACTGGAAGTCAACCACAAGAAAGAAATTGGAAAGACCTCAAATACATGGAGGTTAAAGAACATCCTACTAAAGAATGAATGTGTTAACCAGGAAATTAAAGAATAAAAAAGAAATAATACATGGAAGTAAATTAAAATGCAAACATGATAGTCTAAAACTTTTGGGATGTAGCAAAGGCAGTCCTAAGAGGGAGGTACATTGCAATACAGGCCTACCTCAAGAGGCAAGAAAAGTCTCATATACACAACCTAACTTTACTCCTAAAGGAGCTGGAAAAGGAACAGCAAATAAAACCTAAAGCCAGCAGAAGAAGGAAAATAAGATTAGAGCAGAAATAAATGATATAGGAAAAAAAAAAAAGAACAGGTTAGGAAACTAGGAGCTGGTTATTTGAAGAATTAGTAAAATTGATAAACACATTACCAGACTTATCAAAAAGAAAAGAGAAAGGACCCAAATAGATAAAATCACAAATGAGAGTGATCACAACACTATAGAAAAACAATTATAAGAGAATACTATGAAAAATTATATGCCAACAAACTGGAAAACCTGGAAGAAATGGACAAATTCCTAGAAACTTAAAACTACTAAAACTGAAATAGGAAGAAATAAAAAAATTTGAACAGACCTATAACTAGCAAAGAAATTGAATCAATAATAAAAAAAACCTCTCAACAAACAAAAGTCCTGGTCCAGATGGCTTCCCAGGGGAATCTACCAAGCCTTAAAAAAGAGTTAATACCTATTCTTCTCAAACTGTTTCAAAAAACAGGAATGGAAGGAAAACTTCCAAACTCCTTCTACAAAGTCAGCATTGCCTTGATTCAAAAACCAAAGACTTCACTAGAAAGAATTACAAGCCAATATCCCTGATGAACATGGATACAAAAATTCTCAATAAAATACTAGTAAATCAAATTCAACAGTACATTAAAAGAATCATTCATGATCAAGTGGGATTTATTCCTAGGCTGCAGGGGTGGTTCAATATTTACAAATCAATGTGATATACCATATTAATAAGAGAGAAGATAAGAACCATATGATCCTGTCAATAGAGGCAGAATAAACATCTGACAAAACACAGCATCTTTTTTTGATAAAAACCATCAACAAGTAGGGATAGATGGAACATACCTCAACATCATAAAGGTCATATATGAAAGAATCACAGCTAATATCATCCTCAATGAGGAAAAAATGAGAGCCTTTCCCCAATGATCAGGAACAACAGAAGGATGTCTACTCTTGCCATTACTATTTAACATAGAACTGAAAGTCTAAGCCTCAGAAGTCTTACAACAACAACAACAAAAAATAAAAGGCATACAGATTGGCAAGGTAGAAGTCAAACTTTAACTCTTTGCAGAGACATCATATTACATGTAGAAAACCCATAAGACTCCACCAAAAAATTGCAAGAATTCATACATGAATTCAGCAAAGTTGTTGGATATAAAATCAATGTGCAGAAATCTTACATTTCTATACACCAATAATGAAGCAGTAGAAAAAGAAATCAAGGAATCAATCCCATTTGCAACTGCACCAAACAACAAGATACCTAAGAATAAATCTAAAGAGGTAAAAGATCTGTACTCTGAAAACTATAAAACACTGATGAAGGAAATTTAGGAAGACACAAAGAAATGGAAAACATTCCATGCTCATGGATTGGAGGAACAAATATTGTTAACATGGTTATACTACAAAGTGATCTACCCACTTACTGCCAAATATGACCACTAACCAAATACCACCAGCATTTTTCACAGAGCTAGAATAACCAATCCTAAAATTTGTATGGAACTACAAAAGACCCTGAATAGCCAAAGCGATTCTGAAAAAGTAAAATAAAACTGGGGGATTTCAATTGAGGATTTCAAGCTATATCACAAAACTCTAGTCACTAACAGTATGGTACTAGCAGAAAAACAGACACACAGATCAATGGGACAGAATACAGAACCCAGAAATTGACTCACAACTACACGGTCCACTAATATTCAAAAAGCATGAAAGAATATCTGATGGAAAAAATTCATCTCTTCAGCAACTGGTATTGGGAAACTGGATGGCCACATGCAGAAGAATGAAACTGGACCACCTTCTTACATCATACACAAACACAAACTCAAAATGGATGAAAGATCTACATTTAAGACAGGAATCCATCAAAATCCTAGAGGAGAATCCAGATAGCAACCTCTTTGACCTCAGCCATAGCAACTTCTTACCAGAAATGTCTTCAGAGGCAAGGGAAACAAAAGGAAAAATGAACTATTGGGACTTCATTAAGATAAAAATATTCTGCACAGCAAGGAAAACAATCAACAAAACTAAAAGCCTAAGGAATGGAAGAAGATATTTTCAAACAACATATCCGATAAAGGTTTAGTGACTAATTTCCACAAAGAACTTATCAAACTCAACACCCCAAAATCAAACATTCCTGGTAAGAAATGAGCAGAAGACATGAACAGACGCTTTTCCAAAAAAGACATCCTGATGGCTAACAGAAACATGAAAAGATGCTCAACATCACTCATCATTAGGGAAATATAAATCAAAACCACAATGAGAACCTTTAAAAATGGCTAAAATTAACATCACCAAAAAATAGGTATTGGTAAAGATGCAGAGAAAGGGGAACCTACTTGCACTGTTGGGAATGCAGACGGTGTAGTTATTCTGGAGAAGTAGGGAGGTTCCTCAAAATGTTAAAAATAGAACTACCCTAATGGGGTGCCTGGGTGCCTCAGTGGGTTAAAGCCTCTGCCTTCAGCTCAGGTCATGATCTCGGGGTTCTGGGATTGAGCCCCGCCTGGGGCTCTCTGCTTAGTGGGGAGCCTGCTTCCCCCTCTCTCTCTGCCTGCCTCTCTGCCTACTTGGCAATCTCTCTCTCTCTGCCAAAATAAATAAATCTTAAAAAAAAAGAACTACCCTAAAATACATCAATTGCACTACTAGGTATTTACCCAAAGGATATAAAAATAAAGATTTGAAGGGATGCATGCACCCTGATATTTATAGCAGCATTATCAACAATAGCAAAACTATGGAGAGAGCCCAAATGTCCATCAACTGATGAATGGACAAAGAAGAGGGAAGAGGTAGTGTGTGTGTGTATATATACACATACACATATACATATACATACACATATACATATACATATACATATACATAATGGAATATTCCTCAGCCATCAAAAAGAATGAAATCTTGCCATTTACAACAGCATGGATGGAGCAAGTATGTATTATGATAAGCAAAATAGGTCAGTCAGAGAAAGACAAAAACCATGTGATTTTATTCATATTTGGAATTAAGGAAAGAAAACAGATGAAAGGGTAAAAGGAGAGGGAAGCAAATCATAAGAGACTTTTAGCAATAAAGAACAAACTGAGGGTTGATGGAAGGAAGTGGGTGGGGGCTGGGCTAAATGGATGATGGGTATTAAGGAGGACACATATTATGAGCACTGGGTGTTGTATGTAAGTGAGGAATCACTTAATTTGACTTCAGAAACCAATATTACACTCTATGTTAGCTACCTAAAATTTAAATTAAAAAAAGCAATGTTAAATTCTTGAGTGGGAAAAGCTTTTTTTTTTTCTTTTTTCTAAATCACCAGGACTGCAATCTAATTACAAAGTACTGAACAAATATACCCTTCCAGACACATCCATTGAGCAGGTGCTCAATAAATATTATATTATTGACCCACTTATTGGCCCAAAATGATCTTGTTTATAAAAATAGCCTGAGAAGGAAATTCTCAGATAATGAATTTCAGTTGTGAACAACTGTTTTTATCTGGAAACAAGTGTTTTTGCCATCTTTTTATTAACTTCAAAACACACGTTTATGTACTGCTTACACAAAATTAACTGCACTGCCAGTCACCTCATACTCTGAAGCACAACAAATTTGAGGATAAGATCTACCCATGAGATCTTAATCAAGACAGCCTTGCCAGTGAACTTCTTATCAGGATGTTCTCATGGACTCTACATAAGAGTGCCAAAAGATAATCAACTTTTTAATATCGGTTACCACACACTCAGAAATCTTACCCTTGAGAGTTGTAAGGAAATATTTTTCCCTTCAGAAGAAAAATGTTCTTTATTTTTTAAGACATAGGGTATTTATTACATAGTAAAAGTTTGGGATACAGGCACATCTTTGGGATTCAGAGGTAGGCCGTTGGCTTTGACTCTCCTATCTCAGTGAAATGAAAAGCTCTGGCATTCTCAACTATGAAGATTTGGGAGGCTTGCTTCTGTGCAATAGACATAATGCTGAGTTTATTGTAAATATACTGGCATGTGTATTCTGGACTCTGTTTGGCACATAGTATTTAATAATAATGTCTAGGGGCGCCTGAGTGGCTCAGTTCGTTGAGCGGCTGCCTTCGGCTCGGGTCAAGATCCCGGAGTCCCGGGATCGAGTCCCATATCGGACTTCCGGCTCTGCGGGAAGTCTGCTTCTCCCTCTGACCTTCTCCCCTCTCATTCTCAATCTCTCGCTCTGTAATAAATAAATAAAAATCTTTAAAAAAAATAATAATGTCTAAATGTTAATGATTGTGGATGGTGGTTATTTATTGGGGAAGGAGGGAGAACCAAAGTTATCTGTCTTCTATCAGTAACTCCATGTGACATTTGCTAACTATAAGTCTCTCATTTCCCTCTGCACTAAGTGGATGCAGACATCATGCTGTGTGCTTTATGAGCATGATCTTATGTGATCTTCCCAGCAACCTTAGGAGGAGGCACTACTCTACACACTGCTTTGTGTCTGAGGGAGCTGAGGCTTAGAGAAATAATGATGAGACTTGCCCAAGATCACAGCTCAAGTAAATAGCAAAGCCTAGTCTGACAGCACAGAGTTTCAAACTTAGTTCCCTAGGTTCTACCATTGGAGATTCTGTTTCCAAAGCTCTTGGTCTGCAATCAAGTGCATTTAAGTGCATTCTGGGAGATTTTGAGGTGGAAGTCACATAAAACTGAGTAAGAATATGAAAATAATTGATTATCTACTGATTAATCATATTACTGAGGTTTTATGCAGTAAGTATATGGGGTACAAGCATTCAATACCCTTGGTATTTCAATGATCTTCTCTTAGTGTTTTGGGGCCTGTAATTTCCATAGTGAGAGAAAAAAGTAACCTTAAGCCAGCAACATTCTGTTAGGACCCAGATATTAATAGTGATATCATTTAGTAACCACCTGATTCATGTCTTTTGATGTTAAATCTGGAAGATTTTTTTTTAAATGAAGACAATTAAAAGCTGTGTTGAAATAACTTTACCAATAAGGTTTTGATGACTCACATCAAATTTTTTCCTTCCCAAGGCTCTGTTTAGAGACTAATCTATTGCATTCAGAACAGTCTGAATCAGACCACTTACCCAGATCTGGCTTAGGAAATGATCAATTTTATTAAGATCTGGATTTCTCTCCTTGCTTTGTCCAGATACTGTTAATTTCATATTTCTTGTTTTATACCAGCTCGTGCTTTCTTAATCTTCATTTCTGTGTTTACTGAGAATTGTCTTTGAATATGATCATGATCCCTTGGGTTCTCAGAATCCTGCTACCAAATGTTAAGTGCCCTTTCTTATTCTTTCTACGTCTGCTTTTGAAGTGAGTGCCTGGTGCATTCCTCTGGGTGTACCTCCCACACTCTCTTCTCTGTTGGAATGTCACAAAGGGTGATTTCAAAGACATCTTGCCACTTCCTCAGTTATTCCATAAACATCCTTACACTTGAAGAAAGAGCTTAAAACCCAAAAGGTTTGGGATATATCACTATAGTAAAATATGACATCTTTTAAACATGTTTTTCCATTTGCAGGAAAAATGTAAGTGAGAATATATAGATTTAAACTAACTTGTCATTTCAGGAAAAGTTGGTGTCTGTTCCAAGAGGAACATTAAATTGCTCTAAACTTTACTTTCTATTTTTTTATCCGGAGAGCTGTCATGAGATTCATTGGTCCCTTAATCGATTTATACATTTCTTTACTTTACATTTCCCTACTGCATCCTCTGGAATGGTCTCCATACCAAAGACACTCACAAATTTTATTGACCTACTGACTGACTTTTTGGAACATGATATAGGCTGACAGATGTTTTACCAGCCATCTCGGAATTGTATACCACTAGTAGAAATTATTAACTTGCAGAAATCAATAGCTTGAGTGTGCCATAAGCACTTACTTTCAAGCACAGGTTTTATGTGCTTGAAATTCCAAAGAAAGGAATTACATGAATTTACTTCAGATGGAGGAATAATTTACTTTTCATTACTTTATTTTACAAACATGAACTTTATCATTTTCATTGCCATATTTTTATTACTTCAAAACACATATTTTATGTACTGCTGACACAAAATTAGCTGTACTCCCAGTCACCTAGTGCTTTAAAGCACAAAAAATTTCAAACAGACTGGCAAAGGTTTTCTGCTCTCTTCAAAATTTTTCATTGCAAGGCATGGGATTAGTATTGGAAGAATGAAAACAGATAAATGTTCCTTAATTTTTCTTAAGGGACAAGTTTCCCATAAACTATAGTCTGATCAAGTAAATGATTGTAGGTAAGATTTGAGAATTAATACTTAAAGAAATGGTTAGCGAATAGCTAGTAAAGGAAGCCATGATTCCTAGAGGCTAGTATGTTTATTAAGAAGAAGTATTATCAAAGTAATCCACCTCTCTTTTCTGTGGGGTTACTAGATCAGTAAGTTAGAGGAATGCACAAAGTAGTATATTTGGGTTTAAGCATGACATTGGCCACGTCTTCCAAGTCTTTCAAGATACCTTTGTGTAAAGATGGTGAATGAATAAGTGTTATGATACTAGGTGAATGTTTGAAAAATTGTATCCAAGAAGGATTACTCAATACATCAGTGTCATCTCACAGTTGTTTTTCTTTTTTTTTTATTAACATATAATGTATTATTTGCCCCAAGGGTACAGGTCTGTGAATCATCAGGCTTACACAATTCACAGCACTCACCATAGCACATACCCTCCCCAATGTCCATCACCCAGGCATATTATATATATATTTTATAGCTACTTATCAAAAGTTATGATGAATTTTCTGCTGGAAGGAGAAGTCAAGTCTAGCAATAATGAGCCATGTTTTGGTTGGTTCTACTGTTCTTTTGTTCTTTTGGTTTGGTTCTACTGTTTTTTTGGTTTCTATTTCATTGATATCTGCTCTGATCTTTATTATTTCTCTTTTTCTGCTGGGTTTATACTTTTTTTGCTATTCTTTCTCTAGCTCCTTTAGGTGTAGTGTGAGGTTGTGTACTTGAGATCTTGTTTCTTGAGAAAGGCTTGTATTGCTATATACTTTCCTCCCAGGACCACCTTTGCTGTGTCCCAAAGATTTTGAACAGGTGTGTTTTCATTTTCATTTGTTTCTAATTTATCTGATATAAGGATTGCCACCCCAGCTCTCTTTTCATGTCCATTAGCATGGTAAATTGTTTTCCACCCCCTCACTTTAAATCTGGACGTGTCTTTGTTTCTTAGATGAGTTTCTTCTAGACAGAATATTGATGGGTCTTATTTTTTTATCCATTCTGATACCCTGTGTCTTTTGATTGGGGCATTTAGCCCATTTCAATTCACGATAACTCTTGACAGATATGAATTTAGTGCCATTGTATTGCCTGTAATGTGACTGTTACTGTATACTGTCTCTCTTACTTTCTGGTCTGTTACTTTTAGGCCCTCCCTTTGCTTAAAGGACCCCTTTCAATATTTCCTGTATGGCTGATTTGGTGTTTGCAAATTCTTTTAGTTTTTGTTTATCCTGGAAGCTTTTTATCTCTCCTATTTTCAGTGACAGCTTAGCTGGATATAGTATTTTTGGTAGCATATTTTTCTTGTTTAGTGCTATGAATATATCATGCCAGTCCTTTCTGGCCTGCCAGGTCTCTGTGGATAGATCTGCTACCAATCTATTATTTCTGCCTTTCTATGTTACGGACTTCTTGTCCTGAGATGCTTTCAGGATTTTCTCTTTGTTACTAAGACTTGTAAGTTTTACTATTAGATGATATGGTGTGGACCTATTTTTATTGATTTTGAGATGGGTTCTCTGTGTTTCCTGGATTTTGATGCTTGTTCCCTTCACCAGATTAGGGAAATTCTCTACAATAATTTGCTCCAATATACCTTCCGCCCATTTCTCTCTTTCTTCTTCTTCTGGGGTCCCAATTATTCTAATATTGTTGCATCTTATGGTATCACTTATCTCTCGAATTCTCCCCTTGTGATCCAGTAGTTCTTTGTCCATCTTTTGTTCAGCTTCTTTATCCTCCATCATTTGGTCTTCTATCTCACTAATTCTCTTCTGCCTCATTTTTCCTAGCAGTAAGAGCCTCCATTTTTGATTGCACCTCATTAATAGCTTTTTTGATTTCAATTTGGTTAGACTTTAGTTTTTTTATTTCTCCAGAAAGGGATTCTCTAATATCTTCCATGCTTTTTTCAAGCCTAGCTAGCACCTTGAAAATCTTCATTCTGAACTCTAGTTCTTACATATTACTAATGTCTGTATTGATTAGGTCCCTAGTCATCAGTAGTGCCTCTTGTTCTTTTTTTTTTTTTTGTCGTGAGTTTTTCTGCCTTGTCATTTTATCCAGATAAGAATAGATGAATGAGAGAACAAAATATTTAAAGGGTGGCAAAAACCCTAGAGAAATATATGCTAGCCAAATAAGAAGAGACCTAAAACTGGGGGAAAAGAATGGGGGAAAAATGAAAATATAAAAAATAAAAAATTAAATATATATATTAGACTGGTGAATAGAACAGAGCCACCACTTCTTTTTGAGTATATTCTGGTCTCTTAGAAGAAACTACTTCCCAAAACTTTAAAGGAAGAAAAACCTATATATTTACAAAAATAAGGGTAAACACAATGAAGGGATGGATTATGACTGTAAAGATAAAAATTAAAAAAGATACTAAAAAAGGAATTGATAAGTTGGTTTGGAAAAAAAAAAAATGAGAGAATGTGATCAGGCTGGAGACAAGAACAAAGCCAGGCACTAGATTTAGGGCATATTTTGGCCTATTAGAAGAAAGTGTACCCTAAAATTCTAATTAAAAAAAACCCTATATGTATACAAAAAATAAGCTTAAATACAATGAGGGGATAAAATATGACTTTAACAATGAAAATTTAAAATGATTTTTAAAAAAAGGTATTGATAGGATAAAATAGTTAAAAAACTTTAAAATAGGAAAGAGGAAAAGTTAAAAAAATAGAATAAGAAAAAAATAAAATTAAAAAAATTTAACTTTGAAAGACTAAAGTATCATGAGAAAAAAAGCCATGAATTCTATGTGTTGCTTTCCCCTCGCTCTGGATTTCCGCAGTTTCTCGTTCATCAGTGAACTTAGTCTTGACTGGATGTTCTTGATGATCTTCTGGGGGAGGGGCCTGTTGCAGTGATTCTCAAATGTCTTTGCCTGGGGCGGAATTGCACCGCCCTTGTCAGGGGCCACGCTAAGTAATCTGCTTGGTTTCGATCTTGGGAGCTTTTGTTCCTTGAATGCTTTTGTACAGCTTTGGAAGACAGGAATGAAAATGGTGGCTTCCCAGTCTCCTGCCCATAGCTGGAGCTGAGATCTCGGGGCCCCATTCCTCCGTGCATCCTCAGAGAAAAGCAGTTAATCCCTCCTGTCTCCCTGGTCTCCAGTCGCAATATAAGCTCACCCAGCCTGTGACAGAACGTTTCTATCTCTGGCACATGGCCCCATTTGAAGTCTCCAAACATAGCAGATTCCTGCAGTGCACTCCTGTGCTACTCCTCCTGGAGGGGGAAGGAGCGGTTCTCCCTGGATCTGCCCCTTGTGGGGTCCCTGCTCAAAGATACTGGCCTGACTTTACCTCAGATCATGGTTTAAGGTAACCGAAGCTGAGAGCTCACTGTTCAGCTCCGTCTCTACAGCTGGCTTCTCCACTTTGATACCTGAGAGTTCTGCCACACTCAGGCACCCCTGATTTTTCTGTCACCCCCTGGGTCCTGAGACCACTGTCCCCATAGGGGCTCCACCCTCCTGCTTAGCCTTTGGAGCAACGTCCCTCAGTGGAGCAGACTTCTAAAAGTTCTGATTTTGTACTCTGCTGCTTTACCCCTTGCTGGGAGCCAGCCCCTCCCCCCCCCCCCAGCCTCTCTTCCTGTTGCTTTGAATTCACTTCTCTGCATATTCTACCTTCTGGAAAGTATCAATTTTTTGTTTCTAGAATTGCCGCTCCTCTTCTATCTCCTGTTGAGTTTGTAGGTGTTCAGAATGGTTTGATAACTATCTTGCTGAGCTTCTGGGACCTGTTGTTATTTTGGTCACCTTCTCCTCCACCATCTTGCTTTCTACATCAGGCAGTTTTCATAAAGGCATATCTTAGGATTCTGTCCTTGAGTCTATTATATTTATTTTTTTAATGACAGACAATAGCACTGTGGTATAATATAGTGAGTAGGGTTCAAACTATCTAAACTGATATCCTGCTTCTACTACTTATTAGACTGTTACCTTGGGTAGGTTACTGAACCTTTATAAGGCACAGTTTCTTCATCTTTAAAATGGCAATATAATAGTATCTGCCTCACTGGGTTCCTGTGAAGACTAAGTGGGATAGATCATATAAAGCAGTTATCAAATCACTAACACGTGGTAAATGCTCAAAATATTAGCTATTGTTGTTAACTGTTTGGATATGGGTATAGAAATCTAAGTTATCAAACTTGCTAATAGAATAAGCTAGATAACAGAAAATAGATATCGCATGACAGTATCTTGATTGATGCCAGATAGCAACACTTATACCCTTGTCCGCATTCTTGAATCCGAGTATTCGTGTTATTTTAAGACAGGGCATTTGTGAAAGTGAAATATTCTCAGGAACACGTTTAAGGCCCTCAGTACATATCCCCAAACTCAAATGCACAAGTGCTATATGTAGGCTAGATAAAAAAGGATGTATCAGAAAGATTAAGGAGTTTTAATTACCAGAAAGCTCAACATGGATTAGGAGTATGTAGTCACAAATGGCAATAACACAACCCTAGGCTGCACGAACAAAAGTATGTTGCTACCTAGGAATAAAAATACAAAAGTTACTAGTTACACCACTTTTGAAGTGTTTTGTTTCATCATTGAGCACCACAGTTTAAATGGCAGAGATAATCTGGATTGTGTTCAAAGAATAATGACAAATAGCAAAAGAAATCAAAACCAGGGGCGCCTGGGTGGCTCAGTGGGTTAAAGCCTCTGCCTTCGACTCGGGTCATGATCTCGGGGTCCTGGGATCGAGCCCCACATCGGGCTCTCTGCTCGGCGGGGAGCCTGCTTCCCCCTCTCTCTCTGTCTGCCTCTCTGCCTGCTTGTGATCTCTCTCTCTGTCTAATAAATAAATAAAATCTTAAAAAAAAAAAAGAAATCCAAACCATACCACAAAAAGAGTATTTGAAATTATAGGATGTTTACCGAGGCAAGGAGATATGGGGAAACAAATTGGGGGGAGGAGGACTTAGATTAGCTTTGTCTTTAAACTGTTAATTTTTTGATTCAGTGAAAGTTTTTTTTTAATCTCCTGTACATTCAATTCTGCTTTCACATTTGTAGCACTTTGAGTCTCCAAATGAAAATATTTGTTTATGTAATCCAATCATGACATCACTTTTCTGAGCTGCTATAATACTTGGGTAGGGTTGTTTTCATGAACATATCTTTATAATTTAAAAGCGTATGTTTTCTTGTTCAGTTATACTCTTTCTCTCCCCTCCATTAGACTAACTTTTTATGGTAGAAGTTTTGGGGTGAGGCAATCCATTTCATAGTAATGAATCATGGAGTGGCTTTGTCACAGTGATGCATTTCCTCTTACTATGCTCAAGTTCAGACTGAAGACCCCTTTGAAACTGCAGAGAGATTTTAAAGTTAATTTGGGTTGGTGGATCAAATCATCTACTATACTTCTCTCATTCATTCTACAATGTGAACTAATGTTCACACATTAGTGTTCACAATGTCATTCATTCTACAATGTGAAGTAATCATAGAGTATCGCCCATTTTAACCACTATTTCACACCTTATGCTGGGGATAGTTTGAAAGTATAGAGAGAAGAAATGTACATTTTGGGCTAAAGTTAATCTAATTTTAGGTGAGCATTAGATCTGAGAAAATCCGACTGATGAGCTCTTTACTATTTTACCTAATTTTAAAAAATATATAGATTTATCCATCCATAATTAAAGGGGTGAGATTATTCTTTGTTGAATATGGCCAACTTTTTAGATTTAGAGCAAATTTTGCATATCTTTCTTGAATTTTCTTCCCTACCCAAGAGATCTAGTAATAATTGTGTCTGTGATATCATATTTTACATTAACTTTTATACATGTATTTTCATGTGCATTATCTTATTTAAAATTTTCCCCACCCGAATCTTAGGCATATAATGAAACCAGGACTCTGTGAGGTTAAATTTTGATGTTTTGTGGCCAGCAAGAGGCAGAGCCCAGATCAAACCCTCATTCTTCTCACTCTGACTTTAATTCTTTTTTTTTTCTCCTTTGAGTTAATAGTTTTAGATGTCAGCAATTTTATCAGTGAGAAGGGACTCTTCCCTTTGGTTAAAGAAAATTGCCTTTCCCTTTTGTAGTGTTCTTTTGCTTTATTGTGAAGTATATTCGTAGAACAATGCCAGCTTTGAAATGTCATTTACTTCAGATTCAGAAATTGTACCTTGCATGAAGTGATATAGTGATGTTTGCTTCAGGAGGATGTGGATGTCACTCTTTGGCTGTGGAGTTCATTAGTTGAGCCAGACCAGGTAGGCTGTGTAGGGAGGATGGTCATATATGTGCGACATGCCAGACCTTCTAGGGATGAGGCCTTGTTAGCCAATACCTAAGAATCATTTCAGAAATAACAGCATTGAGGTTCCTCAAAAAGTCAAAAATAGAACTACTCTATGATCCAGCAATTGCACTACTAGGTATTTACCCAGAGGATACAAAAATACAGGTTTGAAGGGGTACATGCACCCTGATGTTTATAGTAGCATTACCAACAATAGCCAAACTATGGAAAGAACTCAAGTGCTGAAGATGGATGAATGGATAAAGAAGAGGTAATACACACACACACACACACACACACACACACACACACACACACTGGAATATTACTCAGCCAAAAAAAGAATAAAATCTTGCCATTCGCAATGATGTGGATGGAGTTAGAGTGTATTATGCTAAGCAAAATAAGTCAGAAAGAGAAATACTGTATGATTTCATTCATATGTGGAATTTAGGAAACAAAACAGATGAACATAGGGGAAGGGAGAAAAAGAGGGAAGTGAATCATAGACTCTTACTGATAGAGAACAAATAGGGTTGGTGGAGGGAGATGGCTGAGGTATGGCCTACATGGGTGATGGTATTAAGGAGGGCACTTATTACAATGAGCACTGGGTATTGTATGTAAGTGATGAATAACTAAATTCTACTCCTGAAACCAACATATTTTTTTTCCTGAAACCAATATTACACTGTATGTTAACTAGAATTTAAATAGAAATTTGGAGAGAAAAAAAAAGTCTAGCATGCACAGGTTAAAAAGAGTCATCAATGGACATGGAGATTGGAATAGAGCATTGTATCAGGGGCATCTGATGGCAGATGTGTGATCTAATCATAGAGACCATGATTTAGAAGCCTATCCTGGGCTATTACCAAGGTCGTGGCCAGTGGGAATTAGACTGTGCAATGGGAGATGGGAATTTAGGAGAGGTCAGAGGGACTAATGTAGAAATTTACCAGAACCCCCAGTTGGTGAAGCATCTGCCTTTGGCTCAGTTCATAATCTCAGGGTCCTGGGATCGGTCCCACATTGGACTCCTTATTCGGTGAGAGTCTGCTTCTCCCTCTGCCTGCTGCTCCTCCTGCTTGTGCTCTCTCTTTCCCTCCCTCCCTCTCTGACAAATAAATAAAAATCTTAAAAAGAAAAAAGAAAAGAAAAGGAAAGAAAAGAAGCTTAGCAGAGCCAAGGTCTTCAGTTGGGAATATGAAGAGATTTGGTGTGATAAGTGAGAGCTATATAACTTCAGTAGTAGAATCAGAAGAATGCAGGATCAGGGAGTTAGATGTACCATTAGAGCTGAGAAATCAGTCTATTGATAAATGTGGATTTTTTTTTGGATTTTTATGTTGTTTTTAGGTTATTATATATGTTTGAAAAATATTGATGCTTTTTAATATTAAATAAGAAATATTTGGCTTTTCTCTTTTTTCAAAAAAATCTAAGTTAAAATTTAAATGGGAAACCATAAGGCAATATACTGAAACATGTTCCTTTTATAAAATCGTTTTTTTCAATTGTGCAAGTGATGCATGAACATGGTAGAACATCAAGGGCTTTTCTTTTTTGGAAACAAGTTAACAAATATGATACAAAGATCCTCCAAATTTGTGGCCTGGAAATGCTGAATGAAATATTTTTTAAAAATGTCCTTAAATTCATAACTGGGTATACAACAAAGAAAGAGAAATCCCCAGTTGTCAGAAATGAAGAGGGGAATGAAAACTAGAGCACAATGCATGAGCTAGGGCTATGCTGCTCTGATGGGAAGGATTAGAGAATTATTGTGTGGGGACAGGACACAGAGCCTTAGGCTGAAGAAAGGCTCAAGAAAGCCTTGGATTGGGATCCCAGCAGTGAAATGTACTGAGAATTACTAGGAATCTTACCTCTGCCTAGGTTATGAGTAAGGGTGGGAGTGAGAGTTTCCTAAAAATCTAAACCTTAATACTATGTTTTCAACATAATTCTTTTACTGTAAAGTGGTTCTGCCAATTCATAAGACAGTAGAGAGATATAATAAAGTATAAAACTACTTTGAGTTTTTGACATATTCTATATAACTATGAATACATAAACAATATAAAAATGTGTTCTTTGACCAGTTTCAGTGAATATTTGAAGATTCTTATTCTGGACCCTTGGGACTTCTTGACAACAGAGGGGTGTGTGTGGGTGTGTATGTTCAGAAAGGTAAGTTTTGAGCTTTTTGTAGTACTTCAAAAAATAGTTCTATATATAAGATGGTTTATTTACGAGGGATAAAGTTGTGTGGGCTACTAAATAGAATTTTAAAAAACAACACAAAAGATATTAAAACTTTGGTTTCATTGGAAAATATTTATTAAAAATTGAGTGTCAAAGCTTTTAAATCACAAATTAGTTGACATCAAGTATCTTTAAAGGCAAATACAGGGCAAATCCTGTTGTCTGTCATGAAAGTTAATAGCACACAGAATCTCTGTGCTTATAAAGGAAGCCACTAGCTGATCCTCGGTTTGTAGAGTTGAAAATACGCAGAACTATATAAATTGAGTAGTGAGTTGGTGATAGAGTTATACCCATCATCCCCAGAGCTCTTGTATTATACTATTCCCACACTGCAAGATCCATCCACCAATGAGCTGTCAATCAGTGGTTGAGTCCATAGAACTCATGGGACCATCACCTGACAGTGAAATTGGAACTAGTGTCAGGCATGCCCAAGGCTCCCCGAACTAGCTTATCCTCTGTTCCATTTTTGACAGCCTCAGAATGGAGTTTATTTCCTGCATTTAATGGATTTGTCATAAACCTAATTGAATCTTCCAGATAAAAGAAATTTAGGACAACTTCAATAGTCTAGCTTGTAGCCTTGCTAGATTCCTCAAGACCTGCATATCAATACAGGTACTCAGAAGATTGGCTGGAATAATTGCAAATCATCCTTATCAGGTCCAAGGTATAAATCCTCTTTGGTCTTTCTAAAGGCTCAGAATTATGATTTTAGGAAGAGAAGGGTTGCAGTAAAGAATTTGTAGTTGGAGAAACAAATTCTCTAACCATTTTTTTTTTCCTGGAAAAATATCAGATGACATTAAATAATCAAATTTGCTCTTGGACACGTACTCAGGCAAAAAAGTGTTTTGCAAATACAACATAATTTTTTAAACAACAACCAATCAATGTAAGTTAAAATTGTTATTTTTTAGGTTAGAATAACCAAATACATTCAAGATACTATTTTTTAATCCTATAAAGCTATAAAATTAGGCAGGATATTGCGATATTAAGTGCTATTAAAATACAGAGGCCATTTTATTGCTTAGGCTCAATTGTCTGATCAAATATTTTCATGAACTGACCAGAGGATTT
>CM052797.1:75715281-75756936 GCA_028533885.1 Nasua narica
GAGGAAAATGATTTTTCTCTAAATGTATTGATTTTATAAAAATAAAAACAAGTCTTATGTTTTCCTGAATTTATATCCTAATGCTTGTATATGTTGATTTATAAAGTAAAGAGGCAATTCAAATATTTAGAAAAAAAATGAAATTTCCTTTACATTTCTAGACTGAGTCCAAAAAGGACATGTAGGCTTTATCAGTCATGAAACTACTCATTTCAGAGAAAACAAAATATTTTGAAGAAAAGTATAAAAATTCATTTTATATTTTGTGCAGTAATGTGCAAGTGCCAAACCAATGGCTATATCACAATATTCAAGAATAAGTGGACATGTGGCATTGTGTAGATTTAGAGTAATTTACTTTTTAGACAGGCAATATGTCTATGTCAGTAAGCAATGCACTCTTTGACACTTTTCTTAATATCATGTCCAACAAGCTTTTCAGGTAGAAAGTCCTTCCTATGGATCCAAATCAATTTCTGTAGCTTTTTAATTAATTTTATTTTTTTAAAAAAGATTCCCTTTTGAAAGAATATGTCAAATTAGCAATTCAGAGAACTAGTATAACAAAAAAAAAGTTGTAGTTACTGGAAAGCTAAACAAAATAGAATTCAGCTGTAAGATTTGCTCATTGGAGGGGTTCTTAGAAACAATAATGTTTAAAATGATACTTGTCTCAGCTTTGTGTGAGAAGCAGTAACATCTGTCCTACTGTTGGGCTTAGAGTCTGTCATGTAACTTATTTTGTCTGCTCAAATAAGCCCCGTTGCTGAGGCAGGAATTTGCTTATCATTTCCATTCTGCAACTAGAATTGGTCTTTTACCTAATCTTCACTTTCTAGTTACTGGCTCTTGATGGCTCGGGTAACAACTCTAATGTAATTTCTGGGTTGCTGTTTGCATTTAATAGGTACTAAATTAAATGTGCAATTGGTTGACTGGAGATAAAAGTATCGTTGAGCTTTTGGCATAAAAACTGAAACATATATTATGTTCCAATGGGAAAACCATTAGCTTTAATAACCGGATATGAATTGTTGGCATTTATTATCCTTGTCAGTATGCTAATGTTCATTAGATTTTTAATGAGAGGATGGCAATAAAAACATGGCATAGAGTTAAAAATGGATATTAATTAGGTTATTAAAATGTCCTTATTTATGTAGTTGTGAAGAGGAAAGCTGGTAACTGAGAAAACGCTTTGATAATAAAAACATTTCCTCCATTGCTTTTCCCTCCTGCCTCTTATTAAAATATTACACAAATAGATAAATAAAGAAGTAAAAATATAATCAGTTAAGGGTGAATCTTTAAGACACATCCCTTTGGCAGCTAGTATATGGACAGTTCCTGATTTATGATGGTTCACCTTAGCATTTTTTACCTTTACAAAGATGAGAAAGTGATACACATTCGGTAGAAACCATATTTTAGGTTTTGAATTTTGATGTTTTCCTGCATTAGTGATATGAAGTGCAGTACTCTCTTGTGATGTTGGGCAATGGTGGAGAGCTTACTGTCCCAGTCAACCATGAGGCTAAACAAGCCATTATAGCCACTGGGTACCCATACAATCATTCTGTTTTGTGCTTTCAATATTCAATGTTACATGAGATATTCAACACTTGATTATAAAATAGGCTTTGTGCTAGATGATTTTGCTCAATCACAGGCTAATATAAGTTTAAGTTTTTATTTTAATTCCAGTTAACATATAGTGCTATATTAGTTTTGGGTTTACAATGTAGTGATTCAACAATCCCATGCTTCACTTGGCGCTCATCACGACAAGTGCACTCTTTAATCCCCATCACCAGGTTAACCCATTCTCCCACTCACCTCTACTCTGATAACCATCAGTTCTCTACATCTAAGAGTATGTATCTTGGGGCCCCTGGGTGGTTCAGTCAGTTAAGTGTCTGCCTTTGGCTCAGGTCATGGTCCTGGGATCCAGTCCTGCATTAGGCTCTCTGCTCAGCAGGAGTCTGCTTGTCCTTCTCCTTCGGCTTCTCTCTCTGTCTCTCATGAATAAAAGATAATCTTAAAAAATTTTGTTTATTGGTTTTTTTCTCTCCATCCCATGATTATTTGTTTCTTAAATTCCACATATGAGAGAAATCATGTACTTGTTTTTTTCTGGCTGGCTTATTTCACTTAGGATTATATCCTCTAGCTCCATCCATGTTGCAAGAATTTATTCTTTTTTATGACTGAATAGTATTCCATCATATATGGATACCATCACCTTCTTTATCTGTTCATCAATTGATCAACACTTGGGATGCTTCCATATCTTGGCTATTGCAAATAATGTTGCTATAAACATCAGGGTGCATGAATCCCTTTGAATTAGTGCTTTTGTATTCTTTGGGTAAATACTCAGTGGTGTGATTCCTGGATCTTAGTGTGATTCTATTTTTAACTTTTTGAGGAACCTCAGTACTGCTTTTCACAATGGCTGTACCAGTTTGTGTTCTTTTTTTTTTTTTTTTACGTATTCCATATAATTTATTTTCTTGCATTTATTTCAGGAGAATCATTAATTATATTTTTATTTTTTAAGTTTTTAATTATTCTTTAGAATCAAGATTTTGATTTAATTATTATTACATTATCAATAATGACATAAACCAGATTTTAAAAGAAAATATAAATCTATTTAAAGAATGTACAGTTTGAATACATTTTTGGCAATTGTAAATTAAAGTAAATGTAAAAAACAAAAATTTAAACTTCACATATCTTAAAAATGAGTTACTTTAGGTATTCAGAATGATCTGTTATGTCAAATGAGGAATAAATATAATTAATATCAAAAGTTTAAACTAAGATCATTTAGATAAAATTAACATTTTCATTTACTTTTTTGAAATTTAAATTGTTGTATTTATTTTTTTGCATATTTTTCTTTGTTTTTTATTTTTTTATTTTTTTCCCCAAATACGTTTGTTTTATTTTTTCAGTGTTACAAGATTGATTGATTGTGCACCACACCCAGTGCTCCATGCAATACATGCCCTTCTCAATACCCACCACCAGGCTCGCCCACCCCTCCACCCCCTCCCCTCCAAAACCCTCAGTTTGTTGCTCAGAGTCCACAGTCTCTCATGGTTCATCTCCCCCTTCCGATTTCCCCCTATTCACCCTTCTTTTCCTTCTCACAATGCCCTTCATGTTTTTCCTTATGCTCCACACGTAAGTGAGACCATAAGATAATTGACTGTCTCCACTTGACTTAATTCAGTTTGCATTCTTACCAACAGTGCAAGAAGGTTCCTTTCCCTCCACATCTTTGCCAACACTTATGTCTTGTGTTGTTGATTTTAGCCATCTTGAAAGGTGTGAGGTAATATCTCATTGTGGTTTTGATTTGCATTTCCCTGATGATGAGTGATGAAGAGTGATGATGAGCATCTCTTCATGTATCTGTTGTCCATCTGTATGTCTTCTTTGGAGAAATATCTGTTCATGTCTTCTGCCCATTTTTTAATATGCTTATTCATTTTTTGAGTGTTGAGTTGTGTAAGTTCTTTATATCTTTTGGATGCTAACCCTTTATCAAATACATAATTTGCAGATATCTTCTCCCATTCAGTAAGTTGCCTTTTAGTTTTGTTGATTGTTTCTTTTGCTGTGAAGAAATTTTTTTTATTTTGATGTAGTCCCAATAGTTTATTTTTGCTTTTATTGCCCTTGTCTCAGGGAACCACTTAGGAAAAGGTTGCTATGGCTGATGTCAAAGAAGTCGCTGCCTCTGTTCTCCTGTATGATTTTCATGGTTTCAGGTGTCACATTTAGATCTTAAATCATTTTATTTTTGTGTATGATGTAAGAAAGTGGTTCAGTTTCATTCTTTTGCATGTTGCTGCCCAGTTTTCTTAACACAATTTGTTGAGGAGACTTCTCTTTCCCATTGCATATTCTTTCTTGTTTTGTCAAAGACTGACCATATAATTGTAGGTTTATTTCTGGGTTTTCTATTCTTTTCTGTTGATGTGTGGGTCTATTTTTGGGCATACTGCATTGATTACTACAGCTTTGTAGTATAACTTGAAGTCCAGAATTCTGATACTTCTCCAACTTTGCTTTTCTTTTTCAAAATTGCTTTTGCTATTCAGGGTCTTTAGTGGTTCTATATAAATTTTAGATTTGTTTCTTTAATTCTGTGAAAATGCTATTGGTATTTTGATAGAGATTACATCAAACCTATATATTGCTTGGGTAGTATAGATGTTTTAACAGTATTTGTTCTTCCAATCCATGAGCATGGAATGTTTTTCCATTTCTTTGTGTCATCTTCAATTTCTTTCATCATTTTACAGTTTCAAAGTACAGATCTTTTTACCTCTTTAGTTAGGTTTATTCCTAGGTATCTTACTTTTTTAGTGCAATTGTAAATGGGATTTTTTCCCCCTCAATTTCTTTCTCCTGCTTCATTATTGGTATATAGAAATGCACCAGATTTCTGGACATGGATTTTGTATCCCACAAATTTACTGAATTTGAATTCGTTCTAGCAGTTTTTTGCTGTAGTCATCAGGGTTTTCTATCTATAGTATCATATTATCTGCAAATAATGAAAGTTGTACTACTTCCTGGCTGAATTGGATGCATTTTCTTTCTTTTTGTTGTCTTAATTGCTGAGGCTAGGACTTCCAGTACTACGGCGAATAAAAGTGGTGAGAGTGGACCATCCTTGTCTCATTCCTGAACTTAGGTGAAAATTTCCCATTTTTTTTTCCCATTAAGGATGATGTTAGCTGTGTTTTTTTCATAAATAGCCTTTATTATATGGAGGTATATTCCCTCTAAACCTACTTTGTGGAGAGTTTATTTATCATGAGTGGATGTTGTACTTTGTCAAATGCTTTCTCTGCATCTACTGAATCATATGGTTCTTATCCTTTCTTTTTTTTTTTTACTTTTTTTTTTATTAACATATAATGTATTATTTACCCCAGGGTACATGTCTGTGAATCATCAGGCTTACACATTTGCCATAGCACATACCTTCCCCACTTATCCTTTCTTTTATTAATGTGGTGTATCATGTTGATTGATTTGCTGTTATCAAACTATCCTAGCAACCCAGGAATAAATCCCACTTGATTGTGGTGAATGCTTTTTTTTTTAATGTATTGCGGGGTTTGGTTTGCTAGCATTTTGTTGAGGAATTATGCACCATGTTCATCAAAGATATTGGCTTGCAGTTCTCTTTTTTATGATGTATTTGGTTTTGGTATCAGGGTAATGCTGACATCATAGAATGAATTTGGAAGTTTTCCTTCCTTTTTTTTGGAATAATTTGAGAAGGATAGTTATTAACTCTTATTTATATGTTGGGTAAACGGTTGTCTTCCACTCTTTTCTCCAGGCCAGTGAGTATCTTTATGATCATTACTTTAAATTCTCTATCAGACATGTTATTTACATCTGTTTCATTAGCTCTCTAGCCATGACCTTGTCCTGTTCTTTCACTTGGGACAAATTACTCTTGTCTTCTCATTTTGTTTAAGTCTCTGTGCCTGCTTCTGGGTGTTACAAAAGTCACCTACTTCTGTCCTTGAGGGTAATGGCCTTTTGGAGAAGAGGTCCTGTAGAGCCCTGCTTTAGTAGCATACCCTGTACCTCGGGGCCTAGCGCTTCTGGGAGTGTCTACAACGTGTGTTGCATGTGCTCTGCTGTTTTGTCCTGGCTGCTTTATCCTTCAAGCTAGTTATATGTAGAGGCTCTCTTTGCCTATTGTGGGCAGTGTTTGGTTCCTGACCTGAGTGTAGAGCTTTTTCACTAGGTGTGCTCTGGTCTGTTCATGAACTGAGACCTGTTACCAGTGCCTCCAGAGCTGAGGCCCTACAAAACTCCCAAGTTGGCAGACACAATTTGAGCAGGGGTTTGGGCTGATCTTCTGAGGGAGGGGGCTCACTCTACTGGGATTGAGGCAAGAGTGACTGGGAAGGGCATTTCCACTGGAGTGCTTGGGGGGCAGGGCTTGGTGTAAGCAAGTTAGGTAGTGCTAGAGCTACACTGGGTCCCATAGTAGGCTCTGTGTTTATTCTAAAGGATAGGGAGGGAAATGGGTTGGACAGTTCCTTTGTTCCTGGGGAGATACCTCTGTGAACACTACCTCTAAGGGTGAGGCGGAACGGAGACCTTGGGTCCCAGCCCTCCTTGTCTGCTGCTCTCTGCATCCCACTGACCCCAGCTGCACTGAGGCAGAATGGAGACCTTGGACCCAGCCCCTCCCTGTCTGCTACTCTCAGCCCCTGTGCCCCAGCTGCATTGCCCAAATTCCCCAGGATGATTTAGCACCCCCACCCAGGCCTTCCGTATAGATCACGCTCTCCACAAAGGGGGGCAGGGCAGTAGGCCCTGAGAAACTGCGACAATGTCCCGTTACCCTCCCCCATCACCTGTAGCCATAAAAATTCACCCCAAACCCAGCCTGTTGCTCAGTCTTTGGGAATGATCCCACTGGGTCCGCCCCCGTAATAAAGCAGTGTTCTCTCTGTGCTCCTTGTGCCACTTGAGTTTCCTCGGTCTCTTCAGTTTTCTGCAACAAGGGAAGTGCTCTGAGAAGAGTGAATAATGTCCCCACTGTGTGCCCCATGTGCTCTTCAGATTGCTATTTCTATGCTGTCTGTACTCAGGCTGTTCCTCCTGCCTTCTCTCCAGGATCTTCCCTGATGACTCTGGGCTCTCATTGAGGCAAACCCACTGACCTTTAGAACTCCCGGTTTTAAGCCTGGCTGGTTGCAATAACTCAGAATTTAGCCCCTCTCACTTTCCAAGCCAATTGCTATGGGGAGTCATCTTCTCGTGCACTCCCTTGTGTGCTATTCTATCTTCTGTCCTTCCCTGCTACCATGGCTTCCATTCCACAGTACCTGCTATGATCCATTTTTCTCCCAGACCATGTCTCCACACTTCTGTCTTCTTTGATGTGTTCTCTTCTCTACTTCTAGTTGTGGAGTTCGTTCTATAGTCTTCAGGTAAATTTCTGGGGTATGGAGGATGATTTCATAGTTTTCTAGTTGTATTCATGGAATAAGGTGAACTTAGGGTCCTCCTATTCTGCTGCCAACTTCCCTACTCCTACAGTAAGATATGTGAGCACATTTAAGGTAGGCTAGGCTAAGGAAGCTATGACATTTGAGAGTTAGGTGTCTTAAATACATTTTTGAGTTGGATATTTTCAATTTCTAATGAGTTTATTGTGACATAACCCTATCACAAGTGAAGGAAGATCTGTACATATGATGTCAGACAAATACAAGTTTTAGCTATGTATAAATAAGACTATAAATAGTACTGTATAACTTTCCAAATGAAAAGACATGTAGATTGTAAATGCTTCTCTCTTAAGAGGGTATATAATATAGTTTTAGGGTAATAAACAGTAATGAAGCTGCTAAAATAAAGAATTTAAATCCTGGCTTTGCTACTCACTGGTCATGTTACTTAAAGTCTCTGAATTTTCATTTATCAGTAAAATGGGAATGACAGTTAAATAGAATAGTAAAGCATTTAGCATATTCTGTGGCATAAAGTTATGTTACTATTTCTAATCAAGTAAACGAAAAATGATGGCATGTTTAAAAACACATCTTCAATCTCTATAGATTTCTCAACTACTTTTGGCAAAGTCTGTTCATTGTGGCATATTTTGCTAAAGCCTGTTTGGAACCTGAGTGTCCACATTTCATGCATATCTCTTCAATGTTCCACATAAATTAAACTCAATGACTCCTATCAAGTGCCATCTTCTGGGGGTTTTGCCAGGTGTATGGGATACAAAGATGAATGAAAAACAGCCTCTGCTTTCAAGGAGACAGTTACTAATATTAGCCATTTCAGTATGTTGGACTCTGTCTAGCCTTTACTGACTAGGATTAGTTTGTTTAAATGAAAAGTGTCTAATTTATCACTCAATTCTGCCCAACTATAAAATAAATACATATGTAAGTTACATACCTTTACATTCTTAGAAATGACTTAGTTTTTTCCCTATGGCATATTACAAATATGTGTACAAATAAAACTAATACGTTCTTATTTTTCAAAATAGTATGATGAGTGAGGAACTATTTTTTACTAATAGACTTTACATTTTATTTTATTTTAATTTTTTATTAGCATATAATGTATTATTTGCCCTAGGGTACATGTCTGTGAGTCATCAGGCTTACACATTTCACAGCACTTACCATAGCACATACCCTCCTCAATGTCCATAACCCAGCCACCCTATCCCTACCCTCGTACTCCCCAGCCACCCTTAGTTTGTTTCGTGAGTTTAGGAGTCTCTTATGGTTTGTCTCCTTCCTGATCCCATCTTGTTTCATTTCCTCCCCCACCCTCTCATGACCCTCCACCCTGCCTCTCAAATTCTTTATATCAGAGAGATCATGTGATAATTGTTTTTCTCTGACTTATTTCGCTTATCATAATACCCTCTAGTTGCATCCACATCATTGCAAAAGGCAAGATTTTGGGTTTTTTTGATGGCCGCATAGTATTCCATTATATATATATATATATATATATATACACACACACACACACACACACACACACACACACACCCCACATCTTCTTTATCCATTCATCTGTTGATGGACATCTAGGTTCTTTCCATACTTCTGCTATCATGGACATTGATGCTGTAAACATTCGGGTGCATGTGACCCTTCGGATCACTACATTTGTATTTTTAGGGTAAATACCCAGTAGTGCGATTGCTGAGTTGTAGGGTAGCTCTATTTTCAACTTTCTGAGGAACCTCCATACTGTTTTCCAGAGTGGCTGCACCAGCTGGCATTCCCACCAACGGTGTAGGAGGGTTCCCCTTTCTTGGCATCCTTGCCAACATCTGTCCTTTCCTGACTTGCTAATTTTAGCCATTCTGAGTGGTGTGAGGTGGTAACTCCCTGTGGTTTTGATTTGTATTTCTCTGATGCTGAGTGATGTTGAACACTTTTTCATGTGTCTGTTGGCCATTTGGATGTCCTCCTTGCAGAAATGTCAGTTTATATCTTTTGCCCATTTCTCGATTGGGTTATTTGTTCTTTGGGTGTTGAAGTTCTTTATAGATTTTGGATACTAGCCCTTTATCTGATATGCCATTTGCAAATATCTTCTCCCATTCTGTCAGTTGTCTTTTGGTTTTGTTGACTGTTTCTTTTGCTGTGCAGAAGCTTTTGATCTTGATGAAGTCCCGATAATTCATTTTTGCCCTTGCTTCCCTTGCCTTTGGTGATGTTTCTAGGAAGAAGTTGCTGCGGGTGAGGTCTAAGAGGTTGCTGCCTGAGTTCTCCTCCAGGATTTTGATGGAGTTCTGTCTCACATTGAGGTCTTTGATCCATTTTGAGTCTATTTTTGTGTGTGCTATAAGGAAATGGTCCAGTTTCATTCTTCTTCATGTGGCTGTCCAGTTTTTCCAATACCATTTGTTGAAGAGACTGTCTTTTTTCCATTGGATATTCTTTCTGCCTTGTTGAAGATGAGTTGACCATAGAGTTGGGGGTCCATTTCTGGGCTCTCTATTCTGTTCCATTGACCCATGTATGTTTTTTTGTGCCAGTACCACACTGTCTTGATTACAGCTTTGTAATAGAGCTTGAAGTCTGCAATTGTGATGCCGCCAACTTTGGTTTTCTTTTTTAACATTCCTCTGGCTATTTGTGGTCTTTTCTGGTTCCATATAAATTTTAGGACTATTTGTTCCATTTATTCAAAATAAATTGATGGTATTTTGATAGGGATTGCAATTAAATATATAGATTGCTTTAGGTAGCACAGACATTTTCGCAATATTTGTTCTTCCAATCCATGAGCATGAAACATTTTTCCATTTCTTTGTGTCTTCCTCAATTTCTTTCATGAGCGCTTTATAGTTTTCTGAGTAGAGATTCTTTGCCTCTTTGGTTAGGTTTATTCCTAGGTATCTTATGGTTTTGGGTGCAATTGTAAATGGAACCAACTCCTTAATTTCTCTTTCTTCTGTCTTGCTATTGGTGTGTAGAAACGCAACTGATTTCTGTGCATTAATTTATATTCTGACACTTTACTGAATTCCTGTATGAGTTCTAGCCATCTTGGAGTGGAGTCTTTTGGGTTTTCCACATAAAGTATCATATCATCTGCAAAGAGTGAGAGTTTGACTTCTTTGCCAATTTGGATTCCTTTTATTTCTTTTTGTTGTCTGATTGCTGAGACTAGGACTTCTAGCACTTTGTTGAACAGTAGTGGAGATAGTGTGCATCCCTGCCGTGTTCCTAATCTCAAGGGAAAAGCTGAGAGCTTTTCCCCATTGAGAATGATACTAACTGTGGGTTTTTCATAGATGGCTTTGCTGATGTTGAGGAATGTATCCTCTATGCCTTCACTGTGAAGAGTTTTGATCAGGAAAGGATGTTGTACTTTGTCAAATGCTTTTTTAGCATCAATTGAGAGTATCACATCATTCTTGTTCTTTCTTTTATTAATGTATTATATCACATTGATTGATTTGTGGATGTTGAACCAACCTTGCAGCCCAGGAATAAATCCCTCTTGGTCGTGATGAATAATCCTTTTGTTGGCTCCTTTTGGCTAGTATTTTGGTGAAAACTGTTGCATCCATGTTCATCAAAGATGTTGGTCTGCAATTTGCCTTTTTAATGGGATCCTTGTCTGGTTTTGGGATCAAGGTAATGCTGGCGTCATAAAATGAGTTTGGAAGTTTCCCTTCCATTTCTATTTTTTGGAACAATTTCAAAAGAATAGGTTTTAATTCTTCTTTAAGTGTTTGGTAGAATTCCCTTGGGAAGCCATGTGGCCGTGGGCTCTTGTTTGTTGGCAGATTTTTGATGACTGCTTCAATATCCTTACTGGTTATGGGTCTGTTCAGGTTTTCTATTTCTTTCTGGTTCAGTTTTGGTAGTTTGTGTGTCTCTAGGAATGCATCCATTTCTTTCAGATTGTCTAATTTGCTGGCATATAGTTGCTCATAATATGTTCTTATAGTTGTTTGTATTTCTTTGGTGTTGGTTGTGATGTCTCTTCTTTCATTCATAATTTTATTAATTTGGGTCCTTTCTCTTTTCTTTTTGATAAGTCTGGCCAGGGAGTTATCAATTTTATTAGTTCTTTCAAAGAACGAGCTCCTGGTTTCATTGATTTGTTCTACTGTTCTTTTGGTTTCTATTTCATTGATTTCTTCTCTGATCTTTCTTATTTCTCTTCTTCTGCTGGGTTTAGGCTTTCTTTGCTGTTCTTTCTCCAGCTCCTTAAGGGGTAGGGTTATGTTGTGTATTTGATATCTTTCTTGTTTCTTGAGAATGGCTTGTATTACTGTATACTTTCCTCTCAGGACTGCCTTTGCTGTGTCCCAGAGATTTTGGACAGTTGTGTTTTCATTTTCATTTGTTTCCATGAGTTTTTTTTAATTCTTCTCTAATTGCTGGTTAACCCATTCATTCTTTAGTAGGATGCTCTTTAGCCTCCATGTATTTGAGTTCTTTCCAACTTTTCTCTTGTGATTGAGTTCTAATTTCATGGCATTGTGGTCTGAAAATATGCAGTGAATGATTCTAGTCTTTTGATACTGATTGAGATCTGATTTGTGTCCCAGGATGTGATCTATTCTGGAGAATGTTCCATGTGCACTAGAGAAGAATGTGTATTCTGTTGCTTTCGGATGGAATGTTCTGAATATATCTGTGATGTCCATCTGGTTCAGTGTTTCATTCAGAGCCTTTATTTGCTTGTTGATATTTTGCTTAGATGATCTGTCCATTTTGTATTATTGTATTATTGTTGATGTGTTTCGTTGACTTTGTTATTGATTGGTTTATATAATTGGCTGTTCCCATGTTAGGTGCATAGATAGTTACAATTGTTAGATCTTCTTGTTGGACAGTTCCTTTAAGTATGATACAGTGTCCTTCCTCATCTCTTATTATAGTCTTTGTCCTAAAATCCAATTTATCAGATATAAGGATTGCCACCCCAGCTTTCTTTTGATGTCCATTAGCATGGTAAATTGTTTTCCACCCCCTCACTTTAAAGCTGGAAGTGTCTTTGGGTCTAAGATGAGTTTCTTTGTGAACAGCATATTGATGGGTCTTGTTTTTTTTTTTTTTTTTTTTTTTTTTAAGATTTTATTTATTTATTTATTAGGAAAGAGAGAGAGTGAGAGAGAGCATGAGAAGGGAGAAGGTCAGAGTGAGACGCGGACTCCCCATGGAGCTGGGAGCCCGATGTGGGACTTGATCCCGGGACTCCAGGATCATGACCTGAGCCGAAGGCAGTTGCTTAACCAACTGCGCCACCCAGGCGCCCGATGGGTCTTGTTTTTTTATCCATTCTGATACCCTGCATCTTTTGATTGGGTCATTTAGCCCATTTACATTCAGGGTAACTCTTGATAGATATGAATTTAGTGCCATTGTATTGCCTGTTTGGTGACTGTTAACTGTATATTGTCTCTCTTCCTTTCTGGTCTATGTTCCTTTTAGGCTCTCTCTTTGCTTAAAGACCCCTTTCAATATTTCCTGTAGGGCTGGTTTGGTGTTTGCAAATTCCTTTAGTTTTTGTTTGCCTGGAAGCTTTTTATCTCTCCATCTATTGTCAGTGACAGCCTAGCTGGATATAGTATTCTTGGTAGCATATTTTTCTCATTTAGTGCTCTGAATATATCATGCCAGTCCTTTCTGGCCTGCCAGGTCTCTGTGGATAGATCTACTGCCAATCTAACATTCCTGCCTTTGTATTTTACAGACTTCTTGTCCCGAGCTGCTTTCAGGATTTTCTCTTTGTCTCTAAGACTTGTAAGTTTTACTATTAGATGGCGGGGTGTGGACCTATTTTTATTGATTTTAAAGGGGGTTCTCTGTGGCTCCTGGATTTTGATGTTTGTTCTCTTCAATTATATTGAGGGAGAATTTCCCTCCTGGATTTTGATGTTTGTTCCCTTCAATTATATTGTAGAGAATTTCCCAATAGAGGGAAATTCTCTACAATAATTTGCTCCAATATACCTTCCGCTCCTTTCTTTCTTTCTTCTTCTGGGACCCCAATTATTCTAATATTGTTGCATCTTACGGTATCACTTATCTCTCGAATTCTCTTCTCGTGGTCCAATAGTTGTTTGTCTCTCTTTTTCTCAGCTTCTTTATTCTCTGTCATTTGGTCTTCTGTATCACTAATTCTTTCTTCTGCCTCATTTATTCTAGCATTAAGAGTGTCCATTTTTGTTTGAACCTCATCAATAGCTTTTTTGATTTCAACTTGGTTAGATTTTAGTTCTTTTATTTCTTCATAATGGGATTTTATTTCTCCAGAAAGTGATTCTTTAATCTCTTGCATGCGTTTTTCAAGCCCAGCTAGCACCTTGATAACTGTCATTTGAACTCTATTTCTTACATATTACTAACATCCATATTGACTAGGTCCCTAGCCATTGGTACTGCCTCTTATTCTTTTTTTTTGTTGTGAGTTTTTCCACCTTATCATTTTATCGAGATAAGAATAGATGAGTGAGAGAGCAAAATACTAAAAGGGTAGCAAGGACCCCAGAAAAATCAGAAAAGAGCCAAAACCAGAGGTTGAAGAATAAATGGGGGGAGGGGAATTAAAATAAAATAAAAAAAAGAAAATTAAAAAAATATATATATATGTGTGTGTGTGTGTGTGTGTGTGTGTGTGTTTGGTCTGTTAGAAGAAACTACCTCCCAAAATTTTAAAGAAAGAAGAAATTTTATAAATATACAAAAATAATGGTGAACACTATGAAGGGTTGGAATATGAGTATAAAGATAAAAATTAAAAAAGATTCTAAATAAGGAATTGATAATAAGTTAGTTGAATAAAGAGAAAAAAAAAAGAATAAAAGAGGAAAGAATGTGATCAGGCTGGTGACTAGAACCAAGCCATGTGGTAGATTTACGGTATATTTTGATCTATTAGAAGAAATTGTATCCCAAAATTTTAAAGAAAAAAAAAAAGCCCTATATGTATACAAAAAATAAGGCTAAATACAATGAAGGGATACAATATGAATGTAACAGTGAAAATTAGAAAAGATTTTTAAAAAGGTTTTGATAAGATACTAGTTAAAGAACGCCAAAATAGGAAAGAGGAAAAATAATATTAAAAACACAAAAAAACCAAAATTTAAAATGTTCAACTCTGAAAGACTAAATGATTATGGGGGAAAAAGCCATGAATTCTATGTGTTGCTTTTTTTTTTTTTTTCCTAACTGGATTTCCACAGTTTTCACTGATTGATCAACTTGGTCATGGGTGGATATTCTTGCTGATCTTCTGGAGGAGAGGCCATGATTCTCAAATATCTTTGCTGAGGTGGAATTGCACCGCCCTTGCCAGGGTCCGGGCTCAGATTTGCTCTTGGGAACTTTGTTCCCTGAACGCATTCCATACCACCCTGGAGGCCAGGAATGAAAACGCAGCCTCCCAGTCTCCTCCCATAGGAGCTGAGAGCTCAGGGCCCCACTCCTCAGTGTGCCGTTGGAGAAAAGCATTCACTCCTGTCTCCCTGGTTTCCCACCACCCTCTGAGCTCAGCCGGCCTATGACCAAACATTTCTGTCTCTGCCACTCAGCCCTGTCCAGAGTCTCCAAACCCAGCAGATTCCTGCTCTCACTCCCACACTGCTCCTCCCAGAGGAGGATGGAAGGGATCTCTCTCCATCTGCCCCGTGTGGGTTCCCTGCTCAAAGTGCAGTGGCCTGACTGTGCCTCGGATCACCGGTCTATGGTAAGCCCGAGCTGATAGCCCACTGCTTGGCTCCATCTCTGCTGTTGACTTCTCTGATCTGATATCTGGGGGCTCTGCCACCCTCGGCACCCCCAGTCCCTCTGTTACCCCACAGGTTCTGAAATCACGCTATTCCCGCGAGGGCTAAATCCACCACTTAGCCTCTGGAGCGATGTCCCTTAGTGGAGCAGACTTCTAAAAGTTCTGATTTTGTGCTCTGCTGCTCTGCGGCTGCTGGGAGCCCCTCCCCCTATGGTCTCTCTTGCTGTTGCTTTGGAATTCACTTTTTCCACATGTCCTACCTTCCAGAAAGTGGTCAATTTTCCGCTCCTAGAGGTGCTGTTCTTCCTCTCTTTTATCTCCTGTTGATTTTGTAGGCATTTAGAATGGTTTGATAACTATCTAGCTGAACTTCTGGGATCTGACACTATCTCCACCTCCTACTCCTCCACTATTTTGCTCCTCTTCTGTCAAGAATTTTTTTTAAAGATTTTATTTATTTATTTGACAGAAAGAGAGATCACAAGTAGGCAGAGAGGCAGGTAGAGAGAGGGGGAAGCAGGCTCCCCACTGAGTAGAGAGCCTAAGGTGGGGCTTGATCCCAGGACCCTGAGATCATGACCTGAGACAAAGCAGGGTCTTTAACCCACTGAGCCACCCATCCACCCCTAGACTTTATGTTTTAGAAAAGAAAATTTTCTACAGCAAGTTGAATGGAAGGTACAGAGATTTTTCCAAATATATTTTGTCCCTAACACATGCATCGTCTCCACCATTATTAATAGCTCCCACCAGAGTGGGATGTTTATTACAACCCATGCTGATACAGCATTACTACTCATAGTCCATAGGTTACTTTAGGGTTCACTCTTTGTGTTGTACATTCTATGGGTTTAGACAAATTTATAATGACATGTATCCGCCATTAAAATATCATACAGAATAGTTTTTTTTTTTCATACAGAATAGTTTAACTGCCCTAAAAATTCTCTGTGCTCTAGCCGTTATCCATCCCCTCCCCCAGAATTCCTGAAAATTAGTGATCTTTTTCACTGTTTCCATAGATTTGTTTTTTTCAGAATGTCATATAGTTGGGATCATACAGGATGTTGCTTTTCAGATCGTCTTCTTTCATTTGGTAATAGGCATTTACATTTCTCTCATGTCTTTTTATGCCTTGGTAGCTCATTTATTTTAGCTCTGAATAATAATCTATTTTCTGGATGTACCATAGTTTATTATCCATTCAACCACTGAAGGACATCTTTGTTGATTCCAAGTTTTGGCAATTATGGATAAAACTGTTATAACATCCTTGTGTGAGTTGTCTTTTGTGTGTATATTTTTAACTCTTGGGTAAATACCAAGGAACATGATTGTTGGATTGTGTAATAGTATCTTTAGTTTTGCAAGAAACCAGCAAACTGTCTTCTAAAGTGGCTATACCATTTTGCATCCCATCAGCAATGTAAGTTAAGTTCCTGTTGCTCTATATCCTAGCCATTATTTGGCGACACTCATCAGTGTTCTGGATTCTGACCATCTTAATAGGTTATAGTGATATCTCATTTTTATTTGCATTTCCCTATTGACCTATGATGTGTAGTATCTTTTTATATGCTTATTTCCTATCTGTATATCTTCTCTGGAGAGGATAAATGAGGGAAGATGGGATACTTAAATAGTTATGCCTTTGTTAACAGTTTTTGCCCAAGTTAAGTTTTAGCTATGGTGTATGTACAGATTGATAGCACAGAGTTGCCAGCCGATCACAGGCCATCAATTGTTCAAGCCCAGATTCTAGAGTCAGACATACCTATGATTAAATCTGGCTTTTCCATTTACAGTTAGACTTTGGGCAAATTGTCTAACTTGGTAGTCTTCAGTTTCTGCGTCTGTAAAATGGATAATGATACCTCATAAAGTATGTGTACAAGTTTGGTAAGATTATTTATAAAATTTGCTTGGCACAGGTCTTGATACATAGAAAGTACTGTGAAATTCACTCAAAGAAGGAAATTCTTTGCAGACTTAATATGTGTTAGGCATTGCATTCAGGATTTCACATATTTTCTCATCATTCCTTGTAAGAACTCTATCAGAGCAACCTGAAAGGGCCAGAGTGACCCATTCTGGATAGTTATCTTATAAAGAGCACCGACCTTTTCTTCAGGGTGTAAAAAGAAGGCTTGAGCCAAATCTATATACTGCAGGTATAGGAAGACACTTATGCACATGTAACTTATGTAAATGATGTACTTAGGAACTAAGTATGGTCCCTGGTCATGAGGAACTCCTATTTTAGGAAGAAGTCCAGACAAATGAACAACTGTTAGGATGAAATGTGAAAATTTCCCTTTTTGGAGATCAAAACTGGCCAAATATAAATAATTTATGATTTGACTTCACATTATATAATAATTCAGGATGCAGGAGTATTGAATATTTGCTTTAGGAACCTAATGAAAATAAGACTAAAAGAAGTGTTTTTGTGGTCTATTTTACAAGTGTATATGAATTTAGTATTAGTGAAGATTTAAGTGTCATAAGACCTATTTATTTTAAGGGAGGAATATAAAATTCTGAAACCATAGTGTTTATTTTATATAATGATAGAAAACAAGGAAAAAAGAAGTGATCCATGTTAAATGTTTTTGTTACAAAAGATTTGTAGGTTGAAGTCATCATTTGATTTTCATATTTGTTCCTAATATGCTATGTATTGAGTTTTAATGAATTCCAAAGAAATAGTTTTCAAAGACTATTATTTTATACACACATAAATTTTACATATATATGTAAAAATTTTTAAAATTTAAGGGGGGCAGTAGCCAGGGAATTTCTGTTCTTCCACAAGTAAAAAGGTAGGTTTAAGCATTCAAAAGTAAGATATTGTGACTAATGTATTTATGAGCATATTTTTCCATATGACTTTATTAAAAGATCTTTAATTTGGCTTTATTAAGGATTTTTAGGTAAAGATAATACTTAGGTAAGAAGTGAAATGAATTGCTCTTTATCTAATACAGTTGAAATAAAATTTGACCAGGGCAATAGCAGAATATCTATGTGAAATATTGCATGTTAATAAAACAGTAGGAGACAAATAGAATTTCCAGAGGTTAAAATGGTATAAACATAGTGATATGCTAAGCTTTTCAAAATTGCATCAATGCTGAGGGTATATTCTATAATAGATGAGATTCTGCTCATAAACTTAAAAACCATAGCTCATATAACCATAGTGTCCAGCTCTGGGTTATTAAAAAAAAAGTGCTCAGCCAGTAGTTGTTGCATGAATAAATTAACAAATGAAATATATCAAAGCCTGGACTTTTAAATCTAATGATTAATTTTTTAAAAAATTAGAAAATCTTTGCAGGCATGAAGGCATTTGTTATATCTGTGGAAACAAGTCAATGAAGATGAAAATTCTTATTAGGGGAAGGAATAAAAAAGGAAAAAGAATCTAAGATTAAATGCTTAGCTTTGTTCATTCCAGTGCACATTAATGAGTATGATCAGATTCATGTTAAAGACTGCACATCTTATTAGATGATTAAAAAGTTGATAAATAGTTCTTTAATCTCTTATAATTCATGGATGTGCTAAGAAAATAATATTTGAGGGAAAAACAGGCAACTTCTCAGGTTTTAACTATAGCAGACTAACTAGACTTGTAGGGAGAGTCAGAGGCTCAGTGGAATGAGACTGAAAAGAACTTGGCTTCACTTTATCTTTTTGATTAACGTTGTGATCTTGGGCCAGCAGCCTAAAACCTAGACTCTCTCAGCTGCTTCCCAACTCACCTTAATCCAAATATTGCAAAGATAAGTGTAACATACAATTTTACGTATTAAATTTACCATAAGAAGAGTAATTCTTTATTCTCTGTGCATATAAGAGAAGTCAAATTTACAGTTGACTAAGAAGGTCCCTAAGAGAGTAGTAAATTTCTAGGTGTGCCTTGTATAAAATGTGTAATTGTTTCTAGACCAGAAGCCCTCAGTCACAGTGTATTCTGGGAACTCAGCAGCAGACCTATGGAAAGAAGATAAACAGCAAGGGGGAGAAAGCATTTGTCATAAGACAGCTCTGACGCTAGCCTTTCCAGAAGTTGACATCAAATGAAATCATAAGATTAAGTTTGGCCATTTATAGAGGAGACTTGGTTTTGAACCAGACTGTTGTCAATATCAAAAGGACGGGGCCCCACGATGTGTGACCTAGGGCAGATGTTAGCACTGTGATTCCAAAAATATCCAGGAATTTTTCAAAGATAGGAAATTCATGGACCATGCCCTAGAATAAGGGGAGCTGGCAAGATCCATGTAGGGGATCAGGGACTCAGCCAAATGTGGGCTGAGTATGTTTAACTGTCCCATTTATGTTGGGTTTGGTCATATGAGTTATTTTGGTCTATGAAAGGTTAGCAGACAGGCACAAGCAGAGGCTTTAAAAGTTCTTGCCCCATTTTGTCCTCTACTGATCCTCCCATAAGATCCCCAGGTAGTGCTATATTATCAGTCTATACCTGAGACTGAACATACATAGTGCAGATCTGAGTCCAATTCATAGCCGGAGGAGGGCTTTCCAGCCAGCTGTGCCCAACCCAGATCAGCAGAACCACAGTTGACCCTTATCTCTGTGCTTTGGGAATACATCCCTGTGGCTGTAAGCCATTGAATACTGGATGGTCTTTTTTTGCAGCATATTATCACAATTACCAGAGAGATAGAGAAAGAGAGAGACAGAGAGATAGAGTGTGTGTGTGGTTTCTTCTCAAAATCTTTAACATTATCCCTGAGTATTAATACTTATTAATATGAATTTTTTTAATAATTTATCATTATCACCTCTTCAGCTTGTGGCTTTATTCTTCTGTTCTTAATCCCAGTTCACCTGGCAAAAACACCAGGGGAAAGGGTTTTAGTTTAACTCCCCTTTAGTTAGTCCTCTTGCTATTTCTAAAAGATTTCATCAAAATACAAATATACTTATTTACCCTATAAATCCACATGTAATTAGCCCATGTATTTGCTTTTTGGAGAAAAAGACCAGTCAGCCCACATGTTTTTGGTAAAAGCACCTGAGAAATTTGTTTTGTCAAGAACATTAACTGAACAATTTTTCAAGTAATTTTTTACCCAGAAGATATTTTCACATTTTTATAGCACTATAGGAAGCAGTTATATAGTGTAGGAAAAGGTGGTAATCAAAACCATTAAGTATAACATATAAAACCTATCCAGTATGTGGATCCTTGGCACATATCTGAACTTAAAAATGCTGTTTGATCTGATGGTTTTTGTTTGCTTATTTTAGCAGGACTGATTCTGAATTGGAAACTTTTGTTAAAAACATGAATAATTTCTGTCTGAGAGTGAGAAAAGATGAATTTTAAATTGATTTTTTAATTCTTTCTGTAAATTAAATGTCTATTCATGGTAGGATTTTAAAATATTTTTAAGCTAGGTAACTGTACTTTTTTTTATATCAATGCAGTGAAATTTTTTTTCCTAATTTCCAGTATATACTATGAGGTGATTATCATTCTATGAGGTGAAATCATTCGTATTTAATCCTTATTGTATCTAAAATTGGTAGTTTTCTAAAGCTTTTTTTTCATTTTAAATAATATTTGTAATCAAACTACTCTCTTTTTACTACTAAGAAAATATAATTCAGTTAGGCACAATATTATTCCATAGAAATAATAATGGTAATAACAATAAAATACTTCATGATAGCCTACTATGTATTACATATTCTAAGAGTTTTACACATATTGACTCCATTATCCTTCATAGTACTAGGTAGATGCTATTATTATCCCTATCTTATAGATAAGAAAAATAGGGTACAGAGAGTTTAATTAACTTTTCAATGTCACACAGAGAGTAAGTAATAAAAGCAAGATTCCAACCCAGGCAATCAGGTTTTAGAGCTTGGATTCTTAACCATTTATATTAGTCAATTACTAATGTGATAACTCTAAAGATTGTGCTAATTAGAATGTTCCTTGGTCATAATTTCTCATTCAAGTCACTGGAGCTCCTAAAATTCATCTTTAGTAACTAGCAAAAATCATTTTATTGGCATAGTAAAAGGGCAGAATATGGGCAGATGATGAAATATTATACTTAGAGGTTGGTAACCTAAGTCTTGGGACTTTGAATCTGACTAAATTTTTTCCAGTACCTTTTGGGAAGGAATGGTCAGAGAAATGACAGATACTCAGTTTTGAATATAGTAGATGAAGTGCTTCAAAACTGGGCACTTTTTTATATTTTAAAGATTTATGTCAAGCTACTAAAAACTTTTTAAGTTGATGAATGGTACTTGAAGCAACTGGATGGTCAAGTTACAACATCAAGACTAGAAACAAAATTTTCTGTAGGCGGAGACCTTATGTTCTATGTAATTATGTAACAGTATGAGAATAAATATTGCTTGCATACTTGGTTGATCAGACATTTGTTCTGGCCTCATTACTGTCAGCTATTAGAGGGATATTCAACATAAACCCCTCCTCTCCATGACTGGCTGGAGAAGCTTTGGTATTAGATCCATTTTATCAAATGTGGAGGTTAATGCCATTTTGGAAATGAATACCTCAGTACTGGAAGCATTTATTGGAAAGGCAGATCTTGGTATATTCTTGAAACCTATTCCATGTTATGTAAAGACTTCAGGGGCGCCTGGGTGGCTCAGTGGGTTAAAGCCTCTGCCTTTGGCTCAGGTCGTGATCTCAGGGTCCTGGGATGGAGCCCCTCATCAGGCTCTCTGCTCAGCAGGGAGCCTGCTTCCCCCCCACCCTCCTCCCCCACCTGCCTCTGTCTACTTGTGATCTCTCTCTCTCTCTCTGTCAAATAAATTAAAAAAAAAAGACTTTAATTCAACTCAAAATGATGATGAGGCTTACTAGTTTCCTCTTCGGAACTCCAAAATTCTGCAGAGCAAAATAATGGGATCAGAGAAGTCTATTTATAATCCAGGCTTGATTTGAAATAAAATTGGACATTTTGGGCGAAGCAGAATTCCATCAGAGGTTGAACACCATCACAATTATCCTTTTTCGGAGTATTAGAATATTCAGAATATTTTAATTTAAAACAAAAATCACAAAACTAGATGCTTAAAGAATAATCAAGAGCCTATTAAAAAGATGGGTCAACAAGTTAATAGTGCTGAATAATAATATATATATATTATTCCTGTGCATTCCTAATATTTTTATAAGTTCTAGTAAGTCTTTGTTGAACAATCAGTTCAAAAGTGACTAGTTTGCTGGGGAGGTTAGACCTGCCTAAAGCTCTGTCATCTGTCAGCACTTCACTCCATTGAGAAGTGATCAGTTCCTAAGCAGAGATGTTAAAGCACGGGTAGGAAGAGATGTTGGCAAAACATGTTGTAGATGACATTGTAAATTTCCTTTCTCAGCCTAGGGTAGTAATTCCAGAGTCTCGGTGCGAGTCCCACCTCTGCCATTCTCTGTAATTTTACGTGAAACCCTTGTTAGAGCTGCTTTGTTTACTTTATAGCCAGAGTATAATCAATCATTTACAAGATTATTTATACTTAAAGAAGTTTTTACTTTTATGAAGTACTCTAAACAGTGGATATACTACTTAGAATAAGTACAATCTCTTTAGAACAAAGCATACCGTTAAGACCCAAACCTAAATCACTTAAATCATAATGAGCAAATTGTTAACAATAGGGACATTGGAAATCCATCACTTCAATATTAATGTCTGACAATATTTATAAAAATTTTCATTATAGCGGTAGCATCTCCCTTTGAAATGTTATTTAAAAACCTTCATACAGTAGAGTCACTTATGCCTGCTGCATTCTAATGAAAATAAACAACAATGTTTCTTTTGAGACATTCATTCCTAAAGAAAAGTCCTTAGAGATAAACACAGTCATTTAGATGCATAAGGTAACTGTCTTTCTGTGTCCTGATAGGCAATGAGTCAGAAAGGAAGAAGAATGTAGGGGTGGAGAGGGGATGAGAAAGGAATGACCCACTCTACAGTAGGATTTTTATTTTTTAATCCTTGTTTCTGTGTGAAATAGCCCCCTTTGCTCTGGACCCAAGCTGAACTGTGGCTTAGACTCTATGTTTAGACCACCTGGCTTTGAATCCTGAATTGCCATTTAATTTCAAGAATAATCTCAAAAGTTATTTAACTCTGTGTGTCAGTTGCCTTGGCATAAAATGGACAGAATGATAGACCTATTTCATAGGGTTGTGGTGAGGATTCAATTAGAGAATACATGTAAGGTACTTAGAAGAGTGCTTGGCACATAGTAGGCATTCAATGAACATTAACTTGTATTCACTGCCATTGTCGTTAACCTGTTTCTGTTGGAGTTAGTGTAGTAAGACCAGAACAGCTCCTCTGCTACTCAGATAATTTTGGAAATAAAATGGCTCAGAGTTATTCTGTGCTGAATGGAAATTTACCAAGTGCTGTTAATTCCATTTGAATTGTCTGCAACTTCCACTCCACATTTTTCATCCCTGCTCTTCATGTGCTTAGTTCAAGCCTTCATCATCACTTAGGCTATTATATTAGTCTTTTTACTGAACCCAAGAGTCCTTATTTCTCTAATTCATCTGCCATGTTTCCATCTAAGACATATTTTGTGTTGCAAAAGTGACACTTGCTTGAAATCCACTTTAGCACATAGTAAGTATTCAACAAAAAAATTTTTTTCTCATTTCTATTTCCCATCTAAGTGAAGGTATAGGCTTCTTATGGATGAGCAAGCTCTCCAGTATTGGTGACATTCAGGTGACAGCTGAATTAAATTTGTCAGGAATTCCACAGCAGAGATTTTCACATCGTGTGAAGAGATTGAACTGGAACAATTAACTTGCTTTCCAGCTCTGGGCATCCAATAATAATATGGCATAAGCTGAGAGTAAGAGAATCATCTATCGTTGTGAAAGAGTCATAAGATGTAGACATATCTGTGAGGTCACATCTTGATGTCCCCCTGGCTCTAGAAATCTGTATTAATCTTTGTGTTGGGTATATGGGAGTTTTAAAAATAAACATTAATGCCTATGGAAATTTGCTTATTAGAGTTATAGTTTTATACTCAATGCTTTAGGAAAATCTTTGTGATTAAATATATATATATTTTTCTTTTGAACGGGCTAAAGAGAAAAGAAAAAAAGGGAACCATGTTCAATATTAGCATTTCGGTTATTTTGATCTTATAAAGAAATACTGTAACCACATGATACTTTGAAATTTTAGTTTTTACATTATTTACTTATGTGAAATATCATTTGAAAAAAAGAAATATGTTGTTGCATTGGCTACACATTGAATTATTATTATGATAATCAAACTCCTACCTTGCTCATATCTGTACTTGTATAGTTCCTTCAATATGCATAGTTTTTATCCTATGATTAAGGGATTTTTTGCAGTATCATTCAACCTGGGATTTTGATCTGATCCATCCCTCTACAGACTGGGCTTAACCCTTCCTTGAGGGTAAAGTCCTCATAAGTCTCCCTGCTGTTCACTTAGGAGAGAAGCTTGTCCCTCAGACCAGAAGCTTAGGAAGGAATAGGAGGGCATCAGAGCTCAACTCTTGGACCAATGAGGCATCACAATGATTGGGAGGCTGCTGGGTCCCAGAAGTATCCTCCTCATGAGATAGCCTGGGATCTGGGAAGAGGGAAATGTTGTATGGAACTTGTGGCTCTGAACTAGCTGTTTGAGCCAAAGATCTGGATGTTGTCTTTTCTTTGGGTCAGGAGTATGGAATGGGCCAGGTTTTAAGAGTAAGATAATGAAAGCAGAATTCAACAATGACTATAACTTAAATTTCTCTGAACTGTTTTGGTTATTTCCCCCCTTTGTACCTCAGCATATATTAGGTACTGAAGTGTATTCCCCCTCTCCACATTCCCATGTTGAAGCCCTAATTCCCAGCACCTCAGAGTGTGACTTGGAGGTGGGGTCTATACAAAAGTGATTGAGTTAAAATGAGGCTATTAGAAAGGGACCTAATTAATCCAACTAATGTCTTTCTAAGAAGAGGAAAATTGGACACACAGACGTATACCAAGGACCCAGGGATGTGTGTACACAGAGAAAAGACCATGTGAGGTCACAGAGTGACAGTAGTCATCTGCAAGCCAAGGAGAGAGACCTCAGAAGAAACCCAATTTGCTGACACCTTGATCTTGCCCTTGTAACCTCCAGAACTGAGAAATTTTTGTTGAAGCCACCCAGTCTGTGGTACTTTTTTATGGCAGCCCTAGACACTGATACTGCATTTCATAAAGCATCTCTTTGAAGCATCAACTGGGGTTTGTCAGTGCTGAAAGGAAGCCACAGAAGGAATACCAAGGGACTGGTAAAATGTGTGTGACCTGTGCATCTTGTTGCTTTGGCTCACTGGGCATGGGGGTTCTATTTTCTTTTTTAATAAAGAAGAAAATTCCTCTCTAATCACCAATTATAAACTGAGCTGTGAAAGAAAGGAAAGGTGGAGGATTAAAGTGATTTGTACTGACAAAATCATTCTCCCCTTGTATAGTTTTAAAAGACAGTTGTTTAAATTCTATGTGTGATTGAAAAAAATAAAACTGCTTTTGAATTCTGGGAAAATGGTTTCTTATGAACCATTATAATTCTGAGAAGTCAGCTTTTCCTTTAGCAGATATTTTTAGAAACCAGGAGTTGAAACAAAGCCGTGGGTCTGGCATAGTGAGGCCCACATAAATGCTTGTCTAATTTAGACTCCTATAACCTCCTGGCTGAAATTATTAGGTAAATTATACTATTTAAATACTAATATCCTCAGAATTAGGGAAGAGTTAGCAGCAAAAGGAACAAACTGTTTTTATTTTCGTACTCAGAAAAGTATTACATGAGACAACTCTATGCCATTTAATTATTAGAAGACGGTTTTGCAGTATATTTTGTATTTCCTATAATACGTTCATAGCTTCTGTGTATTCTAATTCTCTTTGATTTATTATTAAACAATAAAAATTTAAAGCATTTGTCTTTATACAAACCATGGTTTTAAAATTTTTCAATAGTTTGTGTTTTTTTTCCCCAGTGACAAAATACGTAAATATGAAGGAAAATATTATTCTCCTTTTTTTTTTTTTTTTTAGAACTGAGGGGGAAAGGCACAGGGAGAGAGAAAGAAATCTTAAGCAGGCTCCATGGTTAGCAGGGAGCCCGATGTGGGGCTCAACCTGAGATCATGACCTACACTGAAATCAAGAGTCAGTTACTTTACTGACTGAGCCACCCAGATGCCCCTTTTTTGTGATACTTTTCTATCCCTTCAGATCAGGAAAAGGACATCCAAGTTCTAGAGGGAAGTAATTTTTCATGCCTTAAGGGAAAAGTCTGTTACTGGCTTAGGCTGGCTACACATTGGTGGTTGTATGTTGTTGGCCTTTCTAACTGCCTTTCCTAACTACTTTTCCACAATATGTTTTTCTTTTGCTTTTATAACAAATTATTACAAACTTAATGTCTTAAAACAACACAATTTATCCTCCTGAAGTTCTGGAGGTCAGAAGTCTGAAATTGGAATCAGAGTTAAAACGAAGGTGTCTACCAGTCTGAGTTCCTTCTGAAGGATCTAGGGGAGGATGTGTTTTCTTGCCTTTTCCAGTTTTCAGAGGCTGCCTGTATTACTTGGCTTGTGGGTTCTCCCTGCATCTTTAAAGCCAGCAGTGTAGCATCTTTATATTGCTCTCACTCACTCTCACACATTCCCCAACCTCTGCTTCTGCTGTCAGATCGCGTTCTTACTCTTGGCTTCCTCTCGTAAGGACCCTTGTGATTACATTGGACCCACTGGATGATGCAGGATAATCTTTCATCTCAGGACCCTTTACTTAATCACATATTTAAAGTCTCTTTTGCCATTTAAGGAACATATTTGCAGGTTCTAGGAATTAGGATGGGATATCATTGGGGGCCATCATTCTGCCTACCATCCCACACAGTCTGAAGCCCTTCTAATTATGGAATGGATCATTCAGGACCCAGAAAGAGTGGGTTAACTATCTCTAGAATTTTAAAGGTGAAGGTTACAGAGAGTGTCTATGCATTTGTAGTCAGATTTAATGGGGATCTCTAGTGGAGAGCTGCTGTTGCCATGAAAATGGCGTGAAGGCTGAGAGCTGGCATGGGAAATACAGGTTCACAGCCCATTATCTGGAACTCTCAGGACCAGATGTCTTTCAGATTTCTGAATGGTAATGTGATTTATAACATATTATATAACTCTCCCAGTGGGGTTCTGTAACTAGATTAATTACTATTTCCGCAGTGAAACATGAATATTCATACTGAGATAAAAACTGTAGGGCATGTGAGGTTTTTGCCACCTCTTGAGTTGCAAAAATATTCAGTTTCTAGAGTCTTTTTGATTTTGGAACCATGCACAGTATCATCGTATAGGGAAGACCAAAAATCAGAAAATACATACACATACGCACATGTATACACATATACACAAAAGACTTTCCATATCATTGGCCATTTAGTGAAGATTGGGTTGAAAGTCGTACATGAAAATAAACCAGAAAAAAACACAGGGTCAAATAAACTCAGTGTATTAAGGTATTCTATCATAGATTAAACTTTCCTTCTTGAACAAAAGGAGCTGCTCTTGTATATAGAAAACAAATAAAGGTGATTAAACTATTAGAACTTTTCCTTGGAGTAGATCTCTCTTGGTCATGCATATCTATATGCATGAGTTATATGGCTCCTCCATGTGTTATTATGGATCTGGGAAGGGGTAAGGGAGATCCATCATTGTTTTTTTAGGGAGGCTCCAAACAAGTCCCAACATGAGGGAGCACAATGTTCCTGATGGTGTTATTGTGAACAAAGAGAAAGGTTGGATCTAGTCCTGACTAGGTCAATGGATGGTCCTGACTTGGGGATGAGAGAGAGTAGTTTAGGTGAGTAGAGTAGAGTGGTAGTGTAGGTATAGTAGAGTAGGTGCTGGATGTTAAAAAACTAGTCAGGCTCAGTCCCCTAAATATTGCCTTGAGTGTAGGAAGTGGCTGAGTGTGCAAATTGAAAGAACTGGTCTTTTGGGGTACAGAGATCCTAAAATATGGAACCTTCGTTTAATATAGAACAAAATGCCCTCTGTATTAGTAAGGAAGCTAAGCCATATGGAAGTAACAAACAGTCCCCAAGTCTCAAAGCCATAAAATAACCCCCCTACCCTATGCTGCCTCTGTGTCTGTATGCTCCCTGGCCTTAGGAACATCTTGGAAGAAAGAGAGCTCTGTGGGTTTCACGCTGGCAATTAAATGCCCTTCCCTAGAACTGATACATGTCCTTTCTGCTCCCACCCCACTGATCAAAAGTAGTCAGATCGTGCCTCCAAACAGTGAGGGGCCAGAAATGCAATTCTACCAGAAAGCAGTAGGACCAGAAATATGGGGACAAACTGTGCTAATGACTGTGATCACCTCTGAAGAACGGATGTTACTCTGTAGCAGCAAGAGTGGGATACTTGGGCTCAGTCTTTAGGTCACAGAGATTTTAGAGTTAGTTTTATTAGCAAGAGTGGTACCATCTCTCCACAACCCCTGCTTCTTTGGGAGAAAGATCAACCTCTGCTGTTTCTCCTCATCTCTTACCCCACAGTGGCTCAGTTCCATGGTACCATTTCTTCACCATATCAGCAGTCTGGAAACAGAACCTTACTCTGATCTCTGCCCCATGGCAGCTTCATACAGGGCTGCCTAATCCAGAAATTATCAGTTTTTACCCCAAGGGCCAAATATTTTAAGAAGAGTCATTTCCATTGACTGGGGGTGGGGGGAACCTGACTGTTTCTGGAGTAGAGTGCTTTGTTGAGCAGTCATGCTTTCCATGTAACTCAAACACAAGCTTCTGGTTAGCAGCCATTCCCCTCCTATGCGCACAGTGCACTGGACTGTTTCCCTTCTCCGAGGCTTGCCCACATCTTCATCACTACCCGTCTGTGCTCCCCACCCGCCATCTCCACACACACTTGCACACTCTAGTAAATCTGTGGTGCATGTGAATCCCTGGATGTGAAAAAGAGACAATTGGGATTTATAGTTACCTCAGTGCAGGAGCCTTGAACCCAGGGATGTGAATGTGGCCCCTTTTTTTTGCACCTCAAACTGTAAATTACACCATCAGAAGTTGAAGCAAACTTCCCCTCTTTTCATTTACAAATAAGCACTGACATTTGCTTGATTGTCTTGAGTGGTATTAGAATTGCCCATATTTTGTTCTTCCTTTTAACTGCTAAATGTAGATGCCAGGGAATTGGCTTGTAGCAAGCAATAGCAAAATATAAAGGATTGTTGCTTGCAAATGTGTTAACTTAAAACAGTCTATTGCACATGCAAGGAAATATTATATTTATGAGCTGTGCAGTGTTCCAAGTTTATTTAACAGTAAGAATCTGTGTGGTTGGAGTCAAATGTTAAGTGGTTAAATAAAGTATGCATTACTGGCTCACCATATCCAATTGGTATTGATTAATGCACTGCTACTGAATATTTTCCTCTTACAGATGTTCACAAAATATCTTCTTTTCTGTTATCACTATCCTTGTATTATAATCTGCAGGTGAGAAATTCTTTTCTTCCTACAGTGCAATTGTGTAAAGTGCTTCATCTCACTCTGGTAAGACAAATGAGGACTTTTTAGAGATGATTGCTGTAAATGCCACATTATACTATCTGCTATTTCCATGATTTTGGCATTAAGTAGGATGAATAAATAACTTACTTTTCAGTCACTCATTTCTTTTGCAGCTAGTCATCTGGCATGCCACATTTTCAATTTACTGAATTTTATTCTACACATACATTTGTGTTCCAATGATTATTTAATATCATAGCAGGAATGTTAATGGCCAGGTGGGCAGGAGACTTGAAGTCGAGTTCCAGTTCCATTACTAAGTGTAATACTTGCTGTCAGTTAGCCTCTGTGAGCCCTGTTTTTAGCTATAAAAGCAATATCTTAATTCTAAGTTTCACTTTAGTTTGAAAATGATCTGATTTATTATATTCATTATCAATTAAAGATACTAGGAAGTTAGAGATTACTATAAGTTGAATCTGACTTTTAGTCATTCAAAATTTTTGTTTTTTGTCAACATTGAGATTTCATCTAGATAACATAGACATCTTATAATCTAATTTATAGATTCATATGTACAGTATAATACAACATAGTATATAATTCACATGTAATATATATTTAGTGAAATGTAATAGATTTATATGTGGATATACAATTTTTTGTTTACTTTTTTTTTTAAGATTTTATTTATTTATTTGAGAGAGAGAGAGAGAAAGTGAGAGAGAGCATGAGAGGAGAGAAGGTCAGAAGGAGGAGCAGACTCCCCATGGAGCTGGGAGCCCAGTGTGGGACTCGATCCTGGAACTCCAGGATCATGACCTGAGCCGAAGGCAGCTGCTTAACCAACTGAGCCACTCAGGCGCCCATACTTTTTTACATGTAAACATATACGTTTTTCTCCACTATGTATACTAATATATGAAAATTTGAATTAATGATCTATTAAATTAGTAAAAAGGACAAACTGAAAAGAGGTACTCATTCACTGTAGAAAAAAAAATTTTTTTTAATTTAAGCTTATTTTTTAAAGATCACCAAATTGCCCACAAATCATTAGTTCTTTAACACAGAAACTTGGAGGAGGAGCTCCCAAGAAAATCTAACTTTGAAGTGTTAGGGGCCATTCTCCAATGCAGTCTAACCAGATTTGAAAGAAGGATTGAAGGGACACCTGGGTGGCTCAGTACGTGAAGCGTCTGCCCCTTTTGGCTCACGTCATGATCCTAGGATTCTGGAATTAAGCCTCACATCTTCAGGCTCATGCTTAATGGGGAGCCTGCTTCTCCCTCTCTCTCTGCCCCTCATCCCTGCTCATGTGTTTTCTCTCTCCCTCACTCTGTCAAATAAATAAATAAAATCTTAAAAAGGGAGGGGTGTGGGAAGATTTGTAGCACTCTCCTCAATTACTTAGAGGATTATTATGTAAAACAATGTTTATTCTGTGGCTATACAGGAGAGAAAAGGGGCCAATAACTGTCCTTTTCACCAATAAATATTTATGGAGTATCACCTCTCTGTGAGGTACTGTGGGTGCTTTCTAAAAGTTCACTGTACCAGAAAGTTAGGGTAGGGTAATTCTTATTACAATGTGAAGAATGGCAAATTTTGTATCCCTAAAAGGGCAATGAGATACCTATCACAGGCAGTATATTGGAAGAGAATGGATTAAAATTTAAGGATATTATACTCGGGAATTCTTGCCTCATAAAGGAGGAGGGACTAGTTAATTATTTAGTCATTTGATCTGATGCTGTGAAACTCCTTTGAGTGTACAAAGGATTTAATTTGATTTGATTTATAGTTCAAAGAATGCCTTTTCTTTGAATACTTCAGGTAGGCATTTGTTGAGGTAAGGTGAGATAGAGTAGCATACCTTTTTTCTAAGTTACAATTGGCCTGTGAAAAAAGGTAAAAGTAATCTCAATTGTGGAATGCCACCCCATGGTCTTTTTGGCCTGTACTGAGAGGTTCTGTGATAACAATATCAGGAATATGCAAATAATGAGACCAAGAACAATTGCTCAGATTTTGCTCAGTAGTTTTTGTGCTTTAATAAATTGTCTAAATGTTCTACATCTGTTTTACTTTTTTGAAACATTGGACAAGAAACATTTGGAGGAAGACCCATGCTTGATACATTTTTTCCTTTCACAATAGTTAAATATTTGTTTTTTTTTAAAGATTTTATTTATTTATTTGACAGAGTGAGATCACAAGTAGGCAGAGAGGCAGGCAGAAAGGGGGAAGCAGGCTCCCCATTGAGCAGAGAGCCCGACGTGGGGCTTGATCCCAGGATCCTGGGATCACGACCCGAGCCAAAGGCAGAGGGTTAACCACTGAGCCACCTAGGTGCCCCAGTAAAATATTTGTTACATAGATACTAAGTACTTGTATTAATTATAGCTATTCTAAAATTCTGATCAAATATGGTACTAATACAGGTTTTCATTTATCTTTTCTGATCCTCATCTGACCCTCATTCCCGGGTATCCATACAAACTGTAGATAATACTGATCCCATGACATTATCATAAGGAGTAAATTGTATGATAGTTTATTAGTCCACAGTTCTAGATAAAATAATTTTTGTCTTTAGCAATTAAAAAAATATTTTGTTGATAGAATTTTAGTGTCGTATCAGTAAACCCAAGGAGCCAATTGGAGCCTACTGTTTATATACAATTCTTTGGAACATGCTTACATGGATGCTTGGGTTTAATTATACCTTTTTGACTATAGCGGCCCACCAGAGAATTCTATCTCTCAGACACAAATCCACTAATAACATTCATGGTAGTCCCACAGAAGAAAGCTATGCATAATAGGTAAGAACTAACGTATGTGGGTAGGTGACCAATGTGGAAGTTTTTAGCAATAACTGATAATGGAATCTGAGGTATGGAGAGATGATGGTGAAGAGCTTTGATTCTGGAATAAAACAGATTTGAATCCAAGCTCTTCCATTTATAACTAATGATGGGCATGTTACTTAATTTCTTCAGTCTGTTTCTTCATTTGTAAAATGGCAAAATGACAAACAATTTCTTCATAGTTTTCTGGGGAATCAAACGAGATGATGCTTGTAACTTGCTTGTCACTTGCATAATGTCATTACAATTAATGATAGAACATAAACTTGTTCACAAACACATCTATAAATCTTATGGAGTAGGATTGAATCTCAGCTCCAGACTTCAGAGATGCAAGAAATATAATTTCATTTTTCTAAAAAAACCCCAAAAAACAGACAAGCAAAACCCTGAAATCAACCATGGTCTTTTCTATAAAGGTAGAAGATCTCCTACCCCAGATTTTCAGTCCTTGCCCACTAAAGTCTAAAAGGCATTAGCTGTGCCAAGACTGTGGAAAGACATTCTTTGATCATAAAACCCTGTATCTACCCAGGTTACCATTACTATCTTAATTTGGCCCTTTGGTTTCAGTCACTATCTCTATGACTTCTATGCAGATGTTGGAACACAGGACACTGTGAATGTCAGTGGCTCCATTCACCTGTGGTTCATAGAGCCATTTCCTTTCTTGGGTCTGGCCTTGAAGTCCCCCTCTCGGCTGTTTCAGCAAATGGCTCCTGCTGTGGACCCACAGCCATCTCTGATCCTTTTTTCTTTTCTACTTCCTTTCTCTCATAAGAGGTAGGGGTGTTACTTTGAGTCAGGCAGGGTTGGGAGTGTCTCACCTATGTTTGTTTTGTAGAAAATAAATATGCTTCTGCATTCCAGATATATCTACATTCCAAATTCCTAAAACATCTAAATTCTCATAGGGCCTAAGGTTTTTGGAAAATGAAATCCGGAAAAGCTATCAAGCAGTTTTTCAATTCTCTGTACGTGAAGACAAGAGTAAGGAAGCAGAAGCAGAAAGCTAGTAGGTAAAAAAGAGTGTTATTAGTTGATTATCCAAAATCTTAATCTTGCAATTCCAACTTAGTATTTATTAGCATTATTCAATATTGCGTTTTCCTAAATACTCCACAAATTCTAGGTCTTTTATTTACTGAGGACTCAACTAGTTGTTGTGGGAGGAGTTCCAAAAGCAGATGGTTCTTCTACTAAAGAATTTACAGACCTTGATGGGAGGGGAGATAAAATAGATATACACAGGAAAACTTAGACATACATATGAATTAAAAATGATAAATTAAATTAAAAAATTATAAATTGGGGCACCTGGATGGCTCAGTTGGTTAAGATTCCAACTCTTGATTTTGGCTCAGGTAACGATCTCAGAGTGGTGAGATTGAACCCCACATTGCACTCCACACTGAACATGGAGCCTGCTTAAGATTCTCTCTCCCTCTTCCTTTGCCTCTCCCTCCTCACTCTTGTATATATACACATGCTCTTTCTCTCTCTAAAAAAAGGAAAAAAACATTACAAATTGAATAAGAGGTGTTGTCCCAAGGATTTCCTTATGGGAGGAGGGGGAAGTGGTCTATATAGTTTGATAAAAGTTTCCTAAAGATTCTGCTTTGAATTTTTCTTCATTTTGCAATTATTCCATAAAAGGCTAAGTGGGATATCACCAAATACTAAAAAAATGATAGACAGTTTTTAAAAGTAAAGCCTATCTGATACCATTGAGAGATTTGAGCTAAATGATGGAAATTAATAATTTAGCTAGAATCACCTAGCACTAATGCCCTCTGAGGATCTAAAGCAAGAGGAAGATGCTGGGCTTAGAGAGGAAGGAATTGCAGACAATTATAAATGTGAGGTGAATGAAGTATGGACCTGGGGAGGAAGTGTGTGACCAAGACTAAGGAGAAGGAACTTATGGAATAATCATCAAAGCCAGGGTCTCTATACATCTTATTATGTGGTAAACACTGTTCTGAGCACTTCTGTCATATTCACTCACTGAATACTCACAACTCTATGAGGTAAATACTCTTATCCTCATTAATTTCTTCTTTCTTTCTTTCTTTCTTTCTTTCTTTCTTTCTTTCTTTCTTTCTTTCTTTCTTTCTGAGATTTGTTTATTTTAGAGAGAGCTCAAGCACGAGTAGGAGGAGCAGAGAGAGAGAGAGAATCTCAAGCAGACTCTGTGTTGAGCACAGAGCCCAACACTGGACTGGATCTCATGACTCTTGAGATATGATCCCAGCGAAAACCAAGAGTCGGCTGCTTAACCGACTGTACCACTCAGGCACCCCTCCTGTTCTCCTTTCATAGATGACTGAGTCACCCAAGTTACATGGGTAAAAGCAGTGGGAATAGAGTTTGAACCTGGGTGGTGTGACTCCATAGCTCATGCTCTCACATACCACCTCTCAAGCAATTCCAGGGTAAATTCAAACAAACCCGGAACGGATTAGGTTCATATGGTGAACAAACAAGAGTCAAGGCTAGCTCCCTGGTTTTAATCCTGGATGACTGAAAGAACTGTTGCAATAGTGATGCAAGATAGTGAAAAAGAAAAGAGACTGTTTCATCATTTACATAATAGATTATGCAAAGATATGTGTTTTTTTGTGTGTGTGTGTGTGTGTGTGTGTGTGTACTTGTACATAGATTTGGTGAAGCTCCAGTTGTTTAGGGATTTCTTCTCTAACATTCCTTCCCAGCCTCCTGAAATATATAGTCCATATTGTCTATAAGAAGAGAAGTTTTCCTATGATCTAGGGAGTACTTAGAAAATGAAATGTAAGTTTTTTGTCCTAGTATCTTTGTGTTTGGTTGTAGCATTTACTTTTATAATTGTCACATTAATGATTTTTTGGCTTCTCCTCTAACCATTTGTTGAAGGGGTATTAACTTGGAATTGAATTATCGTGAGAACGGTTTTCATGAATTAGTTGGCCGAGAAGATTCCACCCCCTGTGTCTCAAGGTTGTGAGTTTTAAGGTGAATGTGTTGTGGCTTGATCGTTGATTCTGTGTTGTTGCTACCATTTTACTGAACTTGGATTGATGGTGGTATTTAGAGTTTCCTATAATGGCATTCTAATAATAGTAGAGTTTTGAATTACTTTAATGACAAAGATTCATTGAGTGCCTAAAATTGGTTATTTTGATACATAGGATAATAGGTGCATGTTCAGTGAGATCCACTTATAGCAGAATTTCTTTTGCTAAAATGATCTATTTTTGCTACTTTCCTGAAATCGATACCACTTTGAAATGTCATTTAGGTGGCAACAGATGATTTTTAAAAAGCGGTGTATTCAGTGCACCTTTAATTGCCTAATAGTAATACAAAAAATACACGGTGGTTCGTTAGTATTGACTAAAGACCTGCTGTGCGCTTGTCCAGGAGGCTGCAGATCACAATTAGAAGTGCTTTCATGTATACGAATGTCAGGACAGAATACAGAGATGCTTTTGATACCTTAATCTTCCATGGAACTGGATTTTATAGCTTTAAAAAGAGTTTTTTGATTGAGCTATAAATCAGCAAATTTGGTGAAAAGTTCTGAGACTCTACGCGCAGTGAAGGCAGAGACGGTGGTTGTCCTGTGAATTCCTGTGTTTCTAGGGTTGAGTGTTCCATAAATGTTGAGTGAATGAGGGGAAGACACATTGTAAATGGATTCAGAGAAGATGTGAGAATTAAGCAAGAAGTCATAAATGAGCCAAAAGCACACAGCAAGCTCTTAGAAATAACAGAATCTCACTCATTAAATCTGGCCTTTAAATTGTGAATTTTCTCAATGCGGCTTTTAGGTATGCTACACAGCTTGTCAGGTTTTAAGAGATCACACTTTGTGCCACATGGTGGCATCATTGTAGTTTTGATGGAGTTTTTAACTCCAAGCTGAAGAAATTTGTTTTGACACATACCATTAAATGCTTATGTTTTGATGAAATGTATATGAGGCATTATGCAGTTGACCTATAAAGGTATGACAAAACTTTGAGTATGCATTTTTTCTGCGAAACCTTAAGAATAATCCTAAATTTTAAGAATAACTCCTCCGTTTGTAATGATTACTCCCTTCTTTGCACCATAAGGCTTCTCCAATCAAGTGCAAACAATTAGATTAAAATAAAATTAGAATAATCACGAGGTAGTTCAAGTAAATTGGAAAAGGCCAGTTAATGTATTGTTAAATTTTGAGAAGAAATTTTATTTCTAATAACCATTAAAGGTTTATGGACTTAAGCTGTTTCCTCTGAGCTAATCTGAGATTCTCATAATGAAGATGAAATTATGTACTTTCTTTTTGGAATGGCATTTTCAGCGTGTTTCTTTCATATTTTCTTTTTCTTTAGAGACTATAATGTTTAGATTGGAATTGATTTGGTCATCATTGGATTCTTTCTTTCATTCTCTTCTTTTAACACTTTTCAAAAGGATCTTAGATAAATAATGAGATTGTTTCTCATGTTAAGACCCTTTCTTGAGGGCGCCTGGGTGGCTCAGTTGGTTGAGCAACTGCCTTCGGCCCAGGCTGTGATCCTTGAGTTCGGGGATCTAGTCCCACACCGGGCTCCTGGCTTCGTGGGGAGTCTGCTTCTTCCTCTAGCCTTCTCTCCTCTCGTGCTCTCTTTCACTTTCTCTGTCTCTCAAATAAATAAATAAAATTTAAAAAAAAAAAAAGACCCTTTCTTGAATTTGGAAGACAAACTGGTTATTTTCATCCTATACCCCTTCTGCTTTTTTCCTACTTTGGGCTCAAAGTTCATTACAACACTGCCTTAACTGTTTAATATGGGAAAAATTATTTTAAAGTGTGAATTGAATGAATATTTCTTGGGGAAGCATAAAATGTCTTTGTGCAAGATGCATCTTCTTTTGAATGAGAGATTATGCATCTGGCTCTTTCCTTGGTTGATATATTTATACATTTGAAATCTCTGTGAAGAAGTATAGAATTAAAAAAACAATCTCTGTTGACATTAAATCACAGCTATTAGACTGCCTAATCATGCTGTCTGGTCCATAACGTATCTGTTTTCAGTATTCCACATCTTCCATCCCTTGCTTATAAAATGCATTATTGTAATTCTCTATTTTATCTTCTATAGTGATTTATTTTGCCTCACACTTGTTTTATATGTTGAATATTCTGAGACTTTTGTGTAATGGGAATGTAATTATTTTCTATTTTTCTCTTGTCTACATTTATAACATATTAGAATACATTAAATACTTAAAAACCAATTAATCTTGAGATTGTATATTTCAGATTTGCAGTTCGGTTTTTTGTAAGGAATTTGTATTTTATCCAGAGAGTAAGTAAAAGAGGTAAACACATTAATTAAGAAGGCATGAGGACTCTTAGGTTGTGACTTTAGGAGAATTAAGTGGATTATGTACCATTGCTTTCTCAGGGGCACCTCTGAAAAATCTTTTAGTCCTTGTAGAAACAGTATGTGACTCTGTAAGAGGCCACAATAGATACTTTGTTGTGTAGACAGGGAAGAAACTTGGGAATAGAATGATTTCTGCTGTAGGAAAGAAAATAAAACTCTCAGCTATTTGGCTCAGCAATTTGTTACAGGCCAGATTTGTTAGATATTATATTTATCCCCACAAAGCTTACAAAAGCTAGTTGGTCAACCTTTGTAATTATTGTCAAGTTGATCTTCAGAGTACAAATTATAGTCTAAAGTCCAGGGTACCATTCCCTACTTCATTGTTGCTCACAAGTTGGTTAAACATATATAGCTACAGATTAATAGAAAATTTATTTGTGATAAAAAGGATATTTCAAAATGATATCTAAGGACATTTTAAAATGGATGTTCTAGGTATCTTTAATACGTCACCATTATTTAAATACGGTTGACCCTTGAAAAATGCAGGGGTTAAGAGTGTCAACCACCTGTGCAGTCAAAAATCTGTTTAATTTTTGATTCCCCGAAAGCTTAACTCGTCATAGTTAACTAGTTAATTAGTCATTAGTTGACCAGAAGCCTTACTGATAACATAAATTGATTAACATACATTTTATATGTTACATGTATTATATATTGTATTATGTATTATATATACTGTATTATATGTTGTATATTACAATATATATTATATAGAATGTGTTATTTAATATATTGTATTATATGTTATATATTGTATTATATATTGTATTGTTATAATAAAGGAAGCTAGAGAAAAGAAAATGTTGTTAAGAAAATTATAAGGAAGGGATGCCTGGAGGGCTCAGTTGTTGAGCATCTGCCTTTAGCTTGGACCATGATCCCAGGGTCCTGGAATTGAGCCCCACATCAGGCTCTCTACTCGACTGGAGGCCTGCTTCTCCCTCTCCTGCTCCCCCTGCTTGTGTTCCCTCTCTCTCGCTGTATGTGTGTGTTTCTCTCTCTTTCAGATAAATAAATAAAATCTTAAAAAAAGAAAAAATCAGGGATGCCTGGGTGCTTCAGTGGGTTAAGCCTCTGCTTTCAGCTCAGGTCATGATCTCAGGGTTCTGGGATTGAGCCCCGCATCAGGCTCTCTGCTCAGCAGGGAGCCTGCTTTCCCTTCTCCCTCTGCTTGCCTCTCTGCCTGCTTGTGATCTCTTTCTCTCTGTGAAATAAATAAATAAAATCTAAAAAAAAAAAAAATCATAAGGAAGGGATGCCTGGGTGGCTCAGTTGGTTAAGCATCCAACTTTTGATCTCAGCTCAGGCCCTGGTAGTAGGGGTCATGAGTTCAAGCTCTGCATTGGGCTCTGCACTGGACATGGAGCCTACTTAAATAAAAAAAAAATCATAAGAAAAAATACATTTACAGTACTGTACTGTAAAAAAATCTGTCTGTTAGGGGGAACTGGGGAACTGGGGATCCTTGAATGTTGTTCAAGGGTCAACTGTATTTATTATTACTCTTTTATTGGTGATGGCTTTGTGCTCACTGTTATTTTTACTTGAACGACTTTAAAAACCAACAGTGTAAAGAAATTAATGTAAAGTGTAGGTATAAGAAGATCTGTATTCCAGGAGCTAAGGGCTTAGGGCCATTGGTGAAAATAAGCAAGACTGATTTTGAAATATTAGGTCAGCAACAGGCAAATGATGCTTGAACACCCCAGCATATTTAAACTGATAGCAAATATTTGACAATCTTTAAGCATGTCAATTAGTGGCTCAGGCATTTGCTTGTTTATTTTTTAAGTATAAGGACTCTGATAAAAGACTTCTGATTCTGTACTCAGGCTTTTTGGTATCTGAGTCTATTTCTATAATATCTGTCTTAATCTCGTGTTGCCCATATGCTTGAAAACTGATGAATCTTGTTAAATTTTCAGCTGATAAAATACCTACTAGCACACCCATTTACTTCCCTCAGGTGCTGTGGCACTGCTTCTATAGAGAGGAAGCACCCATTTTTTGCTAAGCCAGCAGAAACATTAGAAATCAGTCAAGGTCATTCAGTGTACTCAGGGTAATTCAGACAGACTAGAAGAAGCCTCAGCTCTTTTGATCTTCTTTCTGTATGCATTGAAAAAAAAAATATATCGATGATGAAAAGAAAAATGTTAAAGAAAATAATGTCCCTTGGTCAGTTCATTCAAGGGTAGTTCTGAAATAGAGCTAAAGTAGAGAGGTGGCTCCCTCATCCAAGCATTGGGCCCTGAAGAGCTGTTTGCAGTAAGCTTATGTAACCTTGGCACTGTGCTGTGCTTGTAATTGAAGTTCATCTTTGTGAGATTTCAGCAGAGCCTGGTGAAAGAGGTTGGTCATTAAAGGCACGAAGCACAGCAACTTTAGTAAATATAGTAGAAAGAAATGCAGTTTTCCTTAGCAAGGTGTTAAGGAGAGAGCTTTTGAAGTTTATCTTAATTTAGCCTTCGGAAGATATGACCTTGCTCCTACATCTTGCTGTAGAGTCGCCTTTTGATGTACTTGCTTTACATACTAAGGGAGATGACTGTGTTACCTTAATTGAGTTTCTGTTCTATTGCTTTCTTGGTAAATTCTATTTTAGTAGCTTTATAAATTGACCATAAAAACCTATACTAGACTGAAATTTCAGGGACCTAGGAGAAAACTACTTCTTTTATTTAAAAAGACATTTATTTATAAGATTCAAGGTCATTTAAACATTAATTTTCATATTAACTCTTAGAGTTTATTGGTTTTCCTCTTCAAAAAATAATACTCTCCAACTTTGAGTAAAGGAACACATCATCAGTTTAGGTCACATAGGTTGTAGAGTAAGAATCACAAAAATCTGATTTTAGAAACTCTGGAGAGCAGCAGTACCTTGAGAAGCTGAGTAGTACAGCAGTCTGCCAGAGGTAGGGATTTCATGGGACAGGTCATGTTTGGGCACAGTTCTAGTTCAGGGAGCTTTAACTGAAAATTTGCCAAGTCTGCTCAGCTAGGAACAGAAGATGCTGTGATGAAAAGAGGAAATCATGTCAGACTAGGTGGGTTCCCTTTCTTTAGCCCCTTGAACGTCCCCTACTACTTTTTTTTTTTTTGCTACCATTCCAGGGCCTAAGGGGATTCATGAGCCTAGGACAATTCACTGCCCCATTATACGCATTCCTCCAAGTTCTAGACCCTTCCACATTTCAGTCTTGCTTCCTTGTGCCCCTTTTCCTTATCACCCTTTCCTGATGTCTGCATATTAGACATACACATTGGCTGAAGTGTACAACTAAATATGGCTGTGGTCTCTGGTGCTACAGTGATCACATGAAGATAGGATACAGTAAAGCACAAGTGCTCTTTCCTGCTACTCAAGTGTCCAGACAGCTGGACATTGACCAATCTTAGCTGGGTGTTCACTGTTCTTATTTCCCTTTCATTTATAAGTCTCCTTCCTCCCCCCACCCCAGACCTGGCTCTTAGGGTGTGATTTTTCCAGGTAATCCCATCAGTGTACTGTAAGTATATAAAGATAATTACTGCAGACACACAGGGAATATTTGACTCACAGAGCAGGAGGCCTGTGAAGATAGATGCAGAGATAGGAGTAACATGGCCTCAAGGCAAGGAAGCCAAGGATTGCTGATAGTCATCAGAAGATGGACAAGGCAAGGGCATGTTCTCCCATAGAGCTTTCAGAGGGGGCATGCCCTTGCTGACACCTTGATCTGGAATTTTGGCCTCTAAAACTGTGAGAGAATAAAATTCTGTTGCTTTAACCCACCAAATTTGTGATAATTTTTTGTAGCATCCATAGGAAATGAATACAGATTTTGCTACAGGGAAGTGGGGTGTTGGTATAACAAATGCCTAAAAATGTGGACAAGGGTTTAGAATTAGGTGATGGGTAGAGGCTGGGAAAATTTTCAGGCACATAATAGAAAAAACCTAGATTCCAGTGAGTGCTCAAAA
>CM052797.1:75757436-75794477 GCA_028533885.1 Nasua narica
GGTCTAAGATGAGTTTCTTGTAGACAGCATATCGATGGGTCTTGTTTTTTTATCCATTCTGATACTCTGTGTCTTTTGATTGGGGCATTGAGCCCATTTACATTCAGGGTAACTATTGACAGATATGAATTTAGTGCCATTGCATTGCCTGTATGGTGACTGTTAACTGTATATTGTCTCTCCTCTTTTCTGGTCTCTGGAACACGTTATTTTAAACTGGATGAAAAGTGATCTTATACAGCTGGAAGAAAGCTTGGCTTAATTTTGTTATCTAGTAATAGTAGGCAAATAGGACTTGACTTGCACGTGAAGACCTTGGATATTTAACTGAAGAGATCTCCAAGTAAAGTGTTGAAGGTATGGCCAGGTTTCTTTCTTTCTTTTTTTTTTTTTTAAAGATTTTATTTATTTATTAGGAAAGAGAGAGAGTGAGAGAGAGAAGGTCAGAGTGAGAAGCGGACTCCCCGTGGAGCTGGGAGCCCGATGTGGGACTCGATCCCGGGACTCTGGGATCATGACCTGAGCCAAAGGCAGTCGCTCAACCAACTGCGCCACCCAGGGGCCCTCTTTTTTTCTGATTACAGTGAAATGCAAGAGGAAAGAGAGAAATTGAGGATGAAACTATTAAGGCAAAAGCAACCGGAACTTGATGATTTGAGAAATTTGCAGCCCATCCAGATTATAAAAAATGCTAATGTTAGGAAAAACGTACTCTGGAGAGAAACCAAAGGTGCAGCTGGACCACCTTTTGCCGAAGAGATTACATGTGTTGCTCATGGATTCACACAGCAAATAGAGACGGAGTTAGATGTTAGGAAACATCTGTGGTGGACCCACTTGTCTATGACATTAATCCCCTTGACATACACAGGAGAGCTGCCACGTTTGTGAGAATATTGTTTCAGTAGACATATTACCAGCCTGTACCAAAAGGGACAGAGACAGGATGAAATAAAGGAACGCTGTTGGACTTCTCCCTTAGTGTCTCCAGAGGCAGTACAACCCTGTCGACACCTTTATTTTGCACTTTTCATCTCCAGAACTGTGACAGAATAAATTTCTGTAGTTTTAAGTCTCTACATTTGTGATAATTTGTTAAGGTATCCCTAAGAAACTAATAGGATATCACCTTCAACCTGCTTTTTTTGTCTGAGGAGCCAAAGCTAAAAAGGTTGTGGGTGCATGTTACCCCTTTGGGTTGGTGGTGACAACCAGGCCCGCTTCTGGACATTGCCTCCGAGTGAGCCAGTATCTCCAGGCATTCCCAGAGGAGCTAATTGCCTATAGGAGGACTAACTTTTCTTTGTCTCTCTAGCCCTTGTCAATTCCCAAGTTGTTGGAGCCCATCTTGTTAGCTTCTACTTCTTTCACTTTTTTTATTTCTCCAAAAACACATTAGCTTAGTACAACACCCACCCCGACTCTTCACCCTCATTCCTATCATCTGGTCATGGGGATCCCACTGCTCCTCTCCCTGCACTCTGCAGCCCATTCCTCTTTGTAATGATGTATTCCTGCAGGAATTCAAATGTAGATTTGCCTTTTAATGGAAATATAATGGACTTCCCCTGAACATTTAAATAATTAAGACCTCATATTTACATTTTAATCCAGGTATGCTATAGCCCTCTTTAACTTTTGGGGAAAAAGATATTTTCTGACAGGTAAAAGTAGTAGCTCTTGGTTTCTGAGCACCTACTGCGCGCCAAGCATTTTGGTAGTCACTCTGTAGATTTCATAACATTTAATCCTTACAATGGTCTTTAACTTCAACCCCAGTTTGCAGACTAGGACCAAAGACACAGGACAGTAGGCAATCTACATAAACTCACATGACTCAGGAAACCATAGTATAGACTAAGAGACCCAAGATTTTTTCTGTCTTCTACTTATGTTTTAGATTTTTATATTCTCTACTGTTAAAGCTTGTCGTACAGATTTTTAAAACCTATGTTCTCTCATTTTGGATTATTGCTGTCTGAATGGCAGAAATAATAGTAACTCATATTTGATTTTATTGAGCACTTATTACTGTCCAGAAGACTAGACTTCATACCATGTATGATCTTTAATACAACCTAATTAGGTGCTTACCAGTTTCCTGATTATAGATGAAGAAACTGAATCTTAGGTAAATATCTTACCCAAAAGCACACAGCTAGTTTGATGTAGGATATCTGTTTGAATATAGATTTGTCTAAATGCAGAGAATGAGTCCTTGATTAAGGAGTACAATAACTCAAGAACTTCAAAGGCAAATAGTGTTGTATTGTATACAAGATCCGAAGTTATAGCAGAAGAGCATAATTTTATAGTAAATAGGCTGATGTGTTCAATAGATCCTTTTTGGTCACATACCATATTAATCATTACTAATCAAAATAAATGTCAGAATGTTATTTATATATCATGACCTTCTGAAAGTCATTTGAAACAGCTTTCAGTTAAAAGGTAAAACAAAACCAAACAAAACAAAACTAAAGCCAAACTCTGAAAGAAGAATAATGAGAAAAGGGACCAAAATCTTGAAGCATGTTAGAAACAAAATGGTGTGGCCCACATCACCAGACAGTGACTTAATTATAACTGGAACTCTCCAAGAAATGGAGTCTTAAGCCAGTAAATCAGAAGTCACTTAATCAGTACTAGTTATATCATCTGCTGATAGACTCTGACATCCCCTAAAGAAAAATAACTTTGCAATGACCAATCTCCTTTTTTTCAGTATAACTTCCTTGTTCCTGATCCTTTCTACCTATAAAGTTTTTCATTTTGTACAGCTCCTCAGAGCTCCTTTGTATCCGGTAGTTTGGATGTTGCCTGATTCAAATCAATTTTTGCTCAAACTCTTAAATTTTAGTTTGCCTCAGTTTATCTTTTAGCAAGCATAAATGGAAAAGGAGAATAGCTATGAGGAAGCTTGGTTGAATAATCACCCCTTAGATATGTGCGAATGTGAAGGATTCTTATTTGAAGCTCTCCATGAACTATACTTGACCTTGAGTCACCTAATCTTTGTTAAGCAGATAGCTTATGCGTTGTTCCAGAAAAATATCAGCCCAATCCTATAATTTTTTTGTAAGCCAAATCTTCTCCACTTCCCAATTTATAACATCAGTCTCAAGTTCAGCATAGTCTGAATAGAGGTAACAGTGAGTTTCCTGAGGTCATAAATGCACAAGGATATTTTCCCATACTCCCTCTTGCCTCCAAGGCCTGCTTTCTCATTCCTGCCGTGGACTGATGATGTGTGTCTAGACTGTGACTATGTGTGTGGCTGGCAATATCTACATACATGTGGCCCTGAATCAGTGGGAAGCAAGTTTGCTATTCGTTCACTATTGGTCTCTGCTGCACTTGTGTGAGCCTGATTATTGATTCTCTGAGTGACCAGAGTCTCTGTTCTGAGTCTTAGCTGCAGTATAGTTATTGATCGTCTGGGGGCTCTGCTCAGCTTTGTTGTGCACAGTAAATTGTCCATAGTAAATTGTCTTGCTACCAAAGATTAGAAAGATAAGACCTCTTGCTTCTAGGGTCCTTATGCACTGTTGAGCACCCATTCTACTTCCTCTTGATTGAAGAGATTCTCATAAATCTTAGCCATGCCTGCTCTCGGCTTTACTTGCTTTTACCTCTCCTGGCAGCTTTAGTGACTCAGCAAATGACTTAGCAAATCAAGAAAAATGCCATCACTTACTACATACATAGCAGTAGGGAACTGTGTGTATGCCCCTACCCTGCCCCTCACTGAGGGAATGAGTTGAATGGCCCTTTTTCCTCCATAGCAAGATGAATATTATAAGCAGGTGTTAATGCTCTACATTCTGCTACTCTAAAAGACTGTGTCCCTTATGCTTTTAGCCCCCTTACATAAAAAGGATGGCAATTTGTAGACTGATCTTTAGAATTTGCTGGAATATATTATTTTAATAAGCTCCAAGAGAAGATGGTTGGCAACACAGTGGGCTTCCAATGTTTTGTTCTCAGGTGAAACTATTCCTACGATAACCCTAGGCATTCTGTTTAATTGTTGATATGAGAGGGTTTCATTAACAGTTTAATGTCCTGGCTTAACATTGGACTCACCTGGAAGCATTTACACACTACTCGGCTTCCACCCTAAACTAATAAGTCAGAATTTGGGGGAGTATTTTCCCAGCACGGTATTTAACCAGTGGGCTAGAAGGGAAGCCTAGTGAAGATGAATGAATATTCTGTTTACTCATTACAACCTCATCATCTCATAATAGGAAGAAAATATTTTACTAGGAAACTTGAAGTGAAAAAGCTGACATAGTTGAGCATAGGCTCTTCTCTTCGTTCTTCGCTTCCAGGTATCCAAGTAAGGAGAGAAACAGATTGTATCTGTCTTCAGTGTCTCATTAAGGGAAGATAATTGTTCAGAATCAAAACTTCTTTCCAGATAGAAGGAATTGATAGCATGAGTCTTGATCTAAGAACATTCAAAATCATAATGGTTCATGTCTTAGATAACACTTTTATGATATAAAAAAGTACTTAGATATATTGCTATTGCTTTTATTTTCAATAAGAATTGAAAACTATTATATCATGGTGGAAAAGTTGAAAATGGTGTGATGTCATTAATCTACTCTGATTTCCCAGTCAACACATTGGTTTAGAGATGCTAATGATGCTCTATGATCATTGTTTGGGCAGTCATGTAAATGAACATGTTGGGAAAGGATGCATTTGCCCAGATTGGCTTGAACACTCCTAAAATCTTTTTTTTCTTCCGAGAATGGGTTACTTTGAAAAAGAATGATGTGTGGATATGTTGATGAGTCTTGTAACTGGAAAAAATAAGTTAATCTCTCTCTCATAATTTGCTACTTATGCAATCTTGGAAAAGTTCCTTAATTTATTTGATTGCTAGGTCCTCATTTTCCAATAGTGATAACAATCTCTCTTTAAAGGCCTATTGTGATAATTAGATAAGAGGTAGTACATGTACCTGTAAACATTGGTAAGGATTATTATTACCCTTTAAGCTGATCCATTAGGGGAGATTATCAGTTCTTTTGGAGACTTGGATATGTGTATGGTGCTATTATATTTTCAGATTCTGGCACCAGGCTTTCCCATGAAGTAAATATCAGAATATAAGATGATAATCTTAAAAACTAAATGCTTTGTAAACCTTATTTATTTTGCCATTGTTGTCTGTCCTTATTTTTAGGTAAAGAGCTTTACTTTCTTAAGAATGAGTCCTCAGCCTGTTTGTTTTCTGTAAACACATGAAGTAAAGACAGAATAAGAATGTGTCAAAGAGGGATGCCTGGGTGGCTCAGTTGGTTGAGCAGCTGCCTTTGGCTCAGGTCATGATCCCAGCATCTTGGGATCGAGTCCCGCATCAGGCTCCTTGCTCCGCAGGGAGCCTGCTCCTCTCTCTGCCTCTGCCTGCCTCTCTGCCTGCTTGTGTTCTCTCTCTGTTAAATGAATAAATAAAATCTTAAAAAAAAAAAAAAGAATGTGTCAAAGATACTCACTTAATTTATAATAGGGGTTGTCACTGGAGTATTAAGAATTCGATGGATTTTACCACAGTCTCTTTCATTTTATGGAGTTTCTTTGTAAAAAAGAAACATTACTATCTCTTCATGGGCTTTTACTACCTTTTCAATCTACCAGCCCTGCCACAAACATCAGATTACTGTAACTTAAAAAAATATTGTTCCCTTATAGCACGATTCATGCTCCTGCAGATTGTGCAGACGGCATCCTTTATGGATTATACTGCTGAGATAGCACATATATGGTTAAAATTTTTATGGCTTTGGCACTAATACTAATTCTGCTCATGCCTTGGTTGGGCTTTGTGTTCAAGGGATTTAGAAATGTTTTTTTTTTCCCTCTCCACAAATAGGAACAAGCCTAGCAAATGTGGGTATTTATTTGTTTTTATAAAAATATCTACATAAACCCAGTCTGACCAGGCCTACAGCTGTCGATCAGTAGTGAAGGAATCAGCCTTAATCTCTCTCTCTAAGAGCTCATATTTTTATTGGCATAAATTCCTGTTAGTAAAAATAGAATCATCAGCCCTAGCCCTCTTCTTATTCCTTCTCAGGTTCTGATAAATTTGGAGGAAATAATTATATGCCTGATGAAATTTAGTATTAAATTTAGTAATATAAACATTACATTTAGTAACATTAACATACACATAAACATTAGTAAGAAATGTGAAGACGAAAGTATCTTAAAATCTATACATTGAAATAATTTGTAGCTTAGTACCCATATTATTGGGCATTTATATTTTGTAATTCACACCAACCCATGATAACTGACTATGGGTATAAAGCTCATTTCCTAGGAAAAAATAAGCTTCTAAGGGAAATATCAATTTCATGTCTTACTTTCCAAACCTTCACTGTATATAAAGTCATTTATAATTGTCACCAGTGAAATCATCATCATGTTTTCCTGGTGTCTGTGGACTGGCTAATAATATCCCCTTCTGCTTTTCAATTTTATGTTCACCTTTTCCTGTTTCTTCTGGAGAGTGAGCAAAAGGAACTTGTAAAAGACATAAAATGAGTCATCCTTCAACAAAAGATTTCTCCTGAGATGGTACTTCTGAGTGTAAATTGCCTTCTTTCTCATCTTCTCAGAATAAGGACTAGGGGCTGTTTATTCTCTACTGCTTTGACTATTGTGCCTATAATTTCTCTCTGTCCCCCTTACTCGTTCTCTGTTAGTTTAGTGGATGGCAATTATGTATTGTTTTTCTAGGTGCCAATTGTAGCTGCCATTTGCTATTGCAGTCCTGGGAGGCAATTGTGTATCCTCTTTCTTTTGAAAAGGGTATATATAATCAGTAATTCTATCTATTACAATGGCAAGTGGGTGGTGTCTACAGCAGACGCATTTTTCAAAATAAAATGATATGTGTGTTCGATGTCCAACTGCTAAGTGAACTAGAAACTTAAAAAGTCAGAAAATCAAATGATATATTATTTCAAAGTTTCTTTTTGTTGTTGATCATAAAGAGCAACACATGGAATTTATAGTGAGACTGTATAGAAAGCCAGTTGTACATTTAAAGTATGATGAAAAAATTATACTTATCTTTAGTTAAGCAACCATGGTATATATATCAATTAAAAATTATATTTAAAATTAGAAGTTGATCTTACCACTTTGTACTTGACAAACATGACATAATGATTTTTTTTTCTGGTTTTCTTTTCCTTTCTTTTCTTTCCTTTTTTTTTTTTTTTTTTTTTTTTTTTAAGAAGGTGAGTTAACATAGTTCAGATGTCTGTAGTTTTGAAAGCTGAGTGCAACACCAGGGGTGCATCATAATGTTTTAGACTTGTTATTCTGTACTTAATTGTTTGTTGTTGACTAGAAATAAGCGATCTGGAATAGGAAATTATAAATGATGCAGCTGTTGTGCTGAGCAAATCCCTTAACCTCTCTGAGCTTCAGTTTCATAAGTTTTAGAAAGGGGGAAAAATACTTGCCTCATAGAACTATTGGGATGATTAAATGAGACCTAGAAGATGAAACACTTAGCCCAGTTCCTAGGATGAATGAAAACATGTCAATCTTCTATCTGTGGTTGTGAGATAATGGTAATGAAATGTGAGAGCTGAGAAGGACCGCAAAGGTCTTTATTTACTAGAAGATCAGAGATGTAAGGGGATGTGAGCAAGGTCACACAGTTGGTGGCAGAACATTGCCAGCTCTCACTTAGATCACTACTTATGGTATTTTACAGTCTTACTCTGCAGGATTTTTTTGCCAGTAGCTCAGAATCCCATATGTTGTCATCACAGTGCTGCTATTTCATGATAACCTTTTAAAGATTTTATATATTTATTTATTTATTTATTAGGAAAGAGAGAGAGTGAGAGAGAGCACGAGAAGGGAGAAGGTCATAGTGAGAAGCGGACTCCCCATGGAGCTGGGAGCCCGATGTAGGACTCGATCTCGGGACTCTGGGATCATGACCTGAGCCGAAGGCAGTTGCTTAACCAACTGAGCCACCCAGGCACCTGTCATGATAACCTTTCAAATGGTGATAATCATAGCTGCAACATTTTTGAGTATAAGCAGTAAAGAGAACAAGTGAGAATTTCAAAGAGCCACTGTCTTCACTGCTCAATTTTCTTTTTAAATCTCTGGAATTTGATCCATGTTGGGCTTAATGGCCAGTCGGTAGTAACTTTTTAGGGATTGGGGAATGGGTTCAGATTTCTTAGCCTGACTACTAATGTACATTGCTTCAGATCTGAGTCTACTAAAAAATGTGTTCTACTTTTTCTGTCGCCTATACATTTTATATATTATATCAATACAGAAAAATTCATTTTAATTTTTGAAAAGAAATCATTTTTTGACTCTAGAAATCTTTAATTTGTTACCACTTCATATCATTATTTTATCTCTAGTCACTAAAGTTGAAACATTTCAGTATTACAATTGTTGATACTTTCCTATTCCAGATTGCTTATTTCTAGTCAACAACAAATAATTAAGTACAGAATAACAGGTCTGAAACATTATGATACATTCCCGGTGTCACACTCAGCTCTCAAAACTACAGACATCTGAAATATGTCAACTCATCTTCTTAAAAAAAAGAAAAGAAATCCAGAAAAAAAACATCATTATACAGTATTTTGAAGACAAGTTTATTCCTCTGATGATTTTGCTTTGGATTGCTTCATCATAAGTGAAGAGGTCTCATCTTAGTGCTGAGTTCCCTCTATTAAATAAATACTGAATAAATAAATACTGAGCAGTTTGATCCATAACCATTCTATCCAAATTATGTCCTACAAAATTTCATGATGAATAAATTTATATTTAGACTGTATTATTTGGTTAGAATGCTTTCTGCTGTTTATAACAGGAAAAACCCCAATCCCAAAAAGTTTAAACCTAAGAGATTAATTTTGTCATGTAGAGTACAGATGCTCCAGGGTTGGTTAATTAAGGGAGATAGTGAAGTCCTCAAGAACCTAGTTTCCTTCTAATGTGTCTGCTGTTTTCATTACCGTGGCTTCTTTCCCACATGGTTACAAGGTGGTTGCTACAATCCCAGGTATTGCATGGAGATAAAATGATATCCAGCAGCAGAAGTGGGGCCATCCTTTCCTTGTCTCTCTTTCTGACCACAGAGACTTCTTTCAGAAGCCTTTCAGTAGATTCGCTCTTCTATCTCATTGGGCAAAATCACATGTGTCCATGCCAATGTGAAATGGAACTACCAGGATTGGCTAGATTATTCAGGCTCTGCTTCTGGTCTTGAGCAGGAACCATTCATTGTTCATTAGGAAGGAGGAAAGGGGCAATGACAAGTAGCTGAGAGTGTCTGATATATAGAGGGAGCCTGACAATAAGTGATAGTAAAACTAGGCAAGGAAAGAAAATAAGGGAGAACTCTGAAAACCATAAATAACATTAATGCTTATCTTTTAATTTATCTAGAGTAAAAGGGGGAAAGAAATATAACTTAATTGTGCCATCTAAATGGTTTCTTCTTCTGGTAAATTGTCCTCCTGCTGTTGATGAAGACAATTATTCCATATGTGTATTAGAGTCCTGCTAGCTTAATGCATCCCTAATGAAATTAGCAGAGTTTGTGCTTCATTATGCAACTTTATAGGCAAAAAAAAAAATTGTTATTAGAGATACCTACAAATATTTTCATGCTATGTACTTACATGTTTTATTTTGTTTTTTATTGTTTTTGTTGTTGTTGTTGTTATGAAAGGACATTTGGCAATCATCCTTTATAAGAATCTATTCATTTAAGGTGTTGCAAAATAAATTGTGTCTTGGATTTTTAAGAACTTTTCTAGCATTAATTTGATATCAGTGTCTGAAATTTTTGTTTTCTGTGTTTTTTGTTGTTGTTGTTGTTGTTTGTTTTTGGTGAGGTCATCACAGTAGTAGTGAGAATTTGAAGTTAGATTCTTAGGGTTTTCAAAGGACAGTAATAATGAAAGCACTTAATATCAAATATTAAATATTTGATTTATTATTGAACAAATATTTGTTCTTTCTATGAAGCCTAAGACATTGGAGGTGAAGCATAGGCAAGGCAAGGCAAGGTAAGATATAAACACTCAAGTGAATCCTGGAAATAGAACAGTAGAGAGAGACGAGGTGGTTCGAGGAGTTAGTTGGTAATAGTTACAGAAGGTATGGTCAGTGCAGTGTGGCCAGTATATGGGAAGATAGTTTGGAACAGAGACCAGTAGAAAGTCAAGAAAGGTCACAGCACTTAATCTTGATAACATGTGGTGTCAGATATGCCCTGTGTTATTAGAATAGAACAAAAGAAAAGGGATCAAGATACTTTTTTTTTTTTTGGTACATGTTCTGTTTTTCTTCTGTAGACTTTGTCCTTATTAGCTACTCATGTTATAAGACTTCACTTTCTCTAATACCATTGTAACCCGTGGTTTCTTCATCATGAGCTTACTATGCTCTATGATAAAGATTTGCTGGCTTGTTTGTATACTTCCTGGGACTTTAGTTTTCTTGTCACTATTTTTATTTCTCAAACCTCAAATATATTATATATACTATTGTGATGATTTTACTGTATATCAGGGAGAAGAAGGAAAACTAAAGGAGTTAATATTCATTAAGTTCCCCACTCTGGAGGAGATGCTGGGCTACATGTTTTATTCACTCTTTTATTCAGAGAAGTATTGTTAATAACTACAAAGACCATTGTGGTTTTAGGTGCTAATAATACAAAGATGTTTTGTGTGAAACATATATAATTTCTGCCTTCACAGAGCTAATAATTTACCAGATGAGAGACTGACAATGTACAAGTAAATAAGCCAACATAAAAAGATTTTCTATAAAGAAGGCCAGTTATGAGATATGGATAGGAGTACATGTTCAAACTCTTCTTATACCCAAAGAAATGATAGAAAAAATATTCTTAGAAAGTTAACGTATACATAACCACTTTTCAAAATGAGAAAGTGAATTTTCCTTGGACTGAATTCTGTGAAACAATCTATGTGGAGTAAAGCAGGTAGAAGTTTCAACAATAATCTAAGGATGGTACCTCAGACGTCTGCTCCATGGAGAACCAATGCAGCCAAACTCTGTGGTGAGCCACCAAAGCTTAGGACACATTCAGGAAAGTTCTTTTGTGAAAAATGAGTTCACTGCCCCCCCCAAACAAGTAATAAAGATCAATGTGAAAAAGAGTAGAAGTAGATCTCGGCCCTAACAAAACAATTAAAAGAAAGTTCAATAGAAATAGAATAGATATTAGAATAGATAAATAGAATAGAAAGGTGGTTGAGGATTAGAAATAGAAAGGAAATTCCATATCTAGCTAACAAATAAGGAACAGATGCTGAAACCTGTGGTACCTGGAAAAATGCAAATTAAAAAAACAATGGAACATCACTTTATACTTATCAGCAGGAAAAAAAGGAAAATAGGATAAATACCTAGTATTGTTTGGGGCACGAGACTATAGAAACCCTGGTGGGAATGTGGATTGCAGCTGGCATCCTGGAGAACAATTTTGCAGCACTTAGTGACATTAAACAATGACATTTCCTATGGTCTATAAAGTCGTGGACTTCTTACCCCAGAGAAGCAATTCCATAAAGAATGTTTGCAAATATATTTGCTGCAGGCTTACTAGTGGTAGTGGCATATTTGTTGTCAGAAGGCAACAAGTAGATCAAATAGAATAAAGTGTAGAGTGTAGAACTTAGGACCAATGGCTAGATGGACAAACAATATAATTAGAGTTCTAAAACATGTAGCTGAGTAAAAACAACAAGAAGTAGAAGTCTACAAACCAGTAGCATTTATGTCAGTTATACATCCATTCCCACAAAATAGCACAGCATGTTTAAAAAGATATACACAATTAAAGAGATACATATCTAAAGCATTAGAATGGTTGTCTGGTGAAAGAGCAGGGAATGGAGTTGGTCTTGGGGAACAAAAAGTTTAAAAAGAGAAAACAGCAAAAATAAAATATAAATGTTGAGATTACTTCAAGAGATAAAATAAATAATCACTTCTAAGAAATAAGAGATTAGGAAATCAAACCAATTAGAAGTTATGAATGTGACAATGCACCTTACACAAAGTATTATGAAGGAAACAAGTCATACGTTCTCATAGAAAATAGTGGTGGCAGCGGGGAAGTAGGACTGCCCATGGTCAAAAAAAGGCTCTCCGAGCTGATGAAGTTTAAGTCAAAACCAGTAGGAGGAGAAGCAGCCAGCCATGAAATACTCTTGAGAAAAGCCTCCCCGACACAAAGGTTGGCTTGTTCTAGACATCAAAAGGCTAATGTGGCTGGTGTGTGGTGAACAGGGGAAGAAGAGTCTAAGAGAAGAAATAATCACAGGTTATGGCATGTAGAGCCTTTGGATTTCATTCCAATTATAGTGAGAAATCCTATAAGGTATTAAGCAGATGTTAATATTTGGCTTACATTTTTTAAGAGTTTACTCTGGCTTTGAGTACAATGGAGTAGAGATGGGAGAAACAGAAAGAACAGGAAACTGGTTGGGAGGCATTCCATGAGAAAGATGATGTCTCAGACTATAGCAGTGCCCATGGAGGTAGAGAGCAACAGAGAGGAGATATAATTTGGAGGTAGCATTAACAGGAATTACTGACACGCTGGTTTGGAAGGTGAGGGAGAAGGGAGAATAAAGGCTTTTTGGCTCTTAGCTTACTATTCGCTGACAGAGGAAGAGGAGGTGAGAAACATATTTTGAATTAAAATCAAGAATTTGATATCAGACAGACTGTATTTGGCCTCTGGTGAGACATCCAAGATGTCAAACAAAGTACTGGATAAAAAAGACAAGAGTGAACATAATAGATTTAAGCTAGAGATATAAATAGGAGAGACAGTTTTCATAGGGACCATATTTACGCCATGGGAACAAGTAGCCAGACAGAGTGTTTTCAGGGAGAAAAGAACATTTATGCAGCATCTTGAGGAACTCTCATCACTTGGACGTCTACCATGGACAGAGGAGCTAGCTAGTAAGGAATAGGGGTAGCCCAAGTGGCAGGAGGAAAACCAGGGTCTTTTCCCTAGATCCAAATGAGCACTGTTTCACGAGGGAAGGAGCTGCTAACTCTGTCACATTCCTGAGAAATAAAATGAGGGCAGAAAAATGGATCTAGTAGTTTGGCAACAACATTGTAGACTTTGGTGATCTTAATAGGAGTAATTCTGTGTTGTTCGAAGACCTGAGGGGAATGGATTGAGGAATGAATGTAAGATAAAATGGAGACATCTGTAGGCAACACTTTGGAAGTCTGTCTCTGAATAACTGGGGCAGTCGGTACAGGTAAAGAGTGTTGGCTTTAAAATAAGTAGTCTGTCATTTAAGAACATTTACAAATTGATTATAAACTCAGTACTTTCTCTATTCTAGCCGTATCTGTTCACTCATTCTCCCAGGCCAGGCTGAATGGAAATAAGTAGTTTCTTCATGTAAGATGATTACTGAACTTCCCAGGGCAGGTTAATAATTTAGCATCCTATAAAACTGATGTTCTTGAAGTTATCTGTTCAACATTATTGGGGATAGGGTCTACAACAACAAAGATTTTTGTTTGTTTCATTTTTACTTCTGCTAGGTATTTTCTTCATCATTGGGAGTAGGATCTACCATATGTGAAGTATTCAAAAAGTTGAGACCTTAGTTCTTGGCATCATATTTATGATTTATCCTGTTGACAGTTCAAGGCCTCTTGTAAATAGATACCAGGACAATTTCCTAGCTGGCCTATTGCTTTAATACAGCTTTCTTATCCTAGTTCCTTTGCTTATGGTAAATATGCCCATCTGCAAGTTCTCATCTTCTCTGCTGCCTCTTGCCTTTCTACTTAACATAATTTCTTCCACTTCTAAATTCTCCTTTCTGACACTGCTATGTTAATGCTCCCTTCCTTTGGACTTCTGCCCTTCTTTTTGTCCACAATATCTACTTAGCAATTATGCTTGTTCTTTACTTACAAATTTTTAATATTTGTATTTACTTAATGAGTACTTATTTATAGTACCCAGTAATGCTTTTGATTGGCTTCTGAGGAATTTGTAGGGTTGGCTGATATTTTGGCACTCTCTGTGACACCTATCTATACTCTTGTATTTCCTCAGGAAATATACCTAGTATGTGACATCAGATATTAGATTGAAAAGGAAATTTTGTATAATGCCTTCTTTCCCTTTGTCCCTGATTTACATCAGAGAAATTTAAGGGCATTTTCTACTCACATCCAAAGTCTGTCATACTGATTCCTTAATAAAAACAAGGAACACAGCTTTGATAAATTTTTGAAAATCTGGAGTCATGCAGACCTGTTTTAGAAACCTACTTCTGTCATTTACACGCTTTGCAGTTAAGGTCATGCTTATTAATCTCTCTGATCCCTGTTTCCTTCTGTCGAGTGGAAATAATAACCTATTTCTTTGTGATACTTTAATAAGTTAATTTTGAAAAGCTCATAATAAGGGTGATCACCATGAGTTATTAATTACCATGAAAGTGGTAATAAAACAAAGTCAAAAATTTTGGCTGCCCAAATTGATATTAGGTCCCCTGGTCTCTTTAGCTTTATGCCTCTGATATAGTCTGGGTGATTTTTATCAAAGTGCTTATTTGATTTATTTTTCAAGTTGGGTAGGAATTTTCTCATTTATAAACACAGTGCTTTTCTACCACTTGAAGAAATTCAGTATGTTTCTGTTGAACTGAATTCCAAGTGATCATTTGGCCTGCAAATGTATATGTGTGACCCTCATGTTAGAATTCCTCCCTTCTGCTCTAGCCCCTTCAAAGATAACTTCTCAGTAGGATATCCAGAGAAAAACCTTGCATGTATCATGTCCAGTTCTAAGTCAGTTCTATGCTGTACTTTGATCTGACTTAGGCTAAAAACCTGGATTCGTGCTGGAAACTTCTCACAATTTCTTTACCACCATTTTCCTATGATGATGCTGTTACATTGGGGCTTGTTGAAATGAATGTGCAAAGCCTCTATTCTGTCTTTCCCTAATTCTCATTGACCATTTACAAAGTCTAGATAGGTATAACAGACTTTACTGAGGAATTAATAAATCTACTAGAAGTTACTAAATGGGAGATAGAGAAGTACGTTTTATTTTTATTTATTTATTTTTAAAGATTTTATTTATTTATTTGACAAAGAGAGAGAGAGAGAGAGAGAGAGAGATCACAAGGAGGCAGAAAGGCAGGCAGAGAGAGAGGGGGAAGCAGGCTTCCTGCTGAGCAGAGAGCCCCATGTGGGGCTCCATCCCAGGACCCTGGGATCATGACCTGAGCCGAAGCCAGAGGCTTTAACCCACTGAGCCACCCAGGCGCCCTGAGAAATACATTTTAAATCAAACTGTGAAATATCATGATACTCCTAAATCATGGCAAGAGAATAAGAAGGTTAAGTTTATTTCAGATCTCACAGATGTACCTCAGAGGTTTACTCTTCAGGACCACTTCAAAGTGTTTCATTCTTCAACATTTCTGCATGTAGGATTCCATCATCCTTTAAGAAACCCCACTCCTGTCCTTGCTCCTGTCAATGAGACAAAAATTTCATAGAAGGCTGTGAGGCTGGGTTCTAGACCTCCAAATCTAGTTCCTTTGGAGGATTCCCTCCAGTAAGATATACTTAGTCCTCTCCATTGTTTTTTCAGTATCCAGTGGGTTACACACATACGCATAAATACAAGTGGTAAAACCAAAATCCTTGTTACAAATAGAAACATTTTCCTCACTTTGGTTGTAATCCCGTAGAACCACCCTTCAACAAATGGGAGAAAATGAGTCATTATGTCATTATGTTAAGCATTGTTAGGCATTCTTTGTTTTTCCTATTGTATTTAGGTTGTGCCTCAGTTTCTCCAGTACCTAAAATTCAGGAGCTTTGAAAATTGTAGCATTACTTGATGGACAGCTCTTCTTAACTATGCAAAACCTCTGCAATAAATCTGAGCTTTTATAGATCTTTCTTCCCTCTCTTCCTTCCTCTCTCTTTCTCTCTCTCTCTCTCTCCTTCTTTTTCATTCTGTCAGATTAAATCTTGGGTTACTATAAATGAAAGAAAGACTATAAGGAATCATTATCTCTCATCCAAGCAACCTCTAGGAAATTGAAAGGATGTTTTAAAGGAAGTAATCAAAGAAAATTTTGCCAACTATAGCCACAGAAAATATCAAGAAAAAAAATCAGGACTCACATGGATATGTTTCTATAATCAAAAGATCAAATTATTATACTAAAATGTCATTCATTGTAGAAAATCTCAAAAATTATGTTCCTACACACATAAAGAAGAAATAAAAATAAATCTCACAGTGAAGATATAAAGCCACTGTCAATAATTTGGTGAACATTTAGGACTACCAGCCTATTTATAATTTTTCCATTATCTCTATGAAATTTTGATCAAGTTGTATTAATCATTTTATAAGTAAATTATTCTAAATAAATCACGATTCCAATGTATTAAACATTTTTGAGGACTTGATTTTTGGCCAAGATATTCTGCTATAAGTATGTGCTATATTTTAATTTATTTAATCATTTATTGTCCCACATTTAGAAAGTTTTCAAGGACCATTTTTACTTCTTACAATAATAGTTTAAAAATTACTATTTATAGGGGTGCCTGGGAGGCTCAGCCGTTAAGCGTCCCAGGGTCCTGGTTTTGAGCCCCACGTTGGGCTCCCTGATCCACTGGAAGCCTGCTTCTCTCTCTCCCTTTCCCACTCTCCCTGCTTGTGTTCCCTCTCTCGCTGTCTCTCTCTGCCAAATAAATAAAATCTTAAAAAAAAAAGAAAAAAAATTACTATTTATATTACTTATATTTACTTCTTACGATAATAGCTGCCTACTTATATTTACTTACAATAATAGTTGACTTATCTTTGAGTCATTTCCTTGCAAAATAGAAAAATTGAGATCTCATAGTTCTTAAATTTTTTGTTGACTTGGCCCCCTATATGATTAAAAAAATCTACAATTATGGCTAAAGTCACAGATCTGTAACAAATATTTGAAACAAATCATGGTTCTTAGAAAAATTTTATTAATAAACACTTTAACTTATGGTAACTATTTCTTCTAGTAATTTTCTCCCTCAAGATACTGAAAAAATAAGAATTACTGTGTTAGCCATCTTAATAATGTTTGTGTGTGGGGGGGAGGTCTGAAGCACCTTTAAAAATAAATATACCAGAAAAAAGTGTACCAAGGAAATGTCAATATTTTTCATTGGGTCAGGAATAAGAGAGCATCAGTTGAGCATAATAATGTTTCTTTGTTAAGAAGATTCATTTTCTCTGTTGGCCATCATGTTGATATTTCCAGTAGATGGCATTATTACACTAAAGAACCAAATAATATAGGCCACATTCCTGACCATTTTTTTGGAAAGGAAGGGAAGAGGGGAAGGAATTATTACATATTGAAGTCTATTAGGTGTTGGTCCTTTTATATGTGTAATTACTCTTAATGCACACAGTGAACCGTATAGGTAGGTATTATTATAACTGAGGCTGACAGAATTTAAGAAATTTAGTGTTCCCAAAGCACGTACGTGACAAAGTCCATGATTATAATCTAGATCTGGCTGATTCAAAATATGTGGGTGGCTACTATGTTTAGAATCTGGGGCATTACAAATGAAAACATTCATTCTATAGGAACAATTTCAAATGAATGAGATTGATACCATCCAAATTTGGGCAAGGGTAGAGTTTTATTGTTATTTTAATGAAATATTCTCAACTTTTTTATAAAAAGGAGAAAGTCATTTCTGTCACAGTGGAACAAAGACATCTGTAAAGCTATTCCTTTTTAAAAGCAATGAGAACACTGTCCCCACCCTCCAAAAGTGAAAATCAGTGTTTTCAGAACTCTAGGAATTAATTAAATAGCCTGGTGGTGGGTATTGAGGAGGGCATATATTGCATGGAGCACTGGGTGTGGTGCATGAACAATTAATCTTGTAACACTGAAAAAATAAAAGTATTTGGGGAAAAAATATTGCAATAATCTGGAGAGAGTTTATACAAAAAAAAACAATTACTGTATGTTGGTAAGAACAGCAATATCTGTGGCCTTGTAAGTTGTTCTATTCTTGTTCCCTTCTCCCCTAGCACCAAGGTAGTTTTGAAAACCAGTAGCCTTGTAGCCACAATAGTTGTGAGATCCAGTAGCCTAGAGATACTTAGAGAAAGGAAGAATGGGGTTGAATATCTCCCAAATGCCCCATTCCAAGAGAGTTGTTAATATTCAGCCTGTCTAGCAGATCTCTGGAAAAGCCCTTCACAGAATTTGTTTATATTCAGTCTGACTCAAGAGTTCACTCAGCGGGAGGAGCTCTTTCCCCTGGAGTTTGTCAAAAAGCCACCAGCATCAATTATTTAGCATCACCACTATCTGAGAAAATACCAGTTGACCAAAAAAAGTCTGAATGTAAAACCTAAATGAAAAATTAGGGATATAGAATATTCATTGGAGGCTTTTAGAAGCTTGAATTTATTACGGGCATCTTAAAGTCCATGTGCATGTGAAAGCTGTCAACCTGCCTGGAGAAACCTGGGAGAGCACTAATTTCTCATCTCCAGAGGAATATAAAGTTTGTACAAGCTGGAAGCAAAGGCTAAGGTAGAGTTGTAAATTGCCAAACACTGAAGTTTTCCCCTGATACATACAGAGAGACCGTCAGCAAAAAGTAAGAGGTTTATCGGTTCACGGTATTTAGGAAGTCTCTATCCAATCATTGGCTTGCCATTAAGCTAAGCAAACAGAGACATTAGTGGCTGTACACACACAAAATAAAGACTATAAAGAATTAGCCCAGGAAAGTTCCAAGCAAACAATAACTACTACTACAACAACTACAAACAGCAATGAAAATAAATACTTAGTAAGAAAGAATCTCATTTTTAAAGTTACCACATTATAATATTATAGCACCAGTGTTTTGGCAAAAATGTTATCCAGCAAGGAGAGAAACAAGGAAATATGATCCATGCAAAGGAGGGAAATCAATCAATGAAAGCTGTATATAAAGAACAAACTCAATCCATGGGTAAGTAGAAGGCAGGAAATAACACAGATGAGAGAAGAAATAAATGGAAATTGAAAGGCAAAAGAATGAGTCCAGAAGATGAATATTTGGTTCTTGAAAATATCAACAAAATTGACAAATCATTAGCTTAGAATAAACAATAAAAAGCTAGACCCATTATTAGAGTCAAGAGTGAAAGTGGGTATTACTACTGACATCTACATATCTGAAGAGATTTTATAAGGAAACACTGTGAACAACTATGCCATAAACTATATAACCTTTGTGAAGAGAAAAAGTTCCTAGGAAGACACAAACTACTCCATCTGACTCAGGATACAATCTATGCTCACAGATCAGAAAAAACTTATTGTTGTTAAGATGGCAACACTCCTTAAATTGATCTACATAGTACATGTAATCCTCTCAAAATCCCACCTGCCTTTTTTGAAAAGTGGCTCTAACAGTCAAATGGAAATGCAAGGAACCCAGATCACCAAAACATATTGAAAAATAGTAAAATTGGAGGATTCACATTTCCCAGTTTCAAACCTTTTTATAAAGCTACAATAATGAAAACAGTGTGTTCACTGGCACAAGGAGCGATAAATGGAATAGAATATAGATTCCAGAAGTAGTTTCCTACCTTTGTCAATTGATTTATAAAGAGACAATTTAATGTGAACATAATAGTGTGTTTTTAGCAAATGGTTCTGGGGCAACTAGATTTTTATATGTGAAAAAATGGACTTGGACCCCATGTCACACCATATAAAGTATTAACTCAAAATAGATCAAAGTCCTACGTTTAACAGCCTATATAGCTCTTAGAAGAAACATAGGAGTAATTCTTCATGACTTTGGGTTAGGCAATAGTTAGATATAATATCAAAAGCATAAGAGACAATATTATATGTCAACTATATTCCAATTTAAAAAAATTACATGAGACAAAAGAAAAAATAGATAAATTTGACTCTACCAAGATTAGGAAAAACTTCTGTGCTTTAGAGGACACTATGAAGAAGTGGAAAGGCAATGTACAGAATGAGAGAAAATATTTGCAAATTGTGTATCAGATTTAAAAGTATATGCCTAGAAGATAAATTTCTTAAAACTCAAAAATAAAAAGCCCAACTAAAGATGGGCAAATGATATTTCTCCAAAGAAAGTACAGAAGTGACCTACCCATAAGCACATGAAAAGTTGCTCATCATTAATTATTAGAGTAATACAAATTAGAACCACCATCAGAGATACTGTGTAATACCCCTTGATAGCTAAAATTAAAATTAACAGGCAATAACAAGTATTGGTGAGTGTATGGAGAAATTAGTATCCCATATTGCTGCTGGAATTGTTAATGGTGTAGCACTTTGGCAAACTGTTTAGCAGTTCTTCCAAATGGAAAACACAAAGTTGCCATGCTTGGATCCAGAAATTTTACTCTGGCAATATAAATCCCCTGTACACCCATGTACAGAGCAACATTATTTATACTACCCCAAGGGTAAACAACTCAGGTGTCCATTAGCTAATGAGTGGATAATTAAAATGTGGAGTATCGATACAGTGAAGTATTATTCAGCAATAAACAGGAATGAAGTGCTGATACATGCCACAGCTTTGAAAACATGCTGTGTGAAAGAAGCTAACAAAAAAGACAACAAAAAACAGCACATTGTATAATTCCACTGATATGTAATATCCAGAATAGGTAGATCTATAGATCCAGAAAGATTAGTTGATGCCGAGGGTTGGAGGGTCGAGAAAGAGCATTGGACTGAGTGCTAATGGGCATGGGATTTCTTTTTGGGGTGATGATTTATAGTTCTGTGAATATACTAAAGCCCACTGAAATATACACCTTAAAAAAGTGAACTATATGGTGCAAGTATTATCTCAATAAAACTTATAAAAATCTCTAACACAAATGCAGGTTTTCTTTTCAAACTGGGATAAAGTGTCCCTATCCTTGGGGATGTGTAGGAAGAATATCTGGCATATATTAAAGACTTTCTTTGGGTCAATGACTTTAGAAATATGATCTCACTTAAAACGACCATCTTTGTCATATTATTGTTATCTTTGTCATTTTACAGATAAGGAAATGTTATGTTAAAGGTTAACTACTTTCCACAGGGTCACACATCTAATAAGTGCTAGAGCCCAAGTCTGTCTCTTTTGCAAAGCCTGTATACTTTTTGTCCTCCATTTTGTGGTTCATTGAAAAGATGTTTCATTGTTTTCATTGTTATGTTGTGTGTTGTTATGTATATATGTATATTTTTGCTCTAGGAAGGGTGATAGCTACCCTCATGTTAGTTTTGATTATTGCCAAAAACAAATTGAGAAGAAATGTAAATTTTCTCTTTTCACACCACTTTATTAATTACTAATTTCAAAGCTGGTCAGTCTGTGACATGCTGTTTGGTATATTGAATAGACTTCGTACTGTGTCGACAGATGCTTCTTGTCTGTCTGTAAACTGAAATTGAACTCTAAAATAAGGAAGATGGATGTTTCAGGGGAGGGGATTTTTCTTGGTATAAAAATAAGATTTTTCTCTCAAGTTGATTAATAATGTAGGCCTTCGCTTCCACAAAGCAGTTTAGAAAAGCAAGAAATGATCTTAGTTTTCAAATATATGTGCATTGCTTTTGGAGTTGGTATTATCGTATTAAAGTTGAGCTGGCTTTGAGGAAATTATATATGCATCTATGTGGTGTGTGTTAACATTTTTCAATTACACAGAAATTACATACAGTATTCTTTTAAGAGAAAGACTACCTTAATACATTGATAATGATTTTCTGTACAGAACGTTTGAGGAACAGGATACTTTCTCTCCCTGGGTCTCATTTTCTAAAACAAAGTACTGTATTAACTACTCCTGAGGGTCCTTTCTGGCTTTTTGATTATATAACACTCCGACTAGCACGCAGGCACACCTGCAAACCTGCCGAGAGTTCCTCAGAATCATTAATGATTATTCATGGCAAGGGAAGCGGAGGCAACATTGACTCTGAAAGCCGATCCTTCTCACTGGAGAAGTGCGCTCTTGTGTTACAGTGTTTTTGTGTATGAGAAATGCCACCTGCCAGTACATGAAGGTCTCTGAGCACAAGGGATCGACTCAGTGCCCTTCATGTTGAAACATCTCCTGCAAGCCTAGCACAGTGTACCTGCCGTGAGGGCAGTAGTATGGATGCTCACGCTGATGTTTTTGAGAGCTTCTGCTATACACATCCAGCTTGATCTTTGTGTCTTGCCAAAAGATTTGTGACAAATCTAGGATATCTTTTTTTTTAAAGATTATGCTTAAAAATTGCTTTTAATCAGGAGTTTTTTGAAATATGCTAAACTGAATGTCCTCTTAGTGCCTTACACATATCTTTAAATGGGTTTCTATAGTAAAAAAAAAAAGTACATTATTTGAAAGGAGAACAATGTTTGCTAATAGTATCTCAGAAATAAAAATTATAAATGATTTGCAGCATCGCAAGAGTTTTTATTCTTGATCCTCTTCTTGTCATGTAGAGCAAATTCATTTTTAGTGATATAAACTAACAATTATGCATGAGTTCTCTACTAGCATAATTAAGAATCTAAAATTAGGGCAACATCTAAAAAATCTAGGATAATATTTTAAGTTTAACTTTGTTTTTAATTAGCAAGATGAGATAAAATAAAGATAGATTTTAATACATTTTTTAAAAATCACATTTGCTTTCAAGCCTGTTCTTTTTGTTTCAATTCCCTGGATAGTTTGGCCGAGGACTGGGAGGAGTCAAGGTTGCCATAATGGGCAGCCATATACTGGGAAGGGTTGAACAGGAGTTATAGGAACTAGTCATTTTTGTTGCTTGAAGTAATCAGGGCTAGATAGGCAAATACCTTGGCTTTATTCTATGGAAAAAAGAATATACTATAAAAATGAGCAACGGATAAATATAGGCAAGGATGTCTGGGAGGAAAAATTTCAGGCAAACCTTGAGATGTTGTCCTATGAGTAGTGTAAACTATTTAAACTGTGTATCAGGCACATCTTCTTCACATTCTCAGATTTTTGTGGTTTCATGTGCGTCACCCTTGGCCACTGCTCCACCTACATCACTGCTATGGTGACTCACTCCATGCAGGCTGAGTGATACCAGCCTGAAGCCAGCAACCATACACCCAGACTCACTGACATTCCCAAAGAGTAAAATATGCAATTTGCTGAGTACTATTTGGAGCACTTATAAAAGAACACTGAAGGAGGCAAGGAAAACTTTACTTGGACTTGAAAATTTGATAAGATTTTGTTAGATGAACAAATTGGAGAAGAGGGATTGCTATGGAGAAAAGAAGAGACATGGAGCCCAATTAGGAAGTTGTTGCAATAATCCTCATAATGACTAAAAACAACTACCATGGCTGTTTGGGAAATGGAAGAAGAGAATTATTTGAGACATAATTATATGATGGAATTGACATATTTAGGAAATCGAAAGGATGTAATAGAAGTGAAAGCAGGTGAGAAAAGGAATAGCTAAGAGGAATCTCAGGTTTCTGGCTTGGGCAACTAGGTTAATAATGAAGCTATTCATCATGGTAAAGAATTCAGGTAGAAAATTCTTTAGGTTACAGTTGTAAAGAGATCATTCTTTGATGTTTTGCATTCAACATGTTTGTAGCATATCCAAATGGAAGTCCATAAGGAGCAGTTAGGCTATAGGGAGAGAAATATGGGAAAGACTAGAGCTAGTGGCTTTGACTTCCAGTTGGAAGGTTGGATCTATAGGCATAGAAAAGGGAATACAACTGAGGTTGGACATTTTGGGCAATGCTGACATTAATGCTTCAGGAAAAGAGTAAAATCAAAGTAACTGAGAAGAATTGAGAAGTGAATGAAAAAATAAAAATGAAGTGACAGAGAATTTATTTAAGAAGTGACAGCATCCAAGGAATTCAAGGGTCTGTGTTCCCATGATAAATTGTAAAATTATAAGGCAAACAGGGATTATATATCAAGACATAATATTCTCAGTTCCTGGAAGAATACTTCAGGACATCTGTTGCTGCTTATAGAGGGTTCATCTAATAATACCGGTTTCTTAGGTATAAATACTTAGTGGCATAAACCAAGTTATTTCCATGAAACTTTTATACTGTCTATATTGGTGACTGGAAGCTTCATTGTGTTACATTCACATTACATTTACATTCATTAGACATTCTACAAATATTTATAGAGTATCCACCCTATATGAGAGATAAGACACATTTTTAGTGAACTAAATAAAAAGGCAAAGACCCTTGCTCTTGAGAAGCAATATTCAAGAGATAGAACAAGAAATTAGCATAATACATACTTTTATAAAAGGTAATAAGTGCTATGGAAAAACTAAAAGGAAATAAATAAGAACAGGAGTCTAGTGGGAAGAAGACGTTTGGGGCTGGGTAGTCTGCAGTATTACATAGTGCGGGGGACCTCACTGAGCAACTGAGGTTGGTCAAATATAAAGAGGAGAAGGAGTTAGTCAAGTGGATACACGAGGAAAGAGCATTCCAGGCTGAAGACAAGATAAGTGCTCAAGAGAGGTGTAGGGCTCTGGGAAGAGACTGCACATGTAGGCAGAGTAAGCAAGGAAGAGCAGGCAGATTCTGTAGGGCCTTGTCTGACTCTTATTAGCGGTAGGAAAAGAATCTTTTTCAGGTTTTCATCAAAGGAGTGACCCGATCTGACTTGCCTTTCAAAGGATCATCTTGGCTGCTCTATTGATGAATTCCATGGTTACTGCTACTGCCTGATACTGCATAAGAGTAAAAATAGAAGAGCTAGGAAAAGGTTAGCTACAGGTAAAAGATGATGATGGTTTCAAGGTGGTATCAGTGAAATAGTGAAAGATGTTTGGATGTATTAGTGGATATATTAGGAATATAGAGTCTACAGTATTTCCTTTGTGATGAAACAATTTTGTATAATAGTCAGCTCTACCAAACGTTTGGTAAAGGACCTTATGAAAAAATATTTTGCAAGGTATTTAATCCAATGTTAATATGACACCATCAGATTTATCTTCCTCCTAAAATTTATGCCAATGAGTGTTGTAGTTATTGCTGTGTTTATATCACTAGGCTCTGCAAATATGTGTCTGATGGGTTTCATGGTGTGTAAACAGGATAACTTGTGAGGTGATGGAAATTGTATTTTTCCCGATGGCTTTAGATGGAATATACTTTCAGGTTGTTTCCTCCCTCCCACAGATTCTATACTTCAAGTCCTGAATATCTAAATAATTATCTTATCATGACTCTCTCAGTTGTGCTGGTCTAGTTGGTATACTTTGCATGTTATAAACTATAGTCATTTTAAGTTAATGCCTTTAAATTGTGAGACATATAATATTGTATTATTACTGGCCAGCGTCTTTGTGAGAGGCTGTTACGAATACAAAATTTGGTTCAATTGAGAGGCACATTTGGATGACTTCATAAATATTGATTGAAATACATGCTGGTCTAAGAAAATTACAATTTCCATGGTTCGATCAAATAATGCAGTTATGCAACAATGCTGATTTTATTTGTCAAATTTAAGTTTTCCTCAGCAGCACTGGAATGCTCATCTCTTTAGGTTAGACATGGCACCATATTTAATTGTCCAATTATCTTTTAGTGGCATCTTTACTACAGGAGTATGTTGTCTTGGGCAAAAACAAACAGGTGTGATAAGCAAACCCTTACAACTAGTATTTTTATGTTTTATTTTACTAAAATAAAAATAGTAAAAATTACTTTTGGCTAACAGTCTAAATTGTTACAATATATAACCAAATGAGCTCAATGTATATGTGCATACACACATACTGATAAGTGTCTGCATGTGCACACATATACATATGCAAGCCCATGATGTTTAACCCTATCATCAGCTGGTGGAATGAAGGTCAACATAGCTATTATATTTATAGCCATTGTGTATTGTGTTTTCATTAAGTACAGACAAATATGAAATGAAATGTTTTTCTCTAGTTAACTTATGGCCTAAATCTTACATTTAACCTGAATATTATGAATGTTTGTGTTTGATTAAGGGCATGACAAATGTGTCATTTGTTTTAAGTTTAAAAAGAATAGAAATGTAAAGAGGTTAAGTAACTAGGCAGGTCACATTTCTTCTTGTGATTTGTAGTATAAGTGAATAAATTATTGCTTACATTATACTTTCTGAGACAGATACTGCGATAGCATGGTTATCAAGGAATGCTCTTAAATCTTTGAGTTAACTTTTTGTTAACACACGCATTTTTGCGTGTTAACACAGAGCTTGAGTGAAAAACACTATATTAAAAACACAAGTGAAGGTCACTGCTCTGCCCCTCTGGAAGTGGCATGATTTCTCTCCTAAAGTATCTGGACATTTTTTAACAAGACACCTTGAGAGACCTCTTTATGTTGGAAAGCAAGAGCCCTCCAGGGTATGGTTTGAAGGAGACTGATGGCTGGACTGCTCAGCATAAGCAATAAATGGTTACTTGAAGGTGGGAGTGACCTAGGAGAGAAGAAGAGAGGGTCAGAAACATAACAGTAGGTGGGAGACAGTAGAGAAATAATCAAGAGTGAGGAAGTCGTGGGAAAGGGATAATTAAAGGACTGTCCTTATTTTTGTTGTTGCTGTCGGGAGCGGGAATCATCTGCATCTTGCGCCATCACACACCCCTTTAGTAGTGTCTGCTCTATACACAAACTTCTTGACTAAATGCTTTTTTGATAAAGGAAAAGGCTGTATGTCTGTGATAGCTTTCTATCACAGAGAATAAATATGTCGGGTCAAACACAAGTGAGAATTTAGCAAGAGAGGAAATCAGAATTAGAGATAACAGAAGGCAAGCTTCCAGGTTTGGGGAAAATTCCCTCTAAGGAGATTGTTTGCCCCGGACATGAGATAAGAATTAGAGACAATCATAAAGCAGAGGATGATGCCTGGATTCTACTAGCCTTGGTTGTTGCTTTGAATCTTCACTTCTTTATATTCAGAAAGCTTAAACGGCAGTTATAAATGTAGAGGGATTTCTTCTAACTCCAATAGTGGAAGCAGGTTGACGTTCCTGGGCTCCTTGCAGCTTGGGAATATAGTAGGGAATCTCTGAGACATTTCAAACATTCAAAAACTCTAACAAAAACTGAAAATCTTCTCATGATGAGGTGACATGAGCTAACTAATCTGTCAAATATCTCCTCTATAATAGAATTATATCCACTCAGTTGATAATTGTGTAATGCTATCTCATGCCTTTCAGAAGCTCTGATTAGCAGTTAGATGTATTTGATGGAAAAAGGAGGAGAAAACAATTATTAAACATTTCAATTTCTATTTCTGCTTGTTCCTCCTGGGCTGAGGCAAGCCTTCTCATTTTGAAGTCCTCTGTGTTCCCTGAGCAGATAATGAGACTACAGAACTGCAATGAAGACAGATGTCTGTTAACTCCTAAAGTCAGTCCCTTCATAGAAGACTACGTCACTGTGAAATGGGTGGAAATGCCTCAGCTGTCTTGTTAACTATAGGCAGCTTCTTAAGGAAGTCAATAAAACTCAATAGAAGCATCTACAAATTTATGGTCGTGACAGCAGGCACAGAGCCCTTAGAGATTCTCACATCTCCTATTGTGGTTTGAAGAGTGTGCTTCAAATAGGACCTGGGATGATCATTGTCTGCACAGTCACCATCAAAAAAGATTTGCAGCCGAAAACCAGGATTCAGTCCATTCCGCAGTCCCTGGTAGAATCTTAGTCTACACCACAGATCTCAGCCAAGTCTCCTACTGACTTCCACCCTCCCCACCCCCCAAGAACTGTGCAATATATATTGCCTTTGAATCAGCCAATGTTTTGTTTTGTTTTTTGAATTTTCACTTTTTAAAACTGTAGTCCAGAATCTGGTTTCTTGACTTTTTTTTTAAACACAGTTGTCACACAGCTATTTTAAACATTAAGAAAGAACTAGAAAGGCCATTGTTGGCCTAGGGGAGATATCTGGTCATGGTTTTCAACAACTAGCTTTTATTGAATACCTGTTATATATAGAAATGCAGGGTACATAGTGATACTTTGGGGAGTAGTTTCCTCCTCTAAAATATGATGCCCTTGAGAATAAGCATCATCACCTTTTAATTCCCTACCAGACCTAGTTCCATACATGTGAAATGAATGAAGAGGTTTCCTTTTTCTCTCTAAAGACTTAGGTTATGAGACCTTGAAGGAAGAGGAGGAGAGGCAAGGTGTTGGAGGATTTGGGGAGACTGGCCCCTGCTACAGACAACAACTGAGTTCTTAAAGCTGAGGAAATACCTTTTCTTTCTGGTTGGACAATTCGTTACCTCATTTGGGACATTTGTGTCAGCTCTCAGAGTTCTTAGAAATGCATCCCACCAAAATAGAGATTCTTTACTGAATCGGAGTGTCACATGAGTCATTTATTCTTGTGAGTACCCTAGTTAAGAATTATATTTTAATTCGGAGGTTTTTGTTTTCATTTCAATTTCTGTGATCTCTTTCAAAACATGTTAATCAAGTTCATGGAGAAAATTCATTAAAAAGGTACTTGAAATCAGCAAATCTGGCTTCATCACTAATTAACAGTGTCTGCCCTGACATCCCATTGGTAGAGTTTTGAGGACCATAACATGTTAAAGTTTTGTTAAAATTTTAAGAGGCTGTTAGGTTCAGATCTTGCGTATTATAAAACAGTAGTTAAGATCCTGGTACTTGAGTCAGATCCTGGGTTTGAGTCTTGTTTCTGCCTTGCGTTAATTTAGCCATGTGACAGCCTCTCTGAGCCTCTGTTATTTCATCACCTGACACCTACTAAGTACTCAACAGATACTATATATAATCACAGTATTGTTTTTATTGTATTATGCTGCAACTTATTTTAAGGCGAATTTATTCTATAAAATAATATAAAGAACCCGGTGCTATCAGTTGTTTTCTGGGCAAGCACTTAGGTCTGGGCAAGCATTCCTTGGGAATGCATTATAAGATGGTGAATGGCATGATTTTTTAAAAATTGAACTCCTAACAAGGAGTAAAGAGTCTTCTATATTAAGAAAAAAAAAGTTGTATTAAATTTTCCAGGTAAGGAATAAACAAAATTCTATTGTGGTACACAAACTGTTCAAACAACATGAATTAACATCCTTTTAGTACATAGAGATTTAAGGAAAGAAAGCGTTTAGAGTAACAGCCAAGTCATTAAATATTCCCTTACAGATAAAATATTGAAAACGAGGAAATGAATACAAGCAAGAAAAATCTGGCCTTTGCTGGTGTGTGGTGTACAGAACTACCCTATTTCCTGTACTGCTAATTGTGGTAAGTAATGGCTGTGGTCAACGCAGTGGTCTGTGTGCAGGATAATATTTCACCTGTCTGGTTTTATGGAATTGCTGGAGAGCAAGAAAGTGGCTGGATTTAGGGAAGGGTCTTGGATATCAGCAAGATTGAAGTTAGAAAGGTCTTGTTTGACTGAGAGGACATATTATTGACATTTGAAGACCGTTGTTTGCGTTTCCATGCGGAATCTACATAAATGTGTACTATGAAGTGAAGTCAAGGAGTCTTATAGAGTTATGTGAGTAATGGTGGTCTTAGAGGTCATGGCTCTTGAGTGTGGGAAGCTTTAAGGAAAGAATGGAGTTACATTATTATGCAGAAGCTCTGTCAAGTAGAGCAGAGTGTGTTTTAAGGAATAGTGGCAATTCCTGGTAGATTTGATACAGTTGTGATTTTTATAAAAAAAGAACAAAACATATCTTCCAAACTTCACAAAAGATGAATTTTATGTATTAAAAAAAAATTGAACCTGACGTGTTTAACCAATATGACGGTGGTAACTAAAGAGAACTCTCCATTCTATGTTAGGAGACATCCTCACCCTTTTAAAATAAAAATAACCATTTTGGTTCCTTAGTCTCCCTCATTTCTTCTTTGGTCTGCTTCTTAAAGGTGGGTGATTCCCATTTTTTCTTTGGAGTCTCTCTGTCTTCCTCCTTTCTTCCCTTTTTTCCAGTAATTACATTGTCATTTAAACATTATGCTAAATATTCAAGGCACCACTAGGTATAAAAAATTATTAAGACCTGATCTTTGCCCTAAGGTTCATATGTTAGGACAGAAAGGTAAGATGATCTGTAATAATATGTGATAAAGGCTATGTACTTTGGAAACACACAAGAAATGACATTTGAAGTTCCATAAAGTCCAAATGGGTATTGCAGAATGGGGCATTTCAGGAATGGGAAATGTGCAAAGACTCAGCCAGGGGTGTGAAAATGCATAGTGTCTTGGGAGACCCATAAGTCATTTTGTGTATTTGGAATATATAATGTATATTGGAATGTGCAGCAGCTGAAGCTAGATAAGTGGGTGACTAATCATTTTATATTTTATTCTGCAGGTAGCGCAGAGTAATAAGAGGTTTTTAAGCACTCAGTGGGCTATCTTATTTTTTTCGTGGCTTAACCAGCATCCCTAAGTTAGTTATTCCCAAATCTTTACCTGCAGTTCTGACTTTGTTCCTTAGTATCATAATCATATTCAAAACTGCTGACTTATTATTGTCCTGCTGTTACTCAAACGAGTCCACTTCAAAAGAACTTACTTTGCTCCTTTAAATTGTTCCTCCATTTAGGCTCCCTTCCTTGTTGCGTGTTGCCGTTTCTCCCAAGTCAGCCAGGCTGAATGTGTCAGTACCACTTTCACGTTCCATCTTTGTTTCAATCTCCCTGTAGTCTTCTATTCACCAAACCCTGCCAGTCTTGCTCCCAGCACTTCAAACCCATTTCCCCATTTCTGTTCCTCCTGCCACTTCTTTAGGGCTCAGACTCTCATTCCTTCTCATCCAGATTTTTTTCAATGGACTTTTAAATGATTTGGTAATTTTCTTTTTCATTTCCAGTCCATTTTCAAATGTAATGGCACCAAAATTTTCTTCCAGAAATGGGGGTCTCATCTTATAATTCCTATGCTCAAGGGGTGCCTGGGTGGCTCAGGCTGTTAAGTGTCTGCCTTTGGCTCGGTCATAATCCCAGGGTTCTGGGATCGAACCCTGTATAGGGATCCTTGTTCAGTGGGGTGTGCTTATCCCTCTCCCTCTGCTGCCACTCCCCCTGCTTGTACTCTCTCTCTCTCTCTCTCTCTCTCTCTCTCGGTCACATAAATAAATAAAATGTTTTAAAAAAATAATTTCTATGCTCAAAAGCATTTAATGGTTCTTTGCCTAAGGAATAAAGTACAGATTCCTTAGGGCCACAAATCAGGGTCCATGATCATCATCTGTGTTCTTTATTTCTAGAAATAGCTCCTTCCCTTTTCCTCCTTTTTATAATCTCCTTCCTAATAAATGCTCCTTGTCAGAAATCATTCTTAGGTCCACCATAATGCTTTAAAACAAAAAACCAAACTCTTGATACATTGTGTCTTACCTTACATCAAACTTTATTCCTTTAATTATATATTTTTAGAAAGACAAAGTATATTTAGTTATCTATTACTGTATAACAAACTACCCCCAAATTTAGTAGCTTTAAAATAACAAATTTATTATCTCACAATGTCATTGAGTCAGGAATCCAGGTGCGGTTTAACTGGGTCCTCCTGCTCAAGTGTCTCACTAAGGCTGAAGTCAGGATGTCAGCTGGAGCTACAGTCATCTCAAGGTTCAATTGCAGGGGGTGGATCTGCCTCTGAGCTCAGTTGTTGCAGAATTCAGTTTCTTCCAAGCTGTTGGACTAAGGGCCTCAATTTCTCACTTGTTGGCCAAAGACTAGCCTCCATTATTTGCCATATGGGCTTCTCCATAGGGTAGCTTTCAACATGACAGCTTGCTTTAACAGAGAAAGAGAGAGGGAAGGAGGGAAGGAGAGACAGAAAAGGAAGTCATAGTCTTCTATAATCTTATCTTGGAAGTGGCATCGCATCACTTTTCTTTTTAGAGATTTACTTATTTATTTCAGAGAGAGAGCCTGAGTTCAGGGGTAGGAAAAGAAGGAGAGAGAGAAAGAATTTTAAGCAGACTGTGCTGAGTGTGGAGCCTGACATGGGGCTTGATCTCATGACCCTGAGATCACAACCTGAGCCAAACCAAGAGTCAGATGCTTAATTGACTGTACACCAAAGCCCCGCCCCCATCACTTTTGTCATCTTCTGTTTGTTAGAATCATGTAACTATATTCAGCCCACACTCAAGGAGACTGAATTATGCAAGGTCATAAATACCAGAAGGCTGGTATCACGCAGAGCATTTATATTTTTGCTCTTTACCTCTGTGTCTAATGATTTAGGCATTGCAGGTCTTTCATAATTATCTGGTGAACTGAATGAAAAACACTATTCCAGTTTGCAGCTCAAGTTTATGCTACTGTTAATAATTTCAGTTAATAATATTTTATTAGAATCAGTCAACTCCTTTGGAATTTTTTATGTAATAAAAAATGAGGAAGAAAGTAAAAAGATACTAAGGGATTCGGTTGGGAGCTCACCAAATGAAACTCTCTCACTTCATTTGGTCAGGATGGCTACAATGTGCTAGATAGGGAGGGAGACAGGATAGTGTGAGGGAAATTGCCCCATGATATCAATTTCTTGAATTTCACTTAAGGTTAACAATAAAATACTGGAATCAGTTCCAGGTAATTTCTAATTTTTTCAATATTTTGGTTATTTGGTTTCTTAATTTTATGTAATTGTGTGCATCTTTAAACATTTTAAAATTTAAGGCATTGCTAGATTTTTTTTTTAAGATTTTACTTATTTATTTGAGATAGAGACAGTGAGAGAGAGCATGAGAGGGGAGAAGGTCAGAGGGAGAAGCAGACTCCCCATGAAGCTGGGAGCCCCATGTGGGACTCGATCCCAGGACTCCGGGATCATGACCCGAGCCAAAGGCAGTTGCCCAACCAACTGAGCCACCCAGGCGCCCGGCATTGCTAGATTTAAAGTGATTTTTCTCTATAAGGTATAAATATGAGGTATTGATAATTTTGAAATTTAATACTGCTTATTAACTTAAAAGTTTCAGAAATAATGTACTTTTTTAACATTAGTTTAAAATAGTTAACTTTTTATGTCATCTTTATAAGCTAAAGATTATTTTGGTAGGTATTACAGGCCCAACTCTTGGGGACTATTATTGTATTATAGTTACCTCATTTTATAATTCAGAAATATTATACTTTGACTCCAATGAATTATTTTTATATGCCTTTTCAATGTCATAAACAGATTAAAAGAGCATAATGTGAAGAAGAGAATAAATTCTTTTAGAAATATTCCTGGTTTTGCTTAAGGTTTTATTCATACTTAGTTCAAAATAACCTCAGCTTGATCTTTTTTATGTATATATTATCTATTTTTGAGATGTTTGAGACCAAAAGAATAAAGCTTAGGTTCCCAGGAGCAACCAAATAATTGCATTTTGAGTTTATAAAATCCTTTCTTTTTAAGCCGACGATAGTGATGAAACATTTGCATTTGAACCTGGCAACATGTAAATTTGAGAGTTTGTAATGAATAAAATTGTGAATTAAATGAAGGAGAGAAATATTACTCTTTTTTAAAAAAAAAACTTTAATGGAACCATTAAATATGGAATATAAACCAATTTATTTTTCAAGCAACACGTTATCAACTTTTTCAGATCCTTATAAAGTTGTTCAGATATTTTCTTCCCTAAACTTCTTTCTCATCTTCAGGTATAATTTTTAATGCATGTTTTCAGTTCTCTTTAAATATATTATCAAGTCCTATAACCAAGCCTGGTTATATATATTTATATTTTGTACCTCTTCCTCAACTTAAGCGTAATGATCAAAACCATTTAGAATTTAAAATTTGGAAGATAGGATAGAAATGAATTTTAAACTGGTTACAGGTAATGCCAATTTTACCACATTGCCATCTGTTTTCTCCATAACACAAGATTAAGCACAATGTTAAATATGAACTAAATTTGATGCTTCTTAGAGGAAAGTGAAAATTTTTTCTAAATGTTAATGATTACATGGGCACTAAATTTTTCAGTTCTGCCTTTGAGATATGTTTGATCACACACTACATTTTGAGGAAAAATAAAAAATATTTTTGAGACAATTATAATAAAAAAAAGAATACCCACAAAAATCCAAGTTGATTTTCCTCAGCCGAATTGACAGTTCAGGTGTTCAAGTTGATAAAATTAGCTAAAAGTATAAAACACAGTTAAGAAATGCAAGGCTTCGGCTCTTTGGGCTCAGACCTAGTTTGCGGCAACATTGCTAAACGCACCAAGAAGGTTGGAATTGTGGACAAATATGGGACCTGTTATGGTGCCTCCCTCAGGAAAATGGTGAAGAAGATTGAGATAAGCCAGCACGCCAAGTATACTTCCTTCTTCTGTGGCAAAACCAAGATGAAAAGACGAGCTGTGGGGATCTGGCATTGTGGCTCCTGCATGAAAACCATCGCTGGTGGCACCTGGACCTACAATACCACTTCTGCCTTCACAGTAAAGTCTGCCATCAGAAGACTGAAGGAGTTGAAAGACCAGTAGATGCTCCACCATTTGAAAGGTTGCTAGCCTATAATAAATGGGTTAGTTTATGTAACAAAATTACTTTCGCTTGTTGTTAAATTTATTAATTAGATCTTCCAATTTATGTTGCATTAGTTTTGCTTTCTCAAAGGACTTGGAAATTAAAAATACCTCTGATTTTTATTGGTAAAAAAAAAGAAATGCAGAGCTTCAAAAGCAAGTACAGTATATATCTTTTTTTGACTAGTGGGCAGTTTGTCTTTTTCATTCTAAGAAGACATGAATTAATTAATGGTTTTGAGATTTCATTCCACTAAATATATCCAAATTTATTTTAAGATTAGGACAGTATATTAAAGCAGCATAAAAGTTGACAAAATAATTCTGCCATTCCCCAATTTTAAACTATCAAAATGATTTTCATGATCTAGTGAGTTATAACATGGAAAGAATAACTATAAACTGAATAGGTATTAATGGGAGATAAGAAGAAAAGGTAATACCATGATAAGACTATAAAACTATATATTTCAAACTATTTCCCTGTGGGAGTTATATTGTTTAGAATATGATTATGAGCAATTCTAACCTTTTCTTTTCCATGAGAATTTTGTTGTGGCATGTGTTCATACATATATACATAATTGACATGTGTAAGTTGCTGAGAAGTATACAGTTGACCACACACAGTTCACGGACATGGGGCTAATTCATCCAAAATGACCATCTCTGGTGGTAACTTGGTCTTGTGAACTATCTATCAAAAGAATGTGGTAATTCACTACCACTTACTAGTTACGTGATCTTGGACACATTTACTTAGAACCTCTAAGCCTGTTTCACATCTATTAAAGACCTGCAATCATAACTTAACTCTTAAGGTAGTTGTGAGGAGTTAGTAAAAATAATATAGGCATTATGACTAGTATAATGCCTGGCAAACATAAGCATTCCCTAAATGTTTGTTATTATGAATCTTTTCTTCCACAGTTTTTATTCAGCGTTTGTATATGCCACACAGTACTCTAAGGTCTGGGTATACAACAATGAATAAAACAGGTGAATGGGAATGTAAAAAGTATACACATAACCAAGATTATGTAAGTATTAGGAGAAAAATAGGGCAGAGAAGAGAAGTAGGAAGTACATTGAGGTAGAGGTTGTAATTTTGAATAGTTTGCCTAAAGAAGGCATCACTGAAATGATGATATTTTAGTAAAGACCTAAAAGAGGTGAGGGAATAAGCATGGGATATCTGGGAGAGGAACATTCCAAGGGGGGAGGGTTGGCCCAATACAAAGGCCCTGAGGTGGGAACAATAAGGAATCTATATGGAGTGAGCAAGGGTAGAAGATTAAGGGAGGAGTTAGAGAAGTAATGTGGGCCAGATGGTGTGGACCTAGAAGGAGGCTGCTAAGCCTTTGACTTTTTCTTTGAGAGATTTAGGAAGCCATTGGAGGGTTTTGAGTAGAGATGTGACCTAATCTGACCTATGAGTCACAGGATCACTCTGGCTGTTGTCTTGAGACAAGCCGGAAGGGATATACGTTCGAAGGCTATTGTCAATTTAGGTGAGAGATGGTGCCTTGGAGGTGATGATAGCAGTGGAGGTTGTAAACTGTGTTGGATAATTGATATATATTGTGAATGTTAAGAAAACAGATTGTGTTAGAGGATGAGGTTTAGAGTATGAAAGAAGGGTCAAAGATGCCCCAGGGTGTGGGGCCTGAGCAACTAAAGAGTGGCATTCCTGAGAAGAAAAAAAAAATTGAAAGTGTGTATGAGCAGGGGACGATTAGAATTTCAATTTGGCATATGTTATGTTAGTGAATTTTATGACACATTCATAGCTAATGTGTTTTTTTTTTTTAAGATTTTATTTATTTATTTGACAGAGAGGCACTCAGGTGCCCCTTATGACACATTCAAATGCAGTTATGGAAATATAGTTGGATTAACTATACTGGAATTCAATAGAAAGATCTGGACTGGTAGTAAAAATTTTAAGAGTCGTAGGCATGGGGGTGCCTGGGTGGCTCAGTGGGTTAAAGCCTCTGCCTTCGACTCAGGTCGTGATCTCAGGGTCCTGGGATCGAGCCCCACATCAGGCTCTCTGCTCGGCATGGAGCCTGCTTCCCCCTCTCTGTCTGCCTCTCTGCCTACTTGTGATCTCTCTCTCTCTCTTTCTCTCTCTCTCTCTCTCTCTGTCAAATAAATAAATCTTTAAAAAAAAAAAAAGAGTCTTAGGCATGTAGATATTTCTAAAGTCATGAGACTGACTGAGATGTCCAAGGAAGTGAAGTGCAAAAGTAGAAACAATGAACCAGCAATGAAAATTGAGGGTGAATATAGTGAGATAGGAAACAAACAAAACAAAATAAAAAACAAGA
>CM052797.1:75794977-75876173 GCA_028533885.1 Nasua narica
TACAGTTCTATCAGAGTCTAAAATAAAGGTGTCACCAGGGCTGTATGTCCTTCGGAGACATCAGAAAGCAGAAGCTGCTTTCTCCAGCTTCTAGGGCATTCCTACGTTCCTTGGCTTGTGGCCCCTTCCTCAGTCTTTAAAGCTAGCAGCATAGCATGCTCTCTGTTCTCTGGTTCAGTTCTTAGATTTTCCCTGACTGGGATCTCCCTGCCTCCTTCTCCCCTTGTGATCACATTGGGTCCATCTGAGAATGGACCAAATGAGAATAATCCATCATTTTGAGATGTTCAAACTTATATCTTGCAAAATCTTTTTCTTCCATGGAAATTAGTGTTTTGATGTTCTTTTATTTACCCTGCTGGTTAAGGAGGGTTCTCTGTCTTAAATGGTTCAATGCCAAACACAAGACACCTGACACTGGAACAATGAGATGGACTGCAGTTTCCTGGTCATATATATATTCAGAGCTGAGGACACTGCATATCATGCAGGGGGTTGCATATAATGTAGGAGCTGCCCTTGAGAATAGAGCGAACAAGGGGGAGGGCTGTGAGAGGCAAGATTTAGGGTTGGGTTCCCATGAGAGCATGATTCTCATCAGAGAATAGAATTGCCTTGTTTGAATTACTTTGTCGACTCCAGAGAACTGAAACCTACTACACAGAGATAAGCAGGCACTGTGCCTGGTACCCGTATCAGGAGGGTTGTTTAGCTAGGAACTTTACCTGTAGGAGCTGAGTGGGTAGGAGACTTGGCAGTTAGGCCATTTGAAGCCTTCCCAATATTATTAGGTCTCAAGGCAGTACCTAATACAAAATCTTAATCTTGGGCCTTACATCATAGGTAACATATTCTCAGATTCTGGGGATTAGGATGTGGGCATTTTTGGAAGTCATTATTCAAAATACCACAACAAATAATTGAGTTTTGCTGGATACTAAATTTACAGTTTTAAGAGAAAAATGGATGGAGATGAATTTAGGAGAGTTGCTAGAACTCAGGCTGTATCTACTGAAGATACAAAGCTGAAGTCCTTATAATTCTATCCTGATAATGATGGTGATGATAATAATAGCAACTAAAAGATCAGCTTATATTTATGGGGCACCTTGGTGGCTCAGTCATTTGTGCCTCCAACTCTTGATTTTGGCTTGGGTCATGATATCAGGGTCCTAGGATTGAGCTCCAAGTTGGGCTCTGCACTCGGCATGAAGTCCGCTTGAGATTCTCTCCTTCTCCCTCTGCCCCTTCCCTGACTCATGCTTTCTCTCTAAATAAATAATAAAATCTTAAAAAATTAAAATATCAGCTTACATGTGGAGGACACATATCACATGTTGTACACTATGCTAAGGGCTTGACCTATATTTGCTAATTATCATTGGAAAACTGTGAGGTATATCTCCACTTTACAGATAGAGGCTTGGAGATTATATAACTTACTCAAGATCATATAGTACTAAAGTGATAAGCCACAGCTCTGACCCAGATAGTTAACATCAATATATTATAGTATCATGCCATAGAGTTAGCTCTTGATCACACTACTGATGGGGGAAGGGTACATGATTCAAGGGTCCTGGAGTAGGGCACGACATGAATAGACATCAAAGTTTGTAAGCTTGGTAGGAATCATCTATGTGTGGAGAGGAATGGTTTAGGGGCCAGTTGGTGAAAGGTGCTAAGTTGTGGAGGATACTCCTGGCCAGCATTCTTCCCTAAAATGATCAGTCTTGTTCTCTGATTCTCACCTGAAACAAAGGATTTATTCATTTATTTATTTATCTATCTATTTAAAGATTTTATTTATTTGACAGAGAGCAAGAGAGAGATCACAAGTAGGCAGAGGCAGGCAGAGAGAGGGGGAAGCAGGTCCCTGCTGAGCAGAGAACCCAATGCGGGGCTTGATCCCAGGACCCTGAGATCATGACCTGAGCTGAAGGCAGAGGCTTTAAACCACTGAGCCACCCAGGCACCCCTGAAACAAAGGATTTAGTCTAGATTTGGAACATTTGATGGTCAATTTTTCTTGCTTTACCAGTAGATGCTGTTATTGTACATTAGTGGTCAGTATGCATGCACGGCGTCTTCTCTTGTGTTACTTGTCCCTATGAATGAAGCACTTTTCTGTGACTTGTATGTGAAACACAGAATTGAGGGTTGCTGAAAGCTTCTTTTGGCTTGTTCTCCAATGCCACACTGGGGACACAGTGTTTACTCAGCTGTTAGTGAAATGGTATTTCGTTTCCCATTCCAGTATTGTTCCCTGTGAACACAGCTTTAGGATTGGATTCCCTGTGGAGTGGGGTGAATGATAACATTCAAATCTCCCAGTCACCACTCTACACCCCTCAGGTAACTCTTAAAGGCAGAATATGTTTTGCTTAAGGGTGGAACCTGTGTAGTATGCAAATAGGAGAATGTTCAAATTGCTTCTCTCCTAGGCCTTTGGTATTTTTGTATACTATAATTGTGCAGTCACCACTTGAGAGACTACAAGGGAAACAGTGACATTGGGTGAATGAACATTTTAATACAAAAATAGAAACAATAGGCAACTCATCTCAAAATCCAGAGATCATCTTTGTTAGGAAGTTAGTTGTTATAATAGGAGTCTCAGATACATTTTCTAACTGTCAGCATATTCCATATGATATTAATAGCATTATTCTGAAAGTCAAGGTCAAATCACATTAGTTTTAACTTACTATATGCAGAGAGTATTCAAGAAAAGTAAATACTATCTTAATGGATATTTGTTCTTTTTTCTAGGATAGATTATCTTTACAATAGTAGCCTGGCATTAATTTGACTTTCTACTTTGAACTGCTGTTATTAAATCTCTTAAAACATCTTTTGTTATATGTAGTAAAACATTTAATAAACATTAAAAAAAGGACAAAATGGGAAAGAAAATATGAAATAAAATCAGTATAAGATCTAGGTCTTATACCAAGGTAAGGGAAAATGTTCCATTCAGGGGAATTCAAGTTATTTTTATAATACAATTTGCGAAATGTGTATGTGTCCCTAAGAAATTTCATATGCAGCACCAAATAAATGCTTTAGAACTGGAGGACAATGTTCATGGAAAAAAATTGAATCAACAATAAATAAATTTTAATATTTTTTTAAAGTAAGTAACCTGAAAAGGAAGGTTATGACCTATGTAAAAGTATGTATGTTAGAAATATCTTAATATGTGAACATATTTAGCTACCACTTAGCTGATATTTTTAAAATTAAAATACTCAATTTTGATTTCATGTTTTTTTTTAAAACAAAGGGGATTAAAAAATATGGTAGAAGTTAAAGCAATGAAAAGTATGCATTTGTCTATATGCTGCAGTTTGTGTCTCGGTACTCTAATGAAAGTTAACAAAAATATTAAAAGAACAATAAGCACAAGGAAGGAATAAGGGCTTGCAACACAGCAACCAACCAATGGCCATTAAGAGACCATGTTTGGCTTCTCTGCAACTGGCTTGGCCTGAATGAATTTCAGAATTGCACTTTTATCATGGTGCCATTTTTATAAAGGCAAAAGTTGCATAACTTGACATCCAAAAGTAAGTGAATGTAACAATGTTTTTTTTTCTTTTTTTTAACTTAATTTTATTTTTTCAGTGTTCCAACATTCATTGTTTATGCACCACACCCAGTGCTCCATGCAATACGTGCCCTCCCCATTGCCCACCATGAGGCTCACCCATCCCTCCACCCCCTTCCCCTCCAAAACCCTCAGTTTGTTTCTCAGAGTCCACAGTCTCTCATGGTTTACCTCCCCCTCCAATTTCCCCCAATTCACTTTTCCTTTCTTTCTCCCAATGTCCTCCATGTTATTCTTTATGCTCCACAAGTAAGTGAAGCCATATGATAAATGACTTTCTCTGCTTGAATTATTTTACTCAGCATAATCTCCTCCAGTTCTGTCCATGTTGATACAAAAGTTGGGTATCCATCCTTTCTGATGGAGGCATAATATTCCATTGCAGATATGGGACATATATTCTTTATCTATTCATCTGTTGAAGGGCATCTTGGTTCTTTCCACAGATTGGCGATTGTGGCCATTGCTGCTATGAACATTGGGGTACATGTGGCCTTTCTTTTCACTGAATCTGTATCTTTGGGGTAAATACCCAGTAGTGCAATTGCAGGGTCTTAGGGTAGTTCTATTTTTAATTTCTTGAGGAATCTCCACACTGTTTTCCAAAGTGACTGCACCAACTTGCAACAATGTTTTATATGTGAACACACCCTCAGTTTCATTATATTCATGAAAAGAAGAGAAAGAACACTGGGCTAAAAATGTGGCAGCTCTTATTTATAAGTGTTTTGACTATGGAAAAAATATAGCAGACAGGATTTAAGGTCACTGACATGATTCCCAACTCCTGGTCTGTGTGGGTCCCTCCCCTTGAATGTGGATGGGATCTGTGACTTGCTTCTAATCAACAGCATACACAAATGTGGTGGGATACGTGTGATTATGTTATATAATATGTAGCACTGGTCTTGCTGGAGTCACCCTCTCCTTTGTTAATTATGAGGAAGAAAGTCACCATGTTGTGTGTTGCCTATGTTGAAAGACCCAGGTAGGAAGGAGCTAAGGGTGGCTGTTAGAAGCTGAGGGTGGTCTCTGGTCAACAGCCTGCAAGACTAAAACCCTCAGTCCAACAACTGCGAGAAACTGAATTCTGCAAAAAGTGGATCACTGACTGGTTGAGTCACATGTGTGACACCACAGCACCTCTCAACACCTTGATCTCAGCTGGTGCGACTCAACCCAGAGGACCCAGATTAGACATGCCCAGACCCTGACCCCTAGAAATGGAATAAATGTGTGTCATTTTAACCTGTTAAGTTGGTTAAACCCAATATATGTTTATATTTATATCCACATCATGTCTATATCTCTGTGAGTATCTACAGCTCAGAGGTACCCGCATTAGTGAAGGCTTTCCAGACAAGCAGGGCCAGCAGGATGTGCGTATGTTCACATATACATCTTGTATGTGTGTGTCTATCTAAGGAGATTGATGGATTGATGTGCCTTAAGGAATTGAATCTCGTGATTATGGAGGCTTAGTGACTCTAAAAATCTCATGAGGTAGGCCAACAGGCTGGAGACTAAGGAAGAGTTATAGTTTGAGTTCAAAGGCAGTTTCCTAGCAGAATTCTTTCTTGTTCAGAAAGGTCAGTATTTGTTCAGCTAAGGCCTTCATCTGATAGAAAGGGGCCCACTCACATTATGGAGGGCCATCTGCTTTACTCAAAAATCCACCGACTTTAATCTCATCCAAAGAATACTCCGAGAAACATCCAGAATAATACTTGACCAAATACATGAGCACCACAGCCCAGCCAAGTTGACGCCTAGAATTAACTATCACAGCATGCAAGAGAGAATCTGTTGAAAGGAATATAACCTTAAAACTTCTCTGCATATATGCTATGTACATAAAACAGCTATGTGAATGAATGGAAAATCGGAGCCTACAAATTAAGATAGTTCCAAAGAATGCTATACACTCCATCTAACATGAGTAAAAGTGATATTTCTATCAAATATAAATTGAAATAAGTGTTTCATGTAAGCCTCCACTTGTAGATTAATGAAGTAATGGAAGGATATTGGAAGACAGTGGTATAAAACAGCAATGTCAACTGGAAAGAAACAGGTAATAAAAATGTCTTTAAATGGAATAAAAAGAATAATAAAAATCTGCAATGTGATCAATTTATAGATTGAGCTGATTACAAAACATTTTGTAATTATTAAGCAAGGGGATATTAAAAGTAAAACCAGGATTGTATATAATTAGTACTAGGACCCAAACTCTCTCTCTTCATGTGTAGTCTGGGATGAAAATTCTGCCATCCTCTGACTACCTTGCTTTTTTAAGAACCAGTTTAATACAGTTCAGAAGTGTGTGGATCTTGCTGCATTGGAAATTGGCCTTTGGAAATAAGTTTTTGCTATTCTATAGGCAAGGGATGATGCTTCAGGAATTGTGTTGATACCAGCAATGTTATTCAGTGGTAGCTCTTTGATTACTACTCTGTTCAGGATAGTTTTCTGATGTTCTAAGACCTGGGTCTGTGCAGTAGCTGGGGCTTTATAGCTCCATATTCTCTGTTTCTAGCAGCTGCTTTTGAGGAGTAGGGAAAGGTGCAAGCTGCCCATTTACTTTTCATATTAGTACCAATTCTTGCCAAGGGTTCCGTTGCTTTTGGTCAACCTAGGGGATGCCAACTTGTAGTTGCATTGGCTTTTCAGTACCTGCATGGAATGCCTCATGTTTGGTCCTTCCTCAGCTTTATAGTGGCTTGTCCTCACAAGTCTGCTTTCTCTTCTAGGTCATTTGCCTTTTACTTTCATGTGTTGTATGGCTGTGCTGTGGGGAGATATGCTCCTATCTCATTCTGGAATCCAATGAGAGGGAGACATCTTTTGGATCACCAAAATACAAGGAAAGTCTTATTATAAGTTTTTTATTCTATGAAATGATCCAATGGTTGGAACTTGAAAATCAGTGAATTTGAAATAAATATATATTCCAATAACTTTCCTAAATAAAAAAAACTTACAACTGGCTTTAATGAAAGCATTCTTGCTCTATAATATTTTCCTTTTAAAACCTTTAATAATTACACATTGCCTATTACTGAGATATGGTGTGAACTTTGTACAATGGTCCTTACTCCTGTTGTTTCTGGAATGCTCTTTTCCCATTCTTTCATCTCTTCCAATGTATGCATGCCTGTGCATGCCTGCTCCTCTCTCATACACACACACACACACACACCCCAACACACACAGTCACTCCCTCTTTCTTTCCTTCCTTTGTCTCCTGAGGGTGCCACTATCCTTTAAGGCCCATTTCTTTTTCCAGTTTCTCTGTGAAGCTTTTTCAGATTTCCTTAGGTAACTGTTACTCTACTTTTCTTTCTTTTCTCTTTTTTTTTTAAACTTATAGCATCTTTATGTGTGTTAGAAGCTAAGAACAACCAAAAAGTATTTCTAAATTTAAGGGAATAATCCAAATAGAAGTCATCCATCAATAGAATGCTATTCTGCAATAAAAAGTCACACTATTGATGCACACATCAACCCAGGGGAACCTCAAGGACAGGATGCTGAGGGAAGGTCTGCACTCTCAAAGATTACAGAGGCTGCCCTCTGTTTTTCCTTCAACCTTCATAAATTGGTTTGTTCTTCTCTTATGGTGCTTCTCTTAGTCTTTACTTATATTGGTTATTTGTTGTCTTTATTAGATCATAAGCTATTTGGAGGCAGGAATTGGGCTTATGATCCTTATATTAGTTAGGCTCTGGATCAATGCCTTGCCCATAATAGATAAGTCAGTAAATGGTTATTGGATTAAAATGAATGAACTCCTTTTAGCCATGGCAGAGGACTTGCCAACAATGATCTGATGTTCTCTCAAAAAGGATATCCAGTATATTTGACCATGTAGTCTTCACTCGTATGTGGTAAAATGAGAAAATAAAGGTAAGATAATGAGTTTTCAATAAAGCTAAATTTATTCAACTTATAGGAAAGCATTTTGTGTTGCTTTCATGCCTGTTGAGAATTAAAATTTCTTTCTTTCATGGCAGTTGGAGGTGCTAGTTTGTCAGAAGAATAAAGCTTTATAAATCATGTATTAGTCTCTCCTATTTTTTATTTGGTTTTTATTTTTTATTGGTCAGTGATATCTGAAGTTTTAGGAACTTGTGATCTAGAGTGTTTGTATATTACAAGATAAACCAACAAAAGGGTTGAAGGACTCTGGTGAAACTAGATACGGTGAAAAAACAATGAACTAAAGTATAGGACAAGTAGTGTCAGAATTAGCTCACAATTAGTGACCTCACAATTAGTCATGTGACATTTGTCGCAGCCCGGCATAGTTAAGATAGACACAATTATGATTAACGTTCAAGGTAGTTGTGAGACCCAAGTAGGTAATCAAGTTATATGATATTTTTGTTGTTTTTAGTGTAGTCTACAAAGAAGGGATTGTGTTATTTATTGACAGTACTTCTTTGTAATCTTTAGTGTCAACTGTACTTCCTTTAGTGCCCTCTATAACCCTGAGAACCCTATGTCTTTCCTAGGATCCGACTTACAAATTGTTGGGGCACCTGGGGTGGCTCAGTCGGGTAAGCATCTGCCTTCAGCTCAGGTCATGATCACAGGGTCCTGGGATTGAGCCCTGCATTTGGCTCCCTGTTCAGTGGGGAGTCTGCTTCTCCCTCTCCTTCTGCCCTTCCCAACAACTCGTGCTGACTTTCTCTCTCTCTCTCTCTATCTCTCTCTCTCAAAGAAAGAAATAAAATCTTAAGAAAAAAAGAATTCCAAACCGTTATCCTTCTGGTGATGTTGATTTGATTACATATTATATATTGTCCAGCAGGATTTTTATTGTCAGTTTAAAATGAAATAACAGCATTAGCATTGGAATGCCAGTGGTAGGTATTTGTATAACTGATTCCAGTTGAGAAGATATATGGACATTATTTCATATTTTGGTATGCTCAAGTAGGGTGAGAGGTGAACTTTAAGTCTGAAGCTTCCTTATGAGGATATTCTATATCAAGGATTATTTCTGTAATGCAAAAGTGTCCTTCACTTTGCATGAATCACATTGAATTAAATGAAAGTGATTGTATTAATTCCTTAAGTGATTGCACATCCATTCTGTGAAGACATGTTGCCTAAATACTTCTCCAGAGTGGAGTAGGGTTAGAGCTGGAAGTGTGAAATTGGCCACTTATTCCTCGCTCTTCTGTCATTGTCATTTAAAAAAATGTATTTCATAGGCCACACACAGACTTTAGAGTTGATGAAATCTGTCTCTTGTCTCCTTTGTCTTCCCTTAATGTCTGAATGTAGTTTCCTATAAGCATTAATTATTACCACACACAGAGATCTATTTATTTATTTACTTATCTATTTATTTATTTATTTGCCTACCTACCTACTTACCTACCTATTTATCTCCTTCCCTCCCAGGCCCCTGTGGTCTGCGCTGCTCTCTGGCTTTGTACAGACTGCTAATGTGGCACTACCCCCTCCCTGGTCTTTGCTCCCAGAAAGTGAGCCCACAGGTTCCTGAATGCTTTACTTCTGATCTAGTAAAACCACACTCTTTAGGGCAGTTGATCTCAGCTAGGTGTTTGGAAAAGGGCAGTAAAATAAATTCATACTAAGATGCCATTGCTAATAGCTGACAATAGCTGAAGCATCTCAAGTTCTATTTGTAAGACCAAAAACTAGACTGGCCAATATTGGGCTCACAGGAAAGATTTTGATAGGATCTTTCCTGAACCCTTTGAAGTCATCCACCAGAGACTAAATTAATCCTACTCGAGATATAGTCTTTCCTCCTGAATTAAGATTTGAATTGATCACTGAACAATGAAGTGACTGTTCTGAAACTAAAGCAAACCTTGTTTGTAGAAGATCCTTAAACTGGAAGATTAATGGAAAGCCAATCTAATCTACCAGTAAAGGACTAAATGAGAACCCTTGCTGGAATTAAAAACAGTAGTTTGACGTGGGGTCCTGGTCTCCGTCCATTTAAAATACGTAATAGATCAAAGGAACAGAAATGGGATGAAGGATAGGGAATTGATGGTTTTGAATGTTTCAAGTCCTTCATTATTATTTATCAAGCATTTATGGAACACATAGTAGAACACTAGGGTTTCAAAAATGAAAGACCCAGTCCCTGAACTAAGAAAGCTTACTCTCTAGGGTGTAGGTCTGCAACTAGATATTTACTTTGTAAATATGTGATACATGCTATGATAAAAGTAAGGACAAGGTATTCTGAGAGTTCACAGTAGTTCCTAGTTTAGACTGGGAGTGGCAAGTACAGGAAAATATCCGGGAAAGCTTTTATTTGGTATGCTAACATTAACTGAGTTTTTGAGGCAGAATGAAGGTTAACTAGAGGAATAAAAAAAAGGTCTCTTCTATGGTCTTGTTCTTTATCTTAATTGGAAAGTCATTAACCCTGAATTAGTTCATTTATTTGTTTTTTAAAGTATTTTCTAAGTTTTCAAGCATATTGCAGGATAAATCAAAGGTTGAAAAAGCAACTGGAGCAAAACATAAAGAGCATTCATATTCCTCTTGAATGTGCATTTTGGTAATTATAGGCTCAATTACTCATGTGTACATTTCTACCAGTACCACAAATGATGGGTAAGGAAGAGTACAGTAAGCTCAGACAGAAACTATTTAAAGTGGCTCAGCATTCATTAACTACAAAAACTCTAAAACAAGTGAGATAAATTATGAACGTGAATTCAAGACATAGGTATAGGTGTATAATACAGTATCTACTAGGCTTCTCAAACCTTTCTGGGTCCATAATAATGTGCAAAGGACTTACAGAAACTCTAGGATGAAATTTATGTTTATCTAGAGAATCACTTTTCCTGAAAGATTTAGAAAAATATAGTTAATAGATATGAAACAGTCCACGATAAGTTGAGATAATATTTGTATGATGTGTATATATCTATATACACACCCATATACAATCATATATTTCCTTTACTTCTTTGGTTTATTTGAGAATAATTTGAAAAAATCCAAAAGACTAAAATACACATGGGAATGGCAAAACTATCAGGTATTAGACAACCTTTATCTTTATTGAATCTCCTTTTCCTTCACTGTTTATTAAAATGTTCTAAGTGCTTTTAGATCCGGGGTACAAATACTGAGTCATAACTCATCTCTCACCCCTTGTAATCGCTGCAGTTTAAAGGTCTTTTAGCAAAGAACATTTCACTTACTCCCTTCAACTCTCTTTTGGCTGACATTTGCTTTTGCTTTCTCTTTTTTGTCATTTTCAGTCATCACAGAGGCTGATGGCAAAGGTATGAAAAAAAGCAAGTCTGTTCACCTGGTGTTGCTCAAAAGACTAACTTTTGGCCTAAAGTTTTCATTTTTGGGTGGATTATGACAAGCAAACTTTGACATGATCCTGAATACATCTGGGGATTTTTTTTTAACATCTGGGGATATTTAAGGAACAAAACAACAAAGCAGGGACATCCATGCCACAATCTTTGAGCCAGAAGCTACATGTTCTATTAGGCAGATTGAGAAAAGCTTTACACAGGCCCGGGGCTGAGAGCACAGTATTGTGCAGTCTTGCTTCTCTCCACGTTTGTGTTTCTCAGTGTATTGCGTTTGACTCCGATAACCATCGTCAAGTACCTTTTCTATAAAGTATGCAGAGTCAGTGCTGTCAGAGATGAGCGGTTCTTCTTGGTTGGCAACATTTTCCAATGATATCTTTCCTTTCCTATCTTGTTCTGTCTTAAAAAAAGAATAAAAATAAAGAACAGGGCATATAAATATCTACTTAATTACAAAGAATATTCTCTGCCTTCCTTCTCCTCCACACCAAATATTTATTATACAAATCAAGTGCAGAAGGATAAACCTAGGGACGCCGGGGTGGCTCAAGTTGGTTAAACATCTGCCTTTGGTACAGGTCATAATCCCAGGGTCCTGGGGTCGAGTTGGGCACCGGCTCCCTGTTCTGTGGGGAGCCTGCTTCTTCCTCTGCCTCCTACCATCCCTGCTTGTGTGCGCGCTCTCTCTCTCTGACAAATAAATAAAATGTTAAAAAAAATGGGGGGGGAGGATAAACCTAGCTGTGTATTCTCCCAAAGCAGTGCCCTCACAATGATTGTTTAAAATTACACTGGCAATGGATGAATCACTAAATTCTAGACTTGAAACTAGTGTTGCACTGTATTTTAACTAACTGGAACTTAAATAAAAACTTGAACATTAAGTCCAATGAACTTTAAGTGAGATTAAAATAATTCCACTTAATGTAGCATCATAAATTGTTAAATTTATTTCTAAGTATCATTCTAAGAAATGCAAGAATTGAGAATTGTACATTGAAAACTTTAATACATTGTTGAAAGAAATGAAAATGTAAATAAATGTAAAGATATCCCATGATATTGGATTGGAAGACAATATTCTTAAGATTGTAGTTCTCCCCAAATTAATCTATAAATTTAACACAATCCCTTTCAAAATCTTAGCTGACATTTTTTTTTGCAGAAACTGACAAGCTGGACTTAGATTCATATAGAAATTCAAGATAACCAGATAATCTTGGAAAAGAACAACAGTGTTGGAAGATTCAACTTCCGAATTTGAAAACTTACTATAGTGATAGAAGACAGTGTCAATAAATTTTCATGACTTTGCCTTAGGGTACGGTTTCTTAGATATGATACTAAAAGCACAAGCGATGAAAGGGAAATTGAAACATTGGACTTTATATATATTCAAATATATTTGCCTCAAATTATGCTATCAATAAAGTGAAAATATAGCGCAAAGAATGGGAAAATGTGAAAATCTTATCTGTTAAGGTCTAGTGTCTAGAATATATAAAGAACTCCTACAACTCAACAGGAAAAAGATAACCCAGTTTAAAAATGGGCAAAGCATTTGTATAGATACTACCTCAAAGAGAATATATGGTTCACAAATATATGAAAAGATGCTCAATATTGTTGGTCATTAGGGAAGAGCAAATTAAAACTATTAAAATGAAATAGCATTTCAAACCACTAGGATTACTAAGATTAAAAAGATAAAGTGTTGACAAAGATGTGGAGAAATTGGAATCTTCATACATTATGAAGATTATGAAATGGCTAATGCCACTTCAGAAAACAGTTTGGAATTTCTTAACAATGTTCAACCTAGATTTATCACGTAATCCAGCAGTTCCACACCTACATAATACATACCTGAGAGAAATGAAAATGTATATCCATTTAAAATCTTGAGTGTTCATATCAAAAAATGAAAACCTAAATGTCCAACTGATGAATGGATAAATAAAATTTAGTATATCTATACAGTGGAATATTATTAGGTAATAAAAAGGAATCACATACAGTTATATGCTGCAACATGGATGAACCTTGGTAACCTTAAGCTAAGTGAAAGATGAAAGTCACAGGGGCCATATATTGTATAACTCCATTGATTTGAAATCACCAGAGTAGGTAATCCATAGAAACAAAATGTAGATTAGTGGTTACCAGGGGCTAGGGGAGCTAAGAATCTGCTAATGTGTGGAAGAGTTATTTTGAGAGTGACAGAAATATTCTAAAAGTAGGTTGCAAAACTCTGTGAATCTGCTTAAAACCATTGATTTGTATACATTACAAGTGTGAGTTTCACGGTGTATGAATTATCTTAATGAAGCTGTTTTAAACCATTATATAACAGAAAAAGTTATAAAACAAAATGAGGTTAGGATAAAATTACATTTTGTTTTGTAATAGTTTTACTGTTTTGTAAGAGTTTAAGAATGTGTTTATAATTCATTTTTTCATTTTAATACTGATCCTCCTGGGGGGGGCGCTGTGAGTTTGAATGACACATGTTATGAGAAAAGGAATATGCACAAAATGGTTTACCTGTCATATTGCAAAATTTTCTTGGTTCTGTAGGTAAAGCCAACCCTGTTTTGAAAATCACTAGCCTCCATTTAAGACACGTAATTTCCTATCTCATGAATCTTTTATTCTGTCTCATCAGACTTAATACATTCTAATTTTAAAACACTATAATGGAGGTTAGTGAGCACTTTAATCTTTTATCCATAAAGACACTGAAGGCCAGAAGAATTAAACTCCCAACAGTTAAGCACAAGATCATTGACTGGATCTGGATCTAGATGCTGAATATTGTCTCAAGTCTAGGGAAAAGATCTAAATTGGAATCTCCGAGCTGTCACTTACTAACTCCCCCATTTGGAACACTCACCTAAGCACTTATGAAAGTGTGTCTGTACAAAGAAAGTACAGATACTGGTTGACGTTGTTAGAGAACTCTAAATCTTTTAAAAGGAGAATTATAACATTAAATTGCCAAAATGACCTATACTTATCATGTTAATACACCATTAGATACCAATTTTTCCTAATTTGTTTAAATCCTAGTACTATCACTTTTTAGCTGATCTTTTTTTATTTTAGGAAATGATAATTTGTCATTATCACTTCATTTTATAGGTTTCTTTGGTTTATAGTAATGAGGTCATGTTATAGACGAGCCAAGACATAATGAGGTTATAAACATATTTATTTAGTCCTTAGAAGACAGCTTATTTTGAATTTAAATATCCTTAAACATCATAGATCCAACATTCACAAATTAAATTCTTAGATCCTTACTGTGAAAAGGATAGCACATCGGCCTAAAGCCTCCCTGACACAATAACACTTATTCCATCAGTGTGTGCATTTCAAGCTTTATTAGTTTAAGAAGAAAAAGCATTAACATTTATATGACAATGCCTCAACTATGAGAGGAAGAAGCAGGCTGGTTTTCTCTGACAATAAAGTCAGCACAAACTTCATTTGAAGTTTCAACATGGGCTTCATTAATAGAGCTACTTTATGATAAAGATGCATCTTTGACCCAAAAGAAATATCCTTTCCATAATTTATACACTTAAAATGAAATGTACTTTGGAAGCATGTGAAAAAAGACAAAATACATAGTGGATGGAAGTATATTAGGTACTAGAATGTTGCTGTGATGAGGCAGGAGGTACGAAGGTGAATTACTTCATTCTGAAGGCTTCTTCTTGGAGGGTTAGAAGTGTTTGTAGAACCATGACATCTTCAAGTGGTATGCCTGTGTGCGTATTCTCACATGTCCAGTAGGAAAGAAATGTGTATGTGTATGCATATGCATGCCTTTGAACATTAGGCATGCTAAATATTAAAAGTGTTAATTTTAAACATATTAAAAATGAACACACAATGAAGCATTCCAATTAAATTATACCTAGAATATATTTAGAAATTATATTTAGAAATACTCCCTATTTATGCATATCTTAGTATTCAGAGTATTTCAGAAGCCCTTATACTTTTCAAAAAAGAAAGATAATAGCAAGTGCTTACTGTGTGCACCAAAGAGGTTAGACACCAAATACTTTGAGTGTGGGATATTGCAATCAACTGTTCTGACTAGCTTAAAAGTCTTATAGCTGACACTGATTTTTAGAATTGACCACATTGGCCAATTTTCTTTATATTAGTGTTTCTATAAATAAATATTAGTAAGTTCTATCATGCAGATTTGCTTCTTTAACCTATTGCCTCTGCTTTTCTGTAGTTTCAGTTCTTTACTTGGTGCTGTTATTTTATTTTGCTTTCTTGTCTCAGCTCTCTTTGTGCTGTCATTCTAGTATTGTTTATAAGGGCATTCCCTTGTGAAGTATTTTACTAACAAGGTTCCCTAAAGCATATTTATTCTATTTTCCTCTTTTTTAAAACATCATCTTGCTTGTGTTCAACCAAACCAATATAGTTAACCAATTCTTCCAATATTCTTCATTGTCATGGAAGTAATGTTCCATTCTAGAGTTCTTAACTTACACCTCTCATTTGCTTTCCACTCACATGTACAGAGATGATAAAATTCCTACAAAGTTTGCATATTGAATAAGTGTATATTGAGAGTGGTTTCCTTGGAAACACTAAATATGTGTTTACTAAATAAAGGCTTTATATCTGCCTGATTGTCAACTAGTAGATTGACAGCTGTTTCTCTGTAGAAATTGTCAACTTATTTCAGAATGCTATGCACATTAATAGTAAAATGCACAAAAATCAGAATTGCGGGGCACCTGGGTGGCTCAGTGGGTTAAGCCTCTGCCTTTGGCTCAGGTCATGATCTCAGGGTCCTGGGATCGAGCCCCGCATCAGGCTCTCTGCTCAGCAGGGAGCCTGCTTCCCCCTCTCTCTCTGCCTGCCTCTCTGCTTACTTGTGATCTCTCTGTCTGTAAATAAATAAATAAAATATTTTTAAAAAATCAGAATTGCTTCACTAGATACAGTAATGAGGAAGAGAAAACTTAATGTGCTTCAGATAGAGTAAAGTTTTAAAACCTTAAGAATTTTACACTGGAGTATGAACTTTTTCTTGGTCTCTTCATAAGGGATTTGCATTCAGTACGAGTGATTAATGAAGGTGGCTCAGTGGGTTAAGCCTCTGCCTTCGGCTCAAGTCATGATCTCAGTGCCCTGGGATCGAGCCCCGCATCAGGCTCTCTGCTGAACAGGGAGCCTGCTTCCCCTTCTCTCTCTGCCTGCCTCTCTGCCTACTTGTGATCTCTCTGTCGGATAGATAAATGAAATATTTAAAAAAAAAAATGCTTTCCTGTTACTTATTCTCTATATTGTTACCAACGTTCATTCTTCCTTCCTTCCTTCCTTCCTTCCTTCCTTCCTTCCTTCCTTCCTTCCTTCCTTCCAGCTGGTATTTGTCTTTCCTTCCTTCCTTTTTCTTCTCCTCCTCCTCCTCCTTGTTTCTTCTCCCTCCTTCTCTTTTCTTCCTCTTCCTCTTCTTCTTCCTCTTCCTCTTCTTTTTCCTCCTCCTCTTCTTCTTCTCCTCCTTCTTCTTCTCCTCCTTCTCCTTCTTCCCCTTCCTCTCCTCCTCCTTCTTCTCCTCCTTCTTCTTCCCTTTCTCCTTCTTCCCCTTCTTCCTCTTCTCCTTCTTTCCCTTCTCTCCCCCTCCCCCACCCCTCCTCCTTCTCCTTCTCCTTTCTTCTTCTTCTTCTTCTTCTTCTTCTTCTTCTTCTTCTTCTCCTTCTCCTTCTCTTCCTCCTCCTCCTCTTCCTCCTCCTCCTCCTCATTTCTTCCCCTTCCTCTCCTCCTCCTTCTTCTTCCCTTTCTCCTTCTTCCCCTTCCCCTTCTTCCCCTTCCTCCCCTTCTCCCCCTTCCCCTTCTTCTCCTTATCCTTCTTCTTCCCCTTCTTCTCCCCCTGCCCCTCCTCCTCCTCCTTCCTCCTTCTCCTTCTCCTTCTTCTACAATAGCCACCCTCACAGGTATGAGGTGGTATCTCACTGTGGCTTTGGTTTGCATTTCCCTGATGGTTAGTGATGTTGAGTACTTTTCAAGTACTTATTGGCCATCTGTATATCTTCTTTGAAAAACTGTTTATTCAGATCCTCTGCCCATTTTTTAGTTAGATGCTTGTTTTTTGGTTATTGAGTTGTATGAGTTCTTTATGTACTTTGGATATTAGCCCCTTAACAGATATGTGATCTGTGAATATTTTCTCCCATTTAGTACGTTGTCTTTTCATTTTGTTGTTGGTTTCCTTTGCTGTGCAGAAGCTTTTTAGTTTGATGTAGTCCCATTTGTTTATTTTCACTTTTGTTGCCTTTTCTTTGGTGTCAAATCCAAAAAATCATTGACAAGACTGATGTCAAGGAATGAGGCACAAAGATAGTGCCCTCCCTCCAAGATCTCTGGAAAAAATTACACTTGGCCCTTAGATGTGTGTTTAATTAGAAGCCTGCCCCTAAGGCAGCCGCTGTGACGATAAGCTAATAGGTCCCTTTCACAGAAAAATTCAGCATTACAGTCCACTGCTTCTCAGCTCTGGGAGGTAGTTAGTTAGGAATGCCTTCTCCATTTGTTATGGCCCTGTGACACATATGAGTGTAAACCCTGCTGGCCACCAGAGCCAGCCATTCAACGGGTATCCCTTGGGTGGCAGCTGTAGAAACCAGGGCACCAGAAGTTTGTACAAGCTCCTTTCCAGGAGATACTTGTGACCTGGAGTGAAGCAGAGGTAGAGAACAAAGAAGGTACCTGCTGGTCTCTGTCCTTGGAGAATATTTCTGTAGGCCCCTAGATATGTGTTAAGTTAGATGCCTTGTTCCTCAGGGCTGAGCTTTAAGATAAGCAAACAAGGCCTCTTTCATAGAAAGGCAGTATGGTTCAGTCAGCTGCCTCTGCACTGGGCTTTGGGAACTAGCCAGGTGAGCTTGTGGCCCTTCAAGAATTGTTTCTCAGGTAACTACAACTTTGTGGGTCTCATGGATGCAAGCTTTCAAAGCCAGGTATTTTGGGTCTCATTTCTCAGGCCCAGATCTCAAAAGTTGGGGTTTCAGACATGGGGTTTAAACCCTTCACTTTTCCCAGAGCAGCTTGGAATTTTGAGTTCCCTCCAAATAGTGGGTTGTCACACTAGACTGGGGTTTACAGTGAGGTAGTCTCTGCCTCTGCTACTCACGTTGATGTAGGTTTTTTTTTTTTTTTACTCACCTAATATATACGAATTGCTCAGCTACTTTTGGGATTTCTTTCAGAGGAAATTTTTCCTTTTGTAGCTATAATTCCAGTGTGTTCATGGGAGGAGATCAGTTCAAGATCCTCCTACATTGCCAGGGGTTTCTTTCAGAGGAAATTGTTCCTTTTGTAGCTATAATTCCAGTGTGTTCATGGGAGGAGATCAGTTCAAGATCCTTCTACATTGCCCTCTTGAAATGGAACCCACATTAGTCTGGGTTGTCTGTTAGGTCTAACTGGAGTGAGACATTATGTGGAACTGTGGTCTGGGGGTGAATCTGGGAGGGAGATTACCAGTGCTTCTGAGAACCCCTCCCAGAACCATCCAAGTAGAAAGGATAGTAAACCTGTGGCCAGAAGGGTTGACGTTCTGGGCTTCCATATCCATGGGAATTTGTATGAATTCCACTGGAACTGAAGAATTCTGTGGGAAAGATTCCGCTTAAATCCAGTCATCCCTGCATCCAGACCCTGGCCCCAAACCCCCATAACAGGCTTGCCTTACTTACTTAGGCTTGGGTTTTCCATTCTTCTGAAAATCCTTCAAGATGATCACAGTTTAGTAGCATTGAGATGATGGGTAATGGCTTAAAGGAGGGATTTGGCAGGGCTGGCAAATCTTCTGCCTTAACAGACCACTTCTTAAATAACCTGTCTTCACAGAAGTTTTCCCTTAGGTTCCACAGATCAAGTGACCTTGATTCTAATGGTAGGCAGATATCCAGGAAGCCTGGTGGTCTCATCCCTAATTCAGTCCTTTCTTGTTCTATACCTATTCTTGTTGACACCAACAAGAGCAAGGCCAGATCAAATCATCAGTTTCATGTTTGAAAAATGGCAACAACAATATATAGGATTTGGTTTATCTCCCTTTTAGTTTGATTTACTCTTATACCTACACTCAATGAAGAAGATAGGCATAAAATATACTTCAAGAGTATAAGATCTCAGTATTTCTTGAAGTTTACATATCCAGAGTTTGGTGGTCCCTGAAGCTTATGCAGAGTGAGGTATCTGCCAGACCAGTTCAATTTGATGTCTTTTATACTATTTGAGGTCAGAGTGGAGTATGCACAACTTGTTTCTACCTATTACCATTTAAGAGAATTCAGGTGTGTTGTTCCAAGCTCTATTTCTTACTACATTATCAGACCTACACAAGATTTAGTGCAGCCAGCCTAGCTATGGCTCATCATACATGAGGACTGCCTTGGACCAGTCTTTGGAAGGTGGGGTCAAAAGAATTGCTTTGAAATAAATTAGGAATACTTCTGGAGCTGGGTTGATCAGTTGTACTGAAAACATCATACTTGAACTATGTTGAAGATGAAGGGATTCTTGATAAGGTCAGGAAAGGAAGAAATCTGAAAGGCAACCAAATGAGCAACGAGGAGCCCTGTGTTAGGAGGAGGGGTTGTTGCTTGTTTTTAGGCTCAAGATTTTTACCCACACCCATTCTGGATATGATGTTCAAGTGCTCCTCCAAATTTCATCCATACTTCTGGTGATTTCTTATCCAGAATAGCTAGGAAAACAGTGTCCACTCCTTTCAGTTGTAGTATTGTAAAGAGAAGGGAAGCATCTCTTGTACTTTTATAAATACACTTTTATTAAGAAGGTTGGGTCAGGATGGGTTCTGTGATCAGCATCATTTAAGTTTTGCCAGTTTCATTATATTTATAAAATATGCAATGCATTAGTAATGCCATAATACTTATATTTGCTACATCATATGCATATGTTCTTTATCATTGTTTCAACCATATACCATGCATGTTTTCTTTAAATGAATTATTTATTTTATATAAATTTATACTTTAAAGAATAAAATAAAAGTATACACATACACATATGCATGTAACTACACGTGTACACAAAGCATACCAGGACATAACAAGAATTAAGAGGACACGGTGATCTTTTTTTTTAATTAATTATTTTTATTATGTTCACTTAGCCAACATATAGCACATCATTAGTTTTTGATATAGTGTTCAACAATTCATTAGTTTCATATAACACCCAATGCTCATCACAACATATGCGCTCCTTAATGCCCATCACCTGGTTACCCCATTCCTCCACCACCCTCCTTTCTGTAACCTTGGTTTATTTCCTGGAGTCCAGAGTCTCTCACAACTTATCTCCTTGTCTGATTTTTTCCCATTCAATTTTCCCTCCTTCCCCTATGGTTCTCTATACTATTCCTTGTATTCTACATATGAACGAAATTATATGATAACTTGTCTTTCTTTTTTAAACTTATTTCACATAGTATAATCCCCTCCAGTTCATCTATGTCGATGCAAATGGTGGGTATTCATCCTTCTGATGGCTGAGTAACATTCCATTGTATATATGAACCACATCTTCTTTATCCATTCATCTGTTGAAGGGCATCTTGGATCTTTCCACAGTGTGGCTATTGTGGGCATTGCTGCTCTGAATATTGGGGTGCATATGCCCCTTCTTTTCACTACATCTGTATTTTTGAGGTGAATATGTAGTAGTGTAATTGGGGTCATAGGGTAGCTCTATTTTTAACAGCTTGAAGAACCTCCATACTGTTTTCCCGATTGGCCATACCAGCTTGCGTTCCTACCACCAGTGTAAGAAGGTTCCTCTTTCTCCACATCCTTGCCAACGTTTGTTTCCTGTCTTGTTAATTTTTGACATTCTAACTGGTGTAATGTGGTATCTCATTTGTTTTGACTTGTATTTCCCTGATAGCTAGTGATGTTGAACATTTTTTCATGTGTCTGTTAGCTATTTGTATGTCTTCTTTGGAGAAAAGGACACAGCAATCTTAAAGTCATTTACTATACCTTGAAATATAATAAATTTATTTTCTTACAGTTTTGGGTTAATGGGAATCTACATTTATGAAAAACTTTTTATGCATTATTTAAGTTATATTTTTTATTTTCTTAACAAATGAAATGATGGCCATTAGAAGGTAGGAATGATTAGAAAGAAATGAGCATAACTTAGTAAATGAGGAGGTAGAAAATACAGGCTTTCTTGTAGCTGAAATGATGAAAAGTATATTTAAAAATTATTTTCAAGTGGTCTTTGCTCTTTTGTTACTTGCCATTTACCTCCTTCTCAGCTATAGTGCTTCTGATTTTTTTTTTTCTTTTTAGTGCTTCTGATTTTTTATTGCACTTTTTTTTAGGTGGAAAACTTTTGGTCGCTGGGGTAAAAAGATTCCTATTATTGTAGATAGTATTAAAATGGATTATCATAATCCTTGTCTTTATTAGAGGTATCTTTGTGGAAGCAAATGGAAATAAAAGGATTTGGCATTTGTAGAAACCAAATACCTGAAATGACTAACAAATTCTACTGTTTGCAAACCTGAACTAAAGCTGAAACCAATCTTCTTCTTTTTTTTTGGCTCAACTATTCCCCTCTACTTAAAATTTCTTGCATTCTTTTTTTTTATGAACTGGATTATAAGATTCTTCATCTCTGAATTGGTACTCTCCCTGAGGTTTTGTAGTGAAGTCAGATTTTCTCTCAGGTACAGTCATACTTTGTGAACTATTTCAAAGAAGCAGGCATTCAAACCATGAAGACTGAGCATAGAGACTGAATGGATTTACTATTGTAATCAGCTAAACTCATTCAAAAAATGTCCCTTTGACATTTAACAACATATATTATTTTCCTATAAAGTAACTAAGCATAAATAATATATGGTTTAAGCGTATGACTTGATTATGTCTTACTTTTAAATAATTCAATCAATTTAGAATTCTATTTTTTTTTATTTCTAGGTCATTTTTATCTAAAAATAATACCATGTTAAAAATTGTGTCTGATTCAGTGTACTGCTAATCAATTTTCTCCTTCTATCTCTGACTCTATTTTATATGTCTCTCTGGTCTCCTGTTTTTCCACTCTTGTGTCCTTGTTAGTTTTCCTCTCCTTTACCACTGTGCTCCTCCCTTAGTAGCATTCCTAAGTCTCTTCTGTCCTGGGAGGTTCCTGAGTGTAGCTGCTCTTGACTCTACACTCAATGTACCAGATAGGCATAGAGGTGTTCTGTGAGTTGGGCTTAGGATGGAGAAGTGGGATCAGCTGGCTGTGTGTGGCCAGCCCAAGGATGCCAGCACAACTGATACAATTTGTGGCAGAGGAAGCAAAGAATGGGTAGGATAGCACCACTTGTGGTAGATTTAGGGGCAGGAATGCTGAGCACCAATTGTTTAGGAAACCATCAAGAAAGGAAGCTGAAATATCACTAAGACGAAACATGGCTGTTTAAGCCAACTTTCCACATGTAACCCTTTACATAACTGGAAAGATGTAATTTGGCCATGCTCCTGCCAAAGTAGACAGTGCCCTTAAATGGAAACGAAGAGAAAAAAGCATTCTCACAGTGCTGATACATAGGCTAAACTTTTTTTGCAACCTACTTGGTGTCTGCCAAAGTCAGAAGCTATATAGTCTGGTCTAATTCTGAGTCTGAATAACACCTGGTCTACTGTAGTTTACTTGGAATGAGTGATTTTCATAAAATTTAACCTAAAATCTAATTTCTCCAAAATGCTTCCCAGCAAGCAGTCTGTTCATACCTCTGCCAAAGAAAACTGAAGAGAAAACAAGAACTACAGAAAAACAGGAAATGCTTTGTTGAGTTGTTTTCTTTTTTTTTTTCATAATATGGATTCTCCTTAACTTAGTGGAGAAGAACTGGTGAACAAATTTGTTTTTATATACTATTTTTGTTAATGCAAAAATCAGCCACCTTCAACTCTTTAATAAAGTGAAAGAGACATTTAAGGATTATAATTTTAAAGTGACAGTAAGGTATTAGCTTTCCAAGGTGCCTGCATATATTTATGAAACCGAGAGTGAGAAAAGTCAGGTCTTGATGAGAGCTGAGAGGAGAATGTAGGTGTTGGCATTGCAGAGATCTAAGCATTCTTTGCCATAGACAGGGAATGAACAAGTGGAGGTGCACTGAAAGAAAGAGATTGCTTTCCCTTTTTCTTATTTTCTAGAACTTCCAGCTGTGGGAAGTGATGGCTGGTGTGGAGAAAAGAGGGGATGCGGCAGCAGTTGAAACAAGACCAAAAAATTCCATTTAGAGAAGGGGGTCTGCCGGAACTCTGTGTTCAACTGGCAAGTGGGAAAAAGAGAGAGAGGAACCAAACAGTGTACAAACTGTGTTTTTAATTATGATAGTACATAAAAGCAAGCATATTGTAAGTTCATCAACTTATGAACAACATTAGTCCATGAGTGTAGATGTTGGAACTGTTGAATTAATGCAAGCCACATCAGAGTTGTGAGATAAGATGAAACATGCACAGGAGAATGAACTAAAAATTCAGAACTGAGATTGGTGGTGAAAATAAAGATCTAAGGAAAATATATGTAAAGGCCACAATTTTGACATGTGATTTCAATGGATTTTAGTTTTACTTTTCAGAAAGATTTTCTGTATTTGTCAGTCAAGAGCTATGTAATGACTTCTTATTAGGTGCCAGATGTTGTTTAAAGAGATTACATTGACCCAGATTTTCTGGAGGCAATAAGTGATATATAAAGTAAAATAGTACATACAGGAGGAGCCAGGAGCTTTAATTAACATGGTTAAGAAAGATATCTCTGAGAAAGTTGACTTGAGTCATGTGGAGTCAAGTTGTGCAAAGATTCTGGAGAATAGTGTTATAACAGAGAAATAGCAAGATCAAGGGCTCTGGGAATATGGGAATGATCTTTGCCCATTAAGGGAACGAAAATAATAGTGTCACTAGAATGCAGTGAATACAGAGAAGAGATTAGAGAGGCAGGCGAGGGCCAGATTATAACAGGATTTTAAAAGCCATTGTAAAGTTTTATGCTCGTCACTATGAGATGCCATTGGTGAGTTTTTAGAAATAGAGAAAGTAGTGATATAAGCCTAAAAAGATACTGTGGAAGATGAATCACTGGGGATTAAGAGTGGGAGACCAGGAGATCAGTGAGGACATTAATGTGGTATTCCAGGTGAGAGATGAGATAGTTTACATTAGGTTATACCAACAAAAAGGATTAAAAATGACTCAATTGGGGATACACCTTGGAAGTAGAGACAGGAAGAGTTATTGATTCATTAGTGGATGGGTGTGAGAAAAAAAATAAAGTGTACTCAAGGGTCTATCCAAGTTTTTACATTTGAGTAACCGTATGAATGGTGTGCCATTTATTGAGAGAGGGAAGGTTTGAGGCTAAGTGCATTTTCCAGGCTAGAATTTAAGTTTTACTTGGACTTTATTAGTTTACAATGGTGATAACATGTAAGTAGGTAGTTTATGAATCTTGGGCAAAGGAGAATGACCAGTCTGGAGATATAACCTGAAAGATCATCAACATAAATATTATTTAAAACCATTTGATGAACACTCACCTAAGGAGACATAGTGTCTAGAAAAGAGTCAAAGCAAGTCTATGGGGTCAATCCAACCTTTAAGAGTCTGACAAGAAAGAAGGAGGGGGCACAGAATGAACTGAGAAGGTATGAGCAGGGAAGCAGTAGGAAAATCTGATGTGATTACCCAGCAGTACATGAAGATTTTCAATAAAGAGAAAGGACTCAAACATGTGAAAATGATTAAGAAGTAGAAGATGAAGATGGAGTACTAACCACTGGTGAACTACCTCTTTATCTCATGTGATCATCTCCCCAATGTGGCCCTCTCGGATCTCTCTCCATCTGTTGGTGGAGCCCTGACTCAGTAACAGAGAAGCAATTCTATCTCTAGATCAATCAGTAATTCATATTATCGGATTTTATTTAACCTTACTAATCTATTGCTTGATTGTTGGCTTGCTTCTCAGTGACTAGGGGACCATATGTCCCTGTTTGCTCAGCTAAGTCTCAGGTAATGCTTTTAAGTGCTTCATTTTATGACCAATCATGTATGATAAATTATATGGTCATCCTATCATTAATCCTGAGTCTGAAGCACCAGGGGCAAGGACTCAGTTATAGGGGAAATGTATTCTGCTTATGTGAAATGCAGAAGAGTTTTTGCTGCTTTTGGCTTGCAAAGCAGCTGAGTCCTCTGAAGACTGTAGAAATTTGGTGAAATTCCAGGTGTAAGTTGATAGTGACAGGTCTGGTCAGATCCAGTGAGACAGGCTTTTCTAAACTGTATTTCGGTGAATGGAATTGAAGGTTAAGGAAGGAATAATCTTACACTCATATTGCTCATGCACAGGCTCATGAGATACCTCATTTAAGTGTTCTCAATTTGGCTCTCGACTTGGACTAGTTTCAGTGCCTCCCAACATTTTTCATGCCATTGCCCATATTGAACATGATAGTGTATTTGCTGTTCATTGGAGTAAGTTGTACCAACTACAATATGCCTGGAGGATACAAGTACACAGTACATGAGCAACTCATTCACAATGCAGGAATGGGTCATAGCATGCTACAGGGAAATCTGCATGAGAGACTGACCCTTTAGGAGGCAGGTGAGAGAGTCTGGAACAATTTAACAAGAGTCAGGGGAAATAGCCACTGTGATGTAAGATTGAAAATGCCTGCTCACGAGAGAGCAGACAGTTTTTCAAGTGGAGCCCCACTGGATCCCATCCCAGAACTCCTTAAGAAATACATTTCAAATTAGAATTAGTGAGTGTCAACTATCACCATTATACATTTTCCATAGATTGAAAGAATACAGTAATGTTTCTAATGCTACTCTCTAAGAGAATAACTTGTATTGTTGGATTCCTACCCCTAACAAGGTAAGATATACGGAGCAGCGTAATTGAAATCTTTATGGGCTAGGTCTTCCATTCAAGTTGATGTTCATAGCTCTTGGATTCTTAAGAACAAACAAACAAAAAAACAAAAACAAACTGTTGTAGATTAACTCCAAATTGACTTTCTACCTACTTTTGAGTTTCTAAGCATTGGCCCCTATGAAGCTATTACCTCTGATAATGGTTCTATTGGCTGGGAATTGGCATATTTTCTAAATTTGGAGGCTGTGGGCCAGAGTTGCAAAAATCTTGTGTCTTACTAATGCTTTGAATTCTTCAAAGTAAGGCTCAAGAGAAATTTATTGTTGAATAATTCAACAACTTAATTCCTAAAAGACTACACTGATTCCAGTGAAACAGCCAAAGCTTCAGCTGCTAAAAGAACCCGAACTATAACAGCTGAGACTGGATAGAATTAGAAGGTTGGGAGAGGGGTAATTGTTGAGCATTAATTAATTCACAGAACCAAGATATTTTGACTTTGGGCATCATTTGGGCCTTTAAATTTGGGCCTTAATTTGCAAAAAGATTTAATTTTTAGATTGTTTCTCCCAGAAAATTTTGTAATGGAAGAAATTTTATATTCAAATTTTCAGCATCTTTTATACTGGAGATATTTTATGGTTGGAATCTCTTGATGTTATCATTCGATCTCACTGCAGAACCCCTTATTGGATAGTGTGGTTGGACATAATTCAAGATGGGAAATATCATAGACAGTGAACTTTTCGGCCTTTAGCATAAAGTGAATATGTTACAGAGGATTTCTGATTAACCTTTGTTCTACCTAATTCCTTCAGGGAGGTAATAGCCTTCTGCAGTGCCCATCTGCTTATGTGAGACTTCATACTGCCCATGAACCCTTGCCAGCTGACTGTTCTGTTGCTATTTCAAGACACACACTGATTTGGGATTCAGCATTAAATTATGGCAAAAGGCCCTTTCACTCAAATACATGCAACTCCTGGCATTAGGCTTTCCTTAATGTGGTTATCTCAAAGTACTTAACCTGGTATTAACCCATGGCCTTAATTACAGGATGTCGCTTTTTACTTTGGTCTGCTACTGGGTTAAACTATTCCTTCTCTTCCTTGATGTGCCCCCGTTGTCACCCAAGACCTGGCCCTGACACTGATCACACAATTGTCCTACCATGGCCTTAGCCTGTCAGTGTAACACAGGCCATCGCTTAATCTAGACTTCTTGAAGAAGGCAGTTTGACTCGGTTTGTAAAAATGCTGGCTTATAGGAATACATGGAACAAAAAAGTTGAACACAAAAAGTAAATCAATTATCTCCAAAAAGCAATATTTTTATTTCTCCCCAATAGTAAGTAGTAAAAATATTTTAAAAATTAGGGAATTTCATATTTTTGAGATCACTTATCATTTTGCAGATGTAATAATAGAACACCAGAGCTGCCATAGATTTCTCCCTTCCTGTTTTTTCCATTTCTCTTTCTGCAGAACAAGGATGCAGATCCAAATCCATCTGACTTGAGAACCTGGGCCCCAAACGTCTGTGATTCATTGCTTCTTCCTGTGCTTTATTACACATGACCAGCCTCCTCTTTCCATACCTCTTACAAATTTATTCCCAAGAGTAGGACACTGGTTTCCCTGAAACAAATGAGAATAGTAAATGCTGTCCAAATAGCAAATGCCAAGTGTCATGGAGCAAAATTTGGAGGTAAATTATGGAGCCAGGAAAACTCTAGTTACTTAAATACTATGTTTCATTTTTTTACCTTGGATCCCATGTGGGTTAAATGCAGACTTGAGTCAGCAAGATCTCGGTTTCCTTCCCAGATCTATCACTCATCATGACCTGTGGAGGGCTACTTAAACTCTTAGATCTTCAGTCTCTTCATATATAAAATGGGGAATTTGGTCTGCTTTCCATTGGCTTTTTGTGAGAATTAAATGAAATGATGCTAAGCACAATGCCAGACACTAGTAAGAGCTCAATAAATGGGAAACATTAGAGTGACACTGCGCTATGTTCTGAAAAAAATTTAGTTTAAAGTCCATTGTTGAATTTGCTTCCTTTTCTCCATCTGGGATGTTTTTGAAAGGAAAATTGTTAGATGGAGAATTAGTCTCCTTAGGGAGTAGTGCATGCTGGTGCCAATGCTTACTATAGCTAATCACCTGCTGGACTTTATGAGGGGATTAGCATTATAAAAAGGAGAGGCAAAGAAGTATCCCCCCCCCCCCCGCCCCTCACAACCAGACTCAAATGTTTGTGACTTACTTGAGGCAGCAGGTGCTCGTTTCATGTACTGAAATTCCCCTCCTTCCTTCCCTCCCTTCCTTTCATTGTGAGATATGCCATACATACAGAAATACCACAATTTAATAATCCATTTCACTTTTTATTGACCATATCCATCAGGGTTCCTTTAGAAAAGGAGCAGGACAACCATGAGTGTTTCAAAAATAAAATATTTATTATAGACATAGACTTCTCACAAATATGAGAGCAACCTGGAAAGTGAAGTTCTAGAAGGGAGAATTCAGGCATCACAGAGAGAATGTATGTCATTAAACTGCTCCCTCTTTAAACACAAATAACAAGTGTCTTTGTTATTTGTGTCTTTGTCACAAATAACAAGTCAAAACTTGAAGAGGAAACAAGAGAGGGGAACACAACTAACCACTGAAGTGGAAGGAAGGAGCTTGTGGAGAGGTGTCTGCATTGGGAGAGACCAAGCATTTGGTGGTAGACCAGAGGCCAATTTGATTAGCAGGGCCAGCAAGGGGAAAGACAAGCTGGACATTAAATGGAGAAGAGTGAGAGCAAGCTGGGAGCCATTGGGCACCTCTTCATTCTTAGTCTACTTACTACCTGATAATAACAATCTGAGAATAATGGCAGCTACTTTGCTTCTTTCTTCCAAATTTCACAGAAGTCCTTTCTTTAGCTTTTACACAAGACTATTCAGGAAAGGGGATTTGGGAAAATGTAGTTCCTGGTTTAACTAAACTGACACAACACAAACTACTACATTAATATGTGGGTTATTTTCATTTGTAGTAAGCAGAAGAGTGGTCCCTCAAATATGTCCCAGAACATGTGAATATGTTCCCTTTCATGGCAAAATGAATTAGGACTTTGTCAGATATGATGAAGGTTGAGGACCTTGAAATGGAATGATTAGTCTGGATTATCTAGATGGGCCCAAACCAAATCTCATTATTCCTTAAAAGGGGAAGAACCTCTCCAGGCTGTCAGAGGTTGAGTGTGACTATGTAAGAATGATCAAGGCAATGCCATGGTGCTGGTTTTGAAGATGGTTGAAGGAGGTCATGAGCCAAGGAAAATGGGTGGCTTCTAGAAATTATAAAAAACAAGGAAACAGATTCTCCCTACAGCCTTCAGAAAGGAATGCAGTCCTGCTGATACCTTGAGTTTAGCCCTATGATGCTTTTGTCAGACTTTTAAACTACAGAACAATAAGAAGTTAAATTTGTGTTGTTTTAAGCCACTAAGTTTGTGACAATTTGTTACAGCAGCAATTGAAAACTAATATACCAGATTCTTCTACTATGGACACTACTGTTATTCTCATGTTTGTACATGTATCTTGGGTTCATTTATACAAGGTTATATACAGTATATTTTTGAAGTATATTTCTAGAGATGGAATTTCTGGGTCCTAAGATATATTCAAATTGCATTCCGAAGTGATATTAACTCTTTATTAAAACAAAGACAGTTACCAAAATTTGCTGGGATTTTTCCTGGGTTTTCATTATGTTATTGACCATTTAGGGGATATTTACCATTTTTGTATTATTAAACCTTCTGACTCCTTCACATAATCTTTCTCTCTCTTTCCTAATGTAGGTATTCAATAGTTTTCAGTAAAATATTAAAATGTTGTAATTTTCCCTCTAGAAGAAATGCACAAATTTTGTTCTTGGCATTTTATATTTATGCTCTCTTAAGTGATCTATGAAAAATTGTAGTATATCTCCTATTGCTGGAATAAAAATAGTATTAATATATATTGATTTGGAATCCACCAATCTGTCAAAACTTATATGTATTCAAATTGCTTTTATTTTTTTATTTTTTTTTCACAGTATTGAAGTATTTTTTTTTATTAACATATAATGTATTATTTGTTTCAGGGGCACAGATCTGTGATTCATCAGTCTTACACAATTCACAGTACTCACCATAGCACATACCCTCCCTATTGTCCCTCAAGCAGCCGCTCCATCCCTCCCACCCTCCTCCCCTCCATGAACCCTCCATGAACCCTCCATGAACCCTCAGTTTGTCAAATTGTTTTTAAAAATTTTCTTCATATACCTTCATATCATCTGTGAATAATGATAGGGGCGATAGGGGATTTTTTTTTCCAATCTAATTAGAATTTGTTTTTCTTTCCTCACTGTAATGCCTAGGACCACCACTGCAGTGTTGACTGGAGTGTGTTAAGAGTAAAGTAGGCATCTGTATCTTGAACATGGCTTAAAAAAAATGATCTCAGTATTTTGCCATTAAGTACGAGGTTGGTTGTAGACTTGTGTGTTTTTATAGATATCTTTTAGCAGATTAAGTAAGTTTTTATCTTTTTTTCGTTTGCTAAGAGCATTTTTTTTCATAATTGATTCTAATTCAAAATATTGAAGTATTTTTTAGAGTAATTTTAGGTTCACAACAAAACTGAATGGAAAGTACCCATATATCTCCTCCCAACACATCCATAGCCTTCCTGTCTTTATCTATTTGGGCAGCTGTGACAAAATACCATAGACTGGGAGCCTTAAACAACAGACATTTATTTCTCAGAGTTTGGGAGCCTGAGAAGTCCAACATCAAGGTGCCGACAGATTTGCTTCATGGTGAAAACTCTCTTTCTTTCTGGCTTGCAGATGGCCACTTTCTTGCTATATCTGGGAGAGAAAGAGAGTGAGAAGAAGGGTGAAGGGTGGGGGAGGGAGAGGAAGAGCTCTCCGGTCTTTTCTCATTGGGGCACTAATCTCACCATGAGGACTCCACCCTCATGCCCTCATCCAGACCTAATTACCTCCCAAAGGCCCACCAACAAATCCCATCTCTCATACATAGGGCTTCAGTATATGAATCTGGGGGGAAACAATTCAGTCCATAGGATTTCCCCACTGTCAACATCCCACAGCGGAGAGGTACATTTCCTAACAGCTGGTGAACAATTGTTAACAACTGACATATCATTGTCAAACAGGTTCTTTTAAAAATGTAAGTAATTAATGTTGAATTTTATCTGTCACTTCTTTTCTGCACCATTTATATGATGGTGTAACTTCTTTTAACCTGCTAATATCGAAGATAAACATTAGTTGATTTTCTAATACTAAATCAGCCTTGCATTTCTGTGATAAATCAAATTAGTTCTGCTATATTATCCCTTTTTTAATTTTGTTGTATTTATTTTAAGAAAATTTTGCTTAATACTTTTGTGTACATACTTGAATTAGAATAACCTGAAAATTTATTTTTTAGCATTGTTCTCCATAGGTTTGTAATAAGAATTATATTAGCTTCACATAGGGTAAAGAACATGTTTCATCATCTTTTAGTCTCTGGAAGAGTTTTATAAGATAAAAATGACTTGTTCTTAAATGTGGGAGAGCAAGTTTTTTTGTGGGGGGAAGTGTTGCCCATGGAATCAAAGAATATTACCGACCTTTCTTCTTCAATCAGTTTGGTAACATACTTTTCTAGAACTGTCTTTTATCTAAAAAATTAATTTCTTTCATAAGTATTTGCAATATTCTCTTTTCTCTTTAACATTAACAGAATTTATAATTAGCTCCTCTTCCTTTATTTCTTACACTGATCGTCTGAGCTTTTTCTTTTGTTGATTATTTATTAGAGGTTTTTCATTTATTTTCGTACTTTCAACCAGCCAACTTTGGCTTTGTTAGAACTTTTATTGTATGTTTATTTTTGTTTCATTAATCTATGCTGATCTTCATTATTTACTTCTCTTTGGGGGGGTTTCTTTTTATCTTTTTTGGGGGGTTTCATATGCTGTTCTTTCTCTAAATTTTTTGACATAGATACTAAGGTCATTGATTTTCAGTCTTCTTATTTTCCTGTGCTTAGATGTTTATAAATTTCCTTCTAATTAAAGTTTTAGCTATATCTAAAAAAATTTGGTACTGCATAATTTTGTTATTATTTAAAATATTTTTTCAGTTATTATTTCTTCATTGACCCATGAGTTAGTTAATGGTTTCTTAATAATATGCAGGTTTCTAGTTACCTGTTTGTTACTGTTTTTATTTTATTTATTTATTAAAAATATTTATTTATTTGGCAGAGAGAGACACATCGAGAGAGGGAGCACAAGCAGGGGGAGTAGGAGAGGGAGAAGCAGGCTTCCCATGGAGCAGGAAGCCCCAAGCGGGGCTCCATCCCAGGACCCTGGGATCATGACCTGAGGTGAAGTTAGACACTTAACGACTGTGCCACCCAGACTCCCCTGTTTGTTACTGTTTTTAGTTGCACTGAGCTAGAAAGCATGCCATATTGATTTCAGCCCTTGGAAATTTCTTGAGATTTGTTCTCTGGTGTACTATATGGCCAAAGTTTATTTATAAAATTTATATAAATTTATACACATACACAAAGTCACATATATGCAAAATTGTATATGTATAGCTATATGTAGATGTGTATATATCTGACCCGAAGAATACAATTAAAATATATATACACAAAAATATATATAATTATAAGTATTATTAATATAAATTTATATAGAATTAATATAAATACATATTTCTTCCTAACTGGGAAATATGAATTCAAGGATTGATTTCCAGTTTTACTGCTGTATTTGTGCTTAATAGTAGCTGATAAGGTCCCCTCTAATAAACTTTAAGAGAAGCAGTCTTACAGTGATATTATTTCCAGGAAACCAGATTTCCTTTAGGGGTTCATAAGGTTTACTTTATTTTATGGCATTAGAAGTTTTAGGAGTTCCTGAGGTTTATAATTCTGGTGAACCACTTGAACTTACTGATGGTAATCTCAAGTATATACATTAAACCTTTATGATATCAGGCCATATTAGTCTATAAAAGAGCAGAGTCAAAGAAAGGGTGAGATCCATAGATATATGGGGCATCTGGTGGCCAGCTCAATATAGCAAATTCCTTTAGAAAAAAAAAGCCATCTAAGAGGAGTTTTGTATGATTGTCATGTTTACTCAAAGTACCATCTGCATTTAAGAAATTACATTGCTTCCACAGTGTACAAAAATTATGAACCACCTCAAAAACATATCTATAACAATCTATATAAACCTTTGTTCTCTCATATCCGTTGACTGGAAGTTCCAAGTAAGGACTAGAGTTTTGACAACTTGTGCAGATTTGGCTTCTGGCAGAGGGTTAGATTTGAGCAGGACTGAGCAGATTAGAGTTATAGCCAATTTAGTAGCCTTCTTGTTTGGTTCCTTAAATAAGAGGTCAATCTAGAAAAAAATAGGGAGTGTTTTCAGTCAAGAGTAAGGTACGAGCAACCTGAAAAACCATGAGGTAAAATACATATTTTAAAATGAACTCACAGAGGCCCCAGTTAGCTATGCTGCCACTGTACATGGACTAAAGGGTAAGCTTTTGCCCTGGGGTCAATGAGAGGCTATCATGAATAATAGGTTTTTAATGCCCATTGTGTATGGAACATCTAAAACCTGACCCGATCTTTCAAGTACAAATAGGATTTAAAAAAAGATTTATAGTAATTGGGGAATTTAAAGATGAGGTCTTTTAAAGGAAGTTCTCTAAGTTATAAGAGACACTCTCGTGTCTACCCAAGGAAAGGGCTTATGTGTGTCTGGAATTATCACATCAGAAGAGTGTGGAATCTAATATCTATAGTATCCTATGGGACCAAGAAATCCTTTTAGTAGTTATCCAGGTAAAATGATGAATAGCTTCCGGTCTTTGAAGGGAAAGAGACTATATATTTTGTCTGATGTGGTAGCCTTGTTAATGCACTTAGGTCTGACAAAATTGGAGTTCATAGGTAGATACTTTGTGTTTCTTTTATGGTATCACTATTCTCAGGTGAAAGGAATTAATTCTGTAAAAGTCTCGGAGAGCATAACAGAAGATCATCAACATATTGTATATAAGTGGATTCCTGGGAATAGAATGTCTGTAAGTTTATGATTAAGTATTTGTAAGGAGTAAGAGGGTACTTCTGTAAACCCTGGGGCCTAACTATTCAAGTATATTGTTGATTTTCTCAAGTGAATGCAAATAGATACCATAAGTCTTGGGTATAAGTGTATACTAAAGAATGCTGGGTGTAGATCTAATGCCATAAAGTAAACAGCTATGTCAGTGAGCAAGGATAAGATGATATCGGGGCTAGGGAACAATGAGAAACAGAGAAGCACAACCTTTTAATGGCCTTTAAAACGAACAAAGCAGTAGCTACACCTATTTATCTTTCTGATGGGCAGAGCAGGGATAATACAAGGGCTAATACAGGGACTATTGAGTTGTTTTGGGAGATACACAGATACAATGGGACACCGTTCTTGAGTAGTTTCTCTTTTTAGTGGGTATTGGGTTAATTTCACTAAGGTCTCAGCCAGATCAAATGAGGTCATTAAGGGTTCAGCCTGCTTTACGTGTCACATGTCTGAACTGTTTTTAGCCCAGAAGCTCCTGGAGACAGATTCAGAGATTGAGGTATCAATAGAGGATATTTCAGTAATAAAATCTGTTCTATCATCAAATTGTAGACACAATTTTTGCACAGAAAGTGACTTTCTGATGCAAATGGATTAAGGAATCTCATTTTTGCAGTATGTTTTGTCCTAGCAGATTCACTGGAGAGAAATCCCTAAGCAGAAAAGCATGTTGACTGTAGTGCAATGTCCTAGACAGATAGGAAATAGATGAAACAGGAAGTAGTAGGAACTTGAGGGGTATTTGAGATTCTTACCCGTGAAATTTTTGTTATTCCAAGGAAGGCATAACAAAGAAGTTACAGGGTCAACTAGATACAGAATATAGCGTTCATGCAAATTGCATGGAAATGTCTCCTTTTCATGGTAAGGGCGATTTGGGGCAGAACAGAGAGATCTTCTATCCTTGGAGGATGTTCTTCTGTTAGACAAATTTGTCCTTTGACTTCTGATATTCTCAGTTAAGGCAGAGCTAATGTTCTTACATTGTCCATTTTCTTATATGACTGTGGTTTTTTCCTACATTAGACTTGGAGGTGACATTGTTTCCCAATCTGGAGAGTTATTAATTTGGTCTGCAAATTTTCTACTTTTATAGTCCTAAGTGTCTTCAAAGCTTTTTTTGTTTTGTTTTCCTGTTTTTCTCTCTCTCTTCCTCCCTCCCTCTCTCTCTCTCTCTCTCTCTCTCTCTGTGTGTGTGTGTGTGTGTGTGTGATTTGACAGCTTTTGTAATTCAGACAGGAAGCAAATAGAGTATCTTATCTTCTGTTTCCTTATTAAATCTGCCACTTCAGTTTTAAAACCATCAAGAAAGCAGATACACAGGGTAGTTATATATAATGTTTTCTCTGACAGAGATTAGTATAGTTTCTAAAGATGATAGTGCCGTGGTCTCTAAAGTCTAGGATAAATTGATTTTCCCCTGTTTATAAGACTAAATTTTTGACCAATTTTTATAGAAAAGACTTCAGATATATCAGCAAAGAGATCTTATACTCTTATAAAAGAGTATCTTATAAAAGAGTATCTTTCTTGTTATTCATTTGTATTCACATTTTGATCCATGTATTTCATGTAATTCTGTAATTAGTCTGTTCTCTCTTTTTTATAATAAAACCAGATTTTTGTTTTTCTGGGTCTTGTGAGGGGATACATTAATTGGTAAGGGCAGAGAATACCAGATTACATGATCCAAGGACAATTCTCTATTCTTCATTAAAATTTTGCTTTTCAATGTGAGTTAGAAAAGTTGGTTGTATAGGTCTGAACTTCACCAATATTTGAGGGTATAATTCCACTGGAGTTGGGGTGATGTTCTGCACTTACATTAGAAGATATTGTGAGGATTTGTTATCAGTGAGAGGATTATGTTTGTGAAGGGTTAGTAGATAAATGTGACTTATTTATTGTATAGTTGGAGATTTGTACCTCTTAATCCCTTTAACCAATTCTGCCCATCTCCCAGCTTCCCTCCCCCTGGGTAACGACCAACTTGTTCTTTGTATTTATGAGTTTCTATGTATTTATGATTCTGTTGTTTATTTATTTATTTGTTTTGATTTTCAGATTCCACATATAAGTGAAATCATATGGTATTTGTCTTTCTCTGATTTATTTCATTTGGCATAATACTCTTTAGGCCCATGGATATTGCCACAAATAGAATGTTTCTCTTAAAATCCTCCTCATATAAAATTTTAAAATACTAACAATGGATTATTTGGAGTTTCCAAGTCCTTTGATTCTTAGGCATTACAAGTGGATTATCTTATTTATATATACTCAGGTGCTCCAGCATGGCCACTTAAGTTCTAAATTGTTCTTGGGAAAATCCTGCCAGAATTTCAACTATTTGGTCCCATTTTGGCCCCATGACATTTGTACATGTAGGAAAACTGAGCAACAATGGCAGGTTCATTGAACGACTACAAATTGTCCATTTTCAAATAACAATAATAAATGAGAGACAAACTATTCGGGCCCTGATAATTTCAGGACTACTCCTCCAGCTCATTCATGAGAACTCTGAGTAGTGAAACAAATAAAATAAAGAGTTTTCACATAGGACAATTAAGAGGAAGAATAAAAGCTTAGATAGTGTGTATGCAAGGAATAAAGCCCTTGTCTGGAACATGATGGAATTCTCTGTTCAGTCATTGGGACTTAGGAGAAATGAGTGGAAACATATTTGTTCAGTATGCAGTGTATAACTGAAGGTCCATATCTTTTTCTACTCCCTCAGAACTTTTCGATCATGGCTGCTCATTAGAATAATCAGGAGAGTTCTAAAGATATGAATATCTAGCACTGCCCTAACCCCAGAGTGATTAATTTACAATCAGTGTTTTTTAAAGCTAGCTAAGTGACGCTAATGTATATCAAGAACCTCTCCAATTCACCAAGCTTCTGTAAGAATTCAAACAATTCTCCCCCAAATAGGGAACACCTGGTTTGGGTTTTACATTAAAAAAGTCTTGTCAGATGAACAGATTGCATGGGGGAAAAATGTCCACAAACCATAGACTCTTAACTATAGAAAACAACCAGAGGGTTGTGGGAGGGGCGGTGGGTGGGGGCATGGGCTAAATGAGTGATAGGTATTAAGGAGGGCACTTGTGAGGAGCACTGAGTGTTACATGTAAGTGATGAATCACTGAATTCTACTCCTGAAACTAATATTACACTGTATGTTAACTAACTAAAATTTAAATTAAAACTTTAAAAACAAAATGCTGTTATTGGCTTTGTTGTAAAGTGTCATGGATGTACCATAAGTATATATGACCCTAGATTACCTCTACTGTTCCATAATTTTGATCAGTGATATATATTATTGATTATAAAGCAATTTAGAACTGGTCTATGTTCAGATTTGAGTAGCTTTGTGCACTGTTATTGCTTTGGTAATATGCTTGTATTATATTTAAATGCTTAAGGGTAGCTTTCCAGCTAATGAAAAATCATTGTTTGTACTTCTGCATTTCTAGTTCTTCCTGTTATAAATGCATCCGCCGTGTCAGGAAATATTTTTCATCAAATCCCTGAAAGAATTGTGTAACTTTTAGGAGGTACACAGAATTGACAAGGAGAATTTGGCCAGAAAGGAGAAACTAATATATAGTTATAAATAACCAATATATAGCTACAAATAAAGTTATGTCAGTTGGATTATGAAAAAGCTCGAATGCTCAATACTGGCCCAGGGACATTTATCTTACTCTTTTAGTTAGTTTATTGATAGGATTTGTGAATGACATAATTTCTATTGTACACACTTATGAAAATGTCTTACCTAATGTGTATGTAATTATATGCAATAATAATATTTTAAAAAATGTTTTTAAATACTAACGAATTTTAATTCTCATAACTACCATAGATGTGAGAATGCCAGAATAAGGGAAATAAATACAAGAGAGATTTTGTTCTGACTTATTTCTCTGTAGAGATCAGGAGATATGCTCTTTCTGCTTTATGTTTTCTTTTTAAAATTTAGGTGTCAAGTCCCCCAGAATATAAGGCATTTGATGACATATAGGCCCAGGACTCTAAAGGCACTGAATTAGTGGTATATAAACCAAGGTGTAAATGTCCTAGTATGCACTTAGTGTTTTTCATTCTTTTAGATTCATTTTGCTGTGTTACAGGGACTTGTGAAGTACTTGATAGTGGATTTGCTCCAACAAAGGACTATTGTTCAAGGACCACTAATCCCTGGTCTATACAGATAAAAAATCTTTAGTAACAAAGAATATTGCTAAAAAGGGTGCTGATTATATAAACATCTATTCAATGTAATTAAACTTAATAATTCCTATATAATGTTTAGCATGACAAAAATAAACCTGCTTTAATAATGACCATTCTTTTGAAAATCAAAATACTGACAGCCTTAATGATCCTTTCTCTCTTCTTTCCTCTCTTCTTCTCTTCCTCCCTCTCTCCCTTCTTCCCTCCCTTCCTCTGTCTCTCTCCTTCTTTTGACTGAGTTCTGCCCAGTAGGATGTGGTCAGAGATAATGTGCTCTGCCATGTTAGTTTTATGTGTTAACTTGGCTGGGCCAATGATTCAATCAGACATCAATCTAGGTGTTTCTGTGAAGGTATTTTGTAGGTGTCAGTTAACATCTAATCAGTTGACTTTACGTAAAAGAGTTTGCCCTAATTAATGTGCATAGGTCTAATCTAGTCAGTTGAAGGCCTTAGGAACAAAAACTCAGTTCCTCAGAGGAAAAGAAATTCTGCCTCAAGACCAAAGTCAATGCCTCCCTGAGTCCTGCCAGCCTGACCTATGGATTTTAGACTTGTCAGGGCTTGCAATAGTGTGAGCCAATTCCTTAAATAAATCTCTTACTTTATTAAAATTATTTAAATCGATTCTTGATTTGCAAAGCAGAATTACCCCTCATTGCAGAGATTTGGACTAGTTTTAACATATCACAACATGGAGTTCTTTTGTACATAAATTTATGTACATTTTTAAGGAATACAGAAAAGGTTTTGGTTTTTTGGGTTTTTTTGTTTTTGTTTTTGTTTTTTTTGCAGAGGGTGGATAGGAAGATTGAGTAACCATTAAAATTTTATAGCTAGGAATATTGACCAAAGCAATAACATGAAATGATTAAACACATCATTTCCCTTTTAATAAATTTAATGAAATAGAGTGTGAATAAGTGTGTGGATTAGTTAACAGTAATGTATCACTGTTGATTCCTTAGTTATGACAAATGTTCTAAAATAGTATAAGATATTAATATGGGAACTGGATGAGGGATATGTGAGAACTCTATATTAAGCAACTTTTCTGTTAACCTAAAATTATTCTAAAATTAAAAGTTTATTTAAATATTTAAAGTCAAAACATAGATGGCTAAAAAAGTAAATGTCATTTAATTGAATTTAAGGATAAATCCAAGTAACAAGCTGATCATAATTCTCAGGAGAGGGGAAATCATATAATCTCTATGGAAAGAAAAAGATAACTATATTATCAGGAATTTTTTTTTTTTAAGATTTTTTTTATTTATTTATTTAACAGAGAGAGAACACAAGCAGGCAGAGAGGCAGGCAGAGGCAGAGAAAGGAGCAGGCTCCCTGTGGAGCAAGGAGCCCGATGTGGGACTCCATCCCAAGATGCTGGGATCATGACCTGAGCCAAAGGCAGTTGCTCAACCAACTGAGCCACCCAGGCGTCACATTATCAGGAATTTGATAGCCATGCAATCAGAACAAAAAGCATAAAATGATATTTAGTGTCTCTGAAAGAAGCTTTCCTGAGACTGTCTTCCCTCAGCAGATATTTAGACACAGCCACAATGTTCAACTTTGCCTTCTTTAGCCAAGACTCTTGGGTAATAGATCTCTCTTTTCTGTTTCCATGGCAGACCATCTGCCTTTTGTTCACAAAGTAAGTTTCTTTCCAAACAGAGTAGTTAAAATAAATTGAGCTTCTTATGAAAACATTATGGTTCTTCCAGTACTACTTCCCTAAGATTGTTCTCAAACCAGTGTTTTTAAATTTGGGTTGTTCCCATTTCTTTTTCTTTTTTTCAACAATGTTTTGAAGAGCGCTTTTGTGTATATAGCTTTATGTACTTTGCAGCTAATTTTGACTGTAATTTCTTAGATTTAGGCCAAGAAATATATAAGGATTTTGGTGCATTTTGTTAAATTGCCCTTTGGAATATTGGTTTCACTTCATGTTTCCAAAAGAAGTAGGTGGGAATGCTCATTTCCTGGCATACTTGACAATTTGGTTTTACCCTTAATTATTTTTTGTAAATGCGCAAATTAACAATGGTATCTCTTGGTTTGCCATTTTTGCTTTCTCCTTGTAAATTTTCTATTTCTGTTCTTTGCTCAGGCATTCTGATTTTCAGACATGGGTTACTATAACTTGATTAATTTGTGCATAGACACTTCTTTTAGTGCCGAGAAAATCTGGTTTCAGAGCTTGAAGGCCTAACACAATGGTGAATTCATCTCGAGAGCCATCTTGAGGCTCGGACCTCCGCAGGCAATGCATTTCTTTCTTAAACCATTGTCCTTGACATTTAAAATTAGAAGAGGAATTGCTGATTGTTGCCTTTCTAGTGTGCTGTACACTTACCACTTTTTTAAGCCTTAGCACCCCCTCCTTTTTTCTTTACCGAATGCAGAAATAGCATATTCTCACCATTATCTATCTGCCAACTATATACTTTTTTCCCCCAAAGCCAGTGCCCATCACCACCATAAATGTGGCCATTTCATCTTAATCTTCACTCTACATGTGCCAAAGTGCCTGTTCTTCTCCAGCCCCCACTCAAGAACCATGGTATATTTTGGTTCTTACTCTGAAATATATATATTTTTTAAGTTTTTGAGAGCATAAGTAATATAAATTCAAGATGTTTCTTCAGAGCATATGTACTGTGGCAGGATTTTGTTTTAGTCCTTTAGCAGAAAGACTGAACTAATAGGCTGGATGTTGCTGATTCTTCTTTTATGCTTAATAATAATAAAATGTATGCTCAAAAAACTTTCCTCAAAGCTCTTTCTTTTAGGTCTTTTGTGTTATATGTATATAAATCTATATATACCTGTTTCTCTAACCCTTTTCCCATATGGATTTTGAAGTCTTATGAAATTCCTTTTTATATTTATTTTGCCTTCCCTTACCGCTTTATGTACTTGACTAGTAAGGAATAATAATTCATAGATTCTCAGAAGTTGCTCAGTCACTGTCTTGAAGCAGAATGCTATTTAAATATATTTCAGAAGAGCTGTTTGTAAAATGAAAATAAATGTCAACCCAGGCTTTATGGATGTTCTATATAGAGAATAAATTTAGCCTTAGAAATTGTAGTGTTATCATTTTCAGGTATTGACTGAGCTGTGGCAAATCTCTATCCAAGAGATCACATAGATGTAACACATCAGGTCAAACTTTCTGACTGTTGAAAGACTGAGTTTTGTTCTGAACCAGAAGGCAAATATAAAGCAAGGCATAGTTACCATCTATAGTATGTTCTCTTCTCCTTTACCACAGTGCTTTAATGAGTCCCTTCCTAAGCATTAACCCTAAGAAATTTTCAAGGGAGAGTTCTTATTCAGTATGACAGGCAGGTTTTATGTAATTTTTATTTGTCCTCATCTGTCCTTTCTGATACAGTTAATTTGTTCATGCTAATCTTAACACAAAATGTGACAGTTAAGATCACTTCCTTAGTTATTGTGATTGGTAAGTTTTTGGCTTAGGGACTCTAAGAACTTCAAGGAAGTATACTGAAAAGGTTGGACTTCTTGGGACCCTTAGAATCAGGGAGTCTGTGACTTTCACTTTTTCTTCTGTACTTAAGATGATTATTTTTCATGGGTCTTTGCTTCAAAGCCTCTGTGTCTTTCAGAGTTTTTGGCATGTAATAGAAATTCATGTCTTTTCCAAAGGAATTTTTTTCCCTTTAGCTTTATTAAAAAGTTAGGTTATTTTTTATATAATTCTATAACTTACTATATTTAATTGTTTTAAGCCTAGGAAAGCCTATCACCAGGACATCATGGAGACTGTATCAAGGGGGGATGCAAGCTATTAACCCTAGACCAGTTTTCTGTCTACTTTCTTCATTCTTTGTATCTCCACCATATATCCTTTCAGCTATTTGCTAATTTAGGTGAGTGAAAAATTAGAGGACAAAAAAGAGGTTGGAAAATAGGATCGGGTCTCCCAGTAGCAATACAAGATCCAATTAAATAAAAATAACTTGAAACTTTTCAGAAATTATGTTTTAAAAAATAAGCCCAGATAGCATGTCCTCCTGGAATTCTTTCTTTTCACCCCCTGATAATATAAAAGACTTTGTTAAATGCAGCTTATTTTTATCACAAATACTCTATTTGATTTTAATTATTTGTTTCTGTTTCCTCAACTGGGCAGTGTTTGTTGAGTGTAGGTCTGTTTCATATGTTACTGTATCCCCAGGTTGCAACACAGCATTCTTATATAGTAACCAAGCAAGGTTATATGATTTAAAGTAATGGGTTTTAAGGGCTTTTCTCTCTGCCATGACTAATTGAGTATTCAGTACTACTATTTGGAATTCTTATTTAATCCTCTTATAGACCTTAAATAGGAGGTTTTCTTATTGCCTCCATTTTTATGATCATGACCTGAAGCATAGAGAGTAAAGTTAAGCATCTTACTTGAAGTCATATAATGATTAAGCAGTAGGTAGAGCAAGGATTCAAAACAAGTAAGTCCTCTCACCCCTGACCACCATGCTGTACTGTTCCTCAGGATGAACAAATGATACCTCCTGAGTAATTTTGACTTGAATCCTAAGATGCCTCAAAAATATAATTTTGACTCTTAGCACCAATCTGAAAGTATGGATGCCCTATTAGATACAACTGCTGCAACGTTGAGAAGTCTCCCCTTTTTCCTGTGTTGGATAAGCAGATGTGGAATGAGAAGTCTGAAAGTTGAGCATCCAGAGAACCAGAAAGAAGAGACATTTTAAAAGAAACACAGTTATCAAATCAACCTGATAATTGGCCCTGAATACTTAAACTTTTCTGGTCAGTTAGTTAATTCTACATTCTTCTAGCATGTACGCGCAGTTTGCATGCTTTTCAACTCGCATCACATCTCGGGCTGGCCTTTACTGTGCTGTGTTTTAGTGTAGTGCTTATTGTGCTCATCTTGACCTTTTCTTGAGTTTTCAGTTTAACTGCAAACCATATCTGGTGAGAACTTGAAGTGGAAATCATTTGGAATTATAGTACCTGCAATGCCTCTGAAATACATTAAAAAGAACAATAGCTGTGATAAAGTATTCACAGGTTCTAAAAAATGTATTCATTTATGTCCCCTGAGCATTGCTCAACAGTAGGTTTATTTAAAGTTAAATTACCTTTATATTCCCTTGCTTCTGTTCATTTCAGAGCAGTAGGATACTGTAGCCAGACTTCCCTTGAGCAACCAAAATATGAGAAGCCTCTATAAAACCCAGATGTTTAACTGATTGCTTCAAATCATTGCTTTGAAAATGCAGTGGTGTTTTTGATGAAAGACCAACAAGTAAAATTTTCTACCCAACCTATTCTTAGAGGAATAACTTTTTCAATTGTTCATCTAATTGAAGGATATGAATATATTCAGAAAATCCTCAGATGAATTTGTGATGCAGTCTGAAAGCACAAACAGAACATCACAAAAATTATAACAAATACGGCTGAAAGGGAAGTTAGCACGGCAATGCCAAAGGAGTTTTGCGTAGGTTCCTAATTAACTATTTCATTGCATTGTGTCCTTTGTGATTGCTCATGACGTGGCAACAGACTTCGTTGCAGCATGGAGAGAACATAAGCTCTTTTGTACAGTTCTCTAGATGCCTGCTTCTTTAAATTGGGTTGCCAAATGGCATCTGGGAAGTCGACTCTGCAATATTTTAAGACTGACAGACTGGAGAAATGGTGATTAGAGCTCAGCACTTAAAGTACTTCATTTTTAGGGGCACTTTTGCAGAATTTTCTTCTTATTCAATAGTGAATATAAGGAAAGTCACTCTTGCATGATTCGAAAAATAACTGAATCATCTATTATGTTTTCTTTTGCTAATCATTTAACTCTAATTTTAAATATTCCACTCCAGTGTGTTTAAATTCAGTTGTGGTAATGATGGCAATAATAATCCAATTGGAAAACTGGGTGAACCACTTTTTAAAATGGACACGCAAACCTAATTTCTTGATTAAATGTTCTACATTTCTTTGGAATTCTGTTCTTTTATTTTTAAGATGTATTTGTTTTAGAGAGAGAGTGAACACGTGCACGAGAGGAAGGGATAGAAGGAGAGAGAATATCAAGCAGACTCCAAGCTGAGCTCAGAGCCCAACATGGAGCCTGACACAGGGCTGGATCTCGCGACCCCTGAGATCACGACCCTCACATCATGACCTGAGCTGAAACCAAGAGTTGGATGCTCACACCCAGGAGCCCCTGGAATTCTATTCTGTATTGAGAGAGTAGGAAATCTTTTCTGGAGTATGTCTTAAAAATTGTCCAAACTTCCTTCTTCTAATGAAATCTTACCATTTAATATAAACAGCCCTAGAGACAAACTTTGCTTCTTATCCTATGTACTTGAGAAGGTTTAATATCTAGGTCAGGAAGTTTTATGACTCTGAAAGTAACTTTTCTCTATTTTATGTCTAAAAATGAGATGGCATTTTCTTAGGTTCTCAGCAAAGGCAATTGAATATACATCTTCACTAGAATTCTGCAGTCCTGATGAAATTTGAGGGAGATTAATGAAAACTATCAAATACAATATAATCTTTAATCTGAGAGAGAAAATAATATATAAAAAGAGACTTATATAAACATTGCATGTATATAAAATTGCTAAAGAAAAGGATAATTTTTGTCTGCCTCCAAAGGTTAGGGCTTTGTAAACTGTAAACACCTCTAGCTCACCTCTAGATATGAGCAGTATTTATATTCAAGAACGGCTAATAAATTTTTGAGTATTCATCTTGACTGATTAAGGCTGTTTCAGCACTAGTTCTAAAATTATACTCAATATTAATAGCATATGATTATAAGTCTCATATAAATATAAAATTTATTTGAGGTAAAGGTCATATAAAGGTAAAACATAAAACTTTATTATTTGATATTTTTAGGTTAGTATTTTAGATTATTTAAACTTAATTTGGCTGCTACTAAAGCCAGTGTTTACTGGAGTTATGAACTTTTCTTCTATCAATTCTAGTGCAAATAAAGAATAGCTGGTCGGAGGGAATTTGTCTTGCCCTAGATCACATTTGGATAGAGCTTGATCTAGGAGAGAAGAATTGAGTTGACTCTATTGACCGGTTGAAAGGATGTGATCTCAGAATGGATCCTTCCATTTCCATCTTCCTTTCCTCCTCTGGCCACTGTGGCCACACCGCCCTGGCTGCCCAGTTAACAGTATGGATCATGAGACAAATGTATTACTAGGATGTTTTCTATCATTTTGTGTCCGTGGAGTAACCTATGTAAATCCTATACATCTTATTCCTAAATAAATGAACAAGACATGATAACTTATTGTAATTCTCTTTCACAGATGATTACTAGTTATAAGAATAGGCCTTGCAGAAGATCTGGCTGTCTCTTGTGTAAACAAAACTTCAGTGATATTTGTTTACTTTTTAACAGAAAGTTTTGAGAATGAGTGGAAATTAAGAGGAAGGTGAGCATGGTAATTTTTAATAGCATGGGAGTAGAGTTAATAAGATGTGAAACAATTAGCTGAATGGCTTTGGGCTTGTTACATAATTTTTTAAGATTATTGTACTATCAAGTAAGGATAATCATAGTACCTGACAAAATTGTTGTGAGGATGAAATGAGACAATATTATAAATTCCGTAGCACAATGCCTAACATACAAGGGCTTAATAAATTGTTATTTAAAAATTTATATCTTGTAATAATTAAAACCAAAAAAACCTGAGAATAAAAATAGAATCTTAGATTTTATAGACAAAATGTAATTTCTTAAGCCATCACCATATGGCTATGTAATTATTCCCACAGAGTGAAATAACAAATATTTTTAAAATCTTTAAATGTTATTTTCCTCATAAGATTGACATTTAATAGAAGATCTACAGAATTTTCCAAGCCCCAAAAAAAAAATCTTCCTTTTAACTATGGTTTTCTTAAGATATACAATTTCTTTTTTTTTTTAAGATTTTATTTATTTATTTATTTGTCAGAAAGAGAGAGCACAAGCAGGCAGAGTGGCAGGGAGAGGCAGAGAGAGAAGCAGGCTTCCCGCTGAGCAAGGAGCGCGAAGCGGGACTCGATCCCAGGACCCCAGGACCCCAGGACCATAACCTGAGCCAAAGGCAGCGGCTTAACCAACTGAGCCACCCAGACATCCCAAGATATGCAATTTCAACTATAAATGCAGAATATTGCAGAAAGTATTCTGCCTTTTACCATGGTTTTTTCAAACATATTGATTTCTTTTGAGGAGTTTATACTTTAGCAATGAAGTATATTTGTATTTAATTAGTAATCACATACATATATATAAATATATATAAACACATATATGTATATGTCATATATATAATGACTGTGTGAGGTTTTCTATAAGGCCCTGATGTAAGAAGGAATTTTCAAAAGTATTGTGAAATTCATTGCTTTTCCTGATAGAACATTTTTGTGCCAAAATTGTAAAACATTTTGGCTGTCTGTAACTAGTCAGCAATGTATGATTTAATTTCTATTTTCATTTCTTTGTATTTTTAGGCAAAGCATTTCCTATTTAAATCAGATAAGTATTTTCTAATGTTATAGGACTTTACTTAATTCACTGGGCATATGGTGACTTAATTCATCACCTATTCATCTCCCGCCTATTTCCAGATCCGTCCTAATAGCAGTCATTGTTTTCTTCATCCCCTAAAATGAGCAGCCCAAGTCTGCATCTCTGCTTTAAACAAACAAACAAACAAACAAACAAAAAACCACCCTGTAATACAATATCCAAGCTGCTATAGAAAAAGATTAAAATGCCGTAAACAGAATAAGGACACATCTTTTTGTATAATCTTTGAAATTTAAACAGTTATTGCTAGTTTAAAGGATATTTTCCTTCTGCTTGCCTCCAAAGATCAGTACTGTATTTCAAATAGTAAAAGAGAAAGACTCTTACCTTGCTACTTTTGATTAGGAAAAGCAATTGTAGGCAGATGAAAGATCAGAAAAACCTCTATAAATATTCTTTCTTCAGAGGTAATGGACCTTGGGACCTTTGAACCAATTAAAAATGTTTCTCATTTTAAGTTGCTACTTCTTAGGTGTTGAATATCAATTCAAAGCTGGATTGAAAATCAGAGATGTGCACAAATCTCATGCTGGCTCAAGTAGGTCCAAAATATTCCAGCAACTCATTGAGGCATTGAGAGCCATGTTTTCATCTCAGTCTGAGATTCTTAAGCTGCCAAGAAACTAGAGGGGGTGGGATTTTATCCCAAGATATCACTCATAACACAGATGCCAGAGTCCGCCGCTGACAACCCTGGCTAGTCCTGTGGAACTCCAGTTAACAGCTGGCTGCTTGGGCTGCCAAAACAATCCATAATATTTTGAGCTTCTGCCTTCATTTGGTTTCCAGGCTTTGCAGAGAGATGGGAAACAAATAGTCATTACACTTCCACTATTGTAAAGAAAGCCATAAGATGCCATTTAAGAATGATTTGCAGGTTGGCGGAAGGAAGATAAACTTTCTGTGATATGATCCTGGGCATCATTAGCCTGTGAGCAAATAAGTAAAAGGACACCCTGTCTTGGAAGATATAGGCTCTTAGGAACAAGGCGGAGTCATTAGATATCATTTTTGTGTGAAGAAAATATGCCTTCTTCTGGAGGTAGAGGGAATAGCTTTGCACATCCCATTCAACTTCAGGACACTGTGTGTGGTAAACCTGAGTCCCGTAAGCCTTTAAGGCCCAGATGAATTTCTTTTATAGAAAAGGTTGAGGCAACAATTAGAGTACCTTTGGGCAGTCTTAACTTGTTTATCCATATTTACTCTCATTATAATTACTCAGATATCTACCATTAAATATCAGAAGGGAAAAGCCCACGTATATGTGGTTTTCTCTTTAAGTGATGTAGATTGGAAATACCAGGTGCAAATAAGAAGTAGGATTCCAACATGATCTGATCTATTATCATACAGTTGGCTTTAGCCTAAAAACGTAATGGGTTTACAAGGAATGATTTAAAACATTCCAAAATTATACCCCAACACTTAAAACTATGCCAACACATCACAAGAGTTCATAATACCAATGAGTGTTTTAGTTCTAGCTATATCACCACCTGCTGTGTTATTGGTACAAAATACGCGTTCAATGAACATTTATTGGCAGAAAGGAAGTAAGGAAAAGAGGAAGAGAGAAAGGGAGGATGAAGAGAAATGGAGAAAAACTTAAAAAGCTTTTAAAAATGTGATAACATCTACTCACTAAAGCTAACCAGATTTTTTGAAATTTCTAACACAATTCTCTTACCTGCAGAAAACTTAAAGACAATTTTAACATATAAGATAAATTACAATTTTTGATCTACTTGTTTCTGTTAAAATAATAATTTTCCTGAGAGAAAAACAAATGTACTAAAAACAAAGTAAATTATCATCTGGATATATTGAGTAAAGCTCATACTATAGAGTGATGACTAAAAATCCACAGGCCAGATGGCTTAAAACAAGAAAGATAAAATAGTTATTATAGCGATTAGGTGAAAATCAACATAACATTATAGCCAAAAGCCATAGAACTGTTGGCAGCAATAAATATAAAGAGGGGAAAATACCTTTTTTAAATGTTGAAAGTTTATGATTCAAAAATAATCTATAATTTAGTTTCCAAATAATCTATTTCATTCCAATTTTTACTTTAAGTAAGTTATGTTTATTGATTACCTATTAACATGTCAAGAACCCTGTTTTAAAAAATTGTGATATCAACTACAATATATCAGGAGAATTGACTAGAACTTAGAGGTGTTAGAGTGAGAATATAAATCGGCCTCTTAGACACAGAGGGAGCAGAATTCAGGCTGCCGCTAGTGTTGTGGGATGTCCTGGGATATGATTTAATGCATGAAGAAATGTACTTTGAAGAGACAATGAAAACTAGTCTCAAGAGGGATTTTATCTATAATTGCATTTTATGTGCTAGAATTACAAGACAAAGGCAAGGGCATTGCCTGAGTGTTGAGTGAGCTAAGGGCAAAATCTGCCTTTGACCAGAGTGGCCTTAGTAAACAAGGTCTTGCCAAAACCGCAGTATAGGATGCTGCAGGTGTCCTGGTGTCTATCAATAATGTAGTTTTGAGTGTTCAACGCATTTTCAATAAGAAAATTAAACTAGAATGATGTGTGAGGGGCCATGAGGAAATGACAGCAATTATAACTGCTATATTTGAATTAGGAAATTTCTTTTACATTGATACACTGGGCAGATAAAAAGGTAATAGAAGTGTGGAAGAGTGTGTGTGTGGAAAATTGTAAGACTAGTTGGTGACAAATTTCAGTCAAACTATCAAAAGCCAGTAAAAAATTGTTTTCCATGGCAGCGGTGGGGGGAACATCTTTTAATGCCAAACACTTGAGAATAATCACATTCTTGACTTTCAAGATGCTTTGACTCAGTTTCCCATATGCTATTATATTAATTTCCTTCCTTTGTGACTGAAATCCTAATACATTAATATGATTAATTAATTATATATATATAATAATATTGAGTAGACATTCAACAATATTGTAAAATACATCATGAAGTCCTTACAGACAAAATGGACGCATACTAGACATCTAGCTTTTGTGTAGAAGTCCCTGCAAACAGAAATTAGTGGGGATACTCTTCAGTGGAATGTGATTTGCTTTACTTCCTGCTAGAGCTGTCCACGTCGGTGAGCGTTTCAGCCTGCATTGTGTAGGTGTGTATATGTCTATGTGGAAAGGGATGAGATGTTATTTTTTTAATCTGTTAAAAATTCTGAATCCCTTTATGATTTCTCATAAATTTCATGTCAGGAATACACATTTAAATGTAAATAATTACTTCATTTTTAACTGATGTTTCTCCCTCTGTGACAGTGATGGCCTCTGGCCACCAACACTGAAGGCATTAGAGATCATAGCAATAGTGAAATGCCACATAGTTTAGATTTATGCCACTAGGTAGTTTATATGCCATTTGTATTTTTGAGTGAACACTGCATGCTGGCACAGTATTAGATTCTGTGAGGACATCAAAGAAATAGAAGAGATTACTCTTATCCCCAAGGCAAGAGCAGTTTTACTGCGCTTTTCTCAAATGAAAATGTAGTGTAGCTCCTGAGCTGGTCTACTTTCTTGGAGGAGTACCATGATGTCCTTTCTAAAGATCTCATAAAACATTTTAGCTCATTCCACCCCACCAGATGGAAAGATTCAATGGAAATTTCACATGGATTTAGTGGAATGGGGGAGAAAGTTGGGAGAAATAACCAGAACGTCAGCCCTTCATTGAGAACAGGAAAGTGATGCCAGATAAAATGTTGAAAGCCTGTAAAACTGGCTTATGACAAAGGCAAGAACACATGTATTTGTGATTTCTGTTCAACAGTTCTGTGATAAATTTCTGTTGCATTTGTATAGATTTGATTGGCTGCCTTAGACCATTGATCTGAGAATTCATAGTCATCTTTTTTTTCTTCTCTTATAATGTGTTCAAATGTCTAAGGCAGAGCATAGAGGTTGAAATGGGGGTTTACACTTTTTTCATACTCTGTGAGCTATTAAATGCAGGTTTTTACAGTAACCACTGATATATATCAAGATAATGATTCTGGGTCTCAGATAATGGGAAAGAATAGATAAACTACCTTAGCACAGAATGTGGTATAAAATCCATTCCTAGATGGGGACTATCTTGTGGATATACATATTAACAAGACATGAATACATTAAAACAATGGAAGGAGTTTAAGTAGGTGTCTGTAATAGGCATTTAATCCCTAAATTATCCTTAATGTTCAACAAAGAGTGTAAAGGAAGATGAGTCTGGAAGTACAAATGGGAAATTACAAAATTATGGGGGGATTTACTAAGAGTAAAATTAGTATTACTAGAAGGGGCCAGAAGCAAGGAAGAGAAATAGCAATCAAATAGGTATAGACTCTCCAGGGAGGAAAACATATAGTCTATAAGGGAGTGTGTAAGTATAGTGTAAATATAGATTATTTGCCCTTAGGACATTTTCTGATTTTCAAAATTCAGCTTTGGCACCTGAGTATAACCTGAGATTTTTTTTTTCTTTATTTCTTCTATCACTCACATTTTCATTTTTAAAAACTATAGTGATTGAAGTAGAATTTGATAAAATGTTTTTCTAAAGTTGCACAGCCAGAAGCTGAAACCACAAGCTTCTGTATCTCCAATAATTTTGCTCTAAATATTTGGGAAAATGAAGTCTTCATTTGGATTAAGAATGGGGATGTTTCTGGGAACAAAGAGCTACTGGCTATTGTCTCCTGACCAAAATCAAACCAAGTGGACCAAGAAATGATTGTGTCCTAAAGAAGGCCTAAAAAAAAGTCAGTGTGAGTATAGTAGGAGATTTTCACTATGTATAACCAATAGAAAACTAAAAAATAAGATTGTTGTTATGATAATGAATCTGGTATATTTGGCTGTTTCTTAACTCAGTACCTGCCTTAAATGACCATGTTGTTGGACCTGGAGTTAACGGTGAACTCTCCAACATTTTACTCCTGAAATAAAATAAGATCTCTGCTTCTTTTGATATAAAATGCTTTAAGCTCATATATATTAATTAGATTTTATAATATTTTATTGTTTCCTGCCCAGAAATTTTATTCAGGAAAATGTATTATTATAAGCGTAAGATATTCATTTATTGGGTGATTTAGCTGAAGGTAATTTACAGTTACAGTATTTAAAATAGAAATGATTCCCAGCCAACTTTCACACTTCATTAGACTGGAGAAAAAGAGAAAACTATAAATTATATGTATTTCACAGGCACATTTAAAAGAATTTAATACCAGAGGTCCTTCATAATATTAGAGATCATGTTCCAAGAAAGGGCTATTAGAATAGATTTTTAAAAGTCTTAAGGTCTAGAACACACACATACTGTCACGATTCACGGTAGAGTGAGCTAATAAATGCTTTGAGGGTCACAAGTATACATAAATTTAGCAATTGTTGCCTCTCCCCAATTTATAGTGTGAGGCAGTAAAAGGGTCTTCTTCAGGGTTAATTCTGAACAAAGGACTAGGTCTGAACCATCGTAACTTTGTGATGATTAGAATCACCACGCTGGATTTATCTTCTCTATTAGCTGCATTTCTTCTCATCAGTACTACTCCTTCACCCTGGCCCTGCTCCCAACCCACACAATGACTTTACACAAATCCTTAATTGGGCATCATACTGAATTATTTCATTGGGTAATATTCCAATATCTTCTGGAGAATTTTCATGAGCATAAAGGTGATAAATAGAAGTTCTGATTCTTGTTTTTAAAACCATACTATTTACAGGTGGATTTATTATGAAAGTAATAAAAAAGCTTAAGCTTCAGATCTCTTTGCTTCCCCTAGAGGTCCTAGTAAAATATTAATGTGGTTGAGTAATTTTATAAATTTTCTTTTTTTTTAAAAGATTTTATTTATTTATTTGACAGAGAGAGAGAGAGATCACAAGTAGGCAGAGAGTCAGGCAGAGAGAAGGTGGAAGCAGGCTCCCTGCCGAGCAGAGAGCCCACTGTGGGGCTTGATTCCAGGACCCTGAGATCATGACCCGAGCTGAAGGCAGAGGCTTAACCCACTGAGCCACCCAGGGACCACGATTTTATAAATTTTCAAAAAAATTATTTTAACTGCAGTTAGTTAAGAACTGCCATCTTGTATCACACTTCCTATTCATTACACTTTTCCTTTAGTCAGGTGGTATTATGTAATGGTATGTTTGGGTTGCAGCTAAAGGGGAAGATGAATTTAGTGGGATGTGTTTATGTTTTATAGTCATTTTGTTTATAGTTATTGCTTGAAATCCTGGTGTAGGAATGGTGTCCACAATTGCTACCACACTCACTGTGCTGATTACCTGACTTTGTCAGACTAAGGTATAGTACCAGAAGTCTCATTTATATATGAGCATGACCCTGGGAAATGGAAATGTATGCATAGTAGAAACTATTTTAGCCATCTGGCAGCAGAACTAATTTATGGAACCATTTCCAATTATTGGCACATTTGCTAATGAGTGTTATTGATTCAAAGAATATTTAATGTTAGTCATTTCATAATAAAACATGAAATGCATGGAATGGCTAGGTGATGGGCATTGGGGAGGGTATGTGCTATGGTGAGCGCTGTGAATTGTGTAAGACTGATGAATCACAAACCTGAACCCCTGGAACAAATAATACATTATTTGTTAATTTTAAAAAATACCAGGGGCGCCTGGGTGGCTCAGTTGTTAGGCAACTGCCTTCGGCTCAGGTCATGATCCTGGAATCCCTGGATCGAGTCCCGCATCGGGCTCCCTCCTCAGCGGGGAGTCTGCTTCTCCATCTGACCTCTTCCTCTCTCTCATTCTCTCTCTCTCAAATAAATAAATAAATAAAATCTTTAAAAAAAATACCAAAAAAAACCATGAAATGCTGTGAAATTGTATAGTTTATATATGAAAGAAACTTGAGAGATTTTCAACTTTGACAACAATCATAAATATGTAAATATTATCATTAATAAGCTATGAAGCTGAAACATTTCTCAATTATCAATATTAAAATTTAAATTAAATGTTAAATATTGCAAAAATCTGCTTTTTTAAATTTACTTTTTGAATCCAAGTATAATTAACATACAATGTTATATGAGTTTAAGGTGTACAATATAATGATTCAACAGTTCTATACATTAAGGTTAAATATCATTTGGAATTTATCCTGGAGTATGATATGAGAAGTAGATCCTTTTTTTTTCTTTTAGTTATTCTCAAGCCATTTATTTTTTCCTAATAATTGGAGAAGCTACATTTATCACATGTGGAATTCTGACATATAATTGGGTTTATTTCTGGGATTTTCTATTCTGTTCAGTGATTCTTTCTTTATATTTAAGCACTAATACCACACTATTTTAATTACAGAGACTTTGTATTCTGTTTAATGTTTGATAAAGCTACTGTCATCATTTTTTTTCAAGGATTTTCAGGCTATCCAAGCTTTTTTCTTTTAAATAAACTATGAATCACATTAACTTTTTACTTTAACTAAGGATGTATTAGTATCTTTCTTAGTTTCCAAGGCTTGTCATAACAAATTTCCATAAACTGAATTACTTATTTATTATAGCATAGTTCTGGAACCTAGAAATCCAAAAATCAAGGTGTAGGTAGGTCTATACTTCCTTCTTAAAGCTTCTAGTGGAAGATCCTTCCTTGCCTCTTCCTAGTTTCTGTTGTTTGCCAGAAACTTTGCTGTCCTTCGTGTTCCTTAGCTTTGTTGGACTCATCACTTCAATCTCTGCCTGTCATCACATGTCTGTCTTCTAACAGTATATCCCTGTCTTCTTAGGACACAAGTAATATTGGATTAGGATCCACCCTAAAGACTCTTATCTCTAAAGACTCTATTTTCAAATAAGGTCACCTTCATTCGCAGGTTCCAGGTGTTAGGACTTTTAACATATCTTTTGGCAGGACACATTTCAGTCCATAATAATATCTTCATGACGTTGTCTTACCATCTCAGAAAATGGAGTGCCAATTTATTCACTTATCTCACTATTGTAAATGGAGTCTCCTATGATATCTTCTGACTTTTTTTTTTGGAAGATTTTATTTATTTGTCAGAGCGCAAGAGCGAGAGTGTGCTCAATCAGGGGGAGTGGCAAGCAGAGGGAGAAGCAGGCTCTCCACTGAGCAGGGAGCCTGATGGGGGATTTGATCCCAGGACCCTTGGATCATGACCTGAGCTGAAGGTAAATGTTTAGCCAGCTGAGCCACCCAGGCATCCCAGATGTTTTTATATATATTTTATATATATCCCAGACATAATATATATATATTTTGAGTTTTGCATGTTGATTTATAGCTTGCCCTTTGTTAGCTGCTCCAACTATTTGTAGTAAAATGAAAGTGTACAATTGTAAGGTTGCAGTATCTTATTGCAAAATATTATTATTTTGCTTTCTGCATTGCAATTGTAAAATCTCTCATTCTTTCTTCTGATTGTACTTGTGGATACCTTCAACACAGTGTTTAACATTAGTGGAGATATTGAGCAGCCTTTCTTTTTTCCTGACTTCAGACTTTTCCATTAAGATGCTAGATGTTAAGATAAGGTATGTGTGCATGTGTATATGTATATTTGTATAATTACAAATATTTGTAAGGTGAGCATTTCTGTCCTTTTCATTGTCAGGGTTTGAGAACTATTACATTCATTTCAAAAAGGAAATTTGATATATTTTTTTTCCTTTTTCTATGCTCTAGAACAATTAGCATCTGGCATAAAAGCTTTTTTTTTTTTTTTGACAGAGATCATAAGTAGGCAGACACAGGCACAGAGAGAGGAGGGGCAAACAGGCTTCCTGCTGAGCAGAGAGCCCAATGTGGGGCTCGATCCCAGGACCCTGAGATCATGACCTGAGCCAAAGGCAAAGGCTTTAACCCACTGAGCCACCCAGGTGCCCCCTGACATAAAAGCATTTTTAACAGTAAATTACTATAATGCCATATGGGTCTGATGCTCTTACTGGGGAGCTCTTTAACTACTTTCTATATCTTCTGTTATCATTGTTTAGTTAAAACTTTTTGTCTCCACTGAAGTCAATTTTGGAAGGTATTTTTTGTATAAAAATATCAATTTCTTCTGTTATCAACTTTGAATGAAATTGTATAAAATGCAAAAATGTATTCCATCTTAAAAATATTAAGTCTTCCAATCCGTCTGAACAAAGAGTGGTTTTCAGTTTACTTAGGTCTTATTTAATTACATTCAACAATATTTTGTAGGTGTTGGTATATAATCTTATACATCTTTAATTGTAATTAAAGATCTTTAAATGTAATTTTAAGTATTGAATTATTTTGCTGCTCTTGTGAATGGAATTGTTTTCTTAATTGCATTTCTTATTTATTGTTAGAGGATAGAAATGGATTGATTTTTTGTATATGGATCTCCTATCCTGCAACTTTGCTAAATTCATTAATTCTGTGATTATTTTCATTTTTTCTTCAAGATTTTCATAAACAACATCATGTCATCTGAATACAGATGGTTTTGCTTCTTTTCCAATTTGGATGCCTTCTATTTCTCTTTTGCCTAGTTGCTGTGACTAGAACCTCCAGGTAAGAGTGGACATCTTGCCTTCTTCCTAATCATAAAAAGAAAGAATTCATTCTCACCATTAAATATAATGTTAGCTGTGGGTTTTTCATAGATAACAATTAGAGTGAGGAATTTTTTTCAACTGTCATTTTTTTAGTGTTTTTATAATTAAAGTGTGTTGGATTTTGTCAAATGCTTTTTCTGCTATTTTGTCCTTTATTCTATCACTGTGGTGGTTATACTGATTGATATTCATGTATTACACCAATCTTACATTCCAGCAAAAAATTCCACTCGGTCATGGTAAATAAGCCTTTTTATATGTTGCTGAATTCAGATAGCTATTATTTTGTTGAGCCTTTTGCATTTATATTCCTAAGGAATATTGGTTTGTAGTTTTCCTGTGATGATTTTGTCTAGTTTTGGTGTCAGTATAACACTAGCTACAAAATAAGTTAGGAAATGTTCCCTTTTCTATTTTTTGGAAGATTTTAGCTGTTCTCTAAATTTTGATAGAATTCACCAATGACCCATCTGGGTGTTGGGTTTTATTGTGGGAAGTTTTTGTGTTAATGTTTTTTTGCTGCTATAATCACAAACTTAGTGACTTAAAAAACAAATTCATTATCTTACAGTTCTCTGTATTAGAAATCCAGTACAGGTTTTGCAGAGCTAACATCAAGGTATTGGCAGTGCTTCTTCTTCTTTTTTTAATTTCTTCCCAGAGGTTCTGGAAGTCCCAGAATGCATGTCTTGCCTTTTCCAGCTTCTAGAGGGCAGCTGCATTCCTTGGTTCCCAGCCTCTTAATCCATTTTCAAAACTAGCCAAGTTGGACCTCTCTGATCATTCTTCCACAGTCATATTTTGCCTTGATTCCAGCCAGAAATGATTCTCTGCATTTAAGGACCTACATAACTAGATTAGAACCACTGACTAGGGGGATAATCTCCCTGTCTCAAGTTCCTTAACTTAATCATACACGCAAAGTCTCTTTTTTCCATGTAAGGCAACATATTTTTACAGGTTGCAGGGTTTAGGACATGGACATTTTTGGGGGACCAAATTCTGCCTGGCAGATTTTAAAATTACTTATTCAATTTCTTTAAATGTTATAGGTCTATTTAGATTTTCTGTTTCTTTCTGAATCTGTTTGGCTATTTTTTGTCTTACTAGAAATTTACGCATTTGATCTAATTTGTTGGCAGATTATCTAATTTGATAATTAGATTATCTAATTTGTTGGCATACCTTTCTTCACATATTTTTTGTTATTGTTTTTATATCTCTAAGATTGGTGATGATGTCCCCTCTTTTCATTCCTGATTTAATAAATTGAGTCTCTTTCCTGCCTCCCTCCTCCTTTCTCTCTCTCTCTTAAAAATTTTTGTGGTCAATCAAGCTGAAACCTGATTAATTTTGGTGATATTTTCAAAAAAACCCTTTTGTCTTCATTCAATTTCTCTACTGTTTTTCTACCTCTATTTCTTGTATTTACATTCTGATCTCTACTATTTCTTTCACTTTGCTTGATATGAATTTAGTTTTTCTGTTTTTGTTTTTTTTGTTTTTTGTTTTTTTTTAGTTCTTAAGGTAGAAGTTGAAGTTAATGATTTGAGATACTTCCTTTTTTTTTTTAAGGTAGAGAGGTTTACCAGTATAATTCCCCTTTAGGAAATACTTCAGCTGAATACATGTTTTTGTTTGTTTGTTTGTTTTTGTTTTTGTTTTTTCAGATGAAAAAAAATTATATTTAGATTTAGCCAGCTCAACTCAGTTTAGATGATCCCAGTTTTGTTGGCAATATCTAAAGCATCATAGTCAGAAGCCAGTCAGAAATATGCCTTCATGGGGTGCCTGGGTGGCACAGTGGGTTAAAGCCTCTGCCTTTGGTTCAGATCATGATCTCAGGGTCCTGGGATCGAGCCCCGCATCAGGCTGTCTGCTCAGCAGGGAGCCTGCTTCCCCCCCCCCCCGCCCCCGCCCCGTCTGCCTGCCTCTCTGCCTACTTGTGATCTCTCTCTGTGTTGAATAAATAAATAAAATCTTAAAAAAATATATATGCCTTCTTCCCTCCATCGGGCCTGATCAGGGTGTTGACCTTGGATACATTAGTGTCCTAGAGCTTCATCACAACCTCTTTTATCTGGTGCTTTTGGCCTTGACATCCACAATGAACACAAGTGTGTCGTTGTCTTCCATTTTCTTCATGACTGACTCAATGTGCAGTGGGAACTTGACGATGACATAGTAGTTAAGCTTATTTCTTTTCTATTATCAGAAAAGATACTTTGAGGTGTCTGGGTGGCTCAGTCGGTTAAGCATCTGCCTTTGGCTCGGGTTGATCCCTGTGTCAGACTCCTTGCAGGGAGCCTGCTTCTCTCTCTGCCCCTCCCTCTAGGCATGCTCTCTCTCCCTCTCTCATTGTCTCAAATAAATAAATAAAGTCAAGGAAAAAAATAAAAAAAATCTTGTATGATTTCAATCCTTTGAAATTTTTTGAGTCATATTTTATGGACTAGCATATGGTCTATCCTAGAGAATGTTCCATGTACACTTGAAAAGAATGTGTACTCTGCTGCTCTTGAGTAGATGTGTTTTAGTTCTAGTTGGTTTCTGATGTTGTTCATGTTTTCTATTTTCTTATTCTCAAATGTTAATGTTATGGAGGATCCCTTTGTTGTGACAAGTCACAGGCCACAAAGAACACTGTTTTTACTGAGATTTAGCCATTTTACTTGAATCAGTGGCCCTTAGAATTATTGCAATCTTTTGTTTAATTTCTAGAGTTGTGAAAGTGTTGCTTTTCATAATTTTTCTAGTGTTCTTCCTGCTTAATGAAGGAGAGAGAGAGAGAGAGAGTAAGAGAGAAAGAGAGAGAATGTATAAATACTTCTTTTGGACATTGTCTATTTCTTTCCTACTATAGCCAATATTGAGTCTTGTCCTGTCCCTTTTTGCTTGTCTTGTCTCTTGTCTTGACCTGTCCCTGGTCCTTTACTATCTTCATAACTTCAGCAAATTCTCAAGTCCTGTATTTCATAATCTCTATTTGTAAAAAGGAGTGCTATAATACTCACTTCATAGAGCTCTTGTGAGGGCAACATGTCAAGCAATTAGCAGAAGGTACCCGAATGCAGTACCTGCCAAGGAAATGATAGTTTTCAGGTGTCACTAGTTAAAGGAAATCCTTTCTTTCCCAAAGAGGATGGCACAGAAGTTTCTTTGTGTGCAGATTTCCAGACAATGACTATTCAGTGATGCCGATTTTAGTATATGATGTGAGGCACACATGGTGGTCTGTTTCTCACACTTGTGAATTCTTCTTCTGAGTCACTGGTCATGTTCACTTGGATATTTATCTGTCCTACTCATTTTGAAAGCTGCAGATCACATGGTTCTGAGAACTTAAGAGGTTTTACGAAATAGAAAATAACATTGATTTTTGTTCGGGATTGAATTTTTTTTTTTACTGCAGTCCTCTTTGTATGCTTTATTTTATTTGTGAGAGCATACTGGCAGTTGACTGCAATCTGCTATTATGCATTCCTAAGTTACCTTATATGTCTGGTAGATTAGCTTTGGTCTTTTGTAATGTCTACTAAGAGTCTTGTGACACCTACAGAACTTGATCATTTGTCATTTTCAGTGACAGCTCTTCCTTCCTATTTTCCTCCTCTTTCTTAAGTATAATGTTTACAATAGGGAATTCCCTGCTTTTCATTGTAGAAGTCAGAGGAACTCCATCAACTCCCTAGTAGAAAGTATATATGTACTTGTATAGTCTTGTTTTTCAGAACATTTTATGTCTGGAACTGAATTTGTAGCAGCTGAGGCAAAATCAGAGTGCTGGTTAAAGTCCGTCCATTTGTGGACTCAGCAGCAGTTTGCCAAATGGTGGTGGAAGCATTGTTCTGGATAATTATTGCTTTTGGCCTTCTAGAACTGCTTCAGTTTCTGCTCATTTTCCAAAACGTTTCCTTTTATAGTTGGTCCACCGTTGGTCCCCATTTCATAGAACTAAGAATCCCATTAGATGAAAAGATATGCATAATCTGGCCCACCCTTCTTGGTAGCTTCGTTGCCTGTCACTCTATTTTAACTACTCTGTGCCTCAACCACACTGAATTTGATGCTATTTTTATAAGTAGCAAGTTCAGTTTTCAATAACACCTGTATTAGTTTTGACTAATAATTAGTTTTGACATAACAAATTAGCTGAATACATGTTTTTGTATTTAAAAATGGTTTAACCAACATTTTTTTTTATTACAGTTCTGTTGGCCAGAGGTCTGATCCAGGTATCACTGTACTAAAATAAAGATGTTAACAGGGTTCTCCTCCTTTCTTGAGGCTCTGAGGAGTGAGCCATCTCCTTGCTAATTTGAATTGCTGGGAGGATTCAATCCTTTTTGGTTGTAAGACTGAGGTCCCTGTTGTTGGGCTGGCTATAAACTAAAGGTCATTCTCAGGTACCACTAGGCCACAGAATTCTTTGACTAATGGTTCCCTTTACTCATTTTTAAAGCCAGTAATCGCAGGTCAAGTTCTTGTCATGTGTAACCTTTCTGAGTCATCTTCTATCAGTGTCCCTTCTTTGACCACAGCCAGGAAAGGTTTTTCACTATTAGGACCATGCAGTTATATAAACATATAATACAGGATAATCTCCCCACATCAAAGTCTATGCTCTTAATCTCATTTGTAAAGTCCCTTTCCCATATAAGTTAACATATTCACAAGCTCCAGACATTAGGTTATGGACATCTTGAGGGACCATTATTCTACCTACTATAGTCCATTCTTTGGCTTCAAAAGATTCACATTATTCCCACATAAAAATACATCACTTTATCCCGCATCCCAATATCCCCCAAAAGACTTAATGCATTATAGCATCAACTCTAAATCCAAAGTCTTCCCTAAATCGTATCAGCTGAAAAATCCCAAATACCATTATCTATATCATCCAAATTAGGTATACATGAGGCCATGATAATCTCTCTTTGGCATATTTTCACATCCCATCTTTGGACATGTGAAACTAAAGAGCAAATTATCTGCTTCCATAATAACTTGGTGGGACAGCTGTAGGATAGTACTTATAGACATTTTGGTTCAAAAGGGATAAAATGGAAGGAAAAAGGAATCACCAGTCCTAAGAAATTTTGAAACTCAACCTGGCAAACTCCATTAGATATCAAGACCTGGGGATAATCCTTTAGAGTTTGTGGCTCTCCCCTCTAGGCTCTAAGCTCTCCCCGCTGAGTCACTCTTTTTTCATAAAAGGCAGCAAGTGATTGCAGCTGATGGTTTTAGTAGCTTGTTTCCTGCCAGTAGTATTTGGAAGGGGAGGCAGGGTGCACAGCTATGGCCTTCTTTTATTTGGGACTCCTTTTTCCTTTTGGTCCAAGCTGGTGGTGTCTCTGCTTGTGTAAAGTACCTTGAGAGTCTCCTATATATGTCACTGAGATTTATGCCATTCACAGGATGATTGTCCATAGATCTTTCCTAGATAATCCCATCCTTATTTTTGACTTTTCCTGAGATGGCTGAGGGATAATGCCCTTAAGCTTCCTAGATCCTTTCTTGTTTTAAATGAGATCTGTAATCCATATTTTAGTCTGTTCAAAGAGCTTTTCATGTAACTGAATACTTTGACCTCTTGATCTTTCTGAGGCAAAAGTTTATAAAGCCACACTCCTGGGTTTTTGTTTTGGTTTGGTTTGGTGTTTTCGTCTAGAGCATGCCTCCTAACAGTGAATCTCTTAATTTTAACATATTTTGTGATCTGGATAGTCTGAAAATTTCTCAAATCCTGAAGTTCTGGTTCCTATTCATTTAACATATTTTCCTCCTATCCTGTTTTTCCTATAAGCCTCAAGAAGCATCTAACACTTGCTTAGAAATCTCTTCAGCTCAATATCCAGGTTCAAAACTCACAAATTCTGGTTTCCACATAACTGCAGAGTTCCACTAAGCTTTCTGCCACTATATAACAAAGGATCACCTTTTTTCTAGTTTCTAGAAACATGTTTCTTGTTTCCTTCTGAGCCCTCACTGAAAGTACCTTCTGTGTCCATATTTCTAACAGTTTATTCATGATGGTTCATGTATCCTCTGAGGCAATTTAGTTTTCATCTACCTTGCACTTCATTCTGAGTCTTCAATAACAGAGTTATCCATATCCATATTTCCTACAGCGGTCTGTTCAAATCACTCGACATTTTCTGTCATAATCCTCATGCGAGATGAATGGATGAATGAGAAAAGAGAAAATATTAATAAAGTATAAATTTTAAAAACTGACAAATACCTTAAACTTCTGAAAGTCCAGAAAATTAACATTCTATTTTTGTAAATAGACTGCCTATAAAACCCCTGTGATACTTTTCTCCCCCACCACTTGGTAACCTACTCTGCAATTATCCTATCATATTCCAATAATTTTATGATATCAATTATATTGGAGAGAAGAAAAAGATAATTTGGTTATTCTTCTAACATCAATATTTTTTCTTATTTTGATATATTAGAAATATTTATATCTCACAACTTGTAATTGTCATGTAGAATTTTAAAATTATTATAAGTTGGTAAGAGCTTTTTGAGTGTTTTCTTATCTGAATTGTAAGATTTCAGGACACACAGTTTTCCCTTGGATTTTCCAATCTGAAATACTATTTGAATTGTTCATGGTCATTAATCAGCTTGTCATTGATTCATTATAGCTATATATTATGAAGATTTTTTTGGGTTAGTGTCACTATTTTGTGTCAACTGAGAAATAAAGTTAAATATATTTCCCATATATTAATATGACTTCACCTCTCTTCATGAATTGGATTATTAAAAAAAATACTAGAGTCTATTCAGTATAACAACCATTGATTTAGTGATGAATAATATTTATACAGGAGCTTTATCACTGGAATATATATTTTTTAGGCCATTTCGATTTCAGGGTGGCGTTTTTATAAATAATTTCAAGGAAATGCAGTCTTCATGAGAACAAAATGCAACAGATATACTAAGATATGTCCTCATACACTGTGATGCCTTAAATATGTGACCTCACACATAGAATACTTTCCCTTTGTAGTACTTCTATAGATACAGAAATTCTGATAAATTTCATTTTGTATGTTTCTCACAAAATACTTATTGTGATCATAATAGTATAAACTGCATCATTGAGTGTAAGTAGAAGAAAATTCTGTTTTGACTAGCTGACAATAAATGTAGAATCTTGCACCAACAGTCTTATACGTATGATTAGCAGAAGAATTTTCCATGACTAAATTCTGGTTCAGTACATTTCAGTCCTTTTTCTCCTCTTTTACACATAGTTTTATTCCTAGAATCTATAGAATATGTTCATTTGCACTCCCCCGTTCTCACCTTTATGCCACGATGTCAGGAGAGTCATCACATCAATAGTTGGTATATAGGAGAATGGCTAGCAATAACTTAACTATACATGGAAGTGATACCATTGGGCTCAACCTAATCATATTTTCAATTTAAGTGATCTTAAGTTGGATCCCAAAGGTACCCACAGGCATTCCAGTGCCATCAAATAAGAGGAGAATTATGATGGAGGGGAAGATAAGGTGAAGAGAACTAGTAGCCAGCTGATATTAGTTAAAATATTTTACTTCAGCAAATTTCAGAGGAAGATTTGAACATGTGAACATATTTTTAGGACCTCTCCCAGGTCTTGGAAGGGGTGCAGGCAAATAAGGGACCATAACACTTCAAGAAAAAATCCCTCTTCTAAGAACACTGATCCATCCTAGGCCTTCTATAACAGAGTTGATGGCAACTCCATTTTTCAAGTCACTCAGTTCAAAGAACTTGAAGTAATTTTGACTTACCACTTTCATTCAGTTTCTCTATTTATTAGTAAATCCTTCAAAATATTTTCAGGACTCCAAATGTTTCAACTTCCCATCCCACTCTATCCTTGTGAACTGAGCTGCCATCAACTTTGATTTATATTATTTTAATAACCTCCTAATTCATCTCATTTTACTCTTACTGTCTTTTAGTCTACTCTCAATATGGCAATTCAAGTGCTATGTTTAACATTCAGTTATATGTAAGTCAGATCTAGCACTTTTCTCCTTAGATCCATTGCATGAAATGTCTTCTTACCTAAGAGCCAAAATCATTAGTATCACCTATAAGGCTTCCTTGATCTGACCCCCTTAGTTCTTAAACTCATTTCCCTTTACTCTTTCCTTTCTTTTGCTACTGCAGCCATATTGGTCTCTTCACTTCCTCACGCATGCCCAGAAGTCATACAGCTTGTGATCTTAGCCCTCAGGGTTCCTACTGCCTGGAGTGACTGTGTTCAGATATCCCCAGGGCTTGTTTCCTCACTTCCTTGAGGACTTTATACAAAAATTACCTTAGTGAGGATTTCTCTTGCCTATTCTACTATAATTTCACCCTTGTATTCTTTCACAGATGCTTCAGATTACTTTTCTTGCCTTAATTTTTAGTAATTATCATTTTCTAAATGAGTATGTGCTTTATTTATTTTTGTTTACCTATTTTTTCATATATAATCTATATTTACTACTAGAAAATAAGCTCCACGAGACAGATATGTCTCTTTGGTTTTTTGTTCCCCTCCCCCCCGATGCCTGGAAGGATTCCTGGCATAAGGTAGGTGTTCAGTGGATATTTATTAATGAATATTCATCCAAAAGGAATGAATTTTTGACCTGGGGAATACATAGTCATTTTTTGTTTACAACTTCTTGGACTGTTCCCAAGTCCTTCAAAGTAGAATTAAATAATACTAATGTGTTACATAGTATTTGGCAATGACCTATAAAATATAATCCTGATGGAATTGTACTTAGTTGTTTAGCATTCTTTACTCTTTACAATATGAATTCTCTTAGGTCAGGGTTTGTGTTATGATCATTTTCATATCCTGAGTGTATAGTCTATTGGTTGTAACTGGTAAGAATTTGAATAATGTTCATTAAAATGATCCTAAAACTAAGCAATTATATTGGCTAAATGCCAGTAATAAATTTTATTCTGAGGCAGAGAAGTAAAGGTTGTTCTTTCCTTGAGGGAGAACTCCAGATAAAAAAAGACTTCATTGGGAGGTGGGGGGGTAGGGATATGGACATTGGGGAGGGTATGTGCTATGGCAAATGCTGTGAAATGTGTAAGCCTGATGATTCACAGACTTGTACCCTGGGGTAAATAATACATTATATAAAAAAGTAAAAAAAAAAAAGACTTCACAGGACAGAATCTTTAATTGGAAAGCCCAAGTCAGAGAATCCTTGGAATTCTGTGCTCATCAAGAAAGTAGCACTTTAGTTGCTACAGAAGTTATTATCAGAAAGGAGTCCATAATGGATTACTCAATTAAACCAGCTGTTTACAAATACTGAAGCATGTAATAAAGGCACTCTTGGGTGTAAAAGACATTTTAGTATTTTTCATGTCAATGAAAAGGAGGGAATAACTTGACACGTTCTGGAGATCCTCTTCATTTGTGGATTGCATTCCAGAGAAGCATCTCTCGAAGTGTATAAAGAAAATTTTGTTCATAGGATATTGATAAGGTTATGTAAAAAGAAACAAGAAGGACCTGTTAGGTGAAATAAAGCTAAAATTATTTCTTTACTATAGGATTTCCCCCAGCCTTTAATATGTGTTATGATTCACCAAGGAGTAGATACAGAAGCCTGCATTTTCTAAAAGTTTTTGTTTACAGAACCTTTTTATTTTTGTTTATTTATTTTTTTTTGGCACCTTTACTTCTAAATATACTTTAAAGGTGGCCTGCAAACAGCAAATCTTGATGGGACATACGGTTCTAGGGAAAAGGTGTCAATGACAAAGACCCTGGCATTAGATAATGTTCTCTTCATGGATTGACACCATGTGTTGTGACAAGAAACCAGCAAGAACCATTTTCATGGCACAAAGCCAGAGCAGTCATTCATACGTATTCCTGAGTCATGTATTTCACTGGTACATTTAACATTTCTTTCCCTTTAGGAAGACATATCAGCTGATAGTTCACAGGATCTTCAAATGCCCTCTCAAGGTGAGTTATTCTGAGAAACTACTTTATACCAGAGTAGTTTCCCTATGGATTCTAATCGCTTGAAACTACTGCAGTCACTTTGCCAACCACTGTAGGTATTTTCAGCCTCTGTGATCAAAATATTTTGCAAATATGAAACATTTTTCTTCTAATCCTGTTTGGGACTATCTGCATTCTCATTACATTGTTTGGAAGAGGCTGCTTTTTTTTTTTTTTTCCCAATGAAATATTCTCTGTATCTGGAATATTCTTTGTATCTGAAATATTGTGCAAGACGGTACAGCAGCTGTGTGAAAAGCTGGTTGATTTCAAAGTCATCTCCAGCCTTGTGATTGTCCAAATTCCAAAACAGAAAGAGTGTGATTATAGCCTACATAAAAGGTTACAGGCTACAGAAGGGCTGGCTCCAAATCAAATGCCAAATGATGCCATTATGTATTGTACTTTAGAATTGTCTAAAGCTGAACATATAGAAAACACTTGATTTAATTCCACCAATATTTATTGAGTACCCATTAGATGTAAAATAGTTTGTTTCATGCTAATCCCTGGAGCAAAATGATAGTCTCAAAGTTTAATCAGCACACCATTTATTGGACACCCACCAGGATGCTTCCCTTCAATACCACTATAATTCTATGTAGTGAACACTCATCCAACCCATATGAGCAGCAAATAAAGATAATTGAATGAATGTAATTGGGAGAGGATTAGTAATGCTGGCAACCCAGTCACTGTAATTCCACATTAAGTCCCCTTTTGATAAATCTGCATAGGAGAAGTCAGATGTGTTTTTGACAGGAGTATATCCCAACAGGAATATGCCAGGAATTTTACCAATTACAGATCAATTTCCAAGTAATTGGAAACAGAGTGATTAAAACCAAACAGAGTGAAAGGTTTACCTAGGCCGAAGTTATCATTTTTAAGAACTAGTAGGGAACATAAAAGATAAATCCAATATCAGCAAGGTGAATACTCAAATGAGGCCAGGTGTGAAGAAAGCTAGAACTGTCAGATGCTGTGATGCAATTCAGGAAAAGGCTTAGGACTGAAAGTGGAATCAAACTATACTTGATATTTGATAAATATCAGCAATCGAATATAGAGATGAACCCAAGTTAGGACCGGAAGCCAAATCAGAAAACCTATAAAAAAAAACTAAAGAGAACAACATGAAAATCAAAATATGTGTTTTTTTTTTTAAGTTTTATTTACATGAGAGAGAGAGTGAGAGCATGAGCAGAGGGTGGGGAGAGGGAGAAGCAGGCTCCTCACTGAGCAAGGAGCCAGAGATGGGGCTCATTTCCAGGATGTTGGGATCTTGACCTGAGCTGAAGGCAGTTGCTTAACCATCTGAGCCACCCAGGTACCCTTAATGTGATTTGAATAATAAGAGAAGAGAGACCTAGGGGGAGGACAACATTCAAGTTTGCTCTTTTGTTTCTATGTAGAGATTAATGCAAAAAAAAATCTGGCTTTGGGGTCTCCTCAGGAAGTTTACATTCAAGACTAATACACATGATTTTTTTTTTTCTTTTCTGAAAATGGGCCTCTGAGAAAAGCAATCTGTGGTTGTACCATTCCATCATCTTAACAGAAAAGAACTGGTTAAGGGACAAAGGATTTGTCCCATATGTTCTAGTTCATGTGGGTGTGTAACAAAAGATCATTCCAGAGAACTAAGGTCAGAAATTATCACTCAATATGCCTTCCTCACCTGTATTTGGGTCCTTGACTGCTTTTTCTCACTCACTGGAGGAAGGTACTGGCTCTGTGAAAAAGTAGACATGCTTTAGAAGAGTAATAGAAATTGCCTCAGGCTTACTTACTGTCTTTTTTTTTTTTAACAGATTAATTAATTAATTAATTATTGAGTATAGTTGACACACAAACATTTGTTTCAGGTGTATAACAGTGATTCAACATCTCTGTATATTATGTATATTATGCCACAAGTGTAGCTATGGTCTGTTACCTTGCAACACTGTCACAATATCATTAACTATATTCCTTATGTTGTACCTTTTATTCTCATGACTTATTTATTCCATAACTGGAAGTCCATATCTCCCACTCCCCTTCATCCTGATCCCTCAACCCCTTTCCCTCTGGCAACCATCAGTTTGTTCTCTGTATTTATAGGTCTGATTCTACTTTTTGTTTATTTATTTGTTTTGGTTTTATTTTTTTATTTATTTTGTTTTTTTATTGTTACGTTAGTCACCATACAGTACATCATTAGTTTTTGATGTAGTATTCCATGATTCATTGTTTATGCACCACACCCAGTGCTCCATGTAATCCGTGCCCTCCTTAATTCCCATCCCCTAACCCTCCCTTCTAAAGTTCTCCATTTGTTTCCCAGAACCCATAGTCTCTCATGGTTCATCTCCCACTCTGATTTCTCCCCCTTCATTTTTCCCATCTCCTTATGTCCTTCATGCTATTCCTTATGTTCCACAAGTAAGTGAAACCATATAATTGACTTTCTCTGCTTGACTTATTTTACTTAGCATAATCTCCTCCAGTCCCATCCATGTTCATGCAAAAGTTGAGTATTCATCCTTTTGGATGGCTGAGTAATACTGCATTGTGTATATGGACCATATCTTTATCTATTCATCTGTTGAAGGGCATCTCAGCTCTTTCCACAGTTTGGCGATTGTGGGCATTGCTTCTGTGAACATTGGGGTACATATGCCCCTTTTTTCACTATGTCTGTATCTTTGGGGTAAATACCCAGTAGTACAATTGCTGGGTCATAGGGTAACTCTATTTTTAATTTTTTGAGGAAACTTCACACTGATTTCCAAAGTGGCTGCACCAATTTGGATTCCCACCAATAGTGTAAGAGGGTTCCCCCTTTCTCTACAACTTCTCCAACATTTGTTGTTTTTGTCAGGCTTACTTTCAACTGTGTACTCTAGAGTCAAAGTAAAAATCACACCTAGATCTATTTTTGGCACCAAAGATCATTGCCAAAATACAAAGTTTGTATTGCCAATGTGCATAATATTATGTGTTCTTAGTAGTCAAGATTTTGCATGATCTCTGCATTCAGATAAATGTGAGGGGTAAAAACTTTATTGACTTCCCCTAGTATGTGATTAAGATATTTAGTGTAATTCAAAATATATTAATTGATAGCCCTGGAAAACAAGATAGACATTTCTCTTCATCATAGAGCTTACAGTTTAGCATAACTACATATAATTAGTAACAAATACTTCAAGCATTAAAAAGGAAGGCTAACCTAAAATAATGAGTTAAGGAAATCTTTCTGAGTAATTAATACTTACACTGAAATTTAACAAGCCTTATAGTTTGATAACAAGCAAGCTGTGATGGAATGTACTTTTCCTAGCACAGAGGTAACCTGCATCTACACACACAAAATTGACCAAGCTGAGTAAAGAAAACATCCCAACATCAGAAAATGTCCATAATAGCTTCAGTGACTAAAAATCATATGAAATGAGTATGATGTTATCACTATAGATGGCACAAGCCAATAGTAACCAACATTCAGACATTTGCAATATGTCAGATATTTCTTATACCTTAATTCATTTAATCCTGACCGTAGCCTGAGAAGACAGTACTATCATCCCCCAGGTAGAGCCATGAATTTTCCCAATGTCAGTCATCTAATTAAGTAGGCACTGCTTTCAAATACAGGTCTGATTTCAAAGCTCATAACATCTTTATCCCTTATTTCTTTTCTGGTGCCTCTTAAATACACATATGAGGTGGTACAAGGGGTTTAATGGTTGTAGCAGATGCCCTTTGAGCTTTGCATCACATCCCGTGGCCACCTCCAATTTCAGCCTATAGCTGGGTGTAGTCATCCAATAGCATACTTCAGACACTCGTGCTTTTCTGTCTCGGAGCTGTCCCTGAAACCTGGGGGATTTTCTCAGCTTGCGTGAGTTTGTGGGGGTTATATGCCCCTGGAATAAACCTTACCTAATGGATGAGGGTAGTTTAGTGTATAAAGGCCCCAGTCCACTCTCCTTCAGAGGAACGGTTCTGAGGCACCTTCTGCACGATTCCTCAGAAGGCCTGTGGGGGATTGAGACCCAGCTGTCCACAGAGGTAACCAGCTTAGTAAGACACTTAATTTCTTTTGATTTGCTGTCTCACTTTCTCCACTTCTCCACTCTAGCTTCCTGAGATTATTTCCCAAATAAATCATCTGCATCTCAGTCCTTGTGTTGGGTTTTTCTATCAGGGGAATTCAAACTAAGAGGGTGGTTTTAAGCATTGGATTTTTAACAACAGTTTTACTTTGCATTCCTGTTACAATCTGTTAGATCTTCAGCAAAGAGTACTATGATATGATGTTTTACTTGTATTTTACTACCATATGGGAGTCCTCAGGTACTTCATTTAAAAAAAAAAGAAGAAAAGAAAAGGAAAACAAAACAAAACAAAAACAACCAAGAGCAAAACATGCATAAAACACAGCATAAAATCTGAAGGAAATTCAAATACTAAGAAAAGTACCATTGGAAACATCTATTATTATAGAAACTCATAAAGCCACATTGTATCAAAAAGTTATTTGTGCCAACCCCAGTGATTTTATGTAATTGCATTATTTATTTGACCATCACACTGATACTATAAAATAAAGAGTAACTTCCCATCGGCCATTTTTAATAGATACCTCCTGTAAACAAATTTTTAAATGTAATTTGTATTATTTAATTCAGCGTGTTGTATAGATGTAGCAATGATTTAGAATTTATCTGAAATGAAATACCTCATGATCTTGTTTCCTTATAAAATGCCACGTATTTTTCAGAAATAGTCTTCTAAGCTTTCTTTCTGTCACTCACATATATTTCAGAAGCAATTACTGTAGTAAAAGGTTAGTCTTTGAAGAGTTTCTGTGTTTTTTGTCTCCTTAAAGTGTCAAATATGGGGATATAGAAAAAGCAAACATATTGTATTGAACGATCTATAATTCATTGGAAGGTGATGGATGGGGTCAGACTCATTCAGGCAGTAAATTCACATCCATTTCCTCAGAAAGCTTTTGACATAGTTTTGGAAGTCCTCTCTTTATGTAAAGTATTATCTTCTTTGTCCTGTTGCTCCTCTATCTATTTCCTCCTCCCTCATTTGGAAGGCAGTGAAATTTTAGTTACATTGAAGACCCTTTTAGAAATCAAAACACCTGATGTGTTTGATGAAAGTCAGTGCTTTGATAATCTAGAACTTGCCAAAGAAAACGAATTGCTTTATGGGCTGTCTTCTCATAAAATTCATTAAAATGAGTTAGAGGCAAAGGTAATTATTTGTTTCACACACTGAGAAACAGGTGTAGATGCTATTTGGAGTTCCAAATGAACATGCCAATTAGTGCATTAGGTTTATGTGCAAATGTAGTCTCACTTAATTGCTGTGTCTGAGAAAATTTGCCTTTTTTCTAAAGTGAGTTTTGGAAAACTACGCTGCTGTTCATTCGCAAGCATCATATGATGATGGAATGCTAATGAGCAAATAGAGAATGTCGACACACTGCATCTGGACCTTTTTTAAAATGCCAAATTTGCAATGCCCTGGGTTCTGCCCCCATGATTAACACTTTGCATTATTGTATGTGTCACTGGGGTTATGATACTGCCTACTGCCTAAAGCACAGAACTGTAGAAATCAATTCTGATAGAACATATATGTGTTGATGATGGGAAATGTAGAAAAATATGATGTGATATTTTACAGGATTTTAGGCAGGATAGGGTAGAAAAGAGAAAAAAAATTAAAAACCTTGGTCTTAAATAATCTTGCTAAGGATTAGTATTGAGATGCCTAGTTTTTGGTTTCTTTTCCCTTATATTTTTTATTTTTAATCTAATGGAAGAGAGTGAGAGAAAGGAAGCTAACTTTGTTAATGCTATCATCTGATGTATAAATTATGATATTTTTAGGTCAGAAAGATTATAAATATTCAGCAGAATGAATTTCCACGAAGCAAGCAATATATAAAATAATTTATTATTTAGAAACCTCAATTTTGCCAGGTAGGCTACTATTTGTGGTAATAGGTTGGCAATCTAGAAATAGCACCTCTATGAAAGATGCTGGTACTCTTACAACCCAGCCACTTGTTGGAGCATCTCTGTGCTTTGTTTAGAATATGAGGTTATAAAGTTATGCAAGGGTTGTCTTGGCAATGATGGGAAAAGACATGCCATTCTTTCCTGAGCAAATTTATAGCAGTTACAAATGCTGGATTTGCTCAGAGCTCTTTGCTTTTGTAGCAAATAATTGGAAATAATTTTTAAATATTATTTTTGACAATAGCATATTTTGAAAAAACTAGTTATGGAAATATAGAACAGAAACCAAGAAACAGACTCTTAACTATAGAGAACAAACTGATGGTTACCAGAGGGGAGGAGAGTAGGGGGGTTAAATGGGTGATGAGCATTAAGGAGAGCACTGTGATGAGCACTGGGTGTTATATGTAAGTATTGAATCACTAAATTCTACACTTGAAATGAGTATTACACAGTATGTTAATTAATTGGAACTTTAATAGAAACTAAAAAAACAAACAAAACAAAACAAGAACAAAATGTATAGACAAGAACATGCTAGTAGAAGTTAATCTTATCTAATCCCTCTTGTTCAGGGAATTGTAGAAGCTAGTTTACCTGGAAGTTGTTACTCTGCCTGTACACAAAACAGTCAATTTTAAAAAGATTTACTATGTAATATGCAGAATATTTTTTTCACTCAAAATTATTACTTAAGCATCTCCTTTACTACATCTTGGGACAAATAAAAGTAAGCTCAAATCTATAATTGATTCTGCCATCCCTCAACAAACTTACAGTCTAGTTGTGAAGACAAGGCATGGTCACATGAATAAAACAGAGCAACTGAAAAGAAGAAAAGAAACCATAGTAGCAGGCTATATAATCCGCATACGTGAGAAATACAGTTATTTTATAAATATAGTTATTTTATATGTGAGAAATACAGTTATTTTAATATATTTTATATATTCTTTTCAGAGCAGTCTTTTTTTCTCTTCATAACTTCTTAATTGAAACAATGATGATCTTTTCTCTCTATTCTCACCATCCTCCGACTGACTATTTGGTATTAAAAAAAGAAAAGAGGGCTTTAGCTTTTCTCGGTGTTTATGGCCTATCATACTCCTGTGGTCTAATTAACTGCACATAGAATGAGAAGAGCTTAGGGTGTTGTTACCATCAACAACTTAGCATTGGTCTCTCCTGTTGAAAATTTCTAGTGAATATGTTTTTGTTTCCTCAGATATCGTTCCTAATCCTCTTCACTTTACGTGTATGCTTTTGCTTGTTGTTTCTCTTGGCTTAGAATTAAGTCTGTGTGCTTCTTGGAAAGGAGATATTTGTTGAGAAGCTAAAAAAGCTGTGAGTAGAATTTACAGTTGGTTTTCAGTTTGATATCAGTGATGCACTTCATTAAGGCAAACATTTAAGTAGCCTCTTCAGTCTATTTTAAACTTTATATAAGGTCTGAATGTCTGTAGCATTTATTTGCCATACTCTAGAGTTAAAATGAGTATTTTTGAGAGACATGACTTTGTTCTGCTGGTATAACAGTCCATTTTGTTAGTCATAGACTCCCAGCTGCTTCTTAATGAGATACAAGCATAATTCAGAGAAAAATAGACGAAGAAACCAAGACTATTAGTAGCAAACGACGTAATAAGAGTTAGAAAGGAAAGAATATGAGCCACCAAAGGATTTTTTATCAGGCTTCCCTGTGGTACACTCTGATTGCAGGCAGACACAAATTGAGATTCAACATTACATTCAAAAGTTACCAACTGTTAAATTGGTAACTTTATGATGGCAGGAGGAGAGGAGAGACTTGAAAATTCTTGCAACTCTGTGTAAAAGGCATCTTTAGATTGATATTTGTAATGTTTTAACTTTTTTCTGGATAATTAAAAAGATTTTGATGCAAGTTGTTTGAATTGTGATTATTGTCAAGAGTGCTTAAGCTCTAGAGATATCTTGGAAATAGTGTAATTTTTCAAATGTTATAAATTGATCATTTTATCAGATATTTTCTGTGTTTTTTAGTGTGCAGTCACTCACAGGTTAGATTTGACACCTAGCCAATGACAAATGTATTCTAGATGCCTATATAAATTGCCAAATAGACAAGCAAACAGAATTCTAGTAGACAGGTAGAAGGGTGTCCACTCACCTGAAAGATACTAGAGTAATCTATCTCGCATTTTGTTGGAGAAAGTCCTCGTGGATCACCCGAAGTGAATGACAGCACTTGGTGTTCACTGAGTGTGAGCATTCCATGCACAATAAATGGGTTAGCCCCGAGCAGATCCTATGAGATATTATAGGCGCAGGGAAATGTCTGCCTTTCAAATTATCATGACTAGCATTGGAATTATATAAGGAACAATTTCATCTGAAATGAAAACCTAAATACACGATGGACTTGCAATTTTATTGGCAAGATATTTTTGAACACACACAACCATCTAGATGCTCTTTCATTTTCTCAGGAGGTTACGTAGTTGCTGTGAACAACTATGAATGAGTAACCAAGTAGAGGTCATCTAAATTATTAAAGTAGGAAAATTTGTCACACATATAAAGAATGTGTATATCTGAGGTCTCTTCTTTTTGACAGAATCAACTTAAATTGAAATAAAAATATTCTGTGTTTCACACCATTCCCATATATCCACACAGATTAATTAGCATTCTTTGTAAGTTTTGTTGAATCCTTTAATTTTTTTTTCTGTACCCCATTTCTTTGGTGCAGAAGACCAACCATAAACTGTCACCCTGACATAAACATTCATCTTTATGCAGATAAAGAGAACTTTCCCTTCAATTTCCAATACAGGTAGCTGTTTTCCCCTTAAGAGCTCTAAAATGGAAATGTTACGATTTTTTTCAATAACAATTTTATCATTTAGTTACCTTTATACCAGGTGTATATCTTTTAACTTTGCATCTAGCATTTTAAAAAAATCTGTTATAGGTTAGACCGTTTTCTTGTAACTCTGAGCTTTATCTGTCTAGGGAATAGTAGCAGAGGCCCCTTGAAATCACTCTTCAAGTACCTGCAGACAGTTTTGCTTCCCTTCAGGTGAAATGTTTCTGTCATGCCGACCATTTTTTGTAAAGAGGCTCTATGCTGTTTCAGTATATATCAAATAATTTATTCAAGTGGTGCTTCTGGTTCTGAAAAAAATTTTTTTTCCCCTTTAAAACCCAAATCTTTATTGTAATGTTTTTAATAGTTCTAATTTACAGTGGTATTGAGTTACCCTTGAACAAAACACAGAAAATGGGGTACATTTTAGCAATAACATTCAGAACTGAGAAAATAGAAGATAGAATGTATTATAAACATTCCTAAATTGTATTTTTGAACTTTCAGGAAAAGAAGTCAGTATATCAGTTTTTATTTTTTTAAGATTTTGTTTATTTATTTATTTGACAGAGAGAGACACAGCAAGAGAGGGAGTACAAGCAAGGGTGGTGAGAGAGGGAGAAGCAGGCTTCCCACTGAGCAGGGAGCCAGATGGAGGGCTCAATCCCAGGACCCTGGAATCATGACCTGAGCCAAAGGCAGATGCTTAAAGACTGAGCCACCCAGGCACCCCAGTATATCAGTTTTTAAATCATGGGTGGGGTGTGGGATGGTGGGGCATTAATTATGATTTGTTTGAAATTTAAAACCTCTTTATGAGGATCTAGTATACTTGATGATGTGGGATATCTAAGGACATGAAGAATCTATACATGAATATGTCCATGTCCTTCTACCTAATTAAAAAGTTGGTAGAGAGATTTGGGAAAGAATTATTTGAGGCTTAATATTATACACATTTGGTGTTTTAGGTCTAGTCATGTGCTTTCACTGAGAATTGATCAGAGTCAGGTTTTAATTTATTAGTTCATGTTTCTCTTATTTGAATAAGCCAAAAATGTACTTACACTCAATATATGGTCATGTTGTCAATATCTGAGCAATATTAAGTTGGTTTAAAAAGTAATTACACAAAACAAAGTTAAAGAAATCCACTATTAATAAAATATACATAAATTATAGTATATGCTTTGTAAAAATTACTTTTAAAAAAGAACATCAGTTAAAATACAGATACTCTAGAAATTCAGTTTCAAATAAATAACTCCAAACCTTACAATTGTTTAATTTCTAAGCCACTAGACATAAATTGGATAAAAATTCAGAGAGCACAACTACCTAATGTGTAAATTGTCAGATTTGGATGGTTTCTATACTGACAACAAAATATATTCTTAAAAAAGAAACAGAAAATGTGATTTTTGCTCAGAATCAGAGACAGCTGGTTATTTATACATGCAATAGTATATATATGATGGTTTGAAATAACCTACCATTTCTATTTAGAATTATAGTATGCCCTGATGCTTTTGTAGATCATGTACCTCAGTTTTTCAACGTAGAGTTGCCTCTGGGTAGTGCTGGGACGGCTCTGTTTTAACAATCAGGAACAGAAAAATGTCAAGAACCATTCCCATTAGTACTTGGTCAGATCAATCAAAATGACATAAAATAAGGTTTATTAAAGTAGTCAATATCTCTGGTTTATACTGTTCTATGAAAGGACATGATGAATATTTTGACAAGGCTAGCTGGAAGAATAATTGCAACCATGCTGTAATCAGATGTGGAGATGAGTCTGAGTGGAGTGACATGATGTTAGAGAAAAATGTAAACAAATTTTTTTGAGCCGTACGTTTATGAGCTTTTTAAGTCTGCTTATAGTACTCAGGCCCATTATACATACTTGGCCAAATTCATTTATTTTATTTTTTTTTTAAGATTTTTATTTATTCATTTAACAGAGAGAGAACACAAGCAGGCAGAGAGGCAGGCAGAGGCAGAGAGAGGAGCAGGCTCCCTGTGGAGCAAGGAGCCCAAATTCATTTATTTTATGTATTCATTGATACTACCTCATTCCTAAAGGACTTGAGATTTGTATACTTGATACAAAGACAAAAACCCAAAAATATACCTAGTAGTCTAGCCAGAACATCCTTTTGTTATTCATTTAGAGGTAATACTTTGGCCCCATGTGCACTGATATAGGTGAAAAGGATTTTAGCTCTTCATTCTATTAATATCAATGAGTTTTTTAATTCCTATAGTCTACCTCCTTGACTTTCCTATTAAATTTTATCAAGAAACAGAGACCGAGGAATCTTCAAAACAGGAACTGCAGATTCAGGAAACTCTTTGATCTCTTCTAACAATTTGAATGAAAAAAAAATCCTTACAATTGCTTTTCCTCAAGAATATGTTACTCTATTTGAAACAAGCCAAGAAAAGTTATAATACTTGGACGCTTAAGAGGTGTTCATCTAGAAAGTTAGGTTAATGAAATCATGTATAATTTCAATTCCTCATTCTATAACCTCTCTTAGAGATGTTACTCTGATTAATGATGTAGCTCATTAAAATTGCTCTACATGTTACTTAGACTTTTTGGAAATTTGTTACTTTACTACATACTAACATCAACTTCCTGAGGTCTAAGTTCTACTTATGACACTGACATTTTCGTGACCTCAAGTAAATCTTTTCATATTTAGTGGTCTGTGTTTCCATATCATTAATGAAGTATTAATTTGAAGCTACGTGTATGTGTGTCTTTGAAACTGGTTTTGCATGTGAAAATTACTAAGTAGAAATTAATTTCAGTTTAAGAAATCTTAAATTTTTGAAGTTCTAAACAAAACTAATTCTTAAGCTTTAAGCTTGGACAAAATGTTTGCTCTACTTCTAAAATGCAATCTATTCTAGTTATCATTGCCAAAGGTAGCTGAATGATATTTAATTCCATTCAAAAACTTAATATTAAGTTCCTTAGAACTTTAAATAATTTAACACATGTAAATATAGTATGTGGAATATCTCTTAAATATTTCAATTTCCTGATTGACAATCTCTACAGCACTAAATCTTAAAAGTCTAATCATGAAACTTATGGTAAAATTCATTTAATAGTCTAGTAGTGAAGGTTGTTTAATTTCAACTTAAAATCAAGTTTAAAGTAATAATTTAATTTTATATTTTAAACGGGTTTATCGAAGCTTTAATCAATATTCTCTTAAATGTTATAAATATGCAAGAATAAATATTCATGTTAACTGAAAGTACGAATATCATTGCTTTGATTTTATAAATATTTTTATGCTTAATTATAAATCTTCCTTTGGATGCTTAATTGCTATACAAATATATGTTATTTTAATCAATTTGGGGAGTACCTCCCATATAATTTGGGGTAGACTCTCAATTTTCTGGAGATAATACAGAGATTTAAGGAAGACTGAATTCTTTTTTTTTTTTTTTAAGGAAGACTGAATTCTTATCAAAGTTGTTCTATAATTGCCATTTGGTAGTGGTCACATATTTGCATTCAAGTTGCAGATTAATTATATAATTTTTCTTCACCCATAGATTCATAAATTGCTCCCATGCTTTGATCGTTTGCTTCTTTGACTCTTAAAATATGTAAATGAGTTTTCTAGCTAACTGTGTAGACATTTGCATTTGTTGAAATCTTTATTTTATTATTTCTAGAATTACACTGATATATGTTTTATAATAATGATTAAATTTTAGACTTCTTTCATTGTTCCAGATGATTAGTTAATTATAACTTTTAAGGTCATCCAAATGACATGAAAGATCATTTAGCAACAGTTTTGGTATTAAGATTCAACTTACTTAAAAATTGTGTTTGTACTGTGCAAAAGAACATTTCCAGGAATTTAGAGCAATAAAAGTTTCATCATGATATGATCTTTCAGAGAGGTGTTATGGAAAACTTTATAAGACCTTGAACAAAGCCAAAAAAGTTAGAAGATCACTAGGTATATTGTGGGAATAACTGTACAGAGAAGGAGGAGAGATCATATTAATGAAGCATGTAGATACCTCTACTGAAAATAATTTTGAATACTTGGCAGAAAGTCCGAGTTTTGTTCTATATGCAGAAGGAATATAGCTCTGACAGTCATGGACTGGGTAGGTTTCTATGTAACTAGAAGCTAAGAACTCAGGGAAAAGATAGTGCTAAAAATATAAAATGAGGGAACTCTTCATATAGGGCTTGCATTTAAGTAATGGAACTTGGTGTTTTTTTTTGTTTTGTGTGTGTGTGTTTTTTTTTTAAGATTTTATTTATTTGACACAGAGAGAGAGATCACAAGAAGGCAGAGAGTCAGGCAGAGAGAGAGGTGGAAGCAGGCTCCCTGCTGAGCAGAGAGCCCAATGCAGGGCTCTATCTTGGGACCCTGAGATCAAGACCTGAGCCGAAGGCAGAGGCTTTAACCCACTGAGCCACCCAGGAACTTGGTGTTTTTATAAGGAATAAAGTGATAAAAGAGTAGAGAGATCTGATAATTAAGATTCAGTCAAGAATGAGCAGAACAGAAGGAGCCCGAACAAGAGTCTTCAAAATAGTAATGAGCTTTAGAAAGACAAACATGTTTTAGAGAAGAGAAGAAAAATAAGGGCAGGTAACGTGGGAGATGTTTCATGCTATAGAGATGAGAGAACACTTTTAGGTAGGTAGGATCAGAACTCAACCTCATGGGTAGAAGAGAAAAGAAAAAAATAGAAGCTGTAGATATAAATGCAGTGTTTTGTTTCAGTAAGTTTTGTGTTGAGGAAAATGAAAGGGATTGGATAGGAATTTGTGTGTGGGGGTGTCAGTATTTTGGGGGTAATGGAATGTGAGAATATTAGGAGATAAGACCAAGGACTGAATAAAAAGGGAGTGTTAAACACCAAGAAGGAAGGACTTATGAGCAAATCCAAATGGAGGAATACATATATAGATAGAGGATATGTTGGGGTGGGGATGGGAGAGTGGTCTGAGAGAGGACATCCACTTCTCCTAAAGCCTGGAGGGAAAATAAAGGGCCTATCCAGATTTTGAGGTAAAGTGAAAAATAAAAATTTAAGTAACTCGTATTAGTTGCACTCAATGGTATGAATGATTAGGCAGAAGAAAGGCATAGGTGAGAAAGTGGCACTGCTCAGTTTTTGTGAATATAGAGTACAAAATACTTCCCTGGGGGTAAGAACATAGTTTGAACAGTGGGAACATTAATAAAGATCTAGGGCCTTTTGTATACAAGCTCAGCTAACTTGAGGTTGAAAGTTTTATTTGTCCTTTTTATCTCACCCAAAGTCAAAATAATATGGATAATAGAGATTTTGAGTAATGAGTAGCATTTTATAAATCTAGTAAAAATTTTTGGGAAATAAGTTTCTCCATCACTAGATAGACAATGAGGGATATCTCAGACATAAAACACAAAGTGAATTATATGTATATATGGAGAATGCACATGCATGTACCAAGCTTTGATAAAATCTGAAAATAGACATATAATCAGCAAATATATTTCTACTTTATTAGTGGGGAGAATTAAATCGATTTGAAGACGTTTAAAGGGGATCTTTAGGCTTGGGATCTGGTTTCTGGGTCAATCATTCTTGATTAGGTAACAGGAA
>CM052797.1:75876673-75907460 GCA_028533885.1 Nasua narica
TCAATGCACAAAAATCAATTGCTTTCCTATACACTAACAATGAAAATATGGAAAGGGAAATTAGAGAATCGATTCCATTTACTGTAGCACCGAGAACCATAAGATACCTGGGAATAAACCTAACCAAAGAGGTAAAGGATCTGTACTCGAGGAACTATAGAACACTCATGAAAGAAATTGAAGAAGACACAAAAAGGTGTTCTCTCTCATTCTTGACTCTAAGCTTCCTTCTAAGGACTTGATTGGATTTGCCCTCTGCCACTCTATTCTCAGATAATGTATACTGATAGTACATCTAGTCTACCACAAATCTAGAATTTGGACAGAGCCTTGTAGCTACTTAAAGTTACCATTCTCCTTTTCCTGTAGGAAAATCTTGCATACATGCCTTTTACTCAGTTTACTTCAAGTCTAGAACATGCGCTCAATAAGATTTTTGAATGTATTGTTTGCCTCCTTATTTATAGCCTTCTTTCCATTTAGTTATAGTTACTCCTCAGTCTCTTTGGTCCTTTGAATTTTCTTTATTTCTTATGCTTCTGATAACTTATCTATAATTACAGCTTTATTTTTAGCAGCTTTATTAGGATATAATTCACATACCCATATAATTCACTATTTAAAATGTACAGTTGAATAGCTTTTAGCATATTCACAGGGTGCACATGCATTACCACAATCATTTTTATAAAACTTTCATTACCCAAAAAATAAACCGTGTACTCCCCAACCATCACCTTTCAATCTCCCACCTCTAACCTGTAGCTCTAGGTGACCACCAATCTATTTTCCATTTCTATAGATTTGCCTGTTCTGGACATTTCTATCTATTGGAATCACACAATATGTAGCTCTTTGTGACTGGCTTTGTAGTCCTGATTTAAGCTACATCACCATGTAATTTCTCAGTAATTTATTTCTAGACATAACTCCCCTTCTGAATTCTAGTACTGAATTGACAAATATGTGGTCTATATAAATCATTCTTACTGCAGCATAACATACCTAAAGTAGAATTGGAGACTTGAATTTTTAGCTAGCTAGCTTGCTTGCCTTTCTTTCTTCCTTTTCTCCCTTCTCTTTTCTTTTCTTTTTTTTCTTTTCCTCTCTTTTCTTTTCTCTTTTCTTTATTTCTTCTTTCAAGATTTTGTTTGTTTATCTGTCAGAGAGAGAGCACAAGCAGGCAGAGCAGGCCAAGGGAGAAGCAGGCTCCCTGCTGAGCAGGGAGCCCAATGTGGGTCTTAATCCCAGGGCCCTGGGATCATGACTTGAGCCAAAGGCAGATACTTAACCGACTGAGCTGCCTAGGTGTCCCAACCTGCCTTTATTTCTCATTTCTGTCAAGGCACATGACATCACAGGCATGTTCTCTCCCCAACCTCATGCTTGCTGTAACCCCATCTATTCGGCACTGAGCATGTAGGTGTTTGTTAAATGCTTTTTGAATGAGTGTATCAGTATCAGTTACCTTTTGTTCAGTTTCATAACAGTTGGCTAGGCCTTCATTTCCTCAGGCCTGCTACCAAGCATCTTTCTACCCCAATAAGCCTCCGATTCGTTATTCTTAAAATACCACTTTCCTATTTAGCATATAGTTATTGAGTTTTTGCTGGAAAAATAGACTCGTGTAATTCAAAGAATGTAAGATTTAATGTTATAGGGTCTGGATTTAAGTCCTAATTTAATTGCTTTCCTGCTGTGTGATTATGGATAGGTTACTTCGGCCTTTTTTCAGACTCAAGTTCCTTATCCATAAACAGAGAGATAATATTAGAATTGCCTGTCCCACAGGAGATAGAAACACTTGCAGTACCTGCCATGGCACCTGCTATGTTTCAGGTACTCACAAATATTGGTGGCAAAAGATATTTGAATGTGATTGTGGGGTTATTAAATACTCTCTAATTTACAAAGATTTAATTATTTAAATAATTTAATTAACCCTGTTTCAAGCTCTGAGGAACAAGTAAAAGGTCTAAACCATTTTCTAGGATCAAGAAATTTTGTAACCCGCTGGCTTAATACAAAGTTGGATGATACACTTTCATTAAAATGCAGTGGTTCAATGAGGAAACAATTCAGTGTTTCAAATGTTGGAGTGAGTTCTTCAGTGAGTTTTGTAGAGATTGGTTCATTACTTGTGTTTGTGCAGCCGGGCTCCAGAAGCTAAGCTACTGTTAACATGGGCGCTCCTGTAAATTGAGAGGACTTAGAGCCTTCTCTTAGGGCTACTAGGCATCAGCACCTGCCCTTAGTCTGCGTTGCTGCTGTTGTCCCTGCCGAGACCCTCTGGCAACTGAGTTGTTTCTTCTTTGCAGAAGCAGCTTGGATCCTTGGACACTTGTAGACTGCTAGAATCACACTCTCCCCACAAGCTCCCCACAAAATACCTAAAGAACAATGAAACAGTTTATGGTGGAAACTATAACCCATAGGGAGTAATGAGTGACAGTAATTCTCTTGGACTAGATCCCTTCCTTTTCCCTTAAGGCTATGGAAACGGGTTATGAATCTATGCTAACTGTGCAAAGAATCACTCATTTTGAGATAAAGAATTGCTCTGGAAGTAAGAATTTGGTTTTAATCATACTAACAGATTCTCAGTTACTTAAATTATTGAAATATTCCTGGGCTCCCTTTGATAGGGCTCTATAATCTGGTCTTCATATATTTTTATAATCTATTTGCTACTTTATTTTGATGTTAACCATATGATCCATGAAAACAATTGCCTCAGTGGCCCTCACACATAACTTTTTCTTTCTTATCTTTTCACATTTTTTTTCTTTACACAGAGATGCTTTTATTTCTTTAATTGAAGTATAATTGGCATATAACATTTTATTAGTTTGAGATAAGGTTTGGTGTTTGTATATACTGTGAAATGATCAGTACAATAAATGTAGTTAAAATTTGTTACCATAGTTACAAAAAATATCTTATGATGAGGACATTCAAGTTGTGCTCTCTTAGCAACTTTCAAATATACAATATAGTATTATTAACTATAGTCATCATGGTATACATTATATCCTCATTATTATTTTATAACTGGAAGTTTATACCTTTTGACCCTCTTTACCCATTTCATCCCACTTCCACCTCTGGCAACTCAACCCCACCCCCTTTTTAAACCCACTTCTGCATGCAGGGATTTTTCCCCCATTGCTATGAAGCTTTCTCTGATCATGGGGTTTACAATCATCTTACCTTTTTTTAAACTCTAGAATTTATATTCAGCAGCATACCCTTTTGCAACTGGGCCTCTTCCCTGATGGGATTATAAAACTCTCAATTGTTTGTTTGTTTTTAATATTTATTTATTTGAGAGAGAGAGACAGAGAGAGAAAGTGGTGGGGAGGGGCAGAGGGAGAGAGAGAGAGAATCTCAAGAAGACTCCTCATTGAGTATGGAGCCTGACATTTAGCTCAGTCTCGTGACCCTGAGATCATGACCTGAGCCAAAATCAGGAATCAGATCATAACCAGTTGAGCCACTCAGGCACCCCAAAATTCTCAATAGTTTTTATATCTTTTTTGCCCCACCAGTGTCTAGCATGTTATGAACATAGAGTACAGTCAATACCTGTTTTTGTACAGATAAATAGATGGTTGCTATAAATAGCTGAGAAAGAAAGATGCCGTTAAGAACAACCCTCTTGAAGGTTGATTCAAGCAATTTTACTAAAATTTATTGAAAAAAGACTTAATTTTAAAACCAGAGACAGAAAAATACCTAAAGAACAATGAAACAGTTTATCAGTTAATTGAATTCTGAAATTAATCATTTTTGTATGTGTGCAATGTCCCCTTTTTAGTCTAAGTTCAAGTATGAATGCCAATGTTGAATTCAAATAGAGCTTTGATGAATGAGTAACTAGCTCAAGGTCAGCAACAGGCTAAACACGCGGCTTGTCTGCTTCCCAGTCAGTATCATGGAAATTACAGGTGTGGCTAAAAGGTCACTATGATACCCCACCATTTGCATTATTAAGCCTTCTGGGAATATGATCCTATATCATGCCATCTCCTAGACTACTTAAGTTTTTAAAGCAATGAGATTTTATGACCTTGGGAAACCAACTCCTGAACCCTAGAAGAATGGCATAACACCAATGACATTGAGCATCCTTGTAAAATATTGACAGAATGAAAGCTATATCTAGGTGACAGACACCTAAGCAGAGATAGATATGACTTTGGTTTACTGGGCACTCTAAGTCAAATCAATTAATATTGATTAATTAATCTTGTATCTAATTAAGTGGTATTCTTTCCACCTAGGTAAAATCATTGAACTATTGTGTGTGTGTGTGTGTGTGTGTGTGTGTGTGTGTGTGTGTGTGTGTCTGTGTCTCTGTGGTAATGATGTTGAGACCCTTGGTCTCCAATTGCCACTAGCTCAATGTTGTGGATGTTTTAGGAAAATAGAGGGGTGCCTGGGTAGCTCAGTTGGTTAAGCGTCTGCCTTCAGCTCAAGTCATGATACCAGGGTCCTAGGATTGAGTCCTGCATAGGGCTTCTTGCTTAGTAGGGAGCTTACTTCTCTGTCTCCCGCTGCAATTCCCCCTGCTTGGGCTCACGCACATGCTCTCTCTCTCTCTCTCTGTCACATACATAAATAAAATCTTTTAAAAAAAAAAAAAGAAAGAAGAATAGAAAGCTTTCCCCCTAGGAAAATAGGACTGCAAAGCTAACTTGAAAACTTTTCTTAACCTGGCGATTGAATCCAAGACTATTTTGGTTTGTTTATTAATAAGCAAAATGTTGTGAAACACTGATATGCCCATTACTGGATTTTTAAACTCACTTTTAATTTATTTTGAATGTGGTAAATGATAAAATTGTGAATAAATTTTTGTATTGAAATGTGCACACAAGGTATTCTAAATTCATCACATTATTATCTACTTAAAAAGCAAATCATGATCATGTTCTCTGCAGTCTGATCCTTACCCCAGGGGTATCTCTATGAAACCCAGGTCAAATGTCTTATACATACAAATTTCAGAATCTGTCCTAGGTGAGGAACAGAGAATATTAGATTAGGTTCATATATATGAGGCAGCCAACCCTTTATCCTGAGATGGGATGGAAAGAATCAGGTTTTTACTCTAACCTTTTGAAACATAAATGCATCTTTCCAAGAGTAGCTATAAACCATGGGTGTCTACTACTTCATGACCTAGATCTATTTCCAGGTTCTGGATTCTTATTTTTTGAAATATAAACAGAGAAACAGTGCTTCCGGTCACCTTGGGGCTTAACCTAGAGACCTAATTCAGAGCATTTGGCACTCCTGGGTTAGAGCAATTAACTACAGATCTAATTCTCATGGTATGTGAAGAGTAAAATGTTTCTAGGGGCATTGAAAGTATACATTCCCTACCATATGTCTTATACCTTTCTGTGTCTTAGGAGGTTATGTCTTTCCACAGGAGCACTGAGAAATATAGGGGCATTTTTATCCCCTCTCAGGCTAGATTCAGAGATAGGGGCTTTCCATTATATTACGTGATTGTCACAAGAAGTCTGCATGATAGCTATCACTGTGATACTTTTTAAAGTTGAGGAAAATGAGATCAGCAAGTTTAAACAATTGGCCCAAGATTGTGAAGCTAGAATAGTTATTGGTTTGGTTAAAAAAAAAAAAAAAATCTGCCTTGTTCCAAGCCCATCCTCTTTCTACTATAACAAATGAAAATTAAGGAGAACAATTTGAAGTGTCAAAGTATTTCTTTCACAAATAAAACAGATTTCATTTTATTTATTACTTTCACTTTATAGGAAGTTAAAAAAAAAAAAAAACTAGGGAAATGTGAATCCACATTGGTACCTGGTATCTGGGAGAAAAAAACCAACATAAAACTTTTCTTATAATTTTCAAAGGATAATTTTATAAGTATTTGATATCAGAAAGGTGACCTTTCTAAAAACCAAAACTACTACAAAATGTATTATTTGGTGGCTCTAGTTACTTCCTCAGATGAACACATTTTCCTTACCTTTTCCCTGTCTTTCCATTTTTCCAAGTTAACGCGAATAGACCTATTCTAAGAGGCAAGATAAGTACTCCTAAGCAATTATACAGTAGCACATCACAGATCTGAGAGAAATTTTCCACATATCTGGAGCCCAAGGATAGAATTTAAATAAAGGAAACATGTGAAAGCTGGAATGCTAGGTATAGTTACTATACTAATGGTGCTTTTTCAGCCTGAAGTCAAATGCAAGACAAAAGATAGTATCTTTCTTCTTGAAATAAAGAATTCCTATAACTTGAGCAGAAAAATCAACCAGCAAATTTCCTTATTTCCTTAGTACACATCCCTCACTCCAGAATAAGACAAAAGAAATTGATCAAATGAGGGGCGCCTGGGTGGTTCAGTTGTTAGGCGTCTGCCTTTGGCTTGGGTCATGATCCCAGGGTCCTGGGATCGAGCCCTGCATCAGGGCTCCCTGCTTGGCAGGAAGCCTGCTTCTCCCACTACCATTCCCTCTGCTTGTGTTTCTGTCTCTGTGTTTCTGTCAAATAAATAAAATTAAAAAAAAAAAGAAATTGATCAAATGAAATCAAAACCAAACACAACAAAACAGTGGCTTTATAAGATATGATTAATATTTCCCTTGCCTTTTTCAAAATGGGAAAAAAATTCATAAACTGATAACTTTTCCAATTATTTATAGTCTTAGAAATATTTTTGGACAACAAATGATGTAATATTTGATATTCCTCAAAATATACAGCTTTATATTTTAAATGTCAGTAACCAGAAAACTTGTGGAAAGTCAGATGGCTAAAAGTTGATTCAAGGACTCATTTGAAGAAGAAAGAATAGTATGATCTGAATTGGAATTGAAATCTTGCTTTTTTTTTTTTAATTTGACATGATATTTGAGGGGAAAGGACAGGTGAAAAAATATGTGTATATTATCTTGATCTTCCTCCTTGTAAATTACACACATCAGGGGAAAAATATAAAAACACCTGAGGTTCTAAAATTTGTATTTTAGGTTCTATTTACTTTTAAAGCACTTATCAAGACTGTTTTTAAAAAAGTGCTACAAATTATAAATAGCTGAGAGAATTGTGTCAACAGGGAAATGAGGGACTATATTTTTCTCTCCCAGATAAAGTAATATTCTATCTAGGCACTTTTCAAATCTACTTTATTGTGAAGCTTTCCATCACACAAAGCCTCTTCAGGCTGATCTTCTATGCCTCAGAACCTCTAAGTACAAGAATCTGCCTGATTTTTATTCCTCAGGTTTAGGTACTTAGATAGATATTCACTTGCCTTTATCAAAGAGTATATTAAGTTGATTCATAATTTTCAAGTTTCGTCTTCTTGGTTGAAAGTCCCTTGGCATCATGCATTTTCTCTTACATGCTATGTAGCTCTACATAAAACAGTAGGACTAAGATGTTATTTGCAGAAAGAATTATTGAAAGGAGTTTGTGGAATTATGAAACTTAAGTCACTAGACCTGAATGAAACATGTTAAAGCAATTCACTTAAATAGATTTCTCCCTCAGAAATATCCTAAAGTAGTGGACACTAATGGGAATGGCTTTCATTAAATGTCAAATGTATAATGCCCTTTGTCCTTGACCTTGGGAAAATCAATATGTTACATTGACAGGTCTGACTAGCTAGGCATAACATTAAGAGGTTTAAAAATGTTAACATGCATCTGCAAAAGAATGAAACTGGACCACTCATACACCATACACAAAAATAAATTCAAAATGGATTAAAGACCTAAATATGAGATCTGAAACCATAAAAATCCTAAAAGAGAACACATGAAGTAACTTCTTTCACATCAGCTATAGCAACTTTTTTTCTAGATGAGACCCCTGAGGCAAGGGAGACAAAAGCAGAAATAAACTATTGTAACTTCATCAAAATAAAGAGCTTCTGCACAACAAAGGAAACAATCAACAAAACTAAAAGGCATCCTACAGAATGAGAGAAGATATTTGCAAATGATATATCTGATAAAAGGTTAGTATCCAAAGAACTTATTAACAAACTTCTGGGGACGCCTGGGTGGCTCAGTGGGTTAAAGTCTCTGTCTTCAGTTCAGGTCATGATCTCAGGGTCCTGGGATCAAGTGCAGCATAGGGCTCTCTGCTCAGCAGGGACCCTGCTTCCCCTTCTCTCTCTGCCTGCCTCTCTGCTTACTTGTAATCTCTCTCTCTGTGTCAAATAAATAAATAAAATCTTCTTAAAAAAAAACTTCTAAAACTCAACACCCCCCAAAAAAACAAATAATCTAAAAATGAGGAGAAAATATGAACAGATATTTCTTCAAAGAAAACATACAGGTGGCCAAACAGACACATGAAAAGATGCTCATCATCACTTACCATCTGGGAAATGCAAATCAAAACTACAATGAGACATCACCTTAAACCTGTAACAACAACTAACATCAACAGAAGAAACAACAGGTGTTGGCGATGATGTAGAGAAAAAGGAACCCTCATGCAATGTTGGTTAGAATGCAAACTGGTGCAGCTGCTCTGGCAAAACTATGGAGGAGCCTCAAAAAGCTAAAAATAGAATTACCCTAAGATCCAGCAATTGTACTACTATTTACTGAAAGAATACAAAAACACTAATTCAAAGGGATACATACACCTCTATGTTTATTGCAGCATTATTTACAATAGCCAAAGTGTCCATTGATAGATGAATGGCTAAAGAAGAGATCATATATATTTTATATACATATATATTCATAAATATTATATAAATAAATATTATTCAGCCATAAAAAAGAATGAAATCTTGCCATTTGCGATGACATGGATGGAACTAGAGAGACTAATGCTAAACAAAATAAGCCAGTCAGATAAAGACAAATGCCATCTGATTTCTCTCATATGTAGAACTTAAGAAACAAGCAAAGGTGAAAAAGAGAGAAATCAAGAAACAGACTTTTAACTATAGAGAACAAACTTAGGGTTACCAGATGGGAGGTGAGAGGGGGGATGGGTGAAATAAGTGATGGGGATTGTGACACCTGGATGGCTCAGTTGGTTAAGCATCTGCTTTCCGCTTGAGTCATGATCCCCGGGTTCTGGGCTCCTTGCTCAGCAGGGAGCCTGCCTCTGCCTCTGCCTCTGCCTGCTGCTCCCCCTGTTTGTGTGCTCTCTCTCTCTGACAAATAAATAAAAATGTTTAAACAAATATAAGTGATGGGGATTAAGGAGTGTACTTGCCCTGACGAGCACTGGATGATATATGGAATTGTTAAATCACTATATTGTACAACTGAAACTAATGTAATGGTGTATGTTAACTAATTGGGATTAAAATAACTTAAAAAGAAAACAACAGAAAGCGTAAAAAAAACAATGTGAGCACACATCAATGCATATCAGTAGAGCCATATTTACAATCACATATATTTAATAGAGATCAGTTAAAGCAGAAGATAGAAAAATGCTTAAAACCCTATAGTAATAGAACTTTCAAATGATTTATTCACTAAGTATACTAAATAATGAACTTGAAACTTTTTTTTTTTACTTTTCCCAAATGACAATATCACTACAAGGCACTAAATTACCCCAGTTGCAACTTGTTTAATTTAGCAATTTCGAGGCAAAGGGAATGAAGGAGTAAGGGAAAGGAATGGCTCCCCAAAATATGAGTTACTACAGATACAGCAGACATCAGGGAACCTCAGGTAGGTACTTTTACAATAGTTACATAATTTGCTTCTCTCATATATCACAAGATATAATTCCTTCCAGGTAGCTAGAGCTACTTTATTTTCTTCTTTCAAATGTATAATAAAATGACATGCACATGAAACCTCTTAAAGACTCAATAAGATTAAAAATAGATCAGGACCAAACAGAGTATCATGGTTTCTACAGTGTGAAGGGTAATTCATTGTACATTAAGCAACGGGAAAGAAATTTTATGGGTAGGTTTTTCTTTCCTGATCTACACAAGTCACACTGGATATAGGGAAGAGTTAACATCACGTATAAAACAGGTGCATTTGTCTCTTCACATTCTAAGGTTCTCTACACTACGGACATTGTTTATCTTTTAGTGCTATCTTTTACCACCCCTCTCCAGAAACAGGTCTTACCCAACCTTCAATGATCTTTAAGGCTTACTCTGCCTCTCACCACATTTCCCCAATGATTTGTAGTTTGTCCTCCTCTCTTTTTCCTTTCAGGAGCCTAATAATTCTTTGAAACCAGCTCAAGCTAACTCTTATCTTCCTAGATTATGGCCTAACTAGTTTCAGTGCATCCTGCCCCATCTATTTGGTAGGAAAAAAAAAAAGTCTCGAAAGGCAGATGAATAGGGCAGCTAGAAAGTCAGCTGCTAGATAATCTCTAGTTTGTGGCTTTGCTGCTGGCAATGAAAATCACTCTGGAGTTCACTTGTTACTACACTTTCTCTGCTTCTTTTGACACTGACAAGTAAGAACATACAGCTGAGATAGGCCAGACTACAAAGGGCCTGTCTGACTGCAGAACTGTGCAAGAAAGACGAATTGTCTTCTGTTTACAAATGCTTTCCTTCTGGCTTACTATGGGGAGCAAACACTCAGAATAAAAGATCTATAATGTATAAAAATTTAAATGAGCAGAAACAAAATGAGTGGCCTCCCTTCTATCACTCAGTTTCCCTAGATCTTCATATCCGTGATTTCTGTTTTTAAATGTGTAACTACTGCAGCCTGTTCCTAATAGAAAAAAAAAAAAAGTTAAATTGGAGGTCAGAAGAAGCCAGATGTTCCCTGCACTTTGTATGGTTAGCAAGAGTGTATGATAATAACTCTAGGCTCTGCCGCCATATAAGACAATTTGTTTCTCAGCCACAGTTACCTAACTGATACTGTCATATTTCTGATGAAATGAGATCCCATAGCAGGTCCCGTATCAGAAACATTTCTTCAACATTGGTCTTTTGTTATCAGCCAGAGTGGATTCTAAGCAGAAATGGCTAAAAATGAATCATTTACAATAACTCATCTTCCTGGGGAGAAATAAAAGATACCAATGATCAGAGATACAAACGTTTGTACTTAGTGAATTAAAAAAAAAAAAAAAGCGAAACTGCATTTTGCTTAATTGTTAAACAGTTGTTCTTTCTTTCACTGCCTTGCCTTATCATGCGAACTAGATTCTTTTTCCATTTTAGGCCCTTCCAGAGCACTCTTTGTTTCTTTTGGTTCTGGTCAATTTGCCAAATTCCCATCTCTTGTTTTGTACATTGTTTTTCATTTTTTGTTCTTATATTCCTTTGGGATGTTCCTAGTTTTAGATTGTTATGGAAAGTGACATAGTAAATTGAAGTAATTATACCCATTTTTTCCATGGTTAAGTTGTACATGGCTCACTGCCCTTGTTTGTTACAAATACCTTACCATCTGGGGATCCTCATTCTATCCTAAGGTAATGGGCTATAGTAGATATACAGAAATCTTAAAGTCTCTTAATATGACTTGTAAACCTTTCCCAAAATTGTGTTTTTTTGAATTGTTCCTTTTTTAGGGCACATGATATAATAAGCACTGGGTGTTATATGCAACTACTGAATCACTGAGCTCTACCTCTGAAACCAATAATATACTATAAATTACTTGAATTTAAATAAAATTTTAAAAAATAAAGAAAAACTTCCTTTTTTAGTACAACTTTATGATCAAACACCTTGGGTGATTTTTTTTTATTGTACACTAGATATAATCCAAACACCTTTATAGTCCATATGGGATCTTTCATAACCTTATCCTAACTTAAAATTATCTCTCCAGCAAGCAATTAATTTTACATGTCCATTATCCATGACTTGACTTATATCCTATTACTTATTTGGGAAATTCTTCATTTTCCTCTCATCTGATATAAATCATAAGTATTTTTCAAATCCAACTCAAATTTCACCTCTTTGATATTGTAACTCCATCTTCTGAACTCCTACATGATTTATATTCTCTGCTATCCATTTTAAGCTTTCCATAAAGTCTTGTTTATAAACTATGTTCATATATCACATACTTTTTCACTTAGATTGGAAATGTTATAAGGAAAGAAGCAACTTTTTTTTTCTTTTTTTACTACTCTAGTATGACCTTTCTGATAGTAACAAATTTGTTTGCTAGACTAATCCAGCAGGCTATACTGTATTGGGTATAATTTAGTATAGAATATTCCTAGTTGTTTTTAGTCAAAGAATAGCTAAGGTAAATGGGTTAATGCTGATGATGTTCATTAGGGCACACGATGCAAAAGATGTATACATGTGAGGAGGTTATGATTTATACTTCAGATTTATATGTCCAACATGACCCTCATTTCCCTTTGTTTTTGAGTAGATGTATTTATTGACATTGTGGAGTGACTTTTAAAAAAGCAAAGGCGAATTTGGAAGATAGTTTATTGGGAAATTTGTATTTGAAGGAGCAGAGCAGGGCTGGCTCCTTTTGCTTACATCCGCCTTCTTGTGTGTGCCCCCCCCCCCAGGACCTGCCTCTGGGAGGGTCTGAGTGTGGCTCAGCCCTCCCTTGAGCTAATTAGCCCAGACGGCCTATGGGTTGGGTTTGGGTTAGCCAATAGGAACGCGGAACCCCTGCCTGGGAAAGAATATTAACTCCGCCTTTTGCCCGCCAGACTTGTGCGCCAATTCTGGCCAGGGTGATAGGCTAGTTCAAACAGTTACTAAGCAACTTTCTGTGTATTACAAACTCATTGGCCACTGACCCCTCTAAAACTGTTGCGCTTTTTGAAACTCTCTCTTTCTTTACACCACACCGTGTCGGTTGAGTGTGAGAGAGAGCTCAAGCTAGCTTGAATAAAGGGCTCTTTTGCTTTTGCATCGGACTCGGCTCCCTGGTGGTATTTGGGGATCTCAAAATCTGGGCATAACAGTATTGATCTCATTAGCTAATAACCTGAATCCCAAGACTTAATAAACATTTATATTTTCGACAAGGACTTATTTCACACATAATACCATTCCCATCCTAATACCATATTATAGAATATTTCCTCCAAAATTTAGTTTCATAGGACATATATTGGGTCCACCAATATTGTGTGACAAGGGATACAGAGGGAATATTAATAAGAGAGAAAGGATAACTCTTCTATTTTTGTCCTTGAATTTCACTCCCCTTTTCATTTTGGCAGTTCTTGTCATCTTATGACCTTCAACATACATCACTAAATTCTAAAGAGTAAAAAAAAAAAAAGCCAACTGTGCTAGATATATTGGTGTTGGGGTATTTATACCATAATAATAGATAAGCAGGTGACATGGCAACTAGAGAAGTCAGTCGGTCAAAGATAATATGGCTGATGGAGAGTATAATTATCACTGAGTTGTTCAGGCTGACAGACAAGGAAAATACAGTGATTTAGGGCTGTAACATTGCTCTATCCTGTTGTAGATACAGCTCCACAAACTGAGACTATTAGGCCAGAATACCACCCACTTCTAACTTATGCCTTCCTGACATGAATAGTTTCATGGAACATCCAAGTGGGGATGACCTTTATGTAATTGAACATATGTATTTGGATCTTGATAAAATTGTTAAAAGTAACTATAACTACAATATTTTATTAATGGGCATATAAATATAATATATGAATTGCGATATCTGCAACATTAAATGTGGGGGGCAAGTAATGTGTAAAATATTTCTATGCAATTACAGTGAGGTTGTTATCAGCTTAAAATAGACTATTATAACTGTTATAAGATGTATATAAAAGCCTCATGGTGATCACAAATCAAAAACCTATTAACAGATATATACATAAGATAAAGAATCAAAGCATTCTCTTTAGAATCAAATCAAATGATTAAGCAAGATCATTAATTCACAAAAACAGCAAGAGAAAAAGAAAGGAACAAAAGAACTACAAAACAGTTGGAAAACAACTTAAATATATCAATAATTTTTTAAGTATAAATAATTTAAATCCTCCCATCGAAAGACAAAGTAGTTGAATGGATTAAAAAAACAGCAAGACTCAACTGTATGTTGCATACAGGAGACTCACTTAAGATCTAAAGACATTCGTAGAATGAAAGTGAAGGGATAAAGATAATTACATGCAAATGGTGATCAAATGAGGCAGGGATAGCTATACTTAAGTTAGACAAAATAGACTTGAAATCAAAAGCAGGATAAGAAGAGATAAAGAGATAATAATAAAGGAATCAATTTGTTAAGAGGATATAACAATTATATATATACCCAATGTTAGAGCACCTAAATATAGTAAAAAATTAACAGATCTAAAGGCAAAACTGCAATAAAGATAGCAATGCATTAAAAGCAGAGGACTTTGGTACCCCACTTTCAACAATGGAAAGATCATCTAGACAGAAAATCAATAAGTAAATAAGGGACTTAAACTACACTTTAGACTAATTGGACCTCACAGACATGCACAGAACATTTTATTCAACAGCAACAGATTACACATTCTTCTCAAGTGCACATCCTATTCTCTAGGATAGGGCATATGTTAGGTCACAAAACAAGTCTTAACAAATTTAAGACAACTAAAATCTTTTCAAAGCACAATGGTATGAAACTAGAAATCAATAACAGGAGGAAAGCTGAAATATTCACAGATATGTAGAAATTTAGTGACAAACTTATGAACGGTGGGTCAAAGAAGAAATCAGAAAATATCTTGAGACAAAAATGGAAGCACAGCATACTGAAATTTGTGGAATGCAGCACAAGTAGTTCTAAGATGGAAGTTTATCGTGATAAAGTCTTACATAGAGAAGAAACATCTCAAACAATTTAACATTACACCCCAAGAACTAGGAAAAAAAGCGAAAATTTGGCAGAATAGAGGACATAATAAATAATAGAGCAGAAATAAAAGAAGTAGAGACTAGACTAATAATAGAAATGACCAATGAACTAAGAGTTGGCTTTTTTTAAAAGAGGAAATGCACAGGGTCGCCTGGGTGGCTCAGTGGGTTAAAGCCTCTGCCTTTGGCTCAGGTCCTGATCTCAGGGTCCTGGGATTGAACCCTACATCAGGCTCTCTGTTCAGCAGGGCGCCTGCTTCTCCCTCTCTCTCTGCCTGCCTCTCTGCCTACTTGTGATCTCTCTCTCTCTGTCAAATAAATAAATAAAATCTTAAAAAAAAAGATGAAATGCACGAACCTTTAGCCTTAGAAGAGATAACTCAAATAAAATAGTTAAGGAGGAAACATTACAACTGATACTATAGAAATACAAAAGATCACAAGAGACTACACTATGAACAATTATGTGCCAACAAAATTAGATGACTTAGAAGTGGATAAATTCCTGGAAACAAGCAACTTACCAAGACTGAGTCTTGAAGTAATAGAAAATCTGGACAGAACAATAGCAAGCAAGAAGATTGAATCAGAATACTGAATTCAGTAAGTTTTCCAGATTAAAAAAATCAACATAAAAACTAAGTTGTGGGGAATGCCTGGGTGGCTCAGTTAGTTAAGTGTCTGCATTTGCCTTCTGCTCAGGTCATGATCCCAGGGTCCGGGGATTGAGTCCTGCTTTGGGTTCTGCTCAGCAAGGAGCCTACTTATCCCTCTGCCTGCCACTCCCCTTACTTGTGCCCTCTCTGTCTGATAAAGAAATAAAGAAATAATCTTTAAAAAAAATAAGTTGTGTTTCTGTATACTAATAATGGATTATCTGAAAGGAAAATTAAGAAAGAGATCCTATTTATAATAGTATCACAAACAATAAAATACTTAGGAAAAATTTAACCAAGAAGGTGAAAGACCTGTACACTGATAAGACATTAATGATAGAGTGAAAAAAACACAATTGGAAAGATATTCCATGTTTTTTGGTTTGGAAGAATTAATATTGTTAAAATGTCCATGCTACCCAAAGTGATCTATGGATTCAGTTAACCCCACTAAAATTCTAATGCCATTTTTCATAGAAATAGAAAATGATCCTAAAATTGTTGTGGAACCACAGAAGACCCCAAGTAGCTAAAGTAATCTTGAGCAAGAACAAAGCTGAATCAAGCTTCATTCTCCCTGACCTCAAGCTATATTACAAATACTTAGTAATTAAAACCATATGACACATATTACAAATCTATAATAAATAAAACCATATGACACTGACATAAAAATGAACACCTAGAATAAAATACCTAGGAATAGAAAAGAGGGCCCAGAAATAAACCAACACATATACCATCAACTAATCTTCAACAAAGGCGCAAAGAATATATAATGGACAAAGAATAGTCTCTTTAGTAAAAGGTGTTGGGAAAACTCAATATCCACATGCAAAAGAATGTAGCTAGACCCCGATCTTATGCCACTCAACGAAAATTGACTCTAAATGGATTTAAGACTTAAATGTAGAGACTAAAACCATGCAAGTCCAAGAAGAAATTACAGGGAAAAAGTCCCTCGACAGTGGTTTTGGCAATGATTACTTGGATAAGACCCCCAAAGCACAGGCAACTATAGCTAAAATTAGCAAGTAGGATTACCTCAAACTCTAGAGCTTCTGCACAGAAAGGAAACAATAAATTGAAAAGGCAATACAGAATGGGACAAAATACTTGTGGACCATATATCTCTTAAGGGGTTAAAATCCAAAACATATAAATAACTCCTATGATTCAGTGGGAAAAAAAAACAAATAATACAATTACAAAACAGGCAAAGGACCCAGAATAGACTTTTTTTTTTCAAAAAGACATACAAATGGCCAATAGGTACATGAAAAGATGCTCAACATTCATCACCAGGGAAATGCAAGTCAAAACCATGATGAGATATGACTTTATGTTTGTTAGGATGGCTATTATCAAAAAGGCAAGAGATAACAAATGCTATTGGTAGGTTATAGAGAAAAGGGAACCCTTAGGTCCTATTAGTGACAATGTAATTTGGTATAGCTATTATGGAAAATAGTGTGGTGGTTCCTTAAAACATTAAAAATAAAACCATATGACCCAGCAATCCTATTCCTGGGTATCTGGAGGAAATGAAATTAGTATGTCAAAGAGTTACTTGCATTTCCATAAGTGCAGCATTATTTACAATAGCCATGGTAAGGAAATGACCCAAAAGGTTTTTGAAGAATGAATGAGTGTATAATTATTAAAATAAAATTTCAAATACAGAATAATGAATAAGGAGAATGTGGTACACACACTTATACACACACACACACACACACACACACACACACACACACACAGTTGATCCTAAACCTAATAGAGGTTTGAACTACATGGGTCCACTTGTATGCATATTTTTTACAGTACTGTAAATATATTTTCCTTATGCTTAATATTTTCTTTTTACTATCTTTATTTTAAGAATACAGTTTGTAATACATAGCATATGTAGTTTATAATAACATAAAATATGTGTTATTTATGTTATCAGTAAGACTTCCAGCTAATAGTAGGCTATTAGTATTAAGTTTTGGGAGAGTCAGAAGTTATGCATGGATATTCGACTGCAGGGGTTAACACCCCTAACCTTGTGGTTGTACAAGGGTCAGTTGTATAATAGAGTATTATTCAAGCCATAAAAAGGAAGGAAATCTTGCCATTTGCAACAATGTGGATAAAGCTGGAGGGACTAAGGCTAAGTGAAATAAGCAAGAGAAAAAGAAGTACAGAATGGTATCAACTATATGTAGAACTTAAAAAAATTGATTTCATAAAAATAGCAAGTAGAATGATGTTTGACAGAGGCTGGGGTTGGAGGAAAAGGGGAGGTGTAGATCAAAGGGTACAATCTTTCAGATATAAGAAGAATACATTCTCAGTTTCCAAACCACAGCATGATAACAACAGTGAATAATATGGTATTATATACTTGGAATTTGCTGAGAGTAGATATTAATTGTTCTCACACCACACACATGCAAGAAGAGTTAACTGTGCGGTAACAGATGTGTTAATTTCTTGATCTTGATAAGCATCCCATAATGTATGTTATATCAAATCATCACATCGTACACTTTAAATATTTACAATTATATTTGTAAATTATTGCTCGTTGAAGTTGCAGAAAAAAGTTTAATTCATGAAAAGTCCATGCAGTAACCCAGAGGTCCAGGCTCCTTCCTGATTTTGGCTTTGCCAGCTTTAACATGTGGCTTTCCAAAATTGTTCTGGTTGTCTTCATCAAGCGAATAGAGAAGGCCAAAGTCATGTAGCATAGAGGAAGGAGATTTTATGGTACTGTTTAGGTAGTCACGTACATTACTTTTTCTCATATTTTCTTGGTTAGTACTTTGATCAACCTGAACCTTGCTAACTACAAAGGACTCTGAGAAATTTACTTTAGCTGTAGACCAGCAAATAAGAGGTTAGATGAACATTTAAGGTTTCTGCCTGTAATACTTACTGATGTAAACCTTTATTTCATAGGTTTTAAAACTTCGTAATTCTAGTTCACACTGGGACTAAATACTGTATGAGGAAATCCTAAGATTTTTAACAGTTATTTAAGATAGTCTTGTGATGGCTTCATACATTTTTAAAAATGAAACATTTTTATGCCTGCTTTGGAATAAAATTAAACTCTTTGCCTTTTAAAATTATATGTGAAAATAATTTTTTCTACATAAGGAGTATAGTAAAATAAACCAGAAGCACTTTAATCTTAGTTCTTCATTTATTTTTGGTATTGAAAGGTTGAGAAATAAGCATTTATTAAATGCTGAAGAGCTGTAAATGATGAAACCAAGTAGATATTAAACATATTGCTATATTCTTATGAATTTTTAATGAATAATAAGAGAAATCTAGTTTACCTATGACAAAATTGAGGAAAAAATACTTTCCATAAAGACAAGTGTGAATAACACATTTACTTTGATATTTAATATTCCTAATACAGGGGAAATTTTAATTTAATAGAGATCTATTTTCTAAAAGTAACTCCTAAAGTACTAATTAACAAACAAAGGGAAAGGAATCTAAGTATTAATCAAAAACTTCCATTTTCTTCATTCATTAAAGTAGTAGAAAAAGATTAAAATTTTTTTTTATCTTTACTCTCTTAGCTTGCTCCCCACTCCTCCACATATGTATAAGACAAATGAATATCCTGAGCATACATATATTTACCATATTTTTTATTTGTGTACATTCACAAGCACAGAATGAAATTTGAACCTTAAATAAAGCAGCAAAAGAACAACAAAATGCCCCCTTCTTTCTATGACACAAATATGCTAATTATTTTCCTTTGAAAATCTATTTGAATTTCTATAGTGACACTAGATATATAAAATTACCAGTCATTATAGTTGTTATTCACCTTGAATTCCAAAAATTACATAAAATAAGAGATAGTCTTCTTTCCTTTTAACAAGTTAACATCTAGAAAGAGTAGATTTTTTTGTTTTTTTTTTTTTTGTTTGTTTTTTTAGAAACTAGGGCATCATGCTTGTACTTTGAATACTCAAATTTGATATCCTAGCTATACACATTGTATAAATAAAAAGCTGTAGGGACTAAAATATACTGGATAGAGGAAAGTGACTGAAAAAAATCAGGTCTGTGTGCATTATTGTGAAGATTTTAGCATTAATAACTTTATACATAAGATTTAAAAAATGCTACTTTTTCTAAAAATTCTAAAAATGTAGCTATATTTAGACATTCTTAAGAGCTGCATAACCAGAATACCCAACTGTTTCTAATCATTATACACTATCTTGTATTTCATTATTTCCATAGTTTCCATTCTAAATGTGCCCTTGAAAACTTAAGCCATTTGCGTGCCTCACTCTGAATGACAATAGTGTGGTGTGCATTTCATCACGCATATAATTGTAAACTTTGAATTTTACCATGAACAATGTGTTCTTAGAGTATGAAAAGAGAAGTGGGAGAAGATTGGAGAATAATTAAATAATGCAAGAAATTCTGTCTGCTATTGTACTAAAGCACTTATGTCCCAAGGTGAACCTAAGAAGGAAAGTAGGATTTTTGCTTTTGGGGATAGGGGCTGGATCAGTGGGGACATAATGTCAATTTCAGAGAGCCTCTCATAGTGTATCTTTTAGCCTGAGTGTAATTTTAGTGTTTGAGGATTCATAATTGAGATACTAATGACTCTAAGTGCCAGTCAAAACTTTCATCTGTTGCCAGCTGATAAAACATCTGTCTGATCCATTGTTGGAGGAAAAAACAGGTTTGATAGCATTATTGAGATATGGTGATCTCTAAATGACAGAGTTTTTATGGGGTAGTCAAAGGGATTCCTTATAGTAATTTGATTTATATACAATTTAGGAATTAAGAACCAATTTTAGAACATGTACCTTTTGTAAGATATAAATCCATGGGATGAGATATGCAAAGTGCTACATCATTTTTCCGTGATCCATTTGTATATTTAAGAGTTTCCCACATTAAGTGGGTACATTTCTCTTGATTTTTCTAAAGAAAACTTATTGTCATTCTTTCAGCATCATCAATATGTCCTGTTCCCCATGGCTTTACTTGATGCACTTAAGATTTCCAGAACCCAGTCTTTAAAAGAGTCATAAGGCAAGAAGAGGTAAGCTGTATAACCAAAAAATCTTTTCTTAAATTAGAAAAACATTTAAAAATTACAAGCTCCAAATATTACTGGAGAAGAGTCTATTATAAGTACATATTGAAATTTATGAAGTATTTTATATTTCCAAAGATGTTGAGAATGGTATCCTAAACCATCTACTGTAGAAAATGTTAAAGCATGGGAATAATTTACAGAGATTTGAGTTTCAGGAAGATATCTTACAGTTGGATTAGAAGAGCAAAAAGTGAAAACTGAGGAGGTAAATAGGGGGCTTTATGATAATGACAACAATGTCACCAAAGTGAGTGTTGTGGCTCTTGCCTGAACTGATCCATATTATGCTGGATTTATATATCATCACAATAGAGTTGAATGTTTTAAAATTAGCTTAATATATAAATATGTCATGTAAATGATTTATACATTGACCTACAAATTTGGGTTAATCCTAAAATTTGTTTACTTATGGTGCTTTATTTTCATTTTGGAGATTGCCAAGCCAGATATCAATATTCAGAATAAAAGAGGTGTCTGAGAGGGACTTTGTGGAGACTTATGGAAATAAAAACTTTATTTTCTTGTAAGCATTTCTTACTGCTTTTTATGTGACTGTACTTTTCTCCTGTTGACTAAAACTGAAGTATAATTTCAGAATTGATTTTGTAGCAACTTACTAATATTAAAAGCTTTATCTGAAGTGAGTTATAGTGTATAAACCCTTGCAGGCAGAAGCTGCAAATAATGTTGTGTGTCTTGTTAGATTTATAGCATATTCATGTAGTTATTGAGTAGGAAAAACCCACTTCTGTTTGTCTCTCCTTTATTTTCACATTATAACCCACACTCGAAACACTTCTGATACCAGTTGCCTGGTTTGTTGTCCCCCCCACCCCGACACACACAAGCAGTTCTCTGTGACACCAGCTGGGTATCCCACAATTTAGTTCAATTCTGACACTATCTATGTGATGATAATGTCAGATCCCAAAGGTTAAGAGCTTAGTCTCACAAGCCTGTCCCTCTTCTGCAGATGCCAATCACAAGTAGTAGGTCCTTGGGTTACCCATTACTTCTGTCAAACTTGGCTATACATCCAAAGTTCCCATGACTTCCTTACCATCGAATTTGATTATTTGCTAAAACAGCTCACAGAATTCAGGGAAACACATTTGCCAATTTATTACACAATAAAGGATATGATAAAGGATACAGATGAGTAGCCAGATGAAGAGAGATTTCGGTGAACTCTGGGAGGGTCCTGAGCACAGGCGCTTCTGTCCTGGTGGAGCTGAAGGATGCTCCTCTCCTAGCACATGGATGTACTCACCTACCTGGAGACCCTCCAAACCCCAGGCTACTGGAATTGATGTGGAGGCTTTATCATGTAGGCACAATGCATCATTAACTCGGTTTCCAGCTCCTCTTCCCTTCCTGGAGAATGGTGGGGAGGGGTATAGAGAATGCAGGGCTGAAAATTGCAAGCTTCTAATCATGGTTTGTCTTTCTGGTGACCAGTCCCCATCCAGGAGCCAACCCAGAGTCACCTCATTAGAACAAAAGGCACTCTTATCACCCAGGAAATTCCAAGGGATTTAGGAGCTCTATGTCAGAAAGTGAGGTTGAAAACCAATTTTAGAGCAAAAGATGCTAGGAAATTATAAGGGTTTTAGGAGCTGTGCCAAGGACTGGGAAAGGAGACCAATATATATATTTTCTGTTTCAATCATGGACTGTAATCATGGTTCCTCTAGTAACTTGAAGTATGTACTCTTGCTGTCTTGTCTGCATTACATGACCTATAGGAGTTGCACTAGATGAACCTATGCCTATAAGGGAAACAAGTAGGTGATGGTTTGCAAGCATGGAGATAAGGTGATAGAGAATTAACAATGCTTCTAAACTCCTTAACCTAGGTGAATAACGTATTAGCCTCATTGACTTGAGTATTTGGAATAAGAGATGAGGATCAAGAAGAGTAAGTTTGATAGTTGCAGTAGATAGAGTATATTACAAAGTTAGTAAAATATGTTTTCTTGGTTATCATTTATGAGAAATTATTTACAAGTTCTTTGGTTATTTAAAAATTCAGTGAACTTTTCAGCATCGCAGTGAAACAAGTCTATGTTTTCACTTTTTAACAATAATCTATTATAATAAGAGTAGGAACTCTGCTAAGAGTCACAGAGAAAACTAATGAACTAGGAAAAAGTTTCTTACTTCATTTCTATGTCATTTATATGTTCCCTTAAGTCAAAGAGCTAACTAAACACAAGTAAAAAAAATAGGAAATACTCTGTTTATGATCCTATTTAAAGTTTTATTTTTGAAAAATTTTTACTTTCTTATACATTGTACTTCCACTTGCAAATAATTATTTGAATCTCTTTTCTTAGGGATATATGATTAGGAACTAATTCTAATTTGGTTTCACAGATTTAGAATCCGGCCAAAAAACAATGAGTCCCTATTTGAACTGTTACAAGTCTTCTAAATGATAATGAGAATTCATGTTTTCTGCTTACTTCTGGATTATATTTTGAAGTGATAATATTACTTGTGAGTACAGGCTGAATCTTTACATCAGTGTTTCTCAAAATATGGGTCACAGTCATCTAAGCTGCTTGTTAAAGGACAGATTTGTAGATATAATTGCTGATTAACTGAATGAGAATTTTTCCATGCAGGGAATAAGAATATGTGTTATAACAAGCAACATCAAATGATTTTATACTTATCAAAATGAGAAAAAATTATTTTAAGATGTATAAAGTTTTCTGGAAAATATGGTATAAGAATCTTTTTATGCATAACTTCCATCTATAGTTTTCTGGAAAACATAACATAAAAAATATATATCTATATGTTTTCATACATCTAGGATGTTCTGTTATTTCAGTATTTTAAGGGTATCAATGTTTATTTTTAATATATTCCTCAGTATTATAAAACTGTATTAGTGATATTTATTGAATGCATCATTAGTTATCAAACAGTAACATGAAAAATCTTAAAGAAAGATCCTCTTGAGTATAGAGCATAGGTGAATATGTATTATGTTAGTGAAAAAGACATTAACTGACAATTACTCTAAGTAATATATATCATGATTTATGCCCATTAAGTACATCATTATAAATTTTTTTCAGCTCTAGCATAACCTATGAAATTATGACATACCCCTATAGGGTATAATAGCATTTCATTACATCACTCAGCCATAGTATTATGGAACCAAAATTTTTTGTGCAAGTGAAAGATTTGTAATAAAAAACAATCAAATTAGGCATGCAGAACATGGGTATTTCCTATGTATCAGATAAATGTGTGTTTGAAATATAGAAAAGAGTGAATAGCTTATTATTAACATTGCATGAATTTCATTCTTGGCATTTCAATAATCTTTAAGTGTAGGAAAACACTCTTTTATTTCTATATTTGTAAATCCAATTAATTGGCTCTCATTTCAAAGCATTATATTTTTATTAAGAATGTGTTTTTCAGGGTGGCTCAGTGGGCTAAAGCCTCTGCCTTCGGCTCAGGTCATGATCTCAGGGTCCTGGGATCGAGCCCCACATGGGTCTCTCTGCTCAGCGGGGGGTCTGCTTCCCCCTCTCTCTCTGCCTGCCTTTCCGCCTACTTATGATGTCTCTCTCTGTGTCAAACAAATAAATAAAATCTTTAAAAAAAAAAAGAATGTGTTTTTCAGTCATTTTAAAAACACATTTTAAGTGTTCCTCTGATAGTCAATGTTATCCTTTAAAATTAGAATTAGGCATGCCAAAATCTGCCTTCTTATTTAGTAAATGAGGCAATTTTTTCTAGCAAGAGAAGGAATTATATAAAGGACACATTTTGAAAAGATAAACACATTTTGAAGTTTTAAACATTCTAAGATGTTGGGATGGATACATTCAAAGAGTTCCTTGGTTTTTAAAAATACTTCTTTCTCGATAATTAAAAAAAATTACAGTGTAACATACAAATAGAAAAGTAGTTTTCTATTTGTGATAACTAAGTAAGTTATCACTACGTGGATACGCTTGTAATCTTTACTTCATTTAAAAAATAGAGCATTAGTACCATCCATAGCCCCCCACCAAATGTCCTTTCTCAATTGTAAATTCTAACCCCCTCCTCAGAAGAAACTCTCCTAACTTCTTTTTTTTTTTTTTAAAGATTTTATTTATTTATTTTAACAGAGAGAGAACACAAGCAGGCAGAGAGGCAGGCAGAGGCAGAGAGAGGAGCAGGCTCCCTGCCGAGCAAGGAGCCCGATGTGGGACTCGATCCCAGGACACTGGGATCATGACCTGAACCGAAGGCAGCTGCCCAACCAACTGAGCCACCCAGGCGTCCCAAAACTCTCCTAACTTCTAACACCATGGCTCAATGGGCCTCCTGTATATGTCTGTTGGTTTATGCCAACAAATAACACAGGTATATGTGATTCTTTGAATGAGATTTACTTGTAGACAAGAAAAAACAATACACGGATTTCTTCTAATAAGTGCAAAAATAATTTATATACAAGAAGAAGAGGAATGGAGAAGGAAAAACTACAATTAAAATATTTTTCCTTTCCTTCAGTAAGATGCTGATTATGTGGCAGTGAGTAGAGATCAGTCATGTTTTTTTGTCTTTGGACACAGTGCCATCACCAAAGAATTTCAGTTGTTTAAGAATTATCCAGAATATCTTGGTTGTTTAACCAGCAACATATAAGTAACAGGATGCATCTATAGTCTGACTGCCAGTGTCTTTTTGTTTTTGCCGTCTGTCCCACTTATGCCAGATCTGTACCATTTCCTCTATACACTCATATACCTAGGTATGCATTTTGTTTGGATAATATATTTTAGAAGTAGAAATGAAGTATCGTAGTCAATGCATGAGCTCAATTTTCGTGGACATTGCCAGTTTTCCAAAATGTGCAAATTTAAATTCCCATTGGTAGTTTATGAGAGTGCTAGTTATTCTCTATCCTCTCCAATACTTTTCAGTCACCTCTTCCAACAGTATCTCATTGTAGTTTTAAATTACATTTCCTAATGACTATGGAACATGAGGTGTCTCCTCTAACCTCAAGGATAACTCAAAGATTTGACTATTCATTGAGCCTTCCTCACAACATGTCCTCAGTAAGTTTATAGTAGTGTATAGTATCTCATTTAAATGTTAGGTACCAGTATAATCACCCACACCTCACTGTTGAGATTGTTCATTGAATAATCAATTACCAGCTAGTGACGCATAATTGACGAAGTACAAATAAACTGGAAAATGACAGTTGTCATATACTCCTGAAGGGGCTCTAAGATTAGCACATATTTAGAAATTACAGCTTTATAAGTGGTCCAAGCCCAGTTCTTGTTCTCCCTTGACTACAAGTGACCCAAATAGGGGGTGAGACCTCAAAAGTTGTACCTGGGAGTTACAAGCCTTGTTTGCTGTTACCATGCATATTGTGTTGCTGTCCTTTATCCTTCCTTGAGGTGTTGGTGCTGAGTATAGCCTGGTGTGTCTCATGAATTTGATTGCGTATCCATAACTATATTGCTGTTGGTTGATCAGAGTAGGCTTTGTAACCCAGGAGTTGAGAATTTTTTTCATATAGTTTATAGCCACTTGTTTATACGTTTTAGAAATTTTTTTTAAGATTTTATTTTTATTTATTCTGAGAGAGGGAGAGAAGGAGAGATAGCACAATCAGGGGAATCAAAAGAGGAAGAGGAAGAAGCGGACTCCCGCTGAGCAGGGAGCTTGATCTGGGGCTCAATACCAGGATCCTGAGATCATGACCTAAACTGAAGGTGGATGCTTAACTGACTGAACCACTCAGGTTCCCCATTTTAGAAAGAGTACATATGGATTTGGGTTTGCTTCTAAAAGTTCTGTTCTTTTATTTCTCTTCTTGGCCACAGTCTTAATTATTGTACTTTTATAGCAAGTTTTGATGTATAATATAATGGTTCTCCTAACCTTGTTCTTTTTATTTTTTATAGAGACACAAGAAATGGTTTTTTATTTCTCCATTTCCCCCCAAATAATTCATGTTTGTTTTTGAGATTACATGAGTTTAGACAAAGTCTAATATCTCTATTTAAGTAGAATCATTTTTGAATCTTCCAAGTTCTTTTTTTTTTTTGCATCTTCTATTTTTTTAAATTTTTTTCCCAAATACTATTATTTTTTCAGTGTTACAAGATTGTTCATGCACCACACCCAGTGCTCCATGCAATACGTGCCCTCCTCAATACTCACCACCAGGCTCGCCCAACCCCCCACCTTCTCCCCTCCAAAACCTTTTTCTTATTTGAGAGTGTTTTTCTCTTTCAGTCCTTTGCATTTCTAGGTAATTTTTAGAATCAGATTGTCCATTGACATATATATGTGTATACAAACATACAGGAACACACAAATACAAACACTGTTAGCATTTGGGGGAGATTATGCTTCATTTATAAATGATTTTGGGGAAAACCGACACCTTTAAATAATAAGATTTTCAATCCATAAAAATAATTTACCCATCCATTTGCTTATTTTATACTTTTCTCTCACTTATAATTTTCTGTGTAGAAGTCCTGCATATCTTTCATTAGCTATATTTCTAGGTATTTGATGTTTATGGATGCTCTTTTTAATGGTATATTTTATAATTTTACCTTTTTTTGTAGTTATATAGAAATCCATTTGGTTTTTGCATATTGACTTTTGATCGAACAATCTTCCAAAATCCATTCTAATTCTAATATTCATCTATAGATTCTTTTGGACTTTCTACATAAATAAATCATATGACTATTAATAGTAACATTTATTTCTTCCCTTCCTATCTATTTGGTTTTAATCTGTTTTTCTTGCCTGTTTGCATTGACAAAGACTTGTGGTACAACAGTGGCTAGAACTAGTGAAGATGGATTGTGATAGTTTGGGTTTTTTTAATTGTAGTAAAATATGCATAACATAAAATTTACCATCTTAATCAATTCAATAGTATTTAAGTACATTTGCATTGTTGTGTAACTGTCATTGCCATCCATCTCTAGAACTCTTTTAATCTAGCAAAACTAAAACTCCATATCCATTAAACAATAACTCTCCATTGCCTCCTACCCCAACCCTCGGCAACCACTATTCTATTTTCTTTCTCTATGAATTTGACCTACTTATATAGGAGAAGAAATTCTAAGTACCTAGTATAAACGGAATCACGTATTTGTCGTTTTGTGACCAGTTTATTTTACTTAGCATATTGTCCTCAAAGTTCGTTCATGTTGTAACATATGTCAGAATTTTCTTCTTTTAAAAGGTTGAATAATATTCCATTGTATGTATATACCACATTTTGTTGATTCATTGATCAGTTGATTCATTGATCAACAGATTCATTGATCTGTTTGCATATTTTGGCCATAATGAATAATACTGCTGGTATAAGTTTTTTTTTTTAAGCAAAGATTTACTCTCGTCCCACTATGGATTGATTATGCTTTCTTGCTTCTATGAATTGCAATGCTAGTAGATGTGACACAAGCATAAGATGTAAAAGAGCTTTCTCAGTGGAGTTTGCCCTCTTGTACTTCCATCATTATGAGAAAAACATATCTCAGGCAGGTTCCTGGTCATTGAAGGATAAGCATCATGTTGAATTGACCTAGAAAAAAGTCCAGAATGGAGCCATGCTCATTTGAGCTCAGCTTCTAGATGATGCACAGTTGTTCAGATGTCAATAAATGGGTGTTCACTTAAGATGACAGGTTGGGAAGGAGCATGTTATGCAGCATTATTGTGGTAATACCAACTCTCAATATTTAATCACTAATGCAATTGCTGTAGGTTAAAAAAATAGATGCTATTTATTAAGAAAGGGTTCTTCTAGGGGCGCCTGGGTGGCTCAGTGGGTTAAAGCCTATGCCTTCGGCTCAGGTCATGATCTCCAGGTCCTGGGATTGAGCCCCGTGTCAGGCTCTCTGCTTGGCAGGGAGCCTGCTTCCTTCTCTTTCTGCCTGCCTCTCTGCCTGCTTGTGATCTCTCTCTGTCAAATAAATAGATAAAATCTTTAAAAAAGAAAGCAAGAAAGCAAGCAAGCAAGAAAGATAGGTTTCTTCTATTCCTAGGTATGTGCATGTGTGTGTATTTCTTTTTAAAATAATTTTACTGAAGTATATTTCACATATCATAAAATTCACCCATTTCCCACATAATTCAATTATTTTTAGGAACTTTATTATTTCCTCTTCTTAGCCTTCTAGCTTATTTATGAATGGATGTTTAGATGTGGCATTCTATCACATGCCTTTTTCTATGTCTATTGAGACTCTCATAGTTTTTCTGTATTTTCTAAATGTGGTGAATTCCATTAATTGGTATTCACATTAAAACAAGCATTGTAAATATATTATAAAGACAACATAATAGTGTAAAATGTCTTCATATAGATATCTCGGGATTCAGTATTTGTACTTATGAAATATATTGGATTCTTATTTTTTTTTCCTGTCTATAATGTCCTTATCTGGCTTAGGTATCTAGGTTATTTTGGTTTTATAAATGGGTTGAAAAAATCACCATTTCATGTTTTTAAAGTTTGCTTAAAATTGGTACTCTTTCATCCTTAAATGTGTGATAGAATTTACTGGTAACACAAATATATATATTTTTTCTGTCAAAGAAAAGGATGTTTGTGCTAGAAATTCATACAAGATATATGAAAAACACACACAAAGACTTCTGGGTGACTAATTTACAACACAAATTGAATTCCCAAACATATAGGGTGTTTTGTTACTATTAGGGCATTGATTAGGAAGAAATAGGAGCCTGTGTTAGAGTACCCAAGGCCTGACTCACTGGAAGAACTCACATGGCATGGAAAAAGCTCTTGTACTTAGTTACGATTTTGTTTACAGTGAAAGGATACAGATATGGGGCAAAGTCCAAGAAAAATCAGGTGCAGGCTTCCAAGTGTTTCTTTTCAATGGAGTCATATAGGAACATGCTCAAATCTCTCATCAGTGATGTGTAATGAGTGTGAAATATTGCCGATCAAGGAAGCTGCTCAGCAGAGCTCTGGTGTTCAGGGATGTTATTAGGGGTCAGTCATGTGGGCATGTGGTACCCATGTGACTGACCTCAGTTACTAAGACCCCAAACCCTTGGAGCACAAATAGATATTCACCATAACTCACATTGTTAGGATAAACTTATTGGGTCACACTGTGTAGTGTGGCCCAAGGCCTCAGGCATACAAAAATAATCCTTTTTAAAGAAGTTTTTAATTTAAATTCCATTTAGTTAATATACAGTTTAATACTAGTTTCAGGTGCACAGTATAGTGATTCAACACTTCCGTACAACACCCAGTGCTCATTACTACAAGTGCACTCCTTAATCAGGGATATAAAAATCAAGTTGAATATAACAAGGGCTCTGAGGATAGATCCTGGGAGTTGTCCAATGTCTGGTGCTGAAAATGAACTTTCCTTTGGAAAGTGTTTTTCATAAGAAATTTCTTTGGAGTATGCAGGGTTTGTGCAACCTAGTCCTGCTGGACTAGCCATTTCCTGTATACCTTCTTTATCTCTTGTCAGAGTGCTATTTTAAAACTATTTGAATAATATTAACTTAGCTACATCAAGTTTTTTTGGATTATTCATATTGTACATATTTTTCCATTGGCCTTGATTCCTCCTTGTCTCTCTTCGCTTCCATCTGGACCCATTTTCCTCATGCATGGGAAATCTTTATTGGCATTCTCTTCAGTACAAATCTGCTGGTAATGAATTCTCTCAGTTTTTGTTTGAATATTTCTTTATGTTACCTTCATTTTTAAAGGATAGTTTTAGTTAATAGAGAATTCAATTTGGAAGTTTATTCTGCCCATCCACTTAAGAGTTTTCATTACATTTTATTTGTACATTTCTTGTGTCTATAAAGAAATCTGTTGTTAATTTTTCTGTTGCTACTTTAGAGATAATGACTTTTTTCTTACAGATTTCTACAAATTTTTTTCTTTTTCATTGGTTTTTCATTAGCTGTATTCTTAAATTCCTAGGTATGTTTTAATTTCTATTTATCCAACATGGGATTTATAAAACTTATCTACTATGTGGCTTCATGTCTTTACTCAGTTTTGGAAAATTCCTAGCATTTACACTATACATAGTGTTTTTGCACTTTTTTAACCTCCAGTAATTCTGGGTTACTTTTTTTTTT
>CM052797.1:75907960-76022439 GCA_028533885.1 Nasua narica
GTTATCTCCTCTATGTCTCTATTTTCATATCTTTAAAAAATAAGGATAATAATATAAGAATGTGAAGAATAAATAAGTTATTTTTTCCAAAGTGATTTATAAGAGGGCTTTGCTTGATTGTTAGCATAATGACTTTAATTAATACATTTCTTCTACATCATCAAATTTCACTCCTCTTAGATCATTTCCATTAATATACAAACATGCCTCTTGGGGCTCCTGGTTGGCTTAGTGGGTTAAGCCTCTGCCTTTGGCTCAGGTCATGATCTCAGGGTCCTGGAATCAAGCCCCGAATTAGGCTCTCTGCTCAGCAGGAAGCCTGCTTCCCCCTCTCTCTGCCTACCTCTCTGTCTACTTGTGATCTCTCTCTCTCTCTCTCTCTCTGTCAAATAAATAAATAAAATCTTCAAACATGCCTCTCTATTTTTTTCTCCCATTTTAAAAATAAATTACCTTTTAACTGCACTTTCTCCTCTGGCTACTGCTCCATTTCTTAAGAAATCTCCTTTTTATCCACACTCCTGAAGGGTTAACTACACTTCTTGTCTCCAACTGCTCTTCTACCATTCTCAGATTTTTGCACCCCACCACGTCTCTGATTTTGTTCTTCTCAAAGTCACAAATTACTGTTTATCCCCAATGTTGTGAAATATAATGGTCAATTCTCAAATTTTACTTTACTTGAACTATTAGTATTTCATATAATTATACAGTTAATTTCTCCCCAACTCTCCAGTAGTCTTTCTTTACTGGCCCTCCAGTGCTCCACATAGTCCTGCCTGTCCCTTTCTACAGTTAGTTCCTTTCTCTCTGGATTTTTAATGTTGGTATGTAACAGGGCTCCATCACTAGTTCTTTCCTTTTCTATTAGTGTCCTCCCTCTCTTGGTGAGTTCATATCCTCCCATGACTTTTAATATCATCGTATATGTATTTCTTTCCCAAACCTATCTCAAAAGGATAATATGTATATAATCATATACATCAATATATATGTATATAATCATATATACTTGTGTGTGTGTATACACACGTGCCCTCTTGACACCTCCAATTCAAAATACCTATCCATCAGTGTCCTGACCTTCCCTCACCAGCTATGCTCAGCCAGCAGTCTTCCCTGTTTTAGTTGTTCTCTATCCTTCCTATTGCTCAGTATAAAAACTTGGTGTTGTCCTTGACTCCTCTCTTTTTTTCACATACCCCATGTCAAATCCTATTGCTTCTCCCTCTAAACATAATGTAACCAACTTGGTATAATGCCTCATCATCTCCTTTCTGCATTTCCATGGTAACCTCCTAACTACTAGTCCTGCTTCTACCCTTGGCCATTACAATCTACCCTTAACAAAGTGTAAGTCAGACCATATCACTTCTCTGCTCAAATTGTCATCATTTTATACAAAACAATTAAAATTATCTATAAATCCTTATCTTCTCTTTGCTTCCCTCTACCTAGCCAGTCATATAGTTTGCTGTTTTCTCTTCCCTCCCTTTGCCTATGCTCTGGTCACATTGGTCTCCTTGTCATATCTTGCACATTATACGAAACTATCCATTGCAGGTCTTTTGTACTGTAGAGTTTGTTTTCCTGCCGTGGCCTTCCCCAGATAGCCACGTGGCAATTTTCAGGAGATTGTTCAGTTTTCACCTACACGATGAGGCCACTTTCCCTCTCAGGAGTCAAAAAAAGGAGATCTGAAACACTGTCTCCCCCTACCTCCCACAGTACTCTAGTGTCTTTGTCTGGGAGGTTCAATGGAATAAGTAAAAGCCTGTAAAATTTGAATGAGCAAGAGCAAGAGACATAACAACCCTTTTATGAGTCACTGAAAAGTGCAGACTACTTGTGATATATATATATATATATATATATATATATATATATATATATAGTCTATGTTCTATGAGTTAGTATTCCAAAGAACTACTATTTTTAAAACACTTTATTATTTAGAAAGGTTTACTACAGTTGCAAATAGGAATAACCCTGGTATAAATTTCATATGATTCTTCAAATTTATTTGCTTCACAGTCTAAGTATGGAATATCAAGAAGCCAGTGTGTTATATGTACATCTGCTTCTTTGTGTTTGTGCAAGATAGAGTGATCTTACAGCTCAGCTGGGCAGATAACTTTAGGCTCAGCACCCGAATGCTTGGATTATTGATACTGACCCTTGGCCAAGGTAAAGAAGAAGCAGGATGGCTAGTGACATTTGAATTTTGAAATTCCCTGGAGATACACAGGCTGGTTTGTTTACATTGTTTAGAGATGTTTTGATTAATGGCTTACACCAGGTTTAACAGGTCACAGTCTGTGGCTTTACTGGAAGACCCTGCTGGATACAAGCTCTACTGAAACCAAGATTCTTCACTAGTATCTTGGTGGATCACAATAATAAAATGAACCACATCCTGTCCTAATAAGAATAGGCCCTATAGACATCTCTTGTGCTCCCCAGTCTTTCCTTCATTTGATATGCCACATTTTTGACTTTTATGAAAGGCTTAATATATGTGGGAAATCTAGAGAACTTATGAATTCTTTCAATTATACTCATGTAATTGACATAGTGGTTATGGATTTTTCTCAAGGAATGAATTATAACCTGTTTTCAGCTCTAAGTTATAATTATTTCGCTGTAATATTTTATAACATTAATTAAAAATAGCTATTTTCACAGATTATCTTCTTTAAAATATCTAACTTCTCACAAATAGTAATTTTTTTCATTCTTCTGAGAATTCAGTAAAATAATTAAAGGCTTGAAGAAAGATAGGCTGCAAATCAAATTTTTATTTTATAAGATGATGTGGCTACAGTTTGATCATATATTAACTTCCGTATGTCCTATAAACTTTTAGGGCTGTGCTGTATTATTTTCTGAATGTGAGTCTCTCTTTTTCTCTTACATAACAGTATGGAATTATATTTTACTATAAATTCTGTAACTTAATTGTAAAATATAATTTTAAACTTTGTTTCTTTCAAATGGTTTTAAAATGAATTATTTTTCCAATTTACCCACAAAGTCTAGGAGGAGTACTTCCTAGAAATATACTCTCTTTGTTAAAGGGCTGCATTTTTTGGATGATTTTTACTAAAGTTCCTAAAATGTAGTACAAAGTTCCTAAAATGAACTTTGAGGCAAAGTCACGTCATCATTGATCTCCTGTTCAACAATGCTTGAAGCACTAATAATTCAAAATGGTTACAATATTTCATTACCATGGAAATTGGAAGTGATAGCTGTGACCTTGATGTATGAGCTGGTAACCCAAAACATGTAATGGATTCAGAGTCTTGAGGTGCTTGAAAATTATGTTTGTATAACCTATTGGGATCAAAGTATATTGATCCTAAAATGAATCCATTTAAATCTGTTGGTAAGCTGCATATTAAAAAAAAATACTGTTACTCTGCTACTATTTTATATATGAATGCAGATATACAATTTCTGATGAGGCTGTGTTGAATCAAAAACCACAAAAGCATCTTGAAATAATGCTGTTCTTTAAATGAATGTTTAGATAAAAGATTTTAAGATGGAAATAGTCATAGTTAGCTAGCCAGCCATGCCTGTTGGTTAGTCTGTAATGTGTATACTTTTCAAAGTATAGTTAGCTGTTACTTTGAATTAACTATTGCCCAATTTTATAAATTCTTTGGTGGCATACACTAGCCACATGATCACCATAACCATCTCCTCTTTCCAGGCTCCCTTGCAGTCATAGTGGGGGGATGTGACCTATTATAGTAAACAGACTACTAACAGAAGTGACTGACATACATCATTTGTAGTTAGTTCTAGATCTCCCAGGAAATCTTCCATATTCTCTTGTCTCCCAACTGGATGCAGAAGGTTCAGCATAGCACCCCAAACTGGAAGGACCCTTGATTTTGGAAGTACTGCTCGTAGGAGTCAGCCAGCTAGCAGCATCCACACTGTACTTTGCATAAATGATACATATACTTTTATTGTCTTAATCCGCTGAGATTTTAGTTTAATTTCTTAAAAAAAGTCAGCGTGTCCTCATACAGCTTCTTACTTCATTAAAAAAAAGTATGTGTACCATACCTGAATTGTCACATTTGGCATAGGAATTCTGACATGTCATGACTTCATTGATTAAAATTTTCTAAATTGTGTCTTTCCCTAAAAACACAGTTACACTGACAGCAGATGTAAAAAGGTAAGGTATATTCTGATTTTTTTGCTTGTTTTGGAGAGAGTAAAATAAGGGTCAATATAACATGTAATTCCTTTTGCTTCTAGCTTTAGGACTATAATTTTAATACAAAATGCCATCTGATTATGAAATCCTTTTAAAATGGCTAGTCTAGGCTTTCATATTATCTGTAAACATTTTGAAAAGCCAACCTTAAATCTCTTATTTCAATACATTTTTCTAGGTTATTCTTTTTTTTTTTCCTTTCATCACATCCATGACTTACTGTTTTGGTAAAATACTATAAAGTGAGAAACAATTTCATTCAACATTTACGCAATACAAATTTTTTGAAGACCTACTATCTGCCAGACAGTATGTTAAGTGATGAGTTATAAAACAGTGGACAAACCATATCTGAATCCTGCACTAGTAAATAAACTTGGGATCTAGTAACAAAACAGATTCCCAATAATTAATTATACAAGTAATCTACAATAACAATTATGATAAGTAAGTAGACATGTGGAGGGAGGTATAAGAGGGTGTTAAAAGAGACCCAATCTAATATAGGGAAATAGGGAATACTTTCTGAGAAAGGGACATTTATATTGGGCATTACAGAAAAAAAAAAAAAAGAAAAAGGAAAAGAGAGAAAGAAAAAAAAGAAAACAGCAGAAAAAGAAGAAAAGAAAAGAGAAAAGAAAGGAATAGAAAAGGGGGCACCTGGGTGGCTCTGGGTTAAAGTCTCTGCCTTCGGCTCAGGTCATGATCTCAGGGTTCTGGGATCGAGCCCCACATTGGGCTCTCTGCTCAGCAGGGAGCCTGCTTCCCCCTCTCTCTCTGCCTGCCTTTCTGCTACCTGTGATCTCTCCCCCTGTCAAATAAATAAATAAAATCTTAAAAGAGAGAAGGAGAAAATAAAAAAGCCCCAGACCTGGTTAATTTTGTAAGGAGATTTTCCTGTCAGTTGAGCAAATTATGTCTCTGTAATCCTGATCACAAAGCATAGATCTGGGGGTGCCTGGCTGGCTCAATCAGTTAAGTATCTGCCTTAGGCTTAGGCTCAGGTCATGATCCTGGGGTCCTGGGATAGAGCTCCACATTGGGCTCCCTGCTCAGCAGGGAGTCTGCTTGTCTCTGCTTCCTTCTGCTTGCTGCTCCCCCTGCTTGTGCTCACTCACTCGCTCTCAAAAACTAAATCAAATTTAAAAAAAAAAAAAAAAAGCATAGACCTATATAATCCAGAGAGGAATTTTAGCCCAGAATTTTTGTTTTTATTTCATTTTATTTTCAGAATTTTTATGATGAAGCAAGTTCTTTGAAGAGTCATGTTTCCTTAAGGAATTACATTCTGAATTCTACAGTTTGTTAAGATGGGCTCTCCAGATTTCACAGCCCAAGACAAAAGCTGATAGTAATTGAGATACTGCCTAGGAATTGTGACTTTTATCAGAGAGTGAATTGATTTACATTGTAATTTAAAGTTTGAGATTCAGAGATGAGAATGATTTTTTTTTTCACATTCAGTTGGACTTTCACTTAAATTAATACTAAAATCTGTCCATTAGATTACTTTAGCCAGACTGAGGGATTAGAAAATAAGCAGGTGATTTCATATTGGGAGACGTGTGCATGCTTCTTTTTGCAATTCTGTTTCATTAAAGACATTCTTTTTCTAGTTTTTTAAAAGCTTTAAAAAATATTTTTATTTATTGGAGAGATGGAGCAGGAGCAGGATGAGGGGCAGAGGAAGAAGCAGGTTCTCTGCTAAGCAGGGAGCCTGATGCGGGGCTCTATCCGGGGACTCTGGGATCATAACTGAGCTGAAGGCAGACACTTAACCGACTGAGCCATCCAGGCACCCTTATCAAAGACATTCTTAAGTGAAACTTGCTTGTTTTTGTTTTTTAACAGCAAGTGCATGACCATGAAGAATATGGTGACCACTAGGACAGCTTGGCACCATGGCCCTGGTTTGTGCTAAGGTGCTAGAAGTTTTATACACCATTATTTGCTTTATCATTCAATATAGTGAAAGGCAAATAATGTATTAGTGTATACTGAAAATGGATTTGACCTTATAAACCCCCTAAAAGATTCTCAGGGGACGCATTATCCCATGGACTAGTTCATTTGGATTGGGAGTAGCATGTTACCCAGTTCTAATCAATGAGAGATGAGGGGAAGTCTGCCAAAGGGTTATTGGGTTTCTTACATCCTAAGCAGATACAGTGAAAACATAGCTCTGTTCTTCCACAAGGTACTGTCTTCTCTGGGTATTTACATGTGTGGAGTTGAATCTCAGTACTGCTTTGACCAACCTGAAACCATGATGGTCATTAAGGCCAAAGAAAGACCTGACACAGAGAGAATGGTAAAACTAAAGCAAATCAATAAGCAATAATAATAAGGAAAGAAGCTGGATCCTGGATGATGTCATTGAGCTACCCTGAATTAACTAACCGTAAAGCTGGCTAACCACCATCTCTTATTGCATGAGATGATAGTCTTACTACTTAAATACATTAGAGTTGGGATTTGTTACTTTTGGTAGAGGATATTCTGGTAGTTTAGTTCCATTTTCTTTTTACCCAAGAAATGGAAAAATGTTTAGTACATAGTTGCAAAAGAAATTCTCTCTGGGTCATTCATTTTGAAAGGAGTGGTGGGTATTGAAAAGGGCACGTATTGCATGGAGCACTGGGTGTGATGCATGAACAATCAATCTTGTAACACTGAAAAATTAAAATAAACATATTTGGGGGAAAAAAGAAAGGAGCAAACTTAATCTCACAGGAAAATCTCTGTGATTAAAAATGGGAAATTATGTCAGATTGCTACAGAAACAAGTGTGTTTGATCTTGGGAGATTGCTCAGGCTCTTTAAATTACTTATGACTAGAATTAGGGATATTTCTAGATTACAGGATGGGATTTAATCTTTTTTTTTTTAATTTTGTTTATTTTACAGAGAGAGATACAGCGATAGAGGGAACACAAGCAGGGAGAGCAGCAGAGGGAGAGGGAGAAGCAGGCTTCCCGAAGAGCAGGGAGCCTGATGTGGGACTCGATCCCAGGACCCTGGGATCATGACCTGAGCCGAAGGCAGACGCTTAATGACTGAGCCACTCAGGCACCCGGATGGGATTTAATCTTAAGGAACAAGGCAGAAGGTTTCAATTTATAAAATCATTAGGTGTAAAAGTAGGGAAATTTTAAAAAATCCACAAAGACTTACTAGATCAATTAATGTTACCCACATATTTAGATATTTAGTAATTTGGAATGTTTATTTGCCAACTTCTACTTATATCATAAAAAACTGGGGTTATCTTAGAACATGCATGTTATTAAAAAATCTTATAAACAAATTAGACAGCATCTGTTATAAAGTTTCATTGTGGGATAGCATTGATTTTAATTCAAGTAATACTTTTTTTTTTTTTTCAAGTAATACTTATTGTACCCACACTTGCCTAGAGGTAAAGTACCTTAATGAAACTTGTCAAATGAAGTGATGACTAAGATAAGACAAAAAATACCAACACTGATAATCTTTGGTTTGCACGGGGGAAGTTACTCAAAAGCCAACATTTCAACACTCTAATTAAAGTGTTGAAATTGTTTTAAGTAACCACAGCACACATCACTAAAAATGGCCAAACCCCCCTAAAACCTAAAAAAGACACCTATTTTCTTCCTTAAATCATTTTTCACTTCAAAAACAACCTGTACATGGTAAAGAAAATTTAGTAAGTAAAAGAATGATGGAAAATGTTAATCCATTATCAAAATGCCCACCAAATACAATTTTATATTCTCAGTTCTTATGTTGTCAGTTTAGTCTTTTTTATTTGGCATCTTTTTACATCATTAAAGTCACACCATTGTATATGTAATTTATATTTCATGCCTTCCATATTATAGTATTATTTAACTGAATAAGTTAAAACACTTGTGAAATGAAACACTGAATGAATTTGCATAAGTGACTTAGCTACTTATCTCTTGGTGAATATTCAAATTACTTCTCAATAGTTAATATGACACATAATATTGAGATGAAATCCTCATGGCATAACATTAATGTTTAATAAATATGAGGGCTTACCACATTATTATGGTTTTCCAAAGCATAATTACCTGATCAAATAATATGAAAAATAACATAGTTATTTTATATCACCTATATTAACCTGTAACTATTACATAGTAAACTTACAGGTTTTGTGAGTGCAACTATTTTATCAGTTCTTCCTTGTGGTGTTACATTGTTAATATTTGATAATATAAATTAAGTAGTTAATAATATAACTTTACTAGCCTCTATAATTTTTATAACCATCTAGACATGTGTGTCTAATATGGGAAAATCCTTGGGCTTTCCAAGTAACTAGCAGACTATACTGTGTTGTTTTATTATTTCTATTTTTATGTTTGTTAAATATTTAAAATTTGGAAAATCATGAAGATAGAAATAATAAAATGATACAGTGCAACAGGACCCACTGAGGTAAATGACTTGGGTCACTGAATATATAGTCAGTTTTTTTTTTAAATCTAAAATTTTGATATTCTGTTCAGTATACATTTTTTACATTAATTTTTACATTGTGTTGTTTAATCTTTCATTAAATATTATTGTTATTAATGAGTTATCATCTCAAGTTTTGGACCTGAAAGTATTTTGTATATATTTTCTCAATGTAAAAAAGTCAGTATTTTCCATAAACATCTTAAATTCAATTTTAAAGTTACTGTATTCCTAAGAATAAGTTTTATTTCATTTCACTCTTCATCAAGATTACACAATGTAATATAACTTCAGTCAGTTAGAGAGGCCTTGCTCATGTGGGCATATAGTACTTTATAATTTATCATTATTAAAAATGTAAAGGTAAACTTCATTAATAAAATGTAACAAAACAAAATCAACCATTCCAGTTTATAGAAAAAATATATTTAATTTTAAAATTATAATAACAAGAACAATCTATATATATAAACAAGGCAGACCAGAAATATTTAGTGGCACTTTCTGCAGAGTTAGAAATGTTCTGTATCCATGCTGTTCAGGGTGCGAATCACGAGCCAGTGTGGCTCTGGCCACTCGCAAGGAATAACTCAACTTTACATTTTATTGAATTTTTGTTCACTTAAATTTAAACCTAAATGGCTTCATGTGTCTAGTGGCTACTCGAATGGATAGTAGATTTGGATCCTTTGCTATGTCCTACAGAATGAGCTATAATATAAAGAGCTTCCATTTACATTGGATCTAAAATGTTACAGGTGCCTATGGATTTTCCTAAACCCTGCAGCTTAGGAATAGAACCATGTATTATATATCTTTTAAAAAGTAAGGGACTTGGAAACTTGATGTGGAATATTTGACAACTAAGTCTCATCAACCCCTTGTTTCACAAATGCTTTGTGGCTTCTCAACATGTTGCAAATTTTTCCCAGTCTCATGTGTTTAGGAACATATGTGCCTCTATAGGATCCTCCTTAGAAGTGACGAAAAAAAAATTGTATCAACATGATAATCCTGGGGCACCTGTGTGGCTCAGTCAGTTAAGCGTTTTCTTTCAGCTCAGTCATGATCTCAGAGTCCTGGGATCGAGCCCCGCCATAGGGCCCCTTCTCAATGGGGATGCTTCATCTCCCTCTTCTGTTTCCCCTGCTTGTGCCCTCTCTCTCTGTCAAATAAATAAATGAAATCTTTAAAAAAGAACAAACCATGATAATCCCAAAATTTAGGCTAGCTGCAAAACAAACAAAAACCCCACAAAAACATTCGTGTATAATTTGCATAAAGCAGAGCCCAGAAAGCCTATCTTTGATAGTCTGCCTGAAAATTTTGTGTTATCTGCTCAGGGTAAAATCGATGAGCACCTGAGCTCTGTATGATCACAGAACCAAAACTGCTGTGATCATATGGAACACCTTGTTAGTTTCTGCACCAGGATATAATGGAAGAACCCACAGATACTTGAAAGGAAGGACGGGTCTTAGGGGAAATACAGTGCTCCTCTTGTCAGGCATATAATTGTATTTAACAGTGTTGACTAATGATCTCAGACGGTGACAGTTAATTATCTGAAGTGATTTTAAGTAATGTGCTTTGAATAATTAGTTTCCTTAAATGATAAACAACAACATTCAAAGCTCTCTCTTCTGATGAATTTTGCAAGTGATTCCTGAAAACTAAAAGAAAGCATAGTATTTGTCGGTAGGCAATAAAACTCTGTATGTGGATCTGTGGACCACTGTTTGCATTTCTGTGAGTTTCTCCTCGCATCTTGAACAGATGTCAAAATAATTATTTGCATGCTGCAACATGGCCACCATGGAATCTATCCTAAATTAAGAAAATGGTCCACATTAAAAGCAAAATGGAAAGAATGAAGACATGTAAAAAGGCAAAACAATTTTTAGAAGAAAACAAAAATATTTTTATCATACACTCAAGGTGGGAAGGATTTCTAATACAAGCCATAAAAGTGCCCACTATTAAATAATAAACATGATTGACAAATTCTACATTATGTTAGGAATACAGCACATTGAAAGACAATAAACAATAAGCCACAATCTTGAAGATCTTTTTCATATGTGTAATTATCAGATAATTATTATTTATAATATATAAGAAAGTACAAATCTATCATAAAACAAGCCATTAGAAAAATGAGCAAAACACAATGATAAGCCTATTATAGAAGAGCATATAGGAAAATCAACATAAGAAATGATTTTCAACTTCATTAGTAATTAAGAAAATGCTAATTACAGCACTAGGGGCATAACATTTTATGTAATCTAGGATGGCAAAAATTAGTAAGAGCTTCTGAAGCATGTGAATGAGAGAAAACTCATATAGTAATATTGGCATGTAGTTGGTACAGCTATCCTAGAAAGCAATTAGGAATTATCTTGTGAAGCAGACTATAGTCATTGGTATGTTCCAGCAACTTCACTCCTAGGATTATAATGCAGATATATTCTTGCATAACCATACCAGGGGATATATGCAAAAATGTTCACAATTAATAATAACTACATTAGCCAAAATCAGAAATTACTCAAATTATTTTGACTGAAGGCACACAATGGGATGTTCTACAACAATGAAAATTCAATGAATAATGACCTGCAATAATTTAGATGTAGTTAAAAAAATACATCGAGTGAATTTGTTTTCTAAAGATGTCATAAGCATTCCTTTTTTTCTTTTTTTAATATTTTATTTGAGGGGGAGTTGGGTGGCTCAGTCCGTTAAGTGGCTCCCTTCCGCTCAGGTCATGATCCCAGGATCCTGGGATCAAGCCGGGATAGGGCGCCCTCCTCCATGAGGAGCCTGCTTCTCCCTCTCCCTCTGTCTGCTGCTCCTCCTACTTGTGTTCTCTCTCTCTCTGTCAAATTATTTCAATCTCAAAAAAAAAAAAAAGATTTTATTTGAGAGATGGAAAGAGCCCGCTGGGGAGTATGATCACGAGCTGGGCCTAAGCCAGATGTTTAACTTGACTGAGCCACTCATGTGCGTTCCTTTTTTTTTAAATAAAGATTATAAAAATCCCAAAGTCAGCGGTATGTTTTTAGTAATTAATATGTACTCTTAAAAATAATACAAAAATTATTTTCTCAAATTGCAAAAATGATTATAATTGAGATGCACACAAAAGTATTGGGTGGAGCAATTATTGTTAATCTTAATTCTTTGGGATTTGAGGTTATGGATCTATATTTGATAACCGATGATATATGTTAAATAAATGTTTATATTTTGCAAGTATTACATTAAAAATTAAGGTCAGTAAACCTCAGTTTGTCTAAATGTTCCATTGTTGGATTCCATTGTTGGACTGATTTATTTTGTGTTTTTGTTTTGTTTCTTCCAAATTTTTATTTAAATTCTAGTTAGTTAACATATAGTGTAATATTGGTTTCAGGAGTAGAATTTAGTGATTGATTTATTACTTGCATATAACACCCAATGTTCATTATAAAACGTGCCCTCCTTAATACCCCTCACTCATTTATAGGGTTGATTTGTTTTATCAGTAGATTTGTTAAAGCACTTACATAGTGTACAAGTGCTTCCTGAAAAAGGTCATCTTCATTCTTCTTGTTGATTATTTTCTGAGAGAAACTATATTTCATTTCTTAATTATTAGTCAGGATATCTGAAGATTTAATATATATATATGATATTAACATTAAATATTTACAGTAGTTTTCTATTACATAGCTTTATTTTATTTAACCATTTTTTTAGCCCTTTTCACTATATTTTAATGTCCCAGAAAAATATTTTTAGCAATTTTTAGCCTCATTGTAACTGTTTGCTGATTTCAGAGAAATGATAAAAAGCCAACTCTGCTATTTTTTTTTTTTTTAAGCGGACTCCCAGTGGAGCTGGGAGCCTGATGTGGGACTTGATCCCAGGACTCCGGGATCATGACCTGAGCCAAAGGCAGTTGCCCAACCAACTGAGCTACGCAGGCACCCCCAACTCTGCTAATTTTATAGGTAAGTGGTACCATCTGTATAACTGAATTCTAAACGCCTGAACCTAACACAGAAATACAAGTGAGGGGGTGGTGCATTATTTTGTGATAAAGTGGTGTGAGTTTTGTTTCTTTTTGTTTCTTTTTTTTCCCTTTTGTTTCTTTTTTTTTCCATGATTTTGAATAGCTTCCTGATCCATGCTTGCTCAGGTGTATATTTTTGCTAATCATCCAGCTGATATTTCTAAAATAGGGTCAAGCAAATGAAAGATTAAGGCATTATCAATATAGACTAAATAGTTTGCTTTAATGATACTTTAATATTTAAAAATTACCATGTAATTTACTATGTAAAGAACCATTGCATGATTTCTTTTTTAGATACAAATTATACTCAAGGACTTTTCTGTTTCTTTTTAAGTATATCAGAGTGATGGTTTATTACTTTTCAAAATGGAAAAATTTTTAGTGTAGCAAACAACTAGGAAAAGAAATTATTGTGATAAGTGATTATGCATAAAATTCGATGTTTAAGTAAAGAATTCCACTTTCTTAAAAATTTGGTTAAAAACTTATAGCAATGGTGAAGTTATTACATATATTTTTACAGAATATTATTTCAATAATTCTATTTTTATTACAGAAAATAATATAAACAAGATTTCTAACTATACATCTTTACTAGTCCCATTACTAAAAAAGTCATTATAATTGGTTTAAAATAATTTGACATTTCAGCTTTGCGTAAAATAGATTTAAACATTGGGCCTTATCCAGGTGATAGGATACTGCCTATTCTCATTTTCTTTGTCCTTTCATTTTATGATTTAAATTTCAGCTAGCTAAATATTTTTGAGATGAATATTGCATACAGTAAAATGATTTTTCTAGGCTGAACCAACTAGATTAGTTACAGCTCAGGGAATAGTTTGCAAAATAATATTGCTATTGTTGCCTTGTGCTTTCCTATTTGCTGTTTTTATTTTTATATCAAGGAAAGTACATTCCACATTAGAGCTTTATAAAAAATAAAAATCATGCCTCCAGCAAAAGTACACTTTGTGTACTTTAGCACCATGAAAAATATTCTACCAATAAAATCTGATGTTTGTGTTCAGCTGTTAAAAGGACTTGATATTCAGAGTATATTAGAAAATGCACAAGTCAAATCAGATAAACCCAAAACTTCATCTAAATCAAATCTATTTCATCTTCGTGTATTAATATTTATTGAATTAGTATGTCAAACTTAAATGAATTTAATCACTAAAGTTGGTATGTATTATTTTGATATTTGTTGTATTTTAAATGTCTACATATTTATTATTTATTAGGTATCTTACCTGATTATGTTTGTTAAAATGCCGTTATTTTAGTTATAGTTACATAGCCTTGTTTTATATACATTACACCCAATAATCACTAAAAAACTGTTCCAAATATTTTATTGATTGACCTAGTAAGTTGTAACTTCATTTGATGTAGCATTATACTAGAAGCATTTCTTCCGAAAAATACTCTCTGTAATTTCTAGTTACTGCCTATATATTTATAGAAAAACTTCATTTCGTTAATGTTTTTCTCGCCAGGCAGACATAATTATCTACAATTTACCATTGAAAACTTTAGGGCAAACAGATCAGGAGATTTACCTCTGGACTTAAGCCAAGTAAAGGAGAATTCACACTAACTAGATTTGCCTATTAACTCGCCTTGTGGTCCTTTTATTTTCAAAACACTTTTATTATTTTGTTTTGAGAGAGAGAGTATGTGTGCAGGCAAGAGTGGGGATGGGGAGAGGGAGAGAGAGAATCTTTAACCAGGCTTCATGATCAGTACAGAGCCCAACGTGGGGCTCAGTCTCACAACCCTGAGATCACGACTTGTGCCCAAATCGAGAGTTGGAAGCTTAACTGAATGAGCCACCCAGGCGCCCCTTTGTGGTCTTTTTAATATGACTTTTAATTGACTTACAATTTTCTTAGTTTGTGATCCCTGCAAATGTTAAATCTATTTTAATTTCATTTAAAAATGATGTAAGCAAACGAGCTCTGTTCACTTTATTTGTCAAAAGTTGCTATGGGCAAAACTTTCCAGTGGAAAGTAAGAAATGAGATGGAAAGCATTAATGAGCCAAAACAAAACTCAAAAATAAAAGAGAGCCTATGGGGTTTCTTTCATTTCTTTTATAAACTGTAAGGATATTTCATCAGGTGAACTGTACCAGAATTATAAGGCAGAAAAATGAGATAGTTCCTGGCGGCTTGGGGGGACGGTATTAATTTGAGTTTTAAGTGGAGTAAGAAGAATCTAAATTCCCACATTGCCCATATTACCGCCTGCCTTTCAGTTTGAGAATATTGCATTGCCTCGAGAGAGGAGTGCAGTATGATTTCATGTGCTCTCTTAAGTCCATTAGCTTCAGACAACCTCAGGTTTACTGTATGTTTTTCAAAGATGCAAAAAAATATATTTTAAGTTTAAGCGTCCGATAACTAATGAACATTCTTCTTTGAACATCGTTGGTAAGCTCATGAATGCTGGAGGTAGTGCTTGTGGTGGTAGGATGATATACAGAGGAGGAGAGCAAAACAGTCTTTTGGAAAGAAGAGAATTCTCTTATGCAGTTCCTTTTTGCGTTATCTCTTCTACTTTATATCTTTTATTTGTGGTAATACTACCCTGTATGATAACCCTTTTTCTGAGTACCAGTGCCAGTCTATTAAAATGAATTGATATTTCTATTTGTATTATAATTTGGTGGGAACAAATAAGCACTACAGAAAGCAATGGGTCAGGGACAGATACAAGAGGAGGGAAGAAGAAGAATTCTACCATGTATTAAGATAGAAATAGCAGTACTTCATTTTTTAATCCTCATTGTTGAGATATAATTTACATATCCACAAATTCAGTATTTCAGTATTTAATGTTTATTAGTATATTTTCAAGGTTGTACAACCATCATAATAATCTAATTCTGAACATTTTCATCATCTTCAAAAGAAGCCTCATACCCATTAGAAGTCACTTCTTATTCCCCCTTCCCCAGCAGTAGATAACCACTAATCGGCTTTCTCTTAAGATTTGCCTATTTATATAAATCGAGTCAGGAGATAACCTATTAGCTTTTGTGACTGGCTTCTTTTACTTAACTTAGCTTTTTTTTTTTTTCTTAACATAGTGTTTTTGAGGACCAGTCATGTCATAACAAATATTACTACTTCATTTCATTGCTGAGTGTTATTCCATTGTATGGATGTATATCAGGTTTTGTTTATCTGTTCATCGCTTGATAATATTTGGGGTGGTTCTACTTTGTGGCTGTTACTAATAATGCTACTGTGAACATTTGTTTACAAATCTGTGTGTAGATGATGCTTTCATTTCACTTGAGTGGATTCACAGGAGTGGAATTTCTGGGTTTAACAGTTTTGAGAAATTGCCAGTTTTCCAACATGGTTTCATCATTTTAACGTTCTTATAAGAAACATATACAAGTTCAAATATCTCCACATCCTTGTCAATACTTGTTATTGTTTATGTTGAGTATGAAATATTATCTCATTGTGGTTTTGATTTGCATTTTATTAATGTCTAATAATTTTAAGCATGTTTTCATGTTATTTGTATTTGTATTTGTCATTTGTATGTCTTTTTTAGAGAAATATTTATACAACTTTTGCCCAATTTTAATTGGTTTGTCTCTTTATCGTTTTATATGTATATATATTTATCTCTTTATCATTTTATATATTCTGGATATAAAAACATCAGATATATATTTAGTAAATATTTTCTTCTATTTTATAGGTTATCTTTTTATTTCATTGATGGTGTTATTTGAAGTTTAAAAGACTTTAATTTTACAAAGTCTAATTTATAATTATTTTTGTTTTATCACTGCACTTTTCATGTATTATTTAATAAGTAGTTGCCTAAGAAAGGTTGTGAAACTTTACTCTTTTTTTTTTTTCCTATAAGAGTTCTTTATAATTTTAGCTCTTACATTTAGGCCTATGATTCATTTTGAGTTACACTTTGAACATGGTATGATGTAGAGGTCCAACTTAATTCTTTTGGACATAGATATCCAGTTGTCACAATGCCATGCTTAGCAAAGAGTACTCCATTACAATGCCTTTAGTCTCCTTGAAATACCATTGTTTAGCTTTGAAGCCTCTGTGATCCTTGCTGCTATTATGAAGAAACAGACACAGGCTTCTTACAAACTACTTCTTTTTGGTAAGAAAAAACTGGGATATTTACTACATGAGAGTGGGCTTTATTCTTACTCTTCAGAGAAGCATAATACTTGACAGTACTCTAGATTTTCTTATAATATGGTGTTAAAATAACTAAGTTATTTTGTAACATGTAAGTATTTGATTAAAAAAAAAAAGTTAACTTGATCCACAGTCTAGCTTTGAACTACCAGCAAGAAGGTATAATATTTTCCATTATTTTCCATCCGAAAACAAAAGAGAACAAAAGATGGGATAATACTATCTAAAATAAGTTATTTTAAAAAGAAAATTTCAAGGCTTTTCTATGTATTTTGCAAAGAAAGGATACTAGGAATAGATGATTTTTTTTTTAAGATTTTATTTATTTATTTGACAGAGAGAAAGAGATCACAAGTAGACAGAGAGGCAGGCAGAGAGAGAGGGGGAAGCAGGCTTCCTGCTGAGCAGAGAGCCTGATGCGAGATGTGGGGGGGCTTGATCTCAGGATCATGGGATCATGACCTGAGCTGAAGGCAGAGGCTTTAACCCACTGAGCCACCCAGGCGCCCCAGAGTGGATGATTCTTTTAAGAACAAACTTAATAGTCATTTCTCCTGTTTATGAGGATGTAAATGCTAGGATCTAGTCTGGAAAGCTAAACTGCTCTACAAAAATGTTATAAAAGGCTATCTACGCTATGAGCAGAAATAACCTTTCCAGATTTATGTTACCTTCAGAAAAAAAAAATCACTTTTCTTATGGTTTTAGATTTTTTTTTAATTTCAGAAAATCTGCTTGTATTTGCATTTGTATGTGTGTTATGTTTAAAATTTATCTAGTAGATAGTAAAACATGACAGAAATAGAGAGGAATCTTTTTTTTCCCCTAATATTTATGTGAGAATCGGGAAAGATATCAAGCATCCATACTGAGCTGCTATTCTAAAGCACCTTCATGGTGATATTCTTCTAGAGAGAGTGAATCAGCCTCCAATAAACATACTGCTGTGTATTCACATAGTATGCATATTCAGGATGGAAGGAAGTTGCTTTAAGATAACTTTGTTAATCACAGGAGTGAGGTTTTACTAAAGAGGAAAATGAGGAATGAAAAGGGGTGTAGAGCTCTAACGAAAATTTTAAAAAAGAAAAAAAAGACAGCAGATCTCACCAAAGGGAAGGCAGACTATGGATTCAAGAAGGCCTGCCTGCAAGAGCATTAACATTATTCCAAGATTTTCTTTGGCTTTTGTTAATAGCATGTTTACAATGTAGTTGCAAGGATACTTTTTTCACTATGTTTTGAGTCTAGACATTCCCACATTTCTAGTTTAGAAAGTGTGTGATATCAGGGGAAATTAAAAAACTAGGTAAGTAGGGTAAAACTCAGCTCTGGACTGTATGGAGCAAACCTTGTCATTTTGGGTAGGAGCTGTTCTTCATTTGGGGAGCAAGGTAACTAGACTCAGTCAGACCTATAATTGATATGTAATTGAGACCCTCTTAAATCCCTTCTCCTCAAATGTCTTTGAAGATTGCTCTGGAAAGGGAAGGATTTGGGGCCCTTGGGTGACTCAGTCGGTTAAGCATCCCACTCTTGATTTGGGTTCACATCGTGATCTCAGGGTCATGAAATCAAGCCTTGCCTTGGGCTCTGCTCTCCACAGGGAGTCTGCCTGGGCTTTTTGAGATTCTCTCTCTCACTCTCCCTCTGCTTCTCAACACCTGCTTGCTTGATCTCTCTCTCTCTCTCTCTTAAAAAACAAGAAAGAAAGGGAGAGATGTATACTTTGGTTGACTGCTCATGTAATGAAACATTAAGGGCATAGGCTTCTTATTTTTTTTTAAGATTTTACTTATTTATTTGAGATAGATCGAGTGAGCAAGAGAGCAGGAGCAGGGGAGCAGAGGTAGAAGGAGAAGCAGGCTCCCTGCTGAGCAGGGAGCCCGATGCAGGTCTCGATTCCAGGACCCTGGGATCATGACCTGAGCCAAAGGCAGATGCTTACCAGACTGAGCCAGACAGCCAGGTGTCCCAAGGGTATAGGCTTCTTGACACCAAGTAATTCCCAGATAATTTGTTTTTAAATGTCAGTCAAATGACCTCAGTCAGTTTTCCCTATTTCCAGTGTTACATCCTCCAAACTGTTCTCCCTACAGAGGGGAGATCACCAAGGCAACATCTCTCTAAAAGCGTATTTAATAATCATATTTTCTAACTTAAGAATTCTTCAATAACTGATAGTAACCTGCAGGATCACATCCAAACAATTTTGTAGGATATTATATGCTCTTCAGCTTCCCTCCCTTCCTTCTCTCTTATTTCTTTATCTTCTCCTTCAGGAAAAATTTCCTTTGGTCCATATCCTACCCATCTTTTTAGGATATTGTATTTACCAGTAGAGAGACAGTGAGAGAAGGAATACAAGCAGGAGGAGTGGGTGAGGGAGAAGCAGGCTTCCCACTGAGCAGAGAGCCCAACATGGGGCTCAATCCCAGGACCCCCGGATCATGACCTGAGCTGAAAGCAGACACTTAACGACTGAGCCACCCAGGCACCCTTAGCCTGACTAGTTTTTGGGTCTTTTATCTCTGTGGCAAGGGATTACCTGATGTTTTCTATGCTTTTCTCAAGCCTAGCTAGTATTCTTATCATTATTATAAATTCTGGTTGAGGCATATTACTTATATCTGTTTCCATTAGATCCCTGGCCATCACCTTTTCTTGTTCTTTGTTTTGGGATGAATTCCTCTCTCTCAGCATTTTGTCTAGGCTCTGTCTTCTGTTTTCTGCTCCTGTGAGTAATGGCTTTATTAAGAGGTCATATGCTGTCCAGGGCCTGGCATTTCAGGAAGTGTTTCTGATATGTGGTATGTGCACTCTACTGCTGTGTTTTGGCTGCTCTATCCCCCAGGTCAGTCCTGATGTCCTAATGAACAAGGCAGTGCAGTGGTGCCTGCCAGCTATATTTGTCCCTTGAGAAGCAGAGCCATCTCTCCCCAATGCACTCAATAAGGGGAACTCTCTCTTCCAGTGCATCCCAGGGGATCTCGTGACCACCCTGTCCTACCTCTATGCCCGCCAGCTCCACCCTGGCCACTGAGCAGACTTCTAAAACTTGAGTCTTTGAGCTCTGCTGATTGTAAAAACTTACGATAATCAGCCCCTCTCATTCCCTAGTCAGTGTTTTGGGGGAAGTGTTTTTCTTGTGCAATCACCTGTGCTCTGCTCTTTCTGTCTCTCCTCTCTCTGTGATCAGGACTTCCTCCCCACCGCAGCACCCATGATTCTTTTCTTCCCCAAATCACATCTTTGCACCTCTGCACCTCCTGCCTTTCATGATGTGATCTCTTTTCCTCCTCTAGTTGTGCAGTTTGTTCTCTCAGTCCTCAGAATCATTTCTTGGGTGTTCAGGATGATTTGATATTTCTCTAGCTGTGTTTGTGACTGAGATAGTGAGAAAGAACGCACAGTTGGGGAGGAAAAGGAGAAGAAGGCTCCCCACTGAGCAGGAAGCCTGACGTGCTTGAACCCAGAACTCTGGAATCAAAACCTGAGCGGCCACAAAGGCAGACACTAACTGACTGAGCCACCCAGGTGCACCTGAGTAGGTTTTTTTAAACTTATTTATTTTTTACTCAGAATAATAGTAGGCAGAGAAGAGCAATTCTCGAGATTTGTTGTTAATTTTAATACTAATTAGTTGAAGATGGTCTCTGTCATGGATACTAAACATATGATATACTCAAATACAAAGGTGATTGTATTAATATACAATTAATATACAATCGTCTGTATAAATCAGATGATTTATAATAAATGCCCCACCTGCATTGATAGTTGGGCTGTGTCAAGATCCTCTGAAGAGCTTCCCAAGGTAACTGGGCTTACAGAATTAATTTTAGAATCTCTACTTAAGACAAATCTAAGATGATTCAGCAAGGAGTAATTGGCAAAGAAATTGCATCATGAGTTCAAGACCTTTATTATTCATCAGCACTATTATTTGCTCAAAGATTATACTTTTGGGATAATTATAATGATATATAAGAATATAATTGTTTCTTTGCTTTGGAGAGTCTTAATGTCCAAATGAGAATGCTTATATAATTAGCTGTGATTTCTCTTTTTCTCATTAGCTATAACCAAATGATCCAGTTAATTTCACTTCATTTTTTAAAAATTTTAAACTCCTTTTCCTAATTTCTAGTCTTTTTTTTTAAAACTGAATTCAAGCCTACCTTATAGTCTTATGAGGTTATTTTTCCAGTAACTTTCTGTCATCGCTCCCTTTTCACATATTTCAGTCTATTCCATGGTTTGTTACCAGAGTAATTTAAAAAAAAAAGAAGAAGGTTACTGTGTGACTGTCATGGTAAAACTTTGGAATTCTAATATTTAAAATCATGGCTTTGAAGGAGATACAATATATTTAATGGTAATTTTTAGGTATTTAAAATTCTTAAGCTGGAGATTTCTGGTTTCAAATCCAACACGTAAAGAGCTTATTACAACAAGAAAAAGTTCAATAACTGAAAGTTAGCTACTTTTCTTGGACTCATCACCTTGCATACTGAGATCACAAGGCAAACTTCACCCTGAAATATTGAGAAAGGCAAATCTAGAGAGTCACAGCCGAGATATGCTCTCCTAATTGGAGCAGAAGCCACTGCAGCAATATGCTGATAGTGATGTTTAAATGTAGCTTTGAGGAATTTCTGAAGGCAGAGTATGGACTAGAATGAGAGTGAGAAATTCATGTGAGATAAAATTTATGAGAGAATGAGAAATTTATTTAAGTATGGATTTCATACTTTTATGAATTTTAAATCCGGAAACCCTACCAGGTTCTCCCTGTGAAGATCTGAGAAAGATCCTTTAGTGACTGTGGTAGGGGAAGGGGGAAAGTAATCATGTGAAGTAATGCCTCCATAACAAGGCTTACTATAAGGGAAAAAGACTACCAGAGCCTGTTCCTCCTGAGGGAAGGTTATTTTCCTGGTTCCATTCCCCCTCTAGTCACCTTGTCTTACCTATGGTGGAGAGAACTTAAGTAACACTTGTGAAGGACACAGCCCAGGGACACAAGTCCCCTAAAATACTGATTTTAATTTTAAGATCATAGGAAGCTTTCCATCTCTCATAACTTACCACTTCATCAGTAGGGCCCTACTAAAACAACAGTGGATTATAGCTGAAAGAACTGAGAACATGGACACTATCTAAGGAAGAGTTCATACAGGAGCTTAAAAACAATAAGAGGGGAAAAATAAAGAAACTAGAGTAATTTCAAACCTATGACACCTACAGTTAACATTAAACACAGCCCAACTCCTAGCCAGATTAACAGAAATCCTCAAACTAAAGGCCTATTTTCCTAAGTTCCTATGATCTAGCACAACATGGTTATCTTTCAACAAAAAATTACAAGGCATACTGAAAGGCAAAACACACATAGTCTGAAAAGACAAAGCAATCATCAGAACCAGAATCAGATATGACACAGATATTGGAATGATTAGAGAATTTAAAATAACTATGTCTAAAATGTTAAAGCATTCAATGGAAAAAAATAGACAACATGCCAAAAAAAAAAAAAAAAAAAAAAGATGGGCAATGCGAGCAGAGGAATAGTAACAATAAACATGAATTAAAAAAAATGCTTGATATAAAAAATGCAATAACAGAAATGAAGAATACCTTTGATAAGCTTCTTAGTAGGCTAGACACAGACAAAGAAAAAAATCAATGAACTTGAAGATATGGATCCATATGAAGTTGCTAAACTAAAATGCAAAGAGTAAAAGGAATGAAAACAAAACAAAACAAAAACAAAAACCAAACAAGGACACCCAACAGAATATTGAAGGGTTGTAGCCCAATTAAAAAAAAAAATCTTAAAAAAAGCCAGAGGAAAAGAGATCATCTTATCTATGGAGAAACAAGGATAGGAATCACAGCAAACTTCTTGTTGGAAATGATGCAAACAAAAGGAGAGTGTAGTAAAATACTTAAAGTGTTAAAAGGAAATAAACCCACCAGCCTAGGATTCTAAATATTGGCATTATTCTTCAGAACTGTAGGGGAATAAAACTTTCTCTGCAAACAAAAACAGGGAGTCCATTACCATTTGATCTGCCCTGCAAGAAATATTAAAGAAGTTCTTTAGAATTAGCAATTTCTGACTAATTTAGAATTAGTCAGAAATTTTATCTGCATAAAGAATGGGAGAGCACCAGAAAAGAAATAGAGAAACATAATCATTTATAGTAATATTGGTAAATATGTATTGGATGATCATGGCATATGGGTAAATGAATTGAGCAAGTCATGATCATAAAGGACAGAATATTGAGAATATTCTGTTACAGGTATTACATATGAAGCACTACAGTGTTTTTTAAGGGTGGACTAATATTGGTTAATGTACATTTGAACCCCTAGGGAAATTGATAGAACCATTTTTAAAAGAATAATTGATATGCTAAGGAGAGAAAATTGCATCATGAAATGTTCCATTAAAACCTGAGAAGGCAGGAGGAGAAGAAGGAGGAGGAGGAGGGGGAGGTGGAGGGGGAGGAGGAGGAGGAGGAGGAGAAGGAGGAGGAGGAGGAGGAAATGCAATGATAGCAAACAATTAAAAACATGGTAGATAGGGGCGCCTGGGTGGCTCGGTGGGTTAAAGCCTCTGCCTTCAGCTCAGGTCATGATCCCGGGGTCCTGGGATGGAGCCCCGCATCAGGCTCTCTGCTCAGCAGGGAGCCTGCTTCCCCCTCTCTCTCTGCCTCTCTGCCTACTTGTGATCCCTCTCTCTGTCAAATAAATAAATAAAATCTTTTAAAAAAACATGGTAGATATTAAATGATATCAATAATTGCTTTAAATGTAAATGGTCTAAATACATTAAGTAGAAAAAAAATCAAAAGCGTATATTTACAAGAAACTTACTTTAAATATAAAGACTCAGGTGGATTGAAAGTCAGGGGTGGGGGTAAGGAACATACTAACTAATCAAAAGAAAGCTGGAATAGCTACATTAGTTTCAGACAAAGCAGATTTTAGAACAGGAAATTGATCACAGGTAAAGAAGGGCATTTCATAATAAGAGTTAGTTCTCCTAGGAGACATAATTGTCCTTAATGGGTATGGACCAAAATTTACTAAGCCTAATCCCTCATGCATAAAGCAGGAAACAAAATGTCCATTAGAGGATTCTGTGATATTAGAAACTGTAAAGTTACTATTCAAATGGTTAATGTATTTATTTTTTCTTAGTGCAGTGTACTTTCCATTCACAATTTGTCCCCATTTTCATTTCTACTTTCAATTACTACTACTCTTCCCCAAGCAAGCTTCCTGCAGCCATGCCAATTGTCAATGGGTTTCGTGAATAGCCCACACTGTTATTCATGCATGCACTTTCACATGTAATTTCTTTATTTCCTCCAAATGGAGTGTTCTTCCCTGCCACCAAACTCAACCTGTTTACCTTAAAAAACTTTGACAAACTTGCAAGAAATTGTTAGTGTTAATTGCTGTGTTCTTACTGTTTTCATATTAATTGTAGTTAACTTCAGTAGAACTTGTTTCATTGCTTTATGTATCATTCTTCCCATAAATTTTTCTCCCCTTGTAATTGGAGTTTGTGATGTAGAGGGACTGCATGGTATTTCATTTTTTATCCTTTGCACTTAGCAAAACAACTTGCATAGGACTGTGCTTAAGAATGAATGAAAATTAGATTACTCCCATTCCCCAAATATACAATGAATTTGCATTTTTTCTACTTTTGCATGGGTTATTTTTCTCTAATTTGGATCTGTTTCCTCTCTATGGCTGATAAACTCTTATTTATAATTCATGTTCTTCCTTAACTATAACACTCTTACAGTATTTTGTAGATGTTTTATAATTTTAGCTTCTGTGTTTAGGTTTATGATCCGTCTCAAATCAATATCTGTGCCTCATGTGTGAAGGGGTAGAAATTTATTTCTCTTCTATTCTTTATTCGTTTCAGTACACCACTTGCTGAAAAGATTTTTCTTTTCCCATTGAATTACTTTACCGCCTGTCAAAAATCATTTGATTGTCATTATGTAGAGCTATTTCTAGAATCTCTTTTGTTCCATTGATCTATTCATCTATCTATGCCCATACCACAAACTTGATTATGATAGCTGTACAAGTAAATCTTGAAGTCAGGTAGTATAAATCCTCAAATTTTATTTCTTTTTTTTAGTAATGTTTGTTCTGTCTTGGTCTTTTACATTTCCATATAAATTTTATTATACATTTGTTAGTAACAACAAAAAGCCTGTTGTGGAGTTGATTGAAATTGCATTCTCTCTTTGATTAATTTGGAGAGAATTGATATCTTCACAATATTTAGAGTCATCTCTAATTTCCCTCAAAGTTTTGTAGTTTTCAGAGTAGAGATCTTGCTCATCTTTTATTAGATGTATCCCTACATTTTTTTAATATTGTGAATGGTATTGATTTTAAAATTTCATTTCCAATTGTTTGTTACCACTTTGTATAAATACAATTGATTTTTATATCGATCTTGAATCCCAAGACCTTGCTGAATTCATCTATTACACCTACTGTGTTGTAAATGTATTTCTTGGGAGTTTCAATATAAACAATTTTGTTTTCTGTAGACAAAATTTCTTCTCCTTCATTTTTTTCTTCTTTCCCTTTCTTCTTCCCTCCCTCTCTCCTCCCTTTTCCCCTTCCTGCTCTTCCTCCCTCTCCTTCTCTCCCTTGTCCTTGCCTCTCCCTCCCTTCCTCCTTTTTTGTCTTTTTTTTTTTTCCTTTAAATGTACTAGCTAAGACCCCTAGCACAAAATATAATGTTGAATAAAAGTGGTGAAAAGTACACAGCCTTTCCTTCTTCCAAATCTAAGTGGTGGTGAAATAAATTTCAGTTCAGCTGAAAGTTTTTCAGATTTTTTTCAGATTGAGGGAGTTTTCTAAATCTCTTTCTAGATGCTAAGAGATTTTTTTTTTCATTAAAGAATGTTAGATTTTGTCTGATGCATTTTTTTTTTTTTGCCTCTGTTAAGATAACTGTATGACTTATGTCCTTGGTTATGTCTTTTGTTCTTTTAAATGGATGGATTGTATTTATTGATGTCCGAATGTTAATATAATCTTGAATTCCTGGGGGTAAACTCTACTTAGCCGTGATATATTTTCTAATTATACATATGTTAGATTGCCTGATACTTTTCCCATAGGTAATTAGCATTCAGATCAGTTTTTACATTTTCTGCCTCTCTGTAATTCTTTAGGATAATCTCTATCAAACTGTCATTAAAGTCACTAATCATTCCTTTTGCAATTCATTTAATTCTATGTTAGACCATTTTGTATTGCAGATCCTAGAATTTCTATATTCTAGCAGTTTTCTTTTCTCTACTGACGTATCCTATTTTTTTATTCCTATTTTGTCTATTCCTGCAAATCCATGTATTTATTTAGAATAGTTATTTCATGGTTCATGTTTACCAGTTACGATATCTAGGCTATCTGTGAATTGGATTCTTCCGAATTTTTATCTTGATTGTGGGGTTCCAAAAAGTCTGGAAGATTTTTGCTTCTTCCCATAGGTCATCATTCTTTTATTGGATGTCATACACTTGATGTCAAAGAACCAGGAGCACTGGAGTACACCATCATTTTGCTTTGTTTTCCCAGGATTTTTTAATGTTTGGTAGCTAAAGTGAGAAAGCGATCACTCAAATTTTACCAACTATTGAATGATTTAGATTAATGGAGTTTATAATTTTAAGATTAAGCTCATTTCTGATTAGCCTAACCAAAAACATCCAGTCTGTGGCTGCTGTGAGCTGCTACTGCTACTGAGGAGCTATTCTCTCTGTTTTATGAGAATTTGAATGAGGAGTCAGGAGAGTATTAGATGGAGATGTGGCCTTTGTATTTACTGGCTCCTGCTACTATCAGAATGGGTATTAGAGCTTTTGAAATGTGTAAATTATCTCTATTTTTCAGTCTCAATTTCACTGCCTTTGTTCCACCAAAATTGGGCAGAATGAGTTTATGAAAATTGTTATGCCAAGAAAATTTCCATTGCATTTGAGATTTCTCAGATTCCAGTCATTCTGCCTGCTTATCAGTTGCCAATATCTTGCCAGACCTCTTTCCCCTGGTATGGTCTCTGGTCTTTGGCAAGTCTCTTTACCAGATGCTGTTGAAGGAAGCTCATTGCCTATGAAGGAAGGCAGTTCATCGAGGCTTTCTTAGATCCATCACTCTTCAATAACCCCATAGACAAATACGGTTTTCATATATTCTAGATTTTTCTTGGTGTTTCCATAGCAATAAATTTCTTCTTCATCTTTTCATACCAACACTAGAAACAGATCTCTGGAGGATATATGTGTGGGTTTTCCTGGTGTTGATTTCTCAACTCTGTCCTCTGAAGAGTCTCTAGATGCTCAATGTGAAGGAATAAATATTCTTCTGGACCCATCTCATGCAATAATACCCTGTGGAAAGTACTTCTGAGCAACTTTTATAAATACAATTTATTTTTTAAATAGCTTTATATTACTATTTACAATAAATACCTATATATTAAATAGCTTTATATTCACACATAGTATGAATCTATCATAATTTAACCATTCTGTTACTTAGAGTACAATAATTTTATTTCTGTATATTTACAACTAGGAACGATTCTGTCATAAACATTCTTGTGTTTTTAGATACTAATACTTATTTCTATGATGTGGAATCCTAGGAGTGAGATTGGTAATTATGTGTAAAGTGATTGTAACAGATGTTGCTAGATTTATTTTTAAAGTGGTAATAATTTATATTTTCACCCATAGTGTGGCTTATTCTATACCCTTGCCAACAGTAGGAATTATCAATCTTTTATAGTTTTTGTCATTTTTGTGAGTGTAATTTTATTTTGTTATGTGCTTTCCTGACTACTACTAGATTTTGTCTAATATTTAGTTATGTACTTTCCTAACTACCAGAAAGTTTGAGCATTTTAAAATATATCTGTTATCATTTGATGTATTTTCCTTCTATGAATTACCAATTCATAGCATTTTATCCTTTTTCTGTTGTAAACTTATGGGAGTTCTTTGTTTGTTATAGGTCAGAGTTCTTAATCTGTTATCTAAATTGCAAATACATCTATGTACATTTTTGTACACCTGAGTTTGTCACCTATAAAATAGCCAAAAAAAAAAAAAAAAAGCTACTCTGTAATAAATAAGTAGGTCATGTGAGTATGTCTGAGACTGTCTCAGTTTGCTCCATTCCTCCCAGTGTACTGGCTGGTTAATGTCCCCTTTTATTCTCAAAAGTTTCTTAGTGTGCTAAGTTATACGGTTGCCTCACATATGATGAGTATTTGAAGGAATTAGAGATGTTCAAATTAGAGAAAGTTATTGCTTACATATATGACATTTAATGTGTGTGTACATGTGTGTTGTGTAATTGTTTCCCACTGGAGACCCTATGAGTAGAACTAAACCACTATGTGGGAAACACAGGATGATAGCTTTAATTTACTCTAAGGGAAATAGAAATATACAGTTTTTCAAAGTTGGATTCAGCCACTTTGAGAAATGTTTAAGCTCATCACTGCCAACCATAAATGTTATGTTGATTAACTATTTAGTGGGACTAATATTGTGGGATTAAATCCCCCAGAAATCTAGCACGTTTTCTGAGTATATGTATTGTGATTCCATATGACTGGAATGATAGAAGCCACTTTGTGTGGTCAAAAAATATTTGGGTATTCTGCAAACTAAGTGGTGAGGATTATAGGTTTTGGAATATAGCAGGGTTCTAATTTCATTTAGGCCATTTACTTTCTACGTGGCCTTAGTAACATTAGTAGATAGCTCTAAGCCTTGGTTTTCTACTCTTATAAAATTATAAATCTTCATGTGGCAATTTTAAGTTTTAAATGTGACTATGAAACATAAAATATGTAGCTTAATGTTCAGTATGTAGTAACCATTCAAGTCATGGGTACTACTCATTAATATTCTTGCTAATATACTGAACAACAACATTGTCTGTGGGTCACTGTTGACATATTGATCTTGAAATTCTTTTTTTTTTTTTTTAAGATTTTATTTATTTGGCAGAGTGAGAGATCACAAGTAGGCAGAGAGGCAGGCAGGGAGAGAGGAGGACACAGGCTCCCTGCTGAGCAGAGAGTCCAATGCGGGGCTTGATCCCAGGACCCTGAGATCATGACCTGAGCTGAAGGCAGAAGCTTTAACCCACTGAGCCACCCAGGTGCCCCTGATCTTGAAATTCTTATAGAAGTTTGCTTATTGTGGAGTCAGACTAAGGTTAGTAAGATAACGTCAAAGTACTATATTACTTAAAGTTTTCTTAGATATGGAAGCAGGTAATTAAAACAAACACAAACTCTCATAGAAAGAAAAGTTTTGTTCTTTTTTTTTTTAAGTTTTGTTCTTTTATAGATCATACTAAGCTATATTTGAGACCATTCCTGAATATGAGCTTATGAATGTTTAGTTTTATAATGTCGTCTTCTCTTGTTTAGAAACAAATAAGAAGCACAAAAAACTAGGAATGTAAAGCTGTACATATAATTAAGCCCAGGACATCTGTTAACCTTAACAATCAGATGTTAGAAAGGGCTGTCACAGTGGTAGGAAAAATGCTGAAAGGGGCTTTTATAACTGCAGATCTTGAATCAACCTGACTGGGCAAAGTTCTTACTCTGAGGAGCAAAACAAAAATCTCTGTTTTGAGAAGTGGTCATGGGTTTCACAAACAGGTGGCTTCATTTGATCCTGCATTTTTTTTTTTTTTTTTTTTGTTAACCCATGGAGTAAAAGAGAAGGCAAAAATAAGTGCAATGGAAATGTGGCATGGAAAGCAATGCCACATTGTAATAGGACTGTAGCTGGAGATCTCCCTTTAATGGGAGGGAATCAAGTTAAAACAACCTGGACACAAAGACAAACCATGTTATAACCCTAGAGAAATTCTTGCTAGTTTATAATTTTGCTGTAGCATTTATCTAATAAAAACACTAGACACTAATAGAGAATGATTTCTTTTCATTTGATGATGAGTAATAATAACAAAAAGGAGTCAAAGCAAATATAGTAGGAGAAAGGGATAAAAATGAAATATACACCAAAAGGAATGATGGGCAAAGAAAACACCCTCTAAAATTTGTCAATAGTCAGGTAAACTGTGATTAAAAACACTGGCATGAATGAGCATATCTTAATGAAACAAGTATGAATTCATGGCTCAGAAACAAAACCCAAGGATATATGGTGAGGCCACAGATGTGGAAGTAGCACAAGAAACAGAAGCCAGGGAATATTTAGGTGTTAAAAATAAAATAATAGAGAAATAGAGTTACCATGGACGATGCATATATGAAGATATTTGTGGAAAATACAGTAAAGGTCCTGAAGGACAGGTGTGTGTGTGTGTGTGTGCGTGTTTTGTTTCATTTTGTTTTTTAATAAGCTAAAAGTAATGTAAATAAATAATTTTAAGGGTTAAAAATAAATCAATATGTATGGAACAAAGGATCCCACATTAGCCTATAATTAGTGTCCCTGCATAAGTAAACCAAACAATTAGAAGGGAATATAAACATTTAAAAATGTATTTCAAGGGGAATTTCCAAAAATAAGAAGGCTTGAAATGGCATACCATGTCTTCGGAAAAAAAATTCACACAATATGATTAACAGGCAAAGCCTGGTGATGATTTTGTCAAATATAACGAAAATTATTTTTCATATCCAGGCAAAACAATCCAGGCACAAGTGGGGAAATAAAATAACAATGCAAGCAGACCTTTAAAAAAAGACATATTCCAGACAGATGTGCAACAATGCCCCTAAATTACTCAACAAAAACATGACCTTAAAATCTTACGCACAGCCAAATCATATATATATATGTGCACATATATATATATATACATATATATATGCCTGTGCATATATATATGTCTGTGCATAAGATTTTAAGGTCATATACATATACATGTAAGATTTTAAGGCTATATATATATATATATATATATATATACATATATATATGTATATGTAGTTTTTACATGTACAAGAATGAAAGTAAGGTAATTTCTATAGATCCTTTTTTTTAAGAAACTGTTCCTCAGCCAAAGAGTAGAAAAATGAGTAAAGGATGATCAAAGGATGGGTTTTCAGTCTTGAACCCATTTCCTGAAAGGGAAGAAATGGAAACTAATGTGTGAGTTATTCTACAAAATTGGCAATAAAGTTATATTGTTTATAGATGACCAGATTGCTTGCTAGGAATCTCAGGAAAAATCAAACAAAAAAACTATGGGAGAATTTGGTAGTTGCCTAGTTACAAAATTAATGAACAAATGTCAACAGTCTTTTCTCTATAAAAATCTAAAAAATTAGATTTTTAATTTCTCTCTAAAAAATAACAGTCTTTTCTCTATAAAAATATTTAAAATAATGCAACACATGGTAATATTTGCAAGAGCAAAGGAAATGAGCAAGTAGTTAGGGATAAAATTCAGTAGAAATATATAAGAGGTAGATAAAGAAAACCTGAATTACTATTCCCAGACAGAGCAGTCAATAGATAAACATACCTTTTAAGGATAGATTCAATAGCATAATGATGTAAATTATTCCTACATTAACATATGAAAGATAGAATTCTAAAGAAAATAGAAACTGAACTTTTAAAAAACAAGAAAGGTTCATTATAATATTTGAATGGAAAAACAAGTAATATTCTACAAAGGAGAGTGAAAGGCAAAATAAGCAAACACCAATGATAGCATATAATATCAATTTAAAGAAATGACCATGTGGTACTCAGAAATGACTGAGAGGTTCATCAAAGGAGTAGAGTAGAGGGTAGGTAAATAGACCAAAGTCATACAGGAATTCACTACATTACCAAGGCAGCCATGTTTATTATTTTGAAAAGGAAGAGCTATTTAACAAATGATGTTGATATCATCTGAGATACTAATGTAAGGCTTATCTTACCTTTTACCAAAGAGGAATTTTCAGATAAGTTTCAAACCCCAAATTTCTAGGAAGTAAGATGGATACTTACCCCCCCATAATTCTAAAGTAAGATACAGCATCTAGAAATTATCAATATATTTAAATGTTTAATAATGTAAAATACTACATGACAAATTCTATTTTTAAAATATATGACAGGGCGCCTGGGTGGCTCAGTTGGTTAAGCGACTGCCTTTAGCTCAGGTTATGGTCCCAGAGTTCCCAGGATCAAGTCCTGCATCGGACTCCTAGCTCAGATGGGGACTCCTATGGGGAGTTGGCTTCTCTCCCTGACCTTCTCCCCTCTCATACGCTCTCTCACTCTCTCTCTCTCAAATAAATAAATACTAAAATCATTAAAAAAAGAAAGAAAATTTCTTAAAAAAATAAAAAATAAAATATATGACAAAAGGACAATTTCACTTATATGCAAGGAGTTAAATTGATTAGAAAAAACTCGGTAAGAAATTAGAGAAAACACATGAACTGACAGTTTAAAGTACAAGAAATATAAACAGGAAACTATCCTTAAATTCCCTGGAATGAGACTTGAAAATTAAAATTATATGAACATTTTCAGTTATCATCCCAAAAATATTATATAAATGACTATTTTACATTTGGTGAAAATTAAGGTTTTCTCTTTTTATAGTGATGAATTGGATTTTTCTGAACCCCACTTCAATTTTTCATATATTTGTGACAGTCAGATTTATGTGTCAATTTGGTTAGATTACACTCTCCAGCTATTCAATCAAACATTAATCTAGGTGTTCGGAAGATATTTTGCATATCTGATTAAGGTCCATAATTGGTTGAGTAAGGGAGATTGTCCTAGACTAACTGGGTGGGCTTGATTGAGTCAATTGAAAGGTCTAAAGAGCAAAACCAGGCATTTTTTTCTCTGATATTCCTGCCTGTGGATTGCAGTTTCATGCTGTGCTGAAGGTTTCCAGTCTGCCCTTCCTTACTGCCTGCCCTAATGATTTTGCGCTAGCCTAGCCAATCCCACAATAATATAACCTAATTCCTTGCAAAAAATCTCTTAATATACATATCTTCTACTGGTTCTGTTTCATTGGCTGAACCCTTAATAATATATTTATCCAGTTGATATGGCTGCTGCTTCTCACAGGCAACTAGATTCCTTCACATATTAAAGGGTTATGTTCCTGAGCCAGTTTCAGGGGGTACATATTTTAGTTTCTAAATTTAAGTGTGGAAGAGAATTTAAATATAATGACATACTCTGAATGATTCTGATTTTGCCCCAGGACGTGGATTGAAATAAATATTAACAACATGGTATTTTAGGTGGGTATACAAGCCTTTGGGAGAGCTGAAGTAAATGGGACTCAGTGAGAAGTTCAGTTAATCACTCCATTCTACTGTTGTTGAGCTTTACTTTTTTGTTTGTTTTATTCCTCCAGTTCTCTTATAATAAGAAAAAAAATGTTGCAAAGAGAATTCCTGCTTCAGTGTTATGGTGCATATGTACAGGAGTTTCTTTAAGACAATGGTTCTCAATCCTGGCTATATGACCAAGTGACCTAAAGGCTTTAAAGACTCTTTTAAAAAATAATACTAATATCTGGGTTTCATTCTCAAAGATTCTGAATTAATTGGCCTGGTGTTGGTCAAAGAGAATAGGATTTTTTTTTAAGATTGTATTTATTTACTTGAGAGAGAAAGAGCATGAACAGGGGGAAGGGGAAGAGGGAGAGGGAAAAGCAGACTCCCCACTGAGCAGGGAGCCAGACCTGGGGCTCTGAACCCAGGACCCCACGATCATGACCTGAGTGGAAGGCAGATGCAGATGCTTCACCCACTGAGCCATGTAGGTGCCCCAAGAGTAGAATTTTAAAACCTTCTCGGATTAGTCTAATGTGCCAAAAAGCGTGACAATGTCCTATAACTAGGAGTGAATATGTTTGATTTTAAGATGTAAATATGTTTATTTTTAGTAGGTGAAGACAAATTGTTTTCCAAAGTAGTTATGTTCTCTTTTATTCTGACCATCAGGATAAAGGACTTTCCTTTCCTCCCTTAGTCACGTTTGTCTTAAATTTTTGCCAGTTAGGTGTTTATTTATAAAGATAACACATTATGATTTTGTTTTACATTTCCCTGATTATAATTGAGCTTATTTATCTTTTCATATGTTTATAAGGTTTTATAAACTTTTCAAATTACCTTTTCTGTGAAATACTAGTTCCTATTTTTGCCTGTTGTTCTGTTGGTAACTTATCTTTTTAAAATTAACTTATAGGAATTATTAGATACCCTGAATTCCAGTTCATTGTCAGTTTCTGCAAGTATTTTCTTCAAATTTGGAAATTTTTTTGTAAGAGAAAGATTTTATTTTTCATGTTTTAACCCTAAACAGATTTCAAGCCATCTGCTGTCTCCTTTTACCAACATGTGAGCAAGCCAATAAGAAAACCCCCTTTTCCCCCCACCTTGGTGCTTGCATAAAGTTGAATCCTCATCCTGGCCCCACTTCCTAACCTTAACACAACCCAAACCACTGGTTTGCTCTTACTAGCCACTCAGACCAGCCTTCACCTCCCTCGCTTTCCCTAAAAAGAGCAGTCGTGTAAGTAATAAATTATTTCATATCCTTTTGATAGATGTAGCATCATCAGGCTCAATAGATTGATGAAATTACTAATTATTTTTTTAATTATATTTTATTTCTTGTTTTAACTGTGTTTTTGCAAATGTTAATCCTTCCATTTGTTCAAATGGATATGTGCATTGTATCCACTAGTTTCCTTATATATTTTAGATTCTTGGTAGTCGGCTCATATTTATCAGTGAAGACCTAGAAGGAAAAGCATTGATAGCTGGAAAGGATGTCATCAGCATAATTATAATTTCTGCCTACAGTAATGTATTCAGATTATGATTATAGAAATTTTCATCCTGATGATTGGACAGGGAAGAGGATTATATGTGATTTTTGGATTGTTAGTTTTCTCTAGAATGTTGAGAAAAATTTGCTTTTTCTGGGTGTGGGGCTGCACATACTCCTTTGTGTCCAGAATTTACCTGGATCGCTGCCTGATTTTATGCTCTGCCTCAGTAACTTAGTTTGGCAGACTCTCATATCAAACTGCCCCTTTACTACCCAAAGCAAGAGCTCTTGGCAGGAATACTGAGATCTATTATAACTAGTTGGCACTTCTTTCATTGGTAGCCTCATGATAAAATCCAAAATCTTTTTTTTTAAGTTTATTTAATTTCAGTTAATTAATGCATTGTGCAATATCAGTTTCAGGTTACACAATATAATGATTCATCACCTCCATGCAGTACTCGGTACTCATGACGTGTGTACTCCTCAGTCCCCATCACCCACCCAATGCCTCCCCCAACCACATCCCTCAGGGCAAAGATCAGTTTGTTCTCTATAGTTAAGAGTCTGTTGCTTGGTCTCTCTCTCTCTCTCTCCTTTTCCCTTTGCACTTTTTTTTTGTTTCCTAAATTACATATATGAGTAAAATGATATATTTGTTTTTCTCTAACTGACTTATGTTGCTCAGCATAATACACTCTAGTTCCATCCATGTTGTTGCAAATGGCAAGATTTCATTCTTTTTTATGGCTGAGTAATATTCCAGTGCATGTGTGTGTATACGTATGTACATGACACTTCTGTATGTACATATATGTACACATATGCATACATACATACCATCTCTTTATCCATTCACATTAATCAACCAATGGACACTTGGGCCATATTAATAATTTGGCTATTGTATATAATGCTGCTCTAAATGTCAGGGTGCATATCTCCCTTTGAATTAGTATTTTTGTATTCTTTGGGTAAGTACCTAGTAGTGTAATTCCTGGATCATAGGGTAGTTCTATTTTTAACTTTTTGAGGAACCTTCATACTGTTTTCCAGAGTGGCTATACCAGTTTGCATGTCTACCAACAGTGCAAGAGGGTTCCCCTTTTTCCATACCCTCACCAACACTTGTTGTGTTGTTGATTTCAGCCATTCTGACAAGTATGAGGTGATATGTTTGTAGTTTTGAATTGGATTTCCCTGATGATATATAATGTTGAGCATTTTTTCATGTGTCTCTTAGCCATCTATGTGTTTTCTTTGGACATGTATTCATGTCCTCTGCCCATTTTTTAATTAGATTATTCAGTTTTTTGGATGTTGAATTTTATAAGTTTTTAGCCTATTTTCATTACTAACCCTTTATCAGATATGTCATTTGCAAATATTAATTGACCATATAATTGTGGGCTCGTGTCTGAGTTTTTTCTTCAGTTCCATTGATCTATGTGCCTATTTTTGTGTCAGTACCATACTGTTTTAATGACTAGAGCTTTGTAATATAACTTAAAGTCTGGAATTGGGATGCTTTCAGCTTTGTTTTTCTTTTTTAAGATTTCTTTGGCTTTTCAGCATCTTTTGTGGTTCCATACAAATTTTAGGATTGTTTGTTCTAGCTCTGTGAAAGTGTTGTTAGTATTTTAATAGGGATTGCCTTAAAAATGTAGATTGCTTTTGGTAGTATAGACATTTTGACAATATTTTTCTTGCAATCCATGGGCATGGAATGTCTTTTCATTTTCATTTCTTTGGGTGGTCTTTAATGTCTTTCATCAGTGTTTTATATTTTTCAGACTACAGGTCTTTTACCTCTTTGGGTAAGTTTATTCCTAGGTATCTTATGGGTTTTGGTACAGTTGTAAATGGATTAATTCCTTAGTATCTCTTTATGCTGCTTCATTATTGGTGTACAGAAATGCAACAGATTTCCAGATGTTGATAGCAGAATCCAAATTCTGTTTTTTATTATTCTAAGGTTTTTCTTTGATACCTCACTTTTTAGAAAGTCCTTCTGATCATATAGTGATTTTAAGTTTCTAACTTCTAATAGAGGTTTCTTTTATTTTTCTTATATCTACCTTATATTCTAGAAATTCTTCAGCATTATACCTGCTTATGACTCTCATCTTAGTTCTCTACCATGGCTATGAATGTATTTGTATTTGTATATCCCTTCTGTTTCCAAAGAAATTTTAAGGAGGGGGATAATTACTTACCATGTACCTTGAATTGTAGACTCTTACCTTTGTACTTTTACTTATTTCATTTGCTTATTCTCTCCTTTAAGTTTGTCTCTTCCTGGTATACAATCTCCTGGTACTATTCCTAGGTTTGACTTTCCTAAGTAGGCTTAGTTTCTTCAAGACAAAAATCAGTGCTTCCAAATGGGGAGATCAGGAAGCTCAACAGAAATATGAGCACACAGCATGTGGGTATTGACAATACTTTTGGTGCACATTAGAAAGATGGCCCCTTTATTAGGCACCAAAGGCATACTGTCACTTTTATCAAAGTAATGAGACATTATTAAAACAAGTCAAAGAAAAAGTTAACTCTGGATGCCATAGGCAAACTGTATATGACATCTGGAAAAAATTGCTTAGGTTTCTAGAAATTTATTATAGTGTCTCCATTTGAGGGGCAGGGACGGAAGTGGCAGTGTTAGTCTTGAATCTCCACACAATTAATGGGAGGCAAAAGTTAACAGGGTTTTTTGAGTGTTACTATAATGCTTTTTTTTTCTTTTATTTTTTCTGACCCATCATTGCTTTCCTTAATTCCTCTCACAGAATTCTCTGGAAATATGTTAAAATGTAAAATATCTGTCCCACTAAGTGAATGCTCAGTAAGTGGTGTTGTAACTATGAACAAATTTTGTAGATGTTACAATTACTCTTTTTCTCCTTTTGGTCCTGGTCACTCTCATTTGGGGAAGACCCTGGGAGATTTATAATGGAGTTCACATAGTTTTTAAAAGCACCCATCTAGATGTTAACAATTATCAAGTTTTTAATTTTAATTTTTTTTAAGTTTATTTATTTATTTGAGAGAGAGAGAGAGAGAGAGACAGGTAGCACAAGCTGGGGGGGGGCAGCAAGCAGAAGGAGAGGGACAGCAGACCCCCTGCTGAGCAGGGAGCCTGACAGGGGCTTGATCCCAGGACTTTGGGATCATGATCTGAGCTGAAAGCAGACACTTAACCGACTGAGCCACCCAGGCACCCCAGTTATCAGGGTTTTAGATAGCACTTCAGAATAAAACATTTCTTTTTTTTTTTTTTTTTTTTTTTAGATTTTTATTTATTTATTTTGAGAAAGTGAGAGCGTGAGAAGGGAGAAGGTCAGAGTGAGAAGCGGACTCTCCTTGGAGCCGGGAGCCCGATGTGGGACTCGATCCCGGGTCTCCGGGACCATGACCTGAGCCGAAGGCAGTTGCCCAACCAACTGAGCCACCCAGGCGCCCAGAATAAAACATTTCTTACTGAATAATAATACCTCCACCTCAGTGTGAAAGTACAAGATTAAGTATTTCCATTAGGAAAAACAACTAAAATAACTTTGGTCACAATAATTAATATTAATTAATATTAGTTAATGACATATAGCATTTATTGTGTAGAATATTAACAATGTACTTTATACAGTATACAAGAACTGAGAAAACCTGAACTACTATGTATGCCTTACCATTGCCCTCAAAACCTAGTCCCCATTTAAATTTTCTTCTCTTTTCTCTTTAAAATTATGATACTTATTTTGCTAAGGGATTATACAGATTGATAATTATTAGCCATTTACAAAATACAATATGCAATATAAGGGAAAAACAGCAATTATAAAATAAGTAGCCATGGTTACAATAGAATTTATAAAGGTTACAGTAGAATAAATCCTTTGGAAATATATTTTTATTTATTTTTTTTGGAAATATATTTTTAAAATGCATTTTAAATATGCATCTCTTTGGTGATTAAATGGAAGGAAAAATCCATTTTATTAAATCTTCAAATTATTTTTAATACATTTAGTTTTAGCTACCTTTTGGAGTCATTTATTTGTCACTTTTATTAGGTACTTTTCCACTCCCAAAGGCCTCTAATTTGTTGTATTCATTAACATCTATGATTCTTCCTCAATAGATGAGTGATATATTTGAGCTTACACATTAATATATTTATTTTGCCAGAAAACAGAAATTGATTTTGAAAAGTTCTATTGGCAAGAGTGACAAATAATTTCCACAGGAATTATTTCTATTTTCTTGCAGCAGCAATTTTTTTATTTGATAATCCTTCAGATTTAAGTGACTTGAGTATGGAAGAAAATTAAATAAGAAAATGAGGTAAGAAGTTAACTAATCTTTGTATAAATCCAGCTATTTCTGCAAAAATTTCTTATCATATTATGTTTGGCTATTAAATTTTATTCTTGTTATAATCATAATTATTATAGTAAACTTGAGGAATATAATTATGGTAAATTTGAGGAATGTAAATAATAAAAATTGTCAACTCTTTTTTTTCTATTTTATTTATTTATTTGAGAGAGAGAGATAGAGAGAGAAAGCATGAGTGGGGGAAGGAGTAGAGGGAGAGGGACAAGCAAACTCGGCACTGAGCAGAGAGCACAGTGTAGGACTTGATCCCACACCCCCAAGATTATAATCTAAGCCAGAAATCAAGAGTTGGACACTTAACTGACTGGGCCACCCAGGCCCCCCCAACTGATTTTTGATAAGAGAGAAAGGCAATTCAGTGGAGAAAAGATATTTTCAACAAATGGTACTAGAATAATTTGGTGACCCTAAAGAAATGCATCTAGATATAGATGTTACACATTTAACAAAAACGAACTGAAAAGAATCATTGACCTGAGTGTAAAACTCAAAACTCTAAATTTTTAGAAGAAAAGACAGGGAATTTGGATGATCTATGATTTGGCAATGAATTTTTAGATATAACACTGAAAGCATGACCCATGAAAGAAAAGATTTAAAAGTACAGATCATGAAATCTTTGATCATTCTGACTTAAATTGCTTGTATATCTCTAGGTGGTATATATTAGATTATTTTTCTGATTTTTTCCTTTAGCTACATAGTTAAATTTTTTCTTCAATATTTAATCTTGAAAGTGGCAGCGGTTCTTGTACATTTCTTTATTAGTAGCTTGGACTGCCATAACAAAATACCGTAGACTGGGTGGCTTACACAACAACAAAATAAACAAGAAGTTTATTTTCTCACAGTTCTAGAGACTGAGAAGTCTAAGAACAAGTTACCAGCCAATGTGGTAACAAGTTACCTCTCCTAGTGAGGGCTCTCATCCTGGTTTGCAAGACTGCGCCTTCTTGCTTAATTCTCTTAATTTCCTTCTCACACATAAAATACATTCATTCCATCCCAATGACCCCCAAAATCTTTGTTCCTTATTTTTTGATCCCCCAAATCTTAACTCACCCCAACTTCAATCCGTAAGTCCAAAGTCTCATCTAGATAATACCAAATCAGATATGCATGATACTCAAGATATGATTCACCCTAAAGAAAAATTCCTGTCCAGCTGTGAACTTGTGAAACCAGACAAGTCATGTGCTTCCAAAATACAATGATGGGAAAGCCATAGAAGAGATATACCCCTTCCAAAAGGAGAAAGGAGAAAGAAAGTGACTGATCCCAACCAAGTCCAAACCTAGCAAGGCAAATTTCATGAATATTAATATCTAGAATAATCCTCTTTGGCTTGATGTCCATCTTTCAGATTCATTGGGATGGTGGCCTTGCCTCAGGTCAACGGTCTCACCTCCATGGCTCTGCTGGGTGGGAATTACACCCCGAAAGCTTTGCCCCATGAGGCCCTGCCACTGAGGCTCTATAGGATAGCACTGCCACCAACCCTTTGATCAGAGGGCTTTGACCTGTTGAAATAGAAGCAATGAGTGGCACCACCCTTTAAAACTAATGAGGCAGCTCTGAGGTTCTGCAAATTCCTTCAGGGACATTCTTTCCTTTTCTTGAAGAAAAGTGCATGTTTGTAGCTGAATTAACTCTATGGTCCATGCCTGTAGGATCTAAGAAGTTACTCCTCTTTCTTTGACTCTCCCTCCTCCATCCTCATTTAGTTCAAAATGTCAGTGCATCTGCTGGTATAATTCCATCTCTATTCTTTGCTTCTGCTGAGATTTAAGTCCCTGAGTCAGACCCACAATCTCTTTATTAAATGTTTTTTTCAGCTATACCCTTAATGTTCTCTTCAGAACAAGCTTTCTCACTTTCTGCCATATGGATAGACTGGTAATTTTTCAAATTTCCAAGTTCTGGTTCCTTTTTGCTTAACAATTTTTCTTTAATTCATTTCTCTCTTCTCATATTTTATTGTTAACCACCAGAAGGAACCAGTTTCTCCTTCAACACTTTTGCTTAGAAATCTCCTCAGCTAAATATATAGTTTCATCACTTACAAGTTCTACCTTCCGCCAGACACTACAACATAATTCAGCCAAGTTCTTTGACATTTTATAACAAGGCTCACCTTTCCTTCGGTTTCCAATAACATGTTTGTCATTTCCATCTGAGATCTCACTAGAATGGCCCTTACTGCCCAATATGCTATTCATGATTATCTGTGTATTCTTTAAGAAGATGGAAGCTTTCTTTCCAGCTCTCCTTTTTCTTTCTGAACTCTCATCAAAATCACCTTTAACATTCATATTTCTAACATTCACTTCAAAACCTTTAACCTGGGTGTCTCAGTCAGTTAAGCATCTGCCTTTGGCTCAGGTCATGATCCCAGGGTCCTGGCATTGGGCTCTCTGCTTAGCAGGGAACCTGCTTCTCCCTCTCCCTTTGCCCCCACTCGTGCTCTCTTTCATGCTTCCTCTCTCAAATAAATAAATATAATCTTAAAAACAAAAACAAACTCTTTACCCTCTATCACCCAGATTCAAAGCTGAGCACACCCTCCCCCCACCCCCCACTTCTTGGTACCAAGATTTGTATTAGCCCGCTTAGGCTGCCATAACAAAATACCATAGACTGGTAGCTTAAACAACAGCAATTTATTGGCTTACAATTCTGAATGCTGGGGAATCCAAGATTAAACTGCTGGCCTGTCTGATTTCTGGTGAGAGCTTTCTTCCTGGCTTGTAGACTTATGCATTCTCTCAATGTTCTCACATGGTCATTTCTCATTGTGAGTGTGTGTGTATATGTGTGTATGTGTGTGTGTAAACAGAAACAATCTGTCTTCTTATAAGGGCACTAATCCTATTGGATCAGAATTCTACTCTTATGACCTCATTTAGCCTTAATTATTGTCAGAAAGCTCTATCTCCAAATATAGTTGTATTAGGCTTCAACATATTAATTTTGAGGGGACACACTTCAATCCATAGCAATTTCCAGTTGATCTTTGTTAACAATGCTTATTTTTATTTTGCAAATAGCAGCTCTTGACAAAAAAAGCAGACTGAAACCACACACTTAGAAATTCTGGTTGTTGTTCAAAAAACATTAGCATTCTGATTCAGCATAGGAATGTGGGTGTCTTTGAGAACATATTTGTTGTAAGCCATATGTTTTGTACATCATGTTACAGGTTCTTGGGGATAACTCTTTATCATGAAGTCCAAACTCGTCTAATAAAAACCTCTTAGACTGATAGTCAATGGAGGTTGAGCCTATAGAAGAAACAAAGAAAAATTACATTCTAAATTCAGAAAGGAAAAAAATGAAATCAATAACATATTTTTCCCACAACCATCCATCTTTCCTGGGAATTTTACATCATGGCATTAGATTTATTTGGATTTAAAAGTAAATGAGAACCATGCACTTTATTTACCAGCCAAAAAAAAAAAAAATAGGGTGCATTCCTACATATGCAGAAAAATGGGATATTCAGGCAGCTATTTAGGTGATTTAGAACTCCAAATATTTTTTTCTAATAAATTTTGTAGCTATAGACTTTCTATGTTATTTAGAAATATGGAAGCAATAGACTTTTGGCTAAAATGGCAATTTGAATGCAAGGGCCTGACTATCTCCTTTTTAGAATTTAAATAATTAAATAGATATAAATGTACTTGAGTTAATTCTACAATTCCTGTTTTAATCTTACTACATTATTGAATTTGGTGAAATACTATACACAGTCTAGAAGTAAAATATATACTTTCATCTCCCCAAGTCTATTTAATGCTACTTTATAGCTCACAGCATGAGCTACAAGTTTTCTTCCCTTCCCTCTCCAAGTGTCCTGAAGGCTTAAAGTCAAATCATCTCACTCTGATCTCTACCCAAATACTCACCTTACTTAGTTTCTGTGTCTTTGAGTCTATCTTTCCTGTTCCACAAATTCTCTTTGGTATCTGTTATCCACACTCCTTCGGTTACACACATTAATTTCTTTGATATATTTGATAACATGTGAGCATTAGAGAGGAGCTAGGATCCCTCTGATATCACTGAGCCCTTTGGATGCAGAGGGAATGAGCAGATGGGATGGCTGTGAGTCCCCGCAGTTGGAAAAGGAAGGCTGCTTACTCTGGGGGAGACTTTAGCTTAGGGAAGCTTCCTTTTACCTCCCAAGGTGTCTGAATTTGCAGGATTAAACATGCTCTGCCTTCTACCAATTGATTTCTAGGTCCTCAAGAAACACTGCCTGTTTGACAACTAAAGGAACACAAAAACTAAGCACTTTTTGAGTGGTTTATTAAATCATAAGCAAAGATGCACATACATTTAAACTAGAAACATTTCCACCCTAACATTCTACATTTAAATTAGAATTCTATGTTCTTTTCCAATATGACAACTTGCTGGAATCTTCAGATTCCAACCAACCTCACTCCTTGATATATAGTTCTTGAAAGTATCTAGGTAAGCTAATGTTAAAAACACAACATGAAGTACAAAGTAACAAAAGGGATACTTAAGAGACCACAATACAGAGATTCCAGCTGCCTTTTATTCCCCTTACCAAAAGCATTTGCTCTTGCTTGATCCAGGCTGTGTCCAGAAACTACTCTCCTGTGATAAATGTTCTTAACCACATTTTTCAAAATCGATACCACAAAAGCTTCCTATTGTTTTTAGACAATACATTTTTAATTGAAAAATTATTTTAATCAAGTGTGAATAGTACTATATTCATGTCTTAGCATTATGTATAATAAAAGACAAATGGCTCATGCTGTGTTTATTGGCATCTGTATAATTAATTCAAGCAGGTTTGTAAGAAGGTTGTATTTCATTTTTGAAAACCTTCTGAAAATTTATAGATTGGCAAAATATTTCATAGCAATGTTTCAAATGCCTGATATACCACAGTCCTTAATAAATTCTCTCTGCTGACGTATGTATAGTGCTTCGAAACATAGTTTCTCTGTCACAGGAAGTTATCTTTGTAAGGAAAAAATACATAATTTTTCAGGATGTTCTTTGATTCTTAGCAAATAATTAAGAGGACTGATGGCAATCAGACAGGTATAGTTAGAAGTCAGTGAAGCAAAAGTAGGAGAAGAATGGAAGCAGCCAGCTCTAAAATCAATCCTTTAGACCCTATGATACCCGATATTATTCATGGAAATTAATCATCATGCAGAAGACAAAATGACAATATTTTTGTCATTATTTAAAAGTTTTCACTGAATATTTATGATCTGATATAGATAGGTAAGTGATAGATTGAAATCTGATAACCAAAGCCTAAATCCCCTGTCCCAGAATTCCCCATATTGTTAACTTTAGGTTAACTTTCCTCTAATTTTCCCTAAGGACTAGAGATGCCTCATTCTCATTTCTTATACATCTGTATCTCTGTGCATTTTATATGTCCTAAAATAAAATCTTTATATGTCCTAAAAAATCTTTGCCTGGCACTTTGAGGGTACAATTCCTCTTAGGGCCAAGGTTTCTCTTTACTATTAAATTATACTTATATCCCAACAAACATGTGCATATGAATTTATTGGTAAAATGTTTTAAAAGGCATTAAACATATTGAAAGTGCAAAAATATATCACAATGACTTATAAGTATCTAAAGTATCTTGTGTAATATAGGATTGATCCCCGTTTTTTTAACCCATTGGTTTCTATAGAAGGAATTCTACAAAAAAGATTAAAATTTTTTTTATAATCAATCTTTTTCTACTTCTTATAAATAAAAAATTTTGGATTGTGTTATAGTTATATTAGATTTTAAAACAATTAAAATTTTTAATATTTTTGTTAAAATAGGATTCCTCAGCCTTGACACTACTAACATTTTAGACCAAAAAATTCTTAATTGTAGGAGGATGTCCTGTGTATTGTAGGATGTATAGGAGCATCCCTGTCCTCTATCTACTAGATGCCAGCAGCACCCCTCAGTTGTGACAACCAAAAATGTCTCTATTTTTTAAAAATATATTTATTTTAGGGAGGGTAAGGGCAGAGGCAGACGGAGAGAGAAAATCTCTAGCAGACTGCCCTCTGAGCACGGAGCTTGATGCAGGGCTCTATCTCATGACTCAGATCATGACGTGAGCTGAAACAAAGACTTGAATGCTTAACAAACTGAGCCACCCAGGAACTCCCGCAATGTCTCCATTTTTGATGAGTGTTCCCTGACCCATGTCCTCTGAAGGGCAAAGTCATCTTCAGTTAAGAACCAGTGTTTTAAAAGAAAATATTAAATTATTTGTCATTATTAATATGTGACATTATTAATAATAATGTCCTCATTTGGTGGACCACGGTGGATGTGAACACATGTAAGACTATATCCCAAAAGAAATCAACGTAATTCATTCATTCCCATTCAGCAGACATTTCCTAATTTTAGTGAATCTTGTAGAAGTAAATGCAATTCTGAAGCTCAACCAAATAATATCCTTCGCTTTTGGATTAAAATTGTGAGGACATTTAAATTCTTCTCCCTGTGTTTATGCCCTTCTCTTCCTTTGTTTCATATGTTAAGACAGGAGGAGATGATTTGATTATTGTCTCTACACAGTTCATTGATGACATCTGCTGCTTTGCCCTCAGCACCTCACAGAAATTTCAAGGCAAATTAACAACCAGATGGCTTTACCTGTATAAAAACTTTTCTGGATATCCAGCCTATTTCAGCACAGTACCGTCTGTCCTAAAGAGAAAGCCAAAAGTAACGTAATGCCATTAGGCAGAGTAAAATTTAGAAAATATGGTTGATTTATTCTTTAAAATTCCATTTCTTCTAGTTTTACATGTTTTTTTCACTTCCGCGTAGCTGCATCATCCCATTGTGGTGCCCTTCTACAGTTAGAACCGACGGCTGTGGATATTGTCTCTTCCTTCCTTGTGAAATTTGTGTAAAGCATTATTTTAGCAACTTTCAAGCCAATTTGGCTTTACGTAAAGAAGAAAGGTGTGTCTGTATTTAAGAAGCAGCTGTACATTTGTGGGCCCTCTCTGACCCTGGCTGCTGCACTGGCCTGCACCACCACATACTCTACAGTTAGCTTCCTGCGTGCTGCGGCTCCTGTCACCAGCCTCCACTGCAGTGTGCCTGCAGTGAGTTCTTGCAGCCACGTGAGTGCATGCTGACAGCCAAGGCCCGCCCCCCCCTCCCGCCCCCCGCCACCCTTAGGCCTGGAATCAGCCCTGACACTGTCACAGCCCTGTCACTGGCCTGTACACTATGTGAGCCCACAGCTTAGCCCTGGCAGCGAGGCACCTGCACGCCCTGAGCCCCAGTCCTCGTCCTTGGCCTCCACTGCTATGTATGTGCCCATAGCTAGCCCCTGCAGCCTCACAAGTACACACCAACAGCAAAGGCTAGAGCCGGTTGTGGGTCTGGATCTGGCTCTAACTCCTATGACTGGCCGGTAGTGCTGCAAGGGCCTGCAGCTAGCCTCCGCATCTGTGTACCTGCACACCATCAGCCTAGCTTCCATCATTGGCCTCACTACCATGCATGTACCCGTGGCTAGCCCCTGATGCCAGATGAGTCCAGATTGTTGCTCGAGTGTCTGAATACATCCTGAATCTTGCCAAAATCTGCACCACTGGATGTGTCAGCAGCTAGCCCCTGCAGCAGCAAACTTGCTCATCACCGGCCCTGGCTTCCCTCACTGGCACCCATCATTGAGAGCACATCCATGGCTAGTCCCTGCAGTCAAAATGCAGAAGTCCTACAAATTCAACACAATCCCCATCAAAATTCCAGTGGCATTTTTCACAGAAAAAGAAAAACATAACCAAAATTCATGGGAACCACTAAAGACCCTGGATAGCCAAAACAATCATAAGAACAAACCTTTCAGAATCATACTTCCTAAGTTCAAACTGTGTTTCAAAGCTATAGTAATAAAAACAGTATGGTGCTGGCATAAAAATAGACACATATAGCCCACTGGAACAGAATCAAGAGCTCAAAATAAATCTCCACATATATAATCAACTAATTTTGAAAATGGAGCCAAGGTATTCATTAGGAAAATGACTGTCTCTTCAATAAATGGCTTTGGCTAAACTAAATATTTATGTGCAAAAAATGAAACAAGACCGCTCTTATACCACTCAAAAATAAACTCTGACTGGATTAAGGACTTAAAGTTAAGACCTTTTAAAGGTAAAACCCCTAGAAGAAAACACAGAAATCTCTCTGACATTCATCTTGGCAATGATTTTGGGATAAGACAACAAAAACACAAGCAATAAAAGCAGAAATAAACAAATGGGACTACATTAAACTAAAAAGCTTCTGCACAGCCAAGGAATCGACAAAATGAAAAGGCAGTCTAAAGAATGAGAGAAAATATTTACAAACTGCACATCTGATAAGGAATTAATAACTGTATAAGGAACTCATACACCCCAGTAGCAAAAAAAACATTCTGGAAAAAAAAATGGGCAAAGAACGCAAATAAATATTTTTCCACAGAAAACATGAATGGCCAACAGGTACATGAAAAGATACTCAACATCACTAATCATCAAAGAATGGCAAATCAAAACCACAGTGGGCTACCACCTGACTCCTATTATTAGTTCCTGGTATAGAGAATGAAAACTCTCAAGTTCATTGCAATCATCCTCTGCTATTTGGACCTCCCTTTTTAAAACTGAGACCAAGACTCCTATTAGTTCATCTCAGATGTACATCAGAACTGCTCAGGATTTCTACATTTCAAGTCTGTAAATATGGACCCAATGCCATGTAATCTAATTTAAGAACAAAGGGGAATTGGACCTTTCATGCTGAGGGATGCATAAAAAGCAATACATTGACTATGTGATTAGCAGCCATCATCTTGGGCAGAACTTACAATGTTAGCAGCACTTTGAGAGCAAGTCTCAGTGGACCCTTATGTAATGTGCCATGAAAAACCATTTGTAGAGTATTTCATTTTTGGTTGTGTGAAAATAAAATTAAAGGAAAAATGTCTATTATCAAAAAAGACAAGAGGGGTGTCTGGGTGGCTCAGTCGTTAACTATCTGCCTTCAGCTCAGGTCATGGTCCCAGAGTCCTGGGATCAAAGCCCACATCGGGCTCCCTGCTTGGCGGGAAGCCTGCTTCTCCCTCTCCCACTCCCCCTGCTTGTGTTCCCTCTCTTGCTGTGTCTCTCTCTGTCAAATAAATCAAATATATTTTTAAAAATTTTATTTATTTATTTATTTGACAGAGAGAGAGAAAGAGAGATCACAAGCAGGCAGAGAGAGAGGGAGAAGCAGGCTCCCCGTTGAGTGGAGAGCCTGACATGGGGTTCCAGCCCAGGACCCTGGGATCATGACCTGGGCCAAAGGCAGAGGCTTTAACCCACTGAGCCACCCAGGCGCCCCCTTTTTTTTTAAATTTAAATAAATAAAATCTTATTAAAAAAAAGACAAGAGATAAGTATTGCCAAGAATTTGGAGAAAAGGGAACCCTTGTATATTATTGTTATTGGGAATGTATATTGGTACAGTCAGTATGGGAAACAGTAGGGAGATTCCTCAAAAATTAAAAATAGTACTACCGTATGATCCAAACAACCCTGCTTCTGTATATATCCAAAGGAAACAAAATCATTTTCTCAAAGAATTATTTGCACTCTGTTTTCTGCAAATTATTCACAATAGCTGACATAGCTTCATCCGATGGATAAATAGATATTAAAAATGTGTATGTGTGTGTGTGTATTCATCCACAACGGAATATAATTCAGCCATAAAAAGAAGGAAATCCTGCCATTTAAAAACTATGTGAACAAACCCTGAGGGCATTATGCTAAGTGAAATAAGACAGGCAGAGAAAGACAAATACTGTAAGATCTCCCTTATATGTGGAATCTAAAATAGCTGAACTCATGGAAAAGGACAGTAGAATGTTGGTTGCCAGGTTCTGGAGAGTGGGGATAATGAGATCTTGATCAAGGAATATAAAATTACAGCTATAATATGAATAAATTCTGGAGATCTAAGGTATAGCATGGCAACTACAGTTGTTGCTAAGAGAATAAATCTTAAATGTTTTCCCCACAACAAAAACAAAAAAGATGGTAATTATGTGAGGTGATGGCTGTGTTAACTAATCTTTTTTGGTAATAATTTTACAATATATACTTGTATCAAATCATCAAGTGGCACATCTTAAACTTATACAATGTTTTATGTCAATTATATCCCAATAAAATTGGAAAATATAAGCATCTACATGCAAATCTACATTTACAAATCTAAATTTACAAATCTGTAATTGCTAGGCAAATGAACATTTTTTTTAAATATTTTATTTATTTATTTGTCAGAGAGAGAGAAATCACAAGCAGGCAGAGAGGCAGACAGAGAGAGAGGGGGAAGCAGGCTCCCTGTTGAGCAGAGAGCCCGATGCGGGGCTCGATCCCAGGACCCTGAGATCATGACCTGAGCCAAAGGCAGAGGCCTTAGCCCACTGAGCCACCCAGGCGCCCCGCAAATGAACATTTTTATTGCAGTATTATTTCCAATATTTTTCTAATTACATATGTCCATTGTGGAAAATGCTTAAACTCAATAAAGAAAATAAAAATCATGCATAAATCAGCCCAGAGATAATGATTGCTAACTCAAAAGATAATGACTCTTGAGCCCCAGCCTCACTATAAAAATAAAATACATACACACATATTCAGTATATTATATACATATAATATCATATTAGATACTTAAAATCGACATATACAGAATGTAGTAATAAGTCAGAGAAGTAATATATGTTTTACTCTATGTCCATAACCTTTGTTTTTCTCTTTGGGAGATCAAAAATACTTCATTACCCTTGGAAATAAAATGCCAAAACTCTAATTATACTATAGGATTTTCTGATCATTTTAAAACACAATATTCCTGGGTGACATTTGGGAAGAAGGACCAAAATATACCCAAATGTCAAATGTCATTTAAAAATGCTTACGGAAATGTAACAAGTGAAGTGCTTCCAAAGTGGTGCGTAGTGAACCTTGTTCAGTGTTCAGGAGACACCTTTACCTCTTTAGTCCTGATCCGGTAATTAGATCTGTGAAAGCGGGAAAAATTACATTAAAAATGAATAAAAACTGTCAGTTATATATTCCACACAGCAACTTCTATTATTTTCGTTTGTTTGGTTTGGTTTGTTGATCACAAATTTCAAGATAGGTACAGATTGGCTGGGCTAGTATTTGTAATACTTATGAAAAAAAATCTATCTAAAAACCAGTGGTTGCTGATGCACCTGGCTGGCTGGGGGTCCTGAGTTCAAGCCCCATGTTGGGTGTAGAGCCTCCTTTAAAAAAAACAAAAACAAAAACAAAACAAGCTGTTTCTAGGTTTTTTTTTTTTTTTTTTATCACTAGGGGTGTTTATCAGGGGTTCTTTGTACAAAAGCTTTTCTTTTTCTATCATGATTCAGAATGACTTACAAGTTTCTGCATAGTGAAGCCTCAAGGAGAATGTATGTGTCTCATCAGTGCGACTGAGTTATGGCAGGAACCATTCAGGAAAAGCACAGCTACAGACATAGGAACTGTTAGGTGATCTATATGCAGTCTTGCTATCTCCAGTGACTTTTCTTCTGTGGTACCAGTTACTGTTCATACCATTGTGTGATTTCATGCTCAATTTATCTTTCTGAGCAAGCCGAGAGATTTTGCTTTTCTTTTTTGGTAAATAAAGTGCATTAAAAAAAAATCTACTTTCAGTTTTGCTGTGGTTTAAGTTACTAAGCATTGTCTGTCTTACCAAATGTTTATTTTAGTGCTATTGCCATTGTATATTAAAATGATTTACTAAACATTGTTGCAGTTAAAACCTGTTAAAATTGCATTTTGAAGGAAGTAGTCTCCCTCTGATATTTAATTCAATTCTAACAGTGTGATAGGAATGCACTGTTGATGCACTAGAACTATTCACTCAGGCCATTAAAGTGCAGTAAGAAAATTACTAATTCCATTAAAATTTATGACAATGTGGTATCTTGAAGTGGCTGATAAACCTCAAAAAGTACTATTTCTTGCTGCATAGACAGCAATAGTATATACTTACAAACTTTTAAAAGCTCAATTCATATTTAATCAAAATTGTAGGATATTTAAAATATTATATTTGCAATTGATGGAATGAATCACAGTAGAAATACTCTCTTAGTCCTGAAGTAACCATTGACGTTTATAGCTATTATAACTAGAAAACAGTTATTTATAGTTATTGCTAGCAAGATAGAATGATTTTATATCATTCTTGAGCCTGTTTTTTTGTCTTATAAATATATTCAACTATCAAAGCAATGCTTACACACATTTTGGAAAATACTAAAAATGCAAATGACAGTGAACATAAATCACTCATAATTTTACACACACACACACACACAATCCGACACATGCTATTTTTTTTCCCACACATGCTATTAACATTTTGAAAGATTTCCCTTTTGTCTCTGTTTTATATAATGAGAATCCCATTACTTTCTTTTGTATGAGGCAGCATAGACTAAATATTAGGTTCATGGATTTTGGACCCAGGCTGCCCACTTTTGAATCATAGTTTTGTAATATTGGGCTAATTACTGGTTATTTAACCTCTTTAATTCTCAGATTCTGCATGTATAAGGTGGGAGTAACAATAGTACCTAATTCATAGGGTTTGTTACAAGAGAAAAGAGGATGATTGAATAAGAAAATTAAAAACAGAAAAAAAAATGGGAAAGGCAGAAAATTATGTGATGGAATAGATATGATCACAAAGGACTAGCATGCTTGATATTGGGACTGAAGTAGTATATTGGTTAAGATGTTTATATAACTGATGATCCATGAGTGAAGAATATTCAAGAGACTGTACATTTCTATAAATCTGTAACTTCAGAACCAAATACCTGGAAGTAAAGATTTAACACACAGACTAATATCAGATTCATGTAAAGTTCATGCAAAGTTTTATTGGCATGCTTGATATTTTTTGTAGAATTCCTATAGATTTTCTGATGTGGAAATCATTGAGGCCTTGAATGATGTTTACATTTCATCATTTTTGAAAGGATTGGATTATCTTCTAGCAGAGAGATGGCATACAGATTACCTTGATCCAGCTGAAAGTGGATTTCAGGTGTCTTTAGGGCTGGTCTGTTTCTCCTTTGTACTTACTTCTGGGAATAATATTTACATCCAAGGCATGGGTCTTCTGGGTCACAACAGGAACACAGGAGTTTTTAACAAAGTCCCTCTTCCTTTTGAGCCGTGAACTCTGACTTCACCCCAGCTCCATGAGATTGTCAAAATGTCTGCTCAAATTTTTAGGCTCCAAGTGCTGCTGTCCACTTGCTTTATTTGTTTGTTTTTTCAGCATTTTGTTCATTGCATTAGAGGCTTAGGATTTGTCAAATTCTTTGAGGAGAAATTGAATGGAGAATTTCAGGCTCCTATCTGTGTCTCTCTTGTCTGGGATTATGGTTCCTTAAACTCCTGCCACTTTAGCATTCCTGAACTCTAGTCTTTGCCTCTCCAGTCCAGAGAAACTCCCACAAGCACCTGGCCACCTGTACACTTGTCCTCTCCTCACAGTAAAGGAGATTTGCAGATACCCTGGAGGGTGACTGAACCACATCTTAATGTCCTTCCCTTCCTTGTTGGATTTTGGTCACTCAAATCCTAAAGTTTGATATTTTTAATCCACATTTTAGATTTATATTCACTGGGAGTGTTAGTCTGATACAAGCTTCTCTATCGAGACTAAAGCATCAGTGATTTTAAGATCTGAAGTATGTTTTGGGTCTCTGTACTGACACCAACAGGTGATAGGCTTCTGAAACTGCTCCACACCTATAAAGGCCATCCTCCTCAATACCAATTCCAATTGTAGCCTTGAGTACAATATTTAAAGCAGATGTTCTTAGTACATTGAACAAAGGATTGGCATATTGTTTAATCAAGGATATTTCTCTACTGATGAGGCAGAGAATCCTGGATCTTCTCTCTAGTAGGATTTTACAGTTGTTAGAGACCAATTAGGACTGTGCATCTCCCATTATTCTTCATTCTCAAAGGTAGTTTAATTTTTTTTTCTTGTTCTTCTGGATATTGTTCACATATATCATGAGCAGGTAGCTTGTAATTCAATTTGTACATCATCAAACCATAAGGAGTCATACCTAGATCTGATGGGAAGGATTAGACATCACCTGGAGATCTTCTATTTTGACCTGACTGCCAGAGGATGGGGCTTTCTGGCTGGAAAGACATGTTTGTATAAACGTTGTGTATGGATATTGGGGAGCCAAAATATGAACTGCAAGTGAGATTATTTGTCTACATAATAAGTAGCCTTACTTTACTCTTTGCTGATCAAACCTCAATTTCTTGTAAGCAATCAAGAACTTCTCAAAATTTACATTTCCTAACTTTCCTTGTGCACAGAAATAGCCCCTGAATCAGTTCTACCAAACAACATATATAGACGTCATTGAGTAGAACATTTAGGAAAGAATTCTAAAACTTAGTATAGGATCTTTTTTGTTGTTGTTCTTTTGCCCCTCCTGCTTCCTCTTGTTCTAAATACTAATGTGAGAATTGGAGCTGCAGCCTTTCTTCATTATCTTCATTCACATTATGAAGATAGAGCCAAGAGACTCTCAGTCCTGGGCCCTGATAGCCATGACCAGTTGATAAAAATGTCAGTACCTACCTACTTTCTGACTTTTTATAATATGGGGAAATAAAGCTCTGAGTTGTTTAAAGCACTATAATGATCTCTCTTCCTTATAGGTAAACTCTACAGTTTCAAATATGCATCATTATGAATAGAAAGCACCATACAACATTTTTTTCCTCTAAGGACCCTCAAATCTACATTGTATGGAACTGTATGTCAACAAAATATATCTTTTTACTTCACTCATACTTTAGCATTTAAGAAAAAGACTTGAAATAGACTGGCTATAATTTGTGCTTTGGGGATTGAACACATAATCTAGTATTTTTTCTAAGATTTGTCTCCAGTTGCTTAAGTGATAGAACAATTAGAGTAACAGTGGCCAATAAATCAAAGACTAGAGATTAAAGTTATAGCTTTTCTTGCAATCTGTGTTTTCAATAGATGAATATATAAATGAGTATCCATTCATTGCTGAGCAATTAACACCAAGATGTTGCACAATGTTAACTGCTTGTTAATGTTTGACTCTAATGCTGTTAATAGGCCTACAATAAATAGATCATAGTACAGATAGTAAGACTTGGCCATCCTTATGTGAAAATTTCTAGGTATTTTTGTCTAAGTCTCAGATGGGTATTTTTTTTTAAAGATTATTTTTTATTTATTTGAGGGGGAGAGACAGTACGAGCAGGGGGAAGGGCAGAGGAAGGGGCATGGTGTGAGGGACAAGCAGACTCCTGCTGAACAGGGAGCCAGAAACAGGGCTTGATCCCAGGACCCCGAGACCATGACCTAAGCCAAAGTCAGACGCTTTACCAACTAAGCCATCCAGGCACCCCAGATGGGCATTGTCTTTACTGTTTTTCCTCTAGGGTTCAATTTTGTATACTCATCACATAATTGTTCTATCTAATGTCTATCAGAGGGTAGGGGAAATACAGAATAGAGGATAAGGACTGTAATGGGTAGAAAAAAGGAAAAGAAAGAAGAAATTGGTACCACATAGATACGTGTGTACGTGTGTGTGTCTGTGTGTACATATATCTATTATTTGCTTTTTACCAGGTGCTGGAGTAATGTCATTGTATGTATAAAGTCATTTAATCTTCTCAACCACCCCATTTAGAAGTTACTCTTATGATAACCATCTTAAAATAAGAAAATCAAGATTTAGTGACTTATGAGATTTGCCCATATTCTGACAAGCAGTCTGAAGAGAAAAGGTGCTCAATCTATGGTGCCTGTCTCAGGAACCAATGTCCCCTAGTAACACATAAGTGTTTTCTCAGACCTCTCCTTATTACCTATGGCAGCAGAGGGTAGTACTGTGAGAGACATAGGCAATGATTTTTTTCTCCACAGCTCTTCAGTTCATACTGCTGCCTAAGAACTTTGATCACTGTTTGAGGTTTTATTGAGATTTTTTTTTCCTAAGGAAATATGGAAATTAAAAAAAAAATTCCAAGACCTTTCTTATTTGAAATGGATCAAAGCCTCTAAATTCAGTTCCTTCGTGACTGAAGGTTGCACTGAACTAATATGTGGAAAAGTTGTATTCATAACATGGGTGTATCAGGTCACCAATTTGGCATACAATATATTCCTTTAGGGAAATTGATTCTCCTTCAAAGTGTCTACTCAAAGTGACTACATACTAAAAGAGGTTCCTAGATCTTCCAAGGAAAATAACTCAGTTTATCATCATTCTAGGCCATGTGTATATCACACACTTAATTGTGGCTATCTGCTTGACACTCTGCCCGGTCCTACCACTCACAGCTCCTACTTGTGTTTGCAGTGCATACAGATATGTGTCTAAAGATTCAACAGTGTTCTCCGTTTCCAAGTTATTCTATTACCATTACCATTATTCTATTACTCTAGTGCCATTGATTGCTACTTACCCCATCCATAGGTAAGTGATCATGTACTTCTAGACCATATAAGATCCTAAGATCACTTACAGGTCAGCAATGGCTTCCATGGTTGCACCTGCAAAATGAGCTTCATCTACAAGAGCAGATAGAGTAGAGAGAAAAGTGAAAAGTCTGTATTTTGGTTCCTGCTTAACAACCAAGCAGTTAAATAAATGGTCATTGAATAAATGGTGATTTATAACTTTGACAGCTGTCATTGCCAGATTAAGTGGAGAAAAACCTATTCTTCTCCCCGGTTTTAAGCCTTGGGATTAAGCGATTCCATCAAAATATCTTTTTCATACAGACTAGGGTGATACATAAGAATGATGTTAGCAGATCTTCTTACCTTTGCTTGACATCAACTAAAGAGAGATGTTATATCTTTTTTTTTATAAGATTTTATTTTTAAGTAATCTCTACAGCCAATGTAGGGTCTGACTTTACAACCCAAAGATCAACCCCAAGATCAAGAGTGGGGTGTTCTACTGACTGAGCTAGCAAGGCACCCCTGGCCAGACCATCTTTTGCAGTATATTTTATACAAGGTCCAACACTTCATAGTCAATAAGATGCTTGTGTCCATCTTCCACAAATATATTAAGCTAAACAATATCTGAACACGTACAAAATTTGGAATATGTTACCAGGAAAGAGTTATCTTCTTTTCCACACACAGAAGAGTTGGTTGTGAAAACCTACCTATGCATTTCCATACGTAGCATAGATTTTGTTCTTTTCACAAAAATTTACTACTTTGAGAATCATGGCAACCTTATAAACATATGTTGTAAAAACCCCTGCAATCAAAGATAACCTTGATTGATAAAATTATCAACATGATCACCAATTAGAAGCAAAGTTAAAACATTCCCAATGAGATGGGATACTGTTTGACATAGTACATTATCTATTCTGTAGAGAGGCACCTGCTCAAGGTGATGTTCATGGAGTGCCATGCAAGACTGTATGTCTATCACGGCAGCTTGGCTGACATGATGCTGGAATTTTCCCAGTGATTTTTAGAATGTAGTGAAAGGGCCCGAAAGCCTACAATATGACTTATCTTCTCTGTATACATTTTCCTAGACTTATTTGGCAACAATCCAAGTATGTCAAGAGAATCAAGACCCTACCATAAGTGGCACCATAGGTAAATATTATAAAATTGTTGACCAAATAAGCAATGTAAGCCTTACCCTCCTTTACTAGAAATACTATAGCCAGAACAAGGAAGGTGCAGACCTGCTGTGGCAGATCAAACTTTGGACCATAATTCTTCATCTCTTTTTGTGTCTGCATCTTTGTCCTGTGACTTTGCAAATCCTCATTCAAGATGTACTTCTCTGCCTCTTGATTTTGAGCTTGTCCATGTAATTGGCTTTTTTTTTTAAAAGATTTTATTTATTTATTTGGCAGAGAGAGAGAGAAAGATCACAAGTAGGCAGAGAGGCAGGCAGAGAGAGGGGAAAGCAGGCTCCCTGCTAAGGAGAGAGCCCGATGCGAGGCTTGATCCCAGGACCTTGAGATCATGACCTGAGCCAAAGGTAGAGGCCTTCACCCACTGAGCCACCCAGGCGCCCCTGTGATTGGTTTTGATGATAGGATGTTAGCATATGTGACTCAAGCAGAAGATTGAAATGTGCTTGTGTGAACAGAATTTTACACTCTGGCCACTATAAGAACAAATGGCCTAAGGAAGCCCACTGGTCTCAGAAGAATGAGAGATTTGTAGAACAGATTAGACCAAACATGCAGCCGGGAACCAAGCTGAATTAAGTCTTGCTAGTATCAACAAAGACACCCTCCCACATGACTTGGAGACACATGAGTTAGAATAAATGCTTTTTACTTCAAGCCACTGAGTTTTGAAGTGATCTAATATGCAGGTTTACTACAGTAATAGCTAACCATTACAGATGTTGGTACCGGGAAATGAGGTGCCATCGCAACAACAACCTGAAGTGTGATTTCGATCAAGGCTATAGACTGCAAGAACACTTCTATAAATGTCCAGAAAAACAGGAAACTATGGGCTTCTAAAAAAATTGTGACCTATGGCCTATAGTATTGAAACATTTACTGAAATTATTGCTTATAACTGAAAGCAATATTATGTAACTGATAAACATACAGAAGTAGTAAAAGAAAATGATGAAAGAAACAGCCAGTTTTCAAGCAGTATTTAGAAATAGTAGAGACAGTACAGAATTTCAGGTTGTTAAATAAAATTATTTCTCATCAAATTAAAAATGTAGCCATTAAGAGATAGCCTCAAGGAAAAGATCTAATTCGGAGGTTACCATTAAAAATCACCTCAGGATAAAAAAACCAGTGAAGGGTTTTGTCACCAAAATTTGTTTAAACTTCTTAAATAATCAACATACCTGGTAGGTCATGTCTCTAAAATAACTAACATGCCATTCGGCAGGAGAAAAGCAATTCTAGGATGAATAAAGTAGTATTTTTACTGAAACATGATACATTTAAAATATACATAATTGAATCTGGAGAGAGAGGCTATGGAAGGAATTATGGATGTAGATTTTATCAGTGGCCCTACAAAGTGTATAGAAAACCCGTAACCCTGTAAAATACAGTCGTTAGGAAAAAGCACCACCACTCTAAGCTAGAAGAGATTGAGAGTTCTTGAGATGTTAAATACTTATTCGTCTTTTAATTTCTATAAATAGTTAACAGGTTGACAAAAAAAGAGATATTTTCCCAACCTTTCTTTACAATTGGCCAAGGAGGATGATAAAAAAGGAATGAACTCCCAGCAGGCAGAGCTGAGAACAGTGGTCCATGGACCTACTCCCAGAACTTAGGACAAGGAATTTTCTACTCCAGATAATGGCAAATGGGATTTCAGAATGTCTATGGACCAGTGACTGCTAAATACCTCTCATTATTCCCCTTTTAAGAGAATTTGTTGTAGTCACCATATCTCTCTCCTATAATTATCTAGTAGATAATTTGACTTTTTAGTTCATGCTCTTTAGATCAAGAGACATCGGATCTAGATCTCATCCAGATCATGAGATCCTGAACATTGTGCCTGATGTCATGACTAAGTGAAATTTTTGCAAGTCCTGTCATGAGGAAAGGAGAAAGAATCAAATGCTCAAAGGTAGACATGATCATAACTCCTAAATGTATAGCTAATAATGAAATCACAGCTTACTGGTTAAGAGTATATTGAGTAGCTGGGGTGCCTTGGTGGCAGTTTGTTAGGCAACTGACTTTTGATTTCCACTCTGGTTGTGATCTCAGGGTCTTGGGGTCAGCACCCATGTGGGGCTCTGCTCTCAGTGTGGGGTCAGCTTGGGATTCTCTCTCCCTCTCTCTCTGCCCCTCCCACTCATGCTCTCTCTCTCAAATGAATAAATAAATCTTTCAAAAAATTTGAGAGTATATTGAGTAGCTAAGTTTTTTAAATACTTACTAAATCTTGGTTATACTTCATATTTAAAATGGTAGTAATGATACGTACCTAATCTTGTAATGAGTACTCAATATACTAAATGCAAATCTCTTAATACTGATTTGGCACACTGTAGTGACTTAATACATTGTGGTCTATGTTCTTCTCAACTATGTTACCAGTTTTATTTACACCTATTTTTGACACATTAAAAAAACTGCATTTTCTTTGATACAATAAATAATTATGATGACACACAAAACCTTCGAATGATGATGAAATATTCTGACTATAATTCTGTTCTTATGTATAATTCCACCATTAACACAAATCTAGGCTGTTAGAATGTCCATTATTAATGACATAGTGACCTATTTATACAGCTCTCTATGTTGGTGATACCTGCTAATTTCAACTATATATTCTGGTTATCAAACTTTTGTAATACTAATTATAATAAGAGCATATTGTTAATTGCTAAAAAAAGAGCACCCTATTAACTGGTAAGGTGTATTTAATAAAATGATTTTAGGTCAGATTTTTCCCCATTGAAATCGGTCTTGGAAATATCCATTTGTTAAGAATTTTCATTTGCTAAGCAGATACAGCAGTTAGTTTTGCAATATTCATTTTAGTTTTCTATTTTTAATTTTCAGAAATAACCATTCAACCTTCTTTGTACAACAAAATGCTGTAACAGCTTTTGTAATGTCCTATTAATCACTCTATTGTAATTATTATGACAGTCACATTAGCTAACATTATACCATTTATTTCAGAAACATATCACAAGTTTTAAAGGGCCCGGTTCCGTACTTTTACCACACCTGCATACAGCCACAACAATCTCAAGGTTGGGGAAGGGGCAAGTCTGTGTCATAAATCTTAACTGCACATGATAAAGAGCTGTATTATTAACTTTTACAGGCAAATGAATAAAATTCGGTTACATCTGTTACTAAAAGATGAATTTTAGTGGGTTAATAACATTAAGTCATTGTGACGAACACAAAGACTGCCTCTCTCCAAGATCTGTATTCAGACCTTTGGAAATGATGTGGTTTGGTATTCCTTACTATCAAGTATTTCTGTCCATGCCATGAATTTCTGTTTATTAAGAATGGGTGGGGGGACACTGAGCTGGTATCAAATTCCGTCTTGCAGCTTCATTCATAAGGAGACTTTCATTGGATAGTAAAGTCCAATATTCTATAAGTGCTTATTTGGATGTACAGGGTATGGGAATGGACAAGGGCTAGTCCCTTGGGGAGAGTGGCCAATATGTTTTAGCTGTGATGCTCAGAAGATATCATCTATAATCCGTTCTTCTAGAACAAGAAATCCTTTCCTCTGGAATAACTAGTTGGCACTTCTATTTCTTCGCCTGAGATAACTATGAAAATTATTTCTCATCTTGAGCTCCTATTTAATGCTGAGAAGTAGAGTTATCTTCTGAGACTTGTACCATGTAAACAAAAATAGCTTATTGATTAACTTCATCACTAATTATGTTCTATATATAATTGACAGGATAAGTCACAGACATACACACTATTAAAATATATTCCATATGGTTCCAAAAATACATCTACGCTTTTGGGATTTTCCCCTGTTGCTCGGTTAAGGCCATAGGTATTTACTGTATCTTTATTTATTGAAAGTAATGCTGTTCACATTTTGATATGTTATTACAGTTAACAGTTATTTTCCTTTTTCTTTCCTTAGGCCTATTACCACCCAATGAAGTATTTCTGTTACTATTAGTACAACTGTAGCATATGGAACATATAAGTCATTTCAGTTTCCTTTTTAAATTCACTTTTGACAAAGTTTTACTCAAGGGTGAGAAAATGAGATGAAAAATCCTTAGCTCAACAACTGTCAACTCTTAAGCAATTAGTCAACTTGTAAATTCTACAATGCATGGAGTTTTGTGTTAGTAGAAAAGTGAGCTACTTTGGAGATGTGACTTCACATAAATTTCCTGGTGTCAATACTGTGTATATTGGAGGGAGCCAGCTAGTTTTTCCATTTGACTCCCAGAGAAAACCAAGTAGGCAGCCAGCATGAGGTTTTGATAACATATGGGTTAATTAATAAAGTATAACTCGTCAGTGGAAGTGTTGAATTTAAAGATATTTAATAAAATTAGATTTTCAAACATTATTTGGTGCATTAATTCAAATATGCAAATTGGCCCAGCCCAGAGGCCTAGGCAGGAAAAAAAATGAGGGCAGATAGGAATAAAATTAAATTTTAGGGAAATATTAATATAAAAATACACTTACAACCTGAGATAGAACTGGATTTAGAGTTCTTCAGTCTATTAAAACTCACTGCTATTAGTATATGAAGCCGCTAAGGTAGGAAGATTGGCAAAATTTGCAAGCAGGTATATATTTAAAATTAGAAATTATCATTTTTTTCCTCAAACATTAAATTTGAATCTTCTGTACAGTCTCTCAGGTGATTGCTGCCAATACTAAAGCATCTTAAATCTTAAGGGTTAAAAATAGCACAGCTTTCTATGACTTGTAATTAAGGTTTGGTATTTTGGACTCATCATGTTAATGCCTACATGTTTCTTTCTCCTGTCTGCAGTAGAAATTGTGGAAAGAAAAGGTAAATTTTGGCTCTGAGAACTCAACACCACTGACATCAATTTTGAAAACAGAAATTAAAAATCATTAGAAGTATTTCTTGCCAGGTACTCTAAAATGTAATATTTGGTGCACTTATGAACCAGCATGCATTTTTGTACTGTAGTTAATAATTTAGAACTAAAATGAAATTAAAACAGGGCCTATTTCCACCATGTGTAAATGAAAGTTACTATAATTCAATACCAGATATGAATCAGTTAATTCTATCTCTGCCAAAGCTCTAATATTTCAGAGAACAGCAGATGTTACCCTTTTTACTACCCCATTAATATACCTCATCAGTTTTTCCACTATTTTCCCTAGGGTAGAGAATAAAGGCATATTTTCCTTTCTGTTCCTTAAGCAAACCTACTTGCTCCCTGAAGCACAAGATTTAATTATCCTTATTGCATTATACTTGCTTGAACAGCTACAGAAGTTATTAATGGGCATAACATTTTCTGATCTTTTTCATGAAATTCAGCTAGATATTTATGCTGATTTAATTACCTCTAGCACATTAATTAGTCCAGCGGTAAGAATTAAAGACTTAGGATTTATAACAAAATTTAATTTATTTCTATTGATTATTATGATATGTGACAGTTTGGATAATGAGAGTGTTTAGACATAGAATTCATGTGTGTATATATAAGTCTGGAAAGAAGGATATGGTGTCCTACTATATTACCTAGATGTTTATGGGAATATCAATCAAGAATGAACCCTGGAGCTATACTGGGTGCTAGATCAATAACTAAATGGGTATGTGACCTTAGGCAAATATTTTAACTTCTCTGTGTCTCTCAGTTCCATCAGTTGTCAAGAGGAAATGATGGTAAGCCCTATGTTATAGGGTTCTTTTTAGAATTAATTAGCTTAATGTCTATAAAGCACTGAGAGCAAAATCTGGCCGATCGTATGCTTGACATAAGAATCAATCATCGTTGTTATTATTACTGAAAATAAGGAGAGGAGATAGATTTTGAAAAAGAGTGATTGTGTTCAGTCACTTTGACTGCTAGATAGAAATCTTATGAAGAGTTTAGATGCACAGAGCTATTATAATTATGGGTCTGCAGCTATAGGTATATCAGGATTATAGGGGTTAATAATTTTGGATAACATCAAATTATAGTTAGTATGTGAAGTCAAGAAATAAAGAGGGAATTTGAGAGAAAACATGAAAAATTAAAGAAAGAGTTGGGACAAACATTGGGCATTGAAAGAATTTTGTCAGTCAGGAAAGGAGTGAGGAATGTGAAGGATATTGGGTGGAGATAGGGAGAGGTCTGGTAAGAAAAGCAAGAAAAATTATAGCACAGAGAGTATGGAAAAAGTGATTTATAGTATTAAACAATAAAATAATGACATTAAAAAGAAGCTAGTAGCTTTGAGTATGAAATTTATTGGTATTCCTTAAGTGTAGTTGCAGAAGAATTTTGGGGAAAAAAGGCACCGACTGCAATAAACTGGGGAGTAAAGGTGAGTTGAAGCAGAGCAAACGTTTTAGAAAACATCAAAAATTTAGGTGGTCAAACTAGCTTCAAAACTTAATAAAAGAATGGAAGGGGAACAATAGCTACAACCCACATATAACATGACATTTCATTACCTGATGGTCTTGAAAACTTCAAGTTTTGTATTTAGTTTGATGTGACTGAGCTGATAGTGGCCTCCCTCGAGAAACCCATTTCCAGACATACCTCAAATGATTCACATACTTAATGTTCCAGATAAGGTGAGCCTTATGGGAAATCAGAAAACTCATAGGAAATAAAGTCACGAGGAAGATTCAGCAGAAGCAATGCAAAGAAGGTTTAGAAACACAGTAACTTGAGATATTGGACTTATCAGACAGGGTATTTAAAACAAGTACTTCTTAAAGAGATGAAAGGAGTAATAGAAGTATGAACAAAGAGAAACAGATTATAAAATGATTAAGCATATTTTGAAACAATAAAATATAAGTTCCAGAAATGAAAATGAAATATAAGTTCCAGAAATGAAAAACATTTAATTAAAATTAAAAAACCTTAAATTGTTGTATTGTGGATATTTATCATGTCAAACATGGAGATGTAACTTTTTGTCAAATATATGTTGTACTTTAAAGTTATATATGCATATGGCTTGTATTAGTTTTCCATGCTCTATAACAAATTATTATAAAAACAATGTAAAACAATACACATTTATGATCTCACAGTTTCTGTGGGTCACAAGTAGGTTCTTGTCTAGAAGCTCCACAGAAAACGAATTTACTCTCAGGTTCACTCAGGTTGTTGCAAAAATCATTTCCTGGTAGTTATGAGACTGAAAGCACTGGCTTCGTGCTGGCTGCTGTCTAAGGGCTGTCCTTGATTTCTTGCCCGTGGGCCTCCCAACATAGTCCCTTATTTTATCAAGCCAGTCAAGAGAGACTCCAGAGTGAGCCTGCAAGACAGATAAAATCTGTTATGTAATTGTGAAAGTGACATTTCATCATGTTTGCCCTATTCCATTGGTTAGAAACAAATCACAGGCCTCATCCACACTCAAGGGGAGAGGACTTATGAGAGCAGGGAATTATATACAAGAGCATAAGTAGCAGGATGCAGGCATTATGGGCAGTCACCTTCGAGTCTGTCTACCATATGGAAAAAATTAAAGCCATATAGTAATATAACATGAAATGAATACAATGAAAGTAAAAGTTTCCCTCCTCCTTTCCTAATCTCTTGTTCTTCCCAATAGTATCTACTATATATAAGAGTTTCTTTTGCATCCTCCCTGAAAATAAAAGACTTTATATTCCCCGAAATAAAAAGAAAATGGCCATTAGTAGATGTTATGGACCGAATTATGTCCTCCTTCCCCAACATCCCCAGCCAACATCCAATGTGACTATATTTAGAGATAGGCCTTTAATTAAAGACAAATGAGGTCTTAAGGTGGAGTCCTAATCCAATAAGACAGGTGTTCTTTTGAGAACAGAAGAGACATGTGCACAAAAGGCCATGTGAAGACACAGTGAGAAAGTAACACAGTCTGCAAGCCAAGGAGTGAAGTCTCACCAGAAGTCAACCTTGAGGGACGCCTGGGTGGCTCAGTTGGTTGAGCAGCTGCCTTCAGCTCAGGTCATGATCTCAGGCTTCTGGGATCAAGTCCCATATCGGGCTCCTTGCTCAGCAGGGATCCTGCTTCTCCCTCTCCTTCTGCCTGCCACTCTGCCTGCTTGTGCGCTCGCTCTCTCTTTCTCTCTCTCTGACAAATAAATAAAATCTTAAAAAAAAAAAGTCAACCTTGATGGCACCTTTATCTTGAAGTTCTAGTTTCCAGAACTGTGAGAAAATAAATTTCTGTTGTTTAAGCCTGCCAGAGTGTGATATTCTGCTATGGCTGCCTTAGCAGTCTAATACAGTAGATTGTAGTTTTAATGAAATAGAAGATATCTGAAAACATTAATTGTAATATGGCAGGCAAAAAGATGAAACATGAAAGAAATGCCAAGAAAGAAGGAGAATATGGGATGCCTAGGTGGCTCAGTTGCTTAAGCGTCTGCCTTTGGCTCAAGTCATGATCCCAGGGTCCTGGGATTGAGTCCCACATTGGGCTCCCAGCTCAGCGGGGAGTCTGCATCTCCCTCTGCCTGCCACTCCCCGTGCTTGTGTTCTCTCACTCACTCTCTCTCTGACAAACAAACAAATAAATAAATAAAATCTTAAAAAAAAAGAGAATAGAGTAAGAAGTACTAAGAACATTTTATTGGTGTACCAGAAGGTGAGAAGAAAGAGTGTGACAAGAGGAATGTATGAATAAATAACGGTTAAGAACTCTGCTGAACTAATGAAAGTCTGTTAAGAGCTTTGAAAGGTTTGACGTTTTATAGTACTTGCAAGCTAATAAATTAGTTTCCCAGTTTTATAGAAGTTGCAGAAGATACAAGTTTCCTGGGTCAGAGAAAGGTAACTCTATTACCCATTAGACAGCATGAGCTCATGTTTGCTTAAGTTCTTCTTGACCTCCAAAGCCAACAAAAGTGATACAGAGGGAGGTCTAGAAGGACAATATGCATAGTGAATTTGGTAACAGCCGAGGAACTCTGAGTTTAGGGAACACAGAATTTTAAATGGTGACATTCGCAAAACGGTCCAATGTTTGGATGGACACATTGTTTTCATTATCCTGGTCAGGAGATAAATTTGTCCTTTGACCTGAAGGAGGACACCCCTGTATTTCAAGGCTGTTTTCTATGCAGATATCCTTAAAAAAGATAATCTAGAACAAAGCTGCCAGTTTCTCTTCACAAAATATACAGAAATGTAATAGAGACTTACGGAGAATTGTGTCCCAACAAAGTCGTTGCCATCCAGAAAGTCCGTTGAATTTCAAAACTGGAAGAATTTAAAGAAATTCTCACCTAGAGATATATCAAAATGAAACCACAGAATATCAAAGACAAAGAGAATAACAGAAACAGCCTGAGGGTAAATACAGTTCAACCTCTGAAGAATGGCAATAGCAAATAGTTGATTTCTCATCACTTGCCAGTGAATAGCAAGCAACAATCAACTAAAATGATTTGAGAAAAAATAACTGAGTCAACTGAGAACTGGATAGTCAGTCCCATTTTTCCACCACAACAACAACAGAACTAAATTTGCTACCAAGAAAACCTTACTAAATAAAATTTGAAAGAATATTTAGTCAGAGTAAAAGTGATTCCAACTAGAAGGCCTAAGATACATGAAGGTATGATGAGCAAAGAGTGTCAAATATAGTTATGTCTTCACAAATGTTGATTCTAAGAAGCAATATTTTTTTTCCTGAAGGTTAACACAAGCTAGAACAACTCAGATACACAAAAATAATGGCATATAAGTCAGAAAGGGGGTAATAAAAAGTAAAATGCTCAAGACAAGCATTTGAGTAACTCTGAGTGTAGAAGAGTAAGTGTAGAAGAGTGAGTGTAGAAGAGTAACTTTGAGTGATTTTAGAATTTAATGAGTTTAGAAGGCATGTTAAAATGTTGTGAATTGTGTAAGACTGATGAATCACAGACTTGTACCCCTGAAACAAATAATATATGTTAATAAACAATTTCTATGAAAATTACTAAAAGATCAGAAATAGAGTGCATATCTCACAGAGTAGTAGAAGAAAATAAATGGATTGCAAATGCTACTGTGAACATCCTAATAAGATGTTTGATATAGTAATACTGGTCTTTAAATTATTGGATAAACTCTGAATAAAACAAATAGAATATTATTTCTCCAGAGAAAGAGCCTACAAATGCCTTTGCTGAAAGCACTTTGTCCAAGACTGCTAATGCAATAGTTGAAAGAAGATATTTTCTCAGGGTCCCTGGGTGCTTCAATTGGTTAAGTACCTGCCTTCAACTCCGGCCATAATCCCAGGGTCCTGGGATCTAACCCCATCCATGTCTAGCTCCCTGCTCAGCATCTGCCCCTACCCCTGCTCGTGCTCGCTAGCTCTCTCTCAAATAAATAAATAAAATCTTTAAAAAAAAGGACTTTTCTCTAGGTTAGTTTTAGTTTTATTGATTATAAGGGATAATTTTGAAAAATGACCATCAAAATCCTGTTTTTTTAATACTTTTATGTGTCAGTACGTATCTCCTGTAAGCTTTGTTTCATATTGGGTGAGCTAATTGATCACTTTTGAACTATAAGCCAATTTATATAGTTTTTCATAGGTTCTCCAATCTATTAATTTACATGTTTATTTAAAGCTGCCTAGTTTTTGGATAGAATCAATTATTTCAATATCTTATAAACCCAACTTCAAATGATACAAACATGTAGGTTTTCCACATCATATAAATTTATACATATTTTCAAAAAAATGTTCTTTCAGTGAAAATCTATCTAAAAAATGATATGAATTAAATTTATCAAGAAGCATAGAAAACAAAGTGTTTTGTAGTTTTAACCATTTTGATTTGCTTTATCCTAATGATGGGTGTTATAAACTCAATCTGCAAGGAAACCAGAAAAATGGGAAAAATGTTTTAATATAGAAAAGATTTACCTGAGTCTAATGATTCTGATACATATAGCAATGTGTTTAAAAAGATGATCAACAAAAGTGGAGAATAAATCAAACATTCACAATTTCAATTGCAGTATATAAAAATATTTTTTAAATGAATATGTAGCAGTGACATCTAATTAATTCATTTCAAACATTGATAGCATTCCTTATGACAGCCTGTAATTATATCCCTCACATGTTAGAAATTAGAGACAATGTATGCATTATAAATTAAAAATGTAAGAGGCCTTTCTTTTTAAAATGGGAAAAAATTATAAATGTAGAAAATGGCCTGAATTAAAAATGTGATAGGCTTATCTCTGTCTATTTTAACGTGTTCTTTTCAGTACTTGGCATTTTCTGTAATGGTACTCTCCCCTGAGGCTGAACACCTTGACCTTATATGGGTACAGTTGTAAAGATAAAACAAGTTAACTTGAAAGAGGTCTAATTATTGACAGAAAGTATTTGCCCTTTATTTTTGATACACACAGGTATCAGAATATTGTGTTAATTATGGAATAGGGATTGCTTCACAGGTTTGATTTACCGGGCAGCAAAAATCTATTCTCTCAAAAATCATTGTAATGCATGTATTGTATAATTCCATGCAGCTGTATCTCTGACCCATCTCCTGGCTAATCATACATTGAATGGAAAGTAGGCTAAAGTGCTGACGGGAGATCAAGTGGTATTTTCTGGTGATGGGAGAAAATGAGTAGGCACACCAATATGTAATGATATGCCTAGAAGCAATTTTCTGCCAATGAAAAGTGCAAACTGATGGACGAAATGTATTCCTTCTGTCCTGATCGGAGGCTCACTGCAATTAATAAAAATTTCAGAAGCAAAGAATGAAGCTCTGTTCAGTTTCTCTATTTAAGAGTTACAATATTGTAAAGTTTTAAAATGGTTTTAACAGAGAAGAAAATTCTGTTCAGATGATTTCTGAAGGTAGTATTTAGAAAATGTCTTTCAGAGTTCTCTTTAGAGTCTAAGGGATCATTCAAAGTTTTATTTGAACAAATTTCAAGGCTAAACATTTTAAAACCCATTGGCTAAAAGACACATTTCAAATACATAAAACAGAACCCATCAATAATTATCAATTACATTTTCCCTCCTTTATTTTCTTGTTTGTGTCTTTAAGTTTATACAGCATATAGGAATTAATGGGAGTCAAGATTTAAAATGAAGAAAAAAGATAGTCTGTGTGATGTTGTGAAACAAAGGAAGCACAGGAGTAGGACAACTTTAAATAACTGGTAAGTCTGTCACCATTGAGAAAAATCACACAACCCATTTATTCATAAGCTTCTTTATAGAATGCACATACTAAAATGAATGATCTCTTGGAATAAAATAATTTTGTCTTCTCAATGAATTCCAATAAATTTATTTCCCTCTAGAAGAGTTTTTCTGTAATTAAAAAAAATGCCAAGGTTTAAAATTTAGGTAATTTAAGTGAAGTTATATACTTGGTGTGGCCATAGTTTTTTTTGTTTGTTTGTTTTTGTTTTTTAATTTTATTTAAGAGAGAGAGATCATAAATAGGCAGAGAGGCAGGGAGAGGGGGAAGCAGGCTTCCTGCTGAGAGCCCGATGTGGGGCTTGATGTGGGGCTTGATCCACATCGGACCCTGGAATCATGACCTGAGCCAAAGGCAGAGGCCTTAACCCACTGAGCCACCCAGGCGCCCCGCCATAGTTTTTAATCAAAGAAAGGTAGAGGGGATTACAAAAATAAAGTCAGCATTTCCTATCTATCATCAAGGTTCAGTTTAAAAGCTTCTAAATTTCTTATCATGATAGAAAACCAACACTGAGTCCACTCTGGTAGCTTCAATTTTTATATTGCAATTATTAAACAGTGTGTATTAAGAGATTTAAAACTTTTTATGAACTCATTATATATTATTAAAAAAAATAAACCGTGCTCTGTAGCTCTTTCAATCAAAAGGCCTAAGAGAAAGTGACCAACCAACTTGCTGAGAAAATTCGACAAATACCTCTTGAACCCAGATTGTGGTCTCAAGATTTAAAAAAAAAAAAAAAAAAAAAGCTCCTTTTCCTTTGAGAAATAGCTGAGTTCAGAATCTGGAAAAAAATGATCCTGGGGCATTATGCCATACAAGAACTATCATGATGTATCAAAAAACTCAAGAGCCACCATGAAGGGACTCCCATTGCTCAACTATGGGACAATTTGACCAACAATAATAATAACTATCCTTGATCAAAAATAACAAATATTTAAAAATCCTAATGTATATCAATTATATGTCATAATGCTACTTTATAAAATACCAATTGTTCAATGTTGCAGAATACCAGTAAAGCAATTCATTATTTTGAAAATTGGTAAATAAAGTGAAAAAATTTAGTCAGAAAAATAGATAAGAGGGAGACTTTCTTTAAGGAAAATTTCTAAGTAATAATATAAGAATGGTAGGATTAGAATATCAACATTTTTTAACCCATAATTAACTTATTGGAGCAAAGTATTTATCATCAATCACTGCCTATAAAGAAGTCCACGACCCCATTCCCAAAATTGTACTGGAGTTTGACCTAAATTGAATGTGTATTTTATTGGAACTCTCGAAGGTAAAGGAAGATGTTTATACTATGGGAATACAATGAACAAAATCCAGATGGAGGAACATTCCACAGGAAAAATAACCTCGTTTCCTCAACAAATAAATGGCAAAGGAAGCAAAAAAGGTGAAAGAAATTTGAGGCATGTCAACCAATCACAGTATGTGAACTTTATTTGAATTCTTATTTAAACTGCCAAAAAGAAATATGACATTTATTAGACAATTGAAATTTGACTCACTGATTAGGTATTTAAAGATAATACAACTTTTTCTTGTAATAATGGTATTATGGGTATGCTTTTATAAACTTTATCATTGAGAAATATAGTGAAATATTTATGGATGAAATGGCATGATGTCTGAGATTTGCTTCATGATGATACAGAGTTGGGAAATGGATGAGTTTATGAGTCCCATGAAATGATAATTATTGAAACTATATGATAGGAACATGAGAGTTAATTTCATTATTATGTCTACTTTAGTATATTAGATTTGTCTTTACTAAAATTTTAAGTATAGATTTTACTGCCACAAAATAATACCTTTTGACTCAAAGAGGAGCTCCTGACTTAAGTATACATCTACTCTGCTATTAAAAAAAATTTTTGGGGGGGGCCCCTGGGTGGCTGAGCGACTGCCTTCAGCTCAGGTCATGATCCCGGAGTCTAGGGATCGAGTCCCGCATCGGGCTCCCAGCTCCATGGGGAGTCCGCTTCTCACTCTGACCTTCTCCCTTCTCATGCTCTCTCTCACTCTCTCTCTTTCCTAATAAATAAATAAATAAAATCTTTAAAAATATATATATATTTAAAAAAATTTTTTTTTTTAAGATTTTGTTGATTTATTTGACAGAGAGAGAGCAGGAGCAGGGGGAGTGGCAATGGGAGAAGCAGGCTCCCTGCTGAGCAAGGAGCCCAGTGTGGGACTCAATCCCAGGACCCCAGATCATGACCTGAGCCAAAGACCGCTGCTTAACCAACGGAGCCACCCAGGTGCCCCTCGATCTGCTTTTTAATTGCACTTGGATCTTGGCAAATAGCTTAACTTTGCCAAGGTTCATTTTATGAAAATGTCTCTTCAATGCTTATGGGGCAAATTAATAAACCCCTCCTCTTGGATTGCACCTATGGCCATACCACCCTGAAGTACCCTCTCATCTGGGGTTGTTTTAAGTTGTTGGTTCAGATTAGCAGAAATATCTGTATTCCCCTTGGACCTCTAAAGTCATTAAAAGATACTATATTTTTCACTTGTAACCAATTTAAATTCTTTTTTTTTTTTAAAAAGATTTATTTATGTATTTGAGCGAGCAAGACAGTGCCAGCATTGGCTTGGGTGTGGAGGGGCAGAGGGAGAAATAGAGTCCTTAAGCGGACTCCCTGCTGAGCGTGGAGGCTGGTGTGGCTGGATCCCAGGACCCCGAGATCGTGACCTGAGCCAAAATCAAGAGTCAGCTGACTGAGGCCCCCACAGGTATCCCTTAACCAATTTAAATTTTATACTTAAACTTGTTTTCTCCGTTTTGAATTTTTCTTCTTTTTATTATTTAGAGAATTTTATTTTGAGCTTTTTATTATATTTATATTTGCACCACTGTTTCTCCTGCTCTTTCATTTTAAAATTAGTATAAAGAGAATTGTGAAAATATTAGGATCTTGGTCTATCACGACCAAAAGGCAAGGTTGTTTGTTATTTTAAGTTTTAATGCTTACTAAAATTCTGCCACATACCCTGATTTTCATTGTAATAGAACTCAAAGTTCATGAGATCGCGATCTCATAGCATTTTGCTAATATTTAAAATAATGATGATAGGTCAAATATATTCAAGAACTATATAATTAGGCATTTAAAAACAAATATAAATATAGTCATACTTTTTTTAAAATGTCTTTATATACGTACCGATTATAGTATGGAGTTAATTTTTTCTTTGCTTCCCCAGTTTCCTGACTTTCGTATCAGATCTTTTCTGTCTTGCAAATGAGATCATCACAGATTCTAGTCAGTTCTTCCTAATCTTTAGTCTTCTGTCGAGTGGTCTTCCCCAGAGAGTGGATGCGCACCTGCTCCGTCCTCAGGCTCACGTGGAAACCAACGCCTCTGCTTGGGCCTGGCCCCCAGCTGGGCTATTTCCTCACTTGCCAGGCTGAGTTTCTATTCTGCGTGGACCTTCAGTGCTTGGTATCTCTGGCCTTCCTTTTCAATTTTTACTAAACAATCCTCAACACACTTCAGGGATTGTTCATAGGGTGCAGTAACCTTGGAGCGTCTTCTTCTATTTCTCAAACTTTTTGAAGAGGCCGAAGAAGGGTTTTTACATGGAGTTCAGGTCTGCAGTAAATTGGCTTTTTCTTTCAGAATCCTCTGGATTCTGTCTTGGTTAAGTTCCCCGTGTTTCTGAGCCTCCTCCATCACCTGGTACAGAATCCCCTCAAACTCATCCACCGTCTAACTCGATCTCCAGGTTCTTCCTGTGGATCTCCTCACACCTGCTTTGCGCCGCTGCCACCGTAGCATCCAGGTCCTTCCGGCAGCACCGCAGCAGATTCACAATGGGCCCCGTGGGCACCAGCTGCCGCCAGAGAACACAAGGAAAAGGACCCAGCTCAGGAACACCTGGAGTTGGTAGGAAACTCGTCTCCAGCTGCCCCGCCTCTGACTGACTTCCTGTGGGAGGTGCCTGCGTCCTGCGCGCTGCGTGCGTCAGAGGCCAATGGCGCAGTTTTCGGAAGGCTTCTCTTCCCGAGCATGTAGAACTTGATGTGCAAGGGCTGTACCGTCGAGGCTGACTCCTTAAGTGAAGTCCCACACTGCCCTGGACAGTCCACTGCAGCCCTCACCTGGGTCTCGGACATGGCTCTGACCCCCCGAGGGGACGGGGTGCCTGCTCAGTGGCTGGCGGGAGCGAGCCTCGTTGGGGGCCTTTTGCTGTCTTGCCTCCCGGCTCCTCAAAGGAGGTGTTAGGCCCCGTCTCTTTCCGTATTTTCTGGGCAGGGGTATCCTTTTGCTGATGGCATCTTCAGAGAAGTAAAAATCTAGCCTTAAGGGCCCATTCTCTGGAGAGTCAGCCATGTGGCCACTGGCGCCTCCAGCCCTCAGAAGCTGCAGGAGTGGTGTTTTCAGGAGCAGAAGCGTCCTCAGAGCAGGCTGGGGCCTCGCCGGGCCGGTCTGCCGGGGCCCCTTCTCCGCCTGCACCTTCAAGGCGAGCACCGGGAGAGGATGCGCCAGGCCGAGAAGGGGAGACTGTGCCTGAGCTTTCTTCTGGACTCTGTGAGGGTCCTCCCTTCTGTCTTAAGACACCATCCCGGAATGGTCTCCTAGGAATTCAGAGGTGGGTGTAATGCTTTTCTCTAAGGAATAAGAATTAACATTTTCCTACAAGGCTGGCTCAGGGGTGCGAGACATTGGTTCTGGAGATGGCCACTTCGTTTTCAGGACTTCTCCAGGTCTGGGGAGAGCTTGAAGGGTGTAGGAATTTCCTAAATCCTATACATTTTCCTCTAAGCCCTGCTTTAGATGAATTTTGCGAATGGTAGTAAGTTGTATTTTAATTTTCATTTAGTTAAAATATTTTAAGAGTCTTCTGGGTCTTTTTCTTTGATCTGTGTGTTATTTAGAAGCGTGCTGTTTAATTTCCAAAATAGTGGGGATTTTCATCGTTCTGTTATTCATTTCTAAATTTCACTGTAAACTGAAAATGTATCATTTCTATTTTTCTAAAATTAAGGTATGTTTTATAGAGTGGAATGTGGCCTATTTTGGTGCATATCAGTTTGAGCTGGAGAAAAAAAACTCTACTGTTGAGAGGAGTATTATGTGTGTCTCAGTTATATCAAATTTATTGCTGTTCAGGTCATGCAGATCCATACCGAATTGATCTATCAACTACAGACAGGGATGTTGATGTCTCTGACTATAATCATTCCTCTTTTCAGTTCTATCATTTTTTTCCTCCTGTATTTTGATGTGCTATTGTTAGGTGCATATACATTTTATATACTTATGTGCATAGAATTTTTATGTTTTGGAGAATTGACTTTTATCATTGTGCAATGTCCTTTAAGTCTGATAATCTCTCTTCTGAATATGCTTTATGTGAACTTAATACAGCTTCTCCAGCTTTCTTTGGAGTGGCGTTAGCACATTTTCTCTGTCCTTTTACTTTTCACTTATATGTGGTCTTTATATGTAAAGTGTCTTTCTTGTAGGCAGCGTATCTTTTGGTCTTATTTTTTTTAAATTCTTAATCCACTTTGACAATTTTTGTTTTTCAGTTGATGTTTTAGGACCATTTATATTTAAGATGATTATTGTTATACTTGGATTATTATTTACTATCTTGTAATCGTTTTCTATTGTACTTGCTCTTTGATTCCTCTCTATCTTCCTTTTTCTGCCCTCTGGTTTTAATTGAGCACTTATGTGATTCTGTTTTCTCTCCTTTCTTAGCCTATCAATCATGCTTTTTAAAAACTATTTTTAGGTGGCTCAGCCTATTAAGCTGCTGCCTATGAAGCTCAGCTCAGCAGGGAGCCTGGTTCTCCCACTCCCTCTACGGAACTCTCTCTCAAATAAATAAAATCTTTAAAAAAAAAACTTTTTGGTCATTTCCCTAGATTTTACAAGATTTATTTTTAACTAATCTAAGTCCACCTTCAAAAAACAGTGTACCAAGTCAAATGTAGTGCAGGTGCATATACTAGAACATTCCTAATTGCTGTTGTTGGTCTTTACTGCGTTAATCTGCTTGGATTGCTTTAACAAAATAATATAGATCAGGTGGCTTAATGAACAGACATTTATTTTCTCCCAGATCTGAAGGTTGGAAAGTCCAAGAATAAGGGCCCAAGCCAACTCAGTTTCTGGGGAGAGCTCTCTTCCCAGCTTGTATATGACTGCATTCTTGCTTTGTCTTCGTATCAGAGGAAGAGCCTAAACTCTTTGATGTGTCTTCCTGTAAAGACGTTAATCCTATAGGATCAGAGCTCCATCCCTATGACCTCATTTAACCATAGTTACTTCTTTGTAGGCTCTGTCTCCAAAGTTAGTCACACTAGGAGTTAGGACTTTAACATACTAATTTTAGGGTGATACAGTTCAGTCCATAGCAATTTGGGTCATTCATTTCATTTAGTCATATAATGTAATCATCCAATATATTACTGCTATTACTTTAAATAAACTATCTTTTAGATCAATTAAAAATTAAAAAAAATATTTTAACTTCATGAAGGGTGAGACAGCTGGCAATCTGAGGAAGTCTTTATTTGTCCTTCACTTCTGAAGAGTGATTTCACTGGATATAGAGTTCCAACTTGGCATATATATATATTTTTTTCTTTCAGCTCTTTAAATATTTTGCCCAGCTCCCTTGCATGGTTTCTAGTGAGAATTCTGTCTACATAACTTTCATTCCTTGTTTATCTCTTGCTTCTTTTACTATTTCCTTTTTCCATTTGGTGCTCTGCAGTTTAAATATGACATGCCTGGGTCCTCTTTGTTTCTTTGTGTTTATCCTGCTTGGTGTTCTCAGAGATTCCATGATATGTGTTTTGGTGACTCCCATTAATTTTAATAGGTGCTCAGCCATTATTTCTGAAAATCTTTTCCATTCTTTCCTTTGTTTTTTTCTATTATTCCAATTATAGGTATGTTACAGCTTTTGAAATTGCCCCATGTTTTTTTTTTCTTTGCACTTCAGTATGGGAATTTTTTGTTTGCGTGTGCACTTTATTTATTTAGAGCAGTTATGAGGTTCACAGCAAAAATAATGGGAGATACACAGAGTTCCTAAATTCCCTATTCTCACACACATACAGCTGTCCCCAAAATCACCATCGCACATGAGGGTGGTCTGTTTGTTACAGTCAGTACAGCTACATTGACACATCATTACCCAAAGTCTTTGGTTTATATAGTTCACTATTGGTAATTCAGGAAATTTTATTGGTATACCTTTAAGCTCACTGATTCCTCAGATGTGTCATTTACTGATCAAAGAGGGCCTTCTTCATTTCTGTGACTCTATTTTGATTTCTTGAGTTTACGCTTGATTCTTTGATTCTGTAGTTTACCTCTTCTGCTATTATTACCCATCTGTTATTTTATGTTGTCTGCTTTTTCTTTAGCGCCTTTAACATATTAAACATTGTTATTTTATTAATTAGGTCAGCATCCATGTCATATTAGATTGAGGTTCTGATGATTGCTCTGTGTCTTCAGACAATTTTTTTTTTCCTCTTTGGCATGCCTTTTGATTTTTTGTTGTACATCAGACAGGTTATATTAGGGACTAGGAACTGAAAGAAGTGGTTTTTCAGTATAAGAATTTATGTTAATCTGGCTAGGAGTTAGGTTGTGTTTAATGTTTGTTGTAGTGGAGGTGCCAGAGGCTTCAGATTCCTCTAATGTCCTGGTTTTTATCTCTTCTTTAACTTTGGGGCTTCTCTGTATTGCTAGTTGGAGCATGTATATGTTGTACAGCCTGTTAGCTATGATCTACTGGAGCAGCCTTAGTATAGTGGTGGAGTGTGGGGGAGAGGAAACTTTCTTTCCTTATTTATTTAATTGAAGTATAATTGACATATAATCTTACATTAATTTCAAGTGACAGCATAGTGATTCCACAAGTTTATATGTTATGCTCACCACAAATGTAGTAGACATCTGTCCACATATAACACTATTACAGTACTGTAGACTATATTCTCTATACTGTACTTTTATCCTCATGATTTAATCTTTGTATAACTAGAAGCCTGTATCTCCCACTCCCTTTCACTTATTTTACCATTCCCGCATTCTTGTCCCCTCTGCCAACAGTTAGTTTGTTCTCTGTATATATGGATCTGTTTCTGCTTTTGTTTATTTGCTTATTCATTTGTGTTTTAGATTCTACCTATAAGTGAAATCGTGTGGTATTTATTTTTCTCTTACTGACTTAGTATAATACCTTCTAGATCTATCCATGTTGTCACAAGCCGCAAGATCTTACTTTTTTTTTTTAATGGCTGAGTAGCATTCCTGTGTGTGTGTGTGGACATCACATTTTTATCCATTCATCTACTGATGGACACTTGGGGAGGGAATCATTCTTTCATCCAGTTAAGTATCAGTCTTTCAGTGGGCCTATGTCTTAGCCCTTTCTAAGTGTTTCCCTGATTTTAGGAAAATCTTTCCTGATTATAATGTTCCCAGTTTATTTCCTTGATATCTTGAACCATGCTAATTATTTTTTTTTTCCCCTTTAGATAAGATAGCAGGTACTATTTCATGGAGAGTAAGCCTTTTTTTATGGAGAGTGTTCTGGACATGTTTTACCATGTTACTTTTCCTCTTCCCCCTGCCATGACTATAGTGGATCTTTCTTATTAGATCCTGATCCTAAGAACTGGATGGGGTTCCTGGAAGGAAAGTTCATGAAAATATGGGCCCTATAATGCTGGGGACACCAAGAGTTTTTTAATTTCATATTTTACTTTTCATATTCCACATTCAGTGCAGTAATTCATCAAAATGACCAGTTCAGTGTTCCTACCAACTCATGGTTTTAGCAGCTTCTGCTGCAGGTAAGCAGATCCTAGCTGCAATTCTCTGGGTTCATCTTTGTCTTCACATTTAAGAGTGGTGGTTTCCATGAGACCTTAGTTCTCTAATGAATCCAGGAAACATCAATGATTCTCAGTTTGTCCATGTTTTTCCTTATTGGAGAGATGAGAGTGACCACTTTTAAGCTCTTTATGTTTTGGAACTTAAAGTAGAAATCCACCGTACCTCTTTTTCTAAAATTTTAAAATTGATTTTAAGTAGTTTAAATGTCTAAGCATTGCCCTCTCAACTAATTTTAGTTCAGAATACTCGAACAGTACCAAGTATGCTATAGCAATAAAATTTGCTTTAAATATTTTGAGGCATACTTCTGCTGCTAACATTTGAATGGAATCTTAAATAGAAATTCATGCTAAAATGTTCAAGGATATCTGTTGAATGTCTTTATTTTTTATTTTTATTTATTTTTAAAGATTTTATTTGATAGATAGAGGCAGCGAGAGCAGGAACACAAGCAGTGAGAGTGAGAGAGGGAAAGCAGACTTCCCACCAAGCAGGGAACCTTATGTGGGCTCAATCCCAAGACCTAAGCTGAAGGCAGATGTTTAACGAGTGAGCCACTCAGGCTGTTTTTAAATCTTCCTGTTGAATGTTTTTAAATCTTCCATGGGTATAATACATATACTAAAACATTTTTGGCTTTAGTGCATTAAACACATTTTTTTTTTGGTATGCACTATAACAGCTGTGATTTACTTGAATTCAGTTTTATTAAATACTTGAGCACTTCTCTATTACTGACTTTGCCGAAGTGTTATTACCCTTTTCCCAAAAAGGGCTAAGTTAATGAATTTGGTTTGAAATGGTGGGAGTCTAAGGCAGCAGAGGTGTTTGAAGTTTTCTGGCTCTGTTACTTTGGAGAGGATATCTGGATGTCCCATTAATACTCTACATATTTAGACCACAAGGGAAAGACAGTTTATTTTCTTTTACTTTTAAAGGTTTTGCTTACATTAAAGATATAAATTTCATGTTAAAGGGGAAAGTAAATCATTGTGACACTATCGCTGAATCTGCAGCAAATTCTATTCATTCTGCTACTGTGCAAGTTGGAGACCTGCTAGGGTGAATTAGAGGTGCTGATTCTAAAAATTTCAAAAGTAAATGGGAACCAGAAACAAAATCAATCACAAACCAATCACAAATATGGAATTATAATAGCATCCCATGATGTTGATTTTTAGATATTTTAACAAATATATTTTAGGACTATATTAATGATTTGAGATATCCATACAGGTACTATAAATAATCTGATGTAAATATATTAAAAAACATATCTTAAAGTATGTGGGATAATTGTATTATAAGTGATATTTTTCCTGCTTTTATATATCACCTTGTCTACATTTCAGTTTCATTTTCTTATCACTTTAGTTTAGAGATATGGTAATTCAAATATAATTTTCACAATTGCCCTACTTTGAAATTCTATTGCCTTTTGATAGTATATTATGCTCTGTGTCACACATGTTTCCAGTGTGATTCAGAACTAAAATGACTAGGTTTCTTTAGTTATTTCTAATGACTGAATTCTAATTTGTTCTAAATTAAATTTCTAATTTGTTTATAAAGTTAAATCACATTCAGATACCTTAAGAAAATATCCTAGTGGAAACATAATTACCATTAAATAATAAACAATTATTAAATTAATTAAATATTAAATTAGTCATTACACTGTCAGAGATTTTATAATTTCTTGGATTATCTCAGTTTTAGTAATGCCACTGAATTTTTATGGAGAGACACATGTGTTTTGATTTATGACATAGATTACAGATGATATTTAAGAAAATACTCTTCATTAAGGTTAAAAAAAAACACCAAAGGGAAAAGGCACAATAAGTTTTATGTGCTGTAGTAACTAGAAAATTATGACAAGCTGATGCATACATATGGCCACTTTCTACCTAAAAATTTAATGTGTATAAGACTCTTTACACAGAGACTTAACACTTCATCATTTTCAGGCTTGGCAATGAGAGTCTCCCCAAAGAAACAAGAAGTGTCTTGCTTGCCCAGTTCTAGAATTATGTTTGACTGGTGCTATTTCTCAAAGTCACATCTTAATTTGTTTCCTGGGCTTCACTGGAAATTATTTAATGCACCCTCACATTCATGTTTGTAGTCTTGGAAGTGAATCTTTCCAGAATAAGAAGACTGGAGAGAACTTTCAAGAAGGGCTTAAAAATGAAAATATATGACAAAGATAAAAATTATGGAGGAAAATAATAATCTTCAGCAAATTCGAACTCACAACATGTAAGGACTTGGGAAAGCAGTAGTGCAATGTTATTATGCTATTCTGTGTTCCGTAGAGGTTTACAGTCAAATCATTTTAGTTCAAGGCAAAGTTTAGTAATGTTTTAATAAATTTAGTAAAAAAATTTTTTTTGCAATAAAATAAAACAGAAGCATAATAGAAGAAGAGGTTAAATCCATCTGAGCTTATTATTAACACTCTATAAGGCAGGTGAGCCCTGACTTCAAAGTTTCATGTAGGCAGAGATGAAGGAGGACATTAGAAGTCAAAAGTGCAATGTGAACAATAGCACTTACCATAAAAATGTGGGAAATATTCTCCATAATAGAGAACACTTCACTCAGTGGAGTATATATGGTCACTAGGATTTAGAATTGAAACTTGGATATGGCCAGTTTGTTGAAGACATGGCTTCAGAATTTAGAAATATTATCCTGGAAGTATTTCTGGCCTGGGAGTGATGAGGAGATAATTACAGTTCTCCAGGCAGTAGGAAAATATTTTTTGGTAATATAAATAAAAAACTTTATAAATAGTTTAGGAACAGAATTAATATTTTTTGATAACTGATTAAAAATTCAAGTGAGAAAAGAGCTGAAGATAACTAATTTCAAACTTTGATCACTCAGAGCTGTTATACCTTAACAAAACTGGGGGAAGATGAAGAGCAAATTTTTTTTCTAAAGATTTTATTTATTTTTTTGAGACGGAGAGCATGACGAGGGGGGTTGGCAGGAGCAGAGGGAGAAGCAGACTCCCTGCTGAACTGGGAGCCTGACATATGTGGTTCAATCCCAAGACTCAGATCATGACGGGAGTGAAAGGTAGCCTTTTAACCAACTCAGCCACTCAGGAACCCTGAAAAGTAGATTTCAAAGAAGAATTTTTGTTTGTTTTGGATATCTTCATTATCAGGTGTTGGTATCTGTCAGATATTTCTTGGATTCATCATGATAACTTTCCTATGTTATAGATGATAAATTAATTCTAAAAGAGACTAAAGTCACATAATCTGAGTTACTAAACAGATATTTAAACTCAAGGATTTTGTCTACAACAGCAATTCTCTTCTATGATGCATACTTCTCTTTTTGTAAATATAAGTGTGGCAGGTATTAATCACAGTAAGGGCTAGAGAATGTGCTAAGAAGGGACCAGGCAGGCCAGGGAGTGCCCTCTCAGTCTGCTATTTTTTAGTTCTGTTACCTAGAACATCTTACTCAACCACAGTCAGTTTCAGTTTATTTACCTGTGAAAATATGACAGTAACACCCACAAACTTGTTGAAAGGATTATATGCAATAATGTCATGACAATTAAAGTAGTATAAAAGTAGAAGTTTATATAAAACTGGAGAATAAGTGGGTCCTATCCAGAGGCTATAATATCAAGGATTTTTTGCTAGGCTGAATACATATGACATTTAAGGGTGACCTCAACCATCGACTCCCACTCACTTTCTTTATGTGAAGACAAAATAAGATCCTGTTACATCTATTTGAGGCAACAGAGATGAAGATAGTATGAAGCTATAGGATGGTTTGGGGAATCTATTATTGGCCTTTTTGCAACTTACTGTATTAGTGATTTTCAAAATGAATTGCTTTCTACTTGTATGGTAGTTAAATAGTTAAGAAGCTGTGGATAATCACACCATATATTCAGATTGAATATTTCTTGCTACATTTGTGTCCTGGAGGCTGGCCTTGGCACACAAAACTCTTCAGGAATAGGGGGAGTCTACATAGAGAAAACAGTTATCCACAGATCTCAAACTCCAACATAGGGATTGGAAATCCAACCCAAATGCCAATCAGCAGATGAATGGATGAGAGAAATGTAGTATATATACACAATGGAATATTATTCAGCCATTTGTGACAGTATGGATGGACCTTGAGCACATTATACCCAGTGAGATAAGTGAGACAGAGGAAGACCAGTGCTGTATGATACCACTTATATGTGGATTCTAAAAAAGTTGGACCTATAAAAAACAGAGTAAAATGATGGTTATGGGGGGATGAGGATGGGGGGTGGATAAGAGTCATGCTGTTTAAGAGTACAAATTTGTAACAAGCAGTAAATAAGACATAGAGATCTAATGCACAGTATAATGAATATAGATAATACTATCATACTATATATAATGTGATAAATATAGCTACATCAACAATTATTACAATATATATGTGGATCAAAGTAACACACTGTACACTTTAAACTTACAATGTTACGTGTCAAATGTATTTTTAAAAAGAGGCATAATCCAGATTAAATATAAATCTTAACACACTATTATCTGATTTAGCAGGTTTTAAATTCCTTGGAAAATGATTTTATAGGCCCTGACTGTAATAAAATTAAGAAAACAAAACAAAAGGAAGCAGTTATTAACTGGGACAGCCCATGGCAAGCTACTTTCCTCTTCCTTTCAAAAAGTTGGGTTATTTAACTGGTAGTATAAACTGACATCACCTCCCAGTATGGCAAGGGAGATATTTATTTTAGGGATAAAAGAGGAAGTAAAAACACCAGACTTAGTGTTTGCTTCTAGGGGTTACTCAGTATTCTTCCTTGCCTTATTCTTCTGATTTTCTTCAGATATCTATGCTATTAGAAAAGAATAGTAATCATCTTTTCAGTCATACATTATATAGTAGTAATAAGCATAGCCTTTTGTGTCAGGTAAACCTGGGTATGGATCTCTGATCTGCCACTAATAGGTATTTGACTTTGGGTAAAATATTTAAGTCACTAAGCCTCAATTTACGTGTAAAAGAGGGATAATAAAAATAATATTAAAATAACCTTGTGGGTTGCGCTGTGGAATAAGTAAGATATTCATGTAATATATAGCCTGGCACATAATAAACAGTTATTGAATATTCATATATCAAGACTATTACCCATGAAAAATTGAGTTTATTCCCTATGAGAAGAGCTATCAAAGGGTTTAAAAATTCAGTAAGTTCTCAACCTCTCTTTTTTCTTCTTGTGGTATAGTTTTCCAGTTTTTTATTTCTTTGTGAAAAACTCAAAGCTTAATAGCTTGAAACAACATTTTAAAAATTATTCTATCACAGATGTTGATTAACTGCCCTGTGCTAGGTGACTCTATTGGAGTCTCTCAAATGGCTGTAGTTAGATATTTCCTGTGGCTGAGTCTACTGAAGGCTTGACAGGGCTGGATGTGCTGATGACCCACTGACACGGATGATGGTTGATGCTGGCTGTTGGTGAGAAATCAGACTCTCTGGCCTACACATGGCATCTCCCATAGTTAGGATTTCTCAGAGAATGACAGTTGAGTTCCAAAAGAGAATGTCTCAAGAGTATTTCAAGGAAAGTAAAAAGTAGAAGCTTTCAAGTAAGTTGAGAGTCATGTACTGAATTGACGCAGCATTTTTTCCCTTTTTCTATTGAAAAAAGACAGTTGTAAAGTCCTGTCTGTATTCAGGGGTTTGAAGAAACACACTCCACCTTTTTGGTGGGGTGAGAAGTTCACGTTACAAAAGAACAGGTGGAATAGGAAATATTCCTGTAGCTATTTTTGGCAAATGCGGTAAGTTACCCAAACAATTTGCATCCCTCCTATAAGCAAAATACACTCACCTCCTCCCTTCCCTCACTAAAGTCTCATAATTATAGTATCAAATCCATGAGTGCAAGATCTCTCATCTAAACCCAGGTCCATGTGCTAATTCCTTTGAAACTGTTTCTCAAGTAGTTCTTGATCTAAAACCTATGCAAAATATTATTTGCACCACTACATACATGAGTCATCTTTTCTCTATCAACTAATAACAATTTCCTCTCTCTTATTTCAGTCCCATAAATAGTCTTTTGTGGCCTCTCACAAATATATATATAATTTGTCTGATGTCAATTTGTTTTCTGGCACTGCTTCTATGTCTTCTTTCTCATTGTCTGGCACTGGTTTGGAAGCAAGTCAGCTCTATCAAGTTGTGTTCTGTTATTCCTCTGATGTGGTGTCTGTTAGCTCTTAAGTTTCTCTAAGCTCCGTATCTTAAAATCTTTCACCCCCACCCCACCTCCTTTTTTTTGCCATAGCCACAATCTCTTTCATGATTTTCTTGATTGGTTTTATTGTAAATCCTGTGAATTCATGTACAACTGAACAGTTTTCTCTAGCAGGAATTTATTGTTTTCAGGTTTGATTGGTTTCAGGGCCATAACAACAATATCTTCTTTAATGGTGTGATCCTTGTAGACTTTCATGGTATTCTCTTTATTAGGAGTTCCTTTGATAGTGCTGGTAATTCTTTCCATAGAGTACCATGTGTAATGAGCCTTAAAGGTCCTTAAGACCTCCCAATCTAAAGGCTGAATTAAAACATTGTGTTTGGGGGCAAGTAGACTACTTCAGCACCTTCAGTGTTGAACTCATGGGGCTCTGGATGCATTGTCCAATATCAAAATAATTTTAAAAGGCAGTTCTTCACTAGTAAGGTAACTTCCTGACTTCGGAGACAAAGTATCGATGGACCCAATCTAGGAAAAGGGTACTCATTGTCATTGTCCGGGCCTTCTTGTACAACCAGAAGACTGGCAACTAGTATTTCTTTTCCCTTCAGGGCTTGGAGTTAGCAGCTTTATAAGTTAAGGTAGTTATAAACCCAACTGATCATAAACTCAATTGCATTTATACAAGACAGTAGAGTTAGCTTATTCCTTCTTACCTTAAATCCTGGTGCTTGTCTCTTTCTTACTAATAAATGTAGTTTGTGGCAGTTTTTTCCAGAATAGGTCACTTTTGACTGCATAAAAACCTGTTTAGGCAGATATCCTTTCTTCTCAATGATTTCTTAATTGTGTACTGCCTGTTGGGTTGGCAGAAGCTGCTTCTTTTAAGCTAAAGCTCTGTCTAAAATCATCAAACCACCCTTTGCTGGCATTACATTCTCCAGCTTTAGATCCTTCACCTTCCAAAATTTGCTTTAAGTTGTCATATTAGGGCTTCCTTTTTTTTTTCTCAAATCATATTACAGGACATAGGTGTGCCTTAACTATAGCAAGCCTGAACTCACATAAAAGCTGCATTTTCAGTGTGAAATAAGGTATTTTGCAAAAAAGTGCAAGGTTTTCACCCCTGCTGGCATAACTGCAGTAATGACTTCACAAATTCATTTTTCTTTGTTTATAGTGTTCCTAATGCTATATTCATTTATCTTGAAATGGTAGGCAACTGCAGCTGCAGACCTCAACCTATGATACATATCAAGAAGAACTGTTGCTTGTAATGTCATGACTTTTCTCTCCTTCTTGGGAGCACTTCTAGCATTAGTAGGGGCACTTTATATGGGCCCCATGGTATTATTCAAGATTATTGTATTGCACTAAATTCAATGAAAAATACAAGGGAACTGTAAAAGATCACTTTTTACTTTGGTACACAATACTATAGAGACAAACTGGCTGTGTGGAGATGATTAACATCACACCACATTTTAAGTAGATACTTGCAACACTTGATCTCATTGCAATAGCAACAGGAGGTAGCTATGAAATTATTACAGTAGTACAGTGTGTAGTATAATTTTATACAGTTATGACTTAATACTGCATCTTAACATTTGTTTACATTTCCTTCTACTGGGAATGGCACCATGTGGGGTGTGTCAGTGTTTGTGTGCATAAGTTTTGATAATTTTTTAACTTTTTATAATAGATTTGTGAGTATTTTATGGTAGTAAATTATAAAATAGACTAGTATCTACATATATTTTATGCATTCATGACATATCCGACATATCCAACAGTCTTTTTAACATTTCTAGGCTACATTGCTCATCTGTGAGTTTTTCCATAGTGTCATAAATCTCCAAAAGTATTTCTAGTATCTTCATTGAAAAATACCCACCTGTATGTGGACCCGTGTAGTTCAGACCCATTTTGTTCAAGAGTCAACTGTATTCTCTGTTTTGTTGTAGCAGTCCTCCACTTCTAGGTCCCAGACTCTGTGCTGGCTTTATATTGATGGGTAATAAACTACCACAAAACATGGTGCTTTTAAATAACAATTTATTATCGTCTCTCACAACTCTGTTGTTTGACGTGACTCCACCAGGTGGTCTCCCTTGGGGGCTTGTACAGTATTGTGGTCAGATGTTGGCTAGAGTTGAAGTCATCTGAAGTCTTGGTTGGATTGCTCTTCTCAGATGATTTACTTTGATGGTTGGCAGTTGATGTTGTTTGAAAGCTAAGTTGGGCCTGCTGGCTGAATCATGACCTCTCCATATGACTCTGGCTTTTTACAACATGACAACTGGGTTCTGAGGGAGAGCATCACAAAAATGTGCAAGAAGGGTCAGGACAGGTGCTGCCAGAACTGTTAAAGTCTATGTTTAGAACTGGTATAGTGTCATTTCTGCCACATTCCATTGGTCAAAGGAGTTACAGGGCCTATCCAAATTCAAAGTGGTAGAGAAATAGACTTTACATTTTGTTTTGGAGAGTGGCAAGGTCCTAATGTAGAAGATCATAGACATTGAGAAATTATGTTACATCTTTTTTTTTTTTTTTTAAGATTTTATTTATTTGGGAGTGAGAGAGAGAGAGAGAGACGAAGGAGCAGAGGAAGAGACAAGCAGACTCCCTGCTGAGTGTGGGGCCTGATGCAGGGCTCCATCCCAGGACCCTGAGATCATGACCTCGGATGAAATCCAGTATGTTGCTTAACCGAATGAGCCACCCAAGTGCCCCTATGTTGCAGCTCTTTTTAGAAAATACAATCTCCACCTATGGTACATAGGCCAGAGCTTTTTGTTAAAGTGAATCCTTCTCTTTTTCATTCTGCTTTCTTCTTTTCCTTCCTACCTTTCTCTCTTGTGTTCACCGTTGTTGCCTCCTCCTTTTCCATCTTGTTTTCACATAGCAGCCTTGCCAAAAGTTGTTGTTACAGTTTAGGAATGACTGGGTGGGAGATTCTAGGCATTGAGGACAACCTCTGTTTCCTACTCTGTCTCTCTAGATATGTTTTCTCAAGTGCTGGCACATCTCATCACAATGGAATTATAAATTTTGTTATTTGCATGGCTTAGGGGAAGTAGGTCATTTTATTTGCTTTGGCTTTGGGTACTAGTCTACTGCAAATGTGGCAGAAGTATTCCATATGTTTCATGTCAGTTCACCCATATCATTAGTGTACATAGTGGTTTGGAACCAAAGGTCAAGTTATAATTAACATATTATTTTGATTTTTTTTTACTTCTTGGTGTGTATTCCTTTGTTTGAATCAACTTGGGAAATATGTGGCAGCCAGAAGCAACTCAGGACCCAGGCTAATGTGTGTTTCCTTGTCAAAGCCCTGGTGACATGAATATCATATGAGTATAATTCACATAACTTATAAAATTACAGTATAAAGCACAAAGAAAAGGAACAAATCTCTGTATTGGGACAAAATCATGGTCTTTAAAACAGTGTTTCTGTGAGAAATAGGTGAAATTTATAAATCTTTAACTCAAATCTTTAATAAAATTCAAAAGGACATTTGATGAGATTGCAAAGGTTAAAAGCATAGTCATCAAAAAAAGTGTGAGGAAAGTAGAGGACAACATGATTAACTACTTTTGCTTAAAAAGCACACTTGGAGGGAGTTTAAGATAGGGTAGTAGTAGAAAACCCATTATGTAAAATAGGGAACAAAGTTAAGAAATTGATGAATCATAAAAACAAAATATAAGACACAATAGATCTCAGATACCCAATATAGTCTCATTTAATTAATATTTTCACATATTTAGTGAGTATCTTATTTTATATCAAAAAGTGCAAGGAGAGGAGAAAAACAAATACAGTAGGGGAAATTAAAGAAGAAGAAAACAGGATAACATTTCTCTGAGCTGGAGAAAGAAGTGGATCTACATCTTGAAATACCACTCTAACTTATCATAGTGAAATGAGGGTAGTTTATGAGAATACATTAAAAAAGTATCCCTCAAGCATCTAGGCCAATAAAACCCAAATTATAATTTAAAAAGAAGTAGATTGATAACATTTTTTTCTGTAATTTTTAAAACTTTATAAATAAATTTACTAAGACAATGCTTATATATTTTAATGTAAATTATAGTGATCTGGGAATTTTGTACACAGAAAATACATTAATCTTGTGTGAGACACATCTGTCTTAAAAGAGTTTGGAAATTGTACACTAACATACTCCTAATAAAAATGTCTTGGAGAAAAAGAATGCAAGCCAATAGGGTTTGCTAACCAACTAACTACATGAAATCATTATTCTTATAGTGGTAGAAGTATTGTGAATAGAAGTAGTTAAAAGGCTGCCAGGTTGGCTGGAGCCAGGAAGGAAGGAGCTGGTATGGCAAGAAATAGACCTGAAGAGGTGGGAATGGTAAATTAGGTCAGACAGAATCTTGAAAGCCAAGTTAGTGGTCTTGTCTTTTACTGAGAATAATGGGATGCTGTTAGAAGATATTAAGCAAAATTAGATTTAAGTTTCAAAATAATCTGTTTCCAGTGTGGTGAATGGAAGGAAAGGTAGTGAATAAACGAGCAGAGAGAAGTCGAGATGTTATTAATAATATAGTTTGCTTGGACTACAGTGTTTGTGATAGAGATAGGGAAAGAGATTTGTGCATGGGTTGAATATGTTTATTCCCTGTATTGAACACAAAATTTAGGTGTCTTCTCAGATTCCTTTCCAGCCCTGACTCCCTCCAGGACCAGAATACTGACACCAAAGTGAACTTGCTCTGAGATATCCTGGTCCTCCTAAATGGCTGCTGACTGAAGCCAGGCCAACTAACCAGCCGAATACCTGGAGTTTCTCAGTTCCCCCAGAACTTCTTGGCATGCTATTAAAGAGTGATTAGAAAATTCAAGAAAGTTAGAATGTTGGAATTAATTTAATATTTATGGCTTGAGAATCCACCAGCTCTTCTTAGTGGATACTTCCTTACTAAGGCAGTAAAGGATGCTCTCCTTCAGAGGGTACTAGAATTTTTAAAGTTTGGAAGTGGCTATCTTCTCCAATCAAAGATTGGTGGTGGAGACATTGCCATTGTTCTGGGATAATATTAATCTGGATAATATTATGAACAAATAATATTCATAAATGATCTTAGAATAATAAATCCTGATAGGATTGCTATTGACAGTGGCAAGGTGAACTGTGATTACTTGAAATTGTCTTCAGCACCAGAGTAGCAATCAAAATGATTAGATCTATAGAGATTTGTGAAATGGCTAATATACTATGGTGTTCTTTTGGCAAGGTGAGAGCTAACTACATGGAGTTCATTGTCCTAATAGTGGTGGAACTATTGCGAATGGGAGTAATTAAAAAGCAGTCAGGATGGCTGAAGCCAAGAGAGGAGATTTTATTCAATTTATGTAATCAGAAAAACTCAAACACAGAAAGGGCACTTATTTGGCTCAATCAGTTAAGCGTCTGCCTTCAGCCTGGGTCATGATCTTGGGGTCCTTGGATCAAGTCCTGCATTGGGCTCTCTGCTCACTCTCACTCTCACCCTCTCACTCTCCCTCTGTGTTTTCTCTCTCTCTCTCAAATAAATAAATAAGATCTTTAAACACAAACAAAAAACTGGAGAAGAGAAGTCTGTATCAGCTGCTACAATGGAGACTTATTATTTCCATAATGGATTTCAGTATCTATGCTAGTTATGCTAGTTTACAAACCCATTGTTTATTGATTTAAGGGGAGAGTATATCTTCTTCTTCTTTTTTTTTTTTTTAAGGAAGCAGGCTCTCTGTGGAGCAGAGAGCCTGATGCGGGGCTCGATCCCAGGACCCTGAGATCATGACCTGAGTCAAAGGCAGAGGCTTTAACCCACTGAGGCACCCAGGTGCCCGGAGAGTATATCTTCTTGAGGGACCTTATAGCTCCATCAACCTATGTGCAATAAATACTACACTGAATTTTCTCCTGTAGTGTCTGAAAGCATTCACAAGGGTAAGACCATACCAGAAAAAAGGGGGAAAACTTTGTTGTTGTATTTAATATGTCTGTTAGATATGGAGTCTAACACTAAGTCCGTATTACCAAAAATGCCATATGGAGACCAAGTGATAAATGGAATTTTGGCGCATGTTTATTTTTAGTGGGTTCAATAGGACTTCAGGCTGACTTTGTCATTATTTGCCTATTTCTCTCTTTTTTTTTTTTTTTGGAATGAGATAGCTCTACCTAGCATCTGAAAGAAGGCTCATGGTGATGCCTTGATCCTTGAAATAAGTTACGTTATGGCAAGAATGGCCAAGTGGAAGACCTCAAAGCCACAGTCCCTCCCCCTGCTAACAGAATAGTAAATCAGAAGCAGTACTACATTTCTGGAAGAATTGAAGATATGACCATCAAAGACTTAAAAGGTCTAGGGATGGTGTAACCTGTCATATTCTTACCATTAGACATAGAGTAGGAAAAACAAGTGTAGACAATGAATCTGAGTTTGAGAGATAGACTTAAAATTACCAAAAATATTTACCGAATAACTACCACATATAGCCCATATATTACACTAAGAAATTTAAAGCAACTACCAAAGTATAACTAGACTTCATCTTAGTGAGAGACTAGACTATTATTGAATGATATTAAGTCTTATAAAATAATTCCTAAAAAATAGATGAACAATTATGCATTCGTTACAAATATTATTTGTATGCTAATATTTTCTGCAATTTGATGAAATGCTATCCATGACTGCTTTGTTTATTAAAGGAACAGAAACTGTAGAGGTTGTTTTTTTTTTATAAAATGCTTAATTACATTTATATCTGTTCCAAAAATATTATTGAACCATGTTGGTTAATAATATTGCTCACATTTTCTATATCCATACTTATTTTGTTTCCTAAATATTCTATTAATCATCAAGATAGGTTAAAATCTGTAAACATTACTTTAGGTTTATCTATTTCTCCCTTCATTTATTCTCAATTTTTACTTCACATATTCCAAAATTCATTTATCAGGCCCATACATATTTATGATTGTTAGGTCTTCCTGATGAATTGACACTTTTTTCCATTCAGAAGTGTCTTACATTACTTTAGTAATAATCCTTTTTTAAAAATCTGTTTCAGCTGATATTAATGTAGCCTCTCCAGCTTTCTATTCTTTTTCTTGTGTATTTTTTATTTTTTATTTTTTTTTTACTTTCAAAAGATAGGTATCTTTATATTTAAAGTCCATCTCTTATAGATATATAGTTAAATCATGCTGTCTGAAAATCAAGGCCTTTTGATCGGAAGGTTTTGCGCAGTAATATTTTAATAGTTTTTTGTTATGTTTGCATTTATGTTTGCCGATCTACTAATTACTTTCTATTTGTCATATCATTTTTGAGTTTTTATTTTTTATTCCTGTATATTTTTCATTCTTTTTTTGGACCGATTGATTTTCAGTATTCCATTTCAGTTTCTCTGTTGGCTTTATTGTTATTATTTTAAAGATTTATTTATTTGAGAGAGAGAGAGAATCTCAGGCAAACTCCATTCTGAGTGCAGAGCCCCATGATGGGGTGGTGCTTGACCTTAGGACCCTGAGATGATGACACTGAGATCAGGACCTGAGACAAAACCAAGAGTTGGATGCTTAACTGACTGCCCACCTAGCTGCCCCTCTACTGGCTTTAAAGCTACATTTCTTTGCATTTGTTTTTGATTAATTGCTGTAGGCAAGATTATAATATGCATCCTTAACTTATTACAGTCTTCTTAGAGACCTTGAACATACTTGTAATTTCATGTTTGAAACCTATTTCTGATAATTCCAACATCATGCTTATCCTTAGATTTGTTCCTATTGAAACTGTTTTTCTTAATAGGAAAATCATATATGTTTTTTTAAAAGTTAGCCCAAAGTTGCCAGTCCAGATAGCTTTAAAGGCAATTTTCATTAATATTTAAAGTACAAATAATTCCTAAAATAATCCAACTCTTCCAGAATATAGGGAATTGTGGAAACTTTATATTTCTAGCACAGTCTATTTATGATTGACACAATTAAGCAAATAAACCTTTTAGTGACCTTGGAATAGAAAAATTAGTCATATTTCCATATCACAACAAATAATCTCTAGCAGCCACCATCACGATTAATGGTAAAACGTGATGGTCAAGTTGTTTTGGAATAATTCATTAGTGCTTGCTGTCATTATTTACTATTATTCATAGTATACTATCTAATACAAACGTAAGAGAAATATTTAAAAAATAGTATCCTAAGTGACAATAAAATTCTCATATTTTTATAATCCTTTAAGCATAACTATCTTCTGGATAAATCCAACAAATGAACTGAAACATTGTTACCCAAATTAAAGTTCAGTAAGATCATAACTTAGAAATAGACATACTTTGTGTAATAGAGTGAATTAAGGGAAAGTTTTTTACCTCACATCTGTCATAAAAATATGACATATATTAAAAAAAATTAGGTTTGTAGAAGACTGTATCTGCCAGTATTTATCAAACTTTATATTTGAAATGCCTCTTATACAAAACTCAAGGCAGAAACCATAGAGGAAAATAATTATGTAGTTGATAACAAAACAATGAAATATTTACAAAACAAAACAAAACTCATCATTGCTAAGAAAAGTTTGGAGCCATTTGAATGAAGGTGCTAGGGCAATCTGTGCCAATATGTGAAGCTGTGAAGAAAAGGGGAACATTTTCTGAATGGACCTGTGAATTTATATGCAGGGAAAATGGAATAAACAAGAGCAGCTGGCTATGAGACAAAGAAGATGCAGTCTAAGAGATGAGGGGAGAAACAGCATCACAGAACTCAAGGGATTGGAGTTTCAATGGGAAAATGTGTTCCAATGATTTGAAGGTTGAAGGAAACTTTAAGAAAAAAAAATTTTTAGGATTTGTTGTTGAGAGGTCATTGATGACATGTCATTAAATCATTTATTTGGTGATATTTAAGTAAAATAGATTACTTATGTCAATCAGCCACACTAAACATATTGTCAAATTTTATGGCATTTTAAAGTCAAAGAAGATTATTTAAATTACTGTATTGTAAAATTTATTTTTTTTAATTTTTAAATTTTTTTAAAGTTTTAATTTTATTATTTAAAAAAATTTTATTATGTTTGATTAGCCAATATATTGTAACTTTTAAATGAGAGAATGTATTCATGTTACTAGGGACTAACACAAAGTTTAGCAAAGATATTCAATAAATTGGGGCTGCTGGTATTATTTTTATTATTACATTTTATTGATGATAAATTGGAAATTGCTAAGAGTTATATTTAGTTTAATAAAAATGGCTATTTCCAAAACTTTACAAACACCTCTGCTAAGGTGTTTGCTACTTTTGCTACTTGGATTTCAGCTTCTTTACTCATTGAGAATAAAGTATATTTGCAAATTGTACCAACTTTTGCAAATTCCTGATAAAGTCTTGGTTTAGGAACATGATTCTATATATCACTTATCTATCTGCCTTTTCAAATCACATCCATAAATATATAATACTGTTACTATATTCATGTAGAAAAAAATCCTGAATATTATTATTTTGAGAAATAATTATGTTTAATGCTCTGACCTTTTCCATTTTACTAATAAGTTTGTTGTATTGCAGACCCAAATATAACTCATGCTATTATTAGAAGATAATTTAGTCAACAATATATTTCATGTATCTTAATTGAAGTGAGATTTTTATCATATTTTTAATGAAGTAGGTCTCATATTTATTTTTGGAAAATAAAGATTATGGTTTCTATATTATACACTCAAATGTAAGCAATAAATATTCCAGTCTTTTTTTTAGTGATAAATCAATGAAAAAAGAGGTTGTTTTTAGCCAGGGTAACTAGATGATCTGTTCAATATTTATTTATTCAAGTGATTTTTTTCTGTCACATGACCTAAGCACAATCATCATTTTATGCATTAATTTGCATTTTATCTCATATAGGAATGTATGCATTTTCATATTTCATGTTTCATATTTCTATATTACATTTTTTGATATTTTATATTATTTTCCATGCTGTTTTTTCTAGAGCAAGATATTTCAAACTACTTATCTTGGTGTTATAGTCATTCTAGTGTCTTAATATCGATTGCTTATACACAAGATGAAAGAGGTTATTTTCAGGGTGTCATTGTTTTAGTGGCCTTGTTTAAACTGCTCAGCAAAAAAGACCAATCTGAGTGTCTGTTTACTGCATTATGAATTGCCTGTGTCTTATATATTGGCACTAGGGACAGACTGAAAAATGGATACTCTAAGGTGGAACTTCTTAAAACCGTAAATTTCTGAAGTCCTTAAACATCACATACCCTAGAGAGATATGTTTTGCCTTGGAATATAATTTAAGGACTCTGTTCATAATATTGTAGGAATTTCTTCTGCCAAACACATGTGTGAGAAAGGAGAAAATCCTTTTATATTCTTTATGAAATTCAGGGGAAGATTGAAGCTAAATTTGAGAAACAAATGATATAGTTAACCTTTAAACAACAACAAAGAAACATAATGTAAAATACATGTTTTACAAAAATTGATTGGCAGCAAAATATGAAAGCTTATTTAACTCCTGATTATAAAATGTGATAAAAACTGCATTGCATAGAGGAATAAGATTATTTTTTATAATTTTGTATGCTGATACATATCTTTGGCATGTTTTATATTTTTCTGTCTCTGGCAGTTGATTATCTTCCTTTCAGAAGAATAAGGAAAGGGGCACCTGGGTGGCTCCATTGGTTGAAGGTCTGACCTTTGGTTTTGGCTCATGGCATGATCTCCTGTGTCAGGAGATCAAGCTGCCATGTCAGGCTCTGTGCTTAGCAGGAAGTGGGCTTGAAGATTTTCTTCCTCTGCCCCTACCCTACCCCCACTCACACGCACGCACTCTTGCACTCTATCTAAAATAAGTAAGTCTTAAAAAAAAAAAAAAAGAACCAGGAAAAAATATTTCGTTGAAGTTTACTAAATGTTGACTCCTCTGGGGAAGAGGTAGTGTTTAGCGATTCCATTGAATATGTTGAAGTTAGCCGTGAGAGAGTTATAAATACAATATTGATTTGAAAATTGTGGAAAAGTCATTTTATAATTATAATTTACATAAGCCATGTTTAGAGTATTATTTTCTGCTGAAATTCTTCATATATCTAGCATTAATTTAATGCAACCTTTTAATAGTGATGGTAACGTATATAACTGTACTCTAAAACATTTTATTTCTATTATTTTATTGGCTTTTCCCTGATTCCTGCAAAATAGTTTAGAGAAACCATATTATTGTTCCAATTTTACATATTGGGAAACTGAGCCAAGAACTCTCAAGTAACAGACCCAAGCTCATTAAACTCTATTACTACAGTTCTCTATAAGTTATGTAACTGAGACTGGGAGCTCTCTCATATTTACCCACAGGGTAAATAAGTAATATGTGTTTATTTTTAAATGATTGTGAGCTGCTCCCACAGCTAAATCCACATCCTGTGTATGTTTGCTAATTGTGCTATTTTGTTGGACTCTAATGATTCTGAGTCCCCTTTGCATACACTAAGATGATTAAGAAAATAAAATGTTTTAATGGTAAAACAATCCTTATTTCTATTTGCTCACTGATGTGGAACTGTAACTTCTGCCCTAGAGGTAATGACAACAACGTTATGTTAAGGATTATTAAGTATGGAAATTTTTCAAAGGAAGAAAGAGATTAAGTAATCTCCTTTGTCCAAATCTCTTCTCATACAAAACGCATCTGTTGTTTTGCTGCCCAGCATCTGTTTAGCTTTCTGAAAACAGCACTCTGACTTTTTGTGTGGGAAATTATCCTTCTGTTTGATCTAGTGAGAGAGTTTGTCCAAACCTTGTCTCAGCTAAGGGAAAGAAACTCAAGCTGGGCCAAGCTGACTTTCTTTCCTGGGAATTTGAACTTTGAACAAACTGAATGTAAAAAGACTGAGCAAGATTGGAATTTATTCATCTGCACTAATTTTTGGTACTTTGGAGAGACTCGCATTGGTTCTTATTACCTACTGAAATTCTGACCTAAAGCTTTCCCTTTAGATTTTTGAGCTATCCACTACTTTTCCAATAAATCCCCTCTCTAATTAACTTAGCCTTTATCAGTTCAAGTTGCTTGAGTGAAAGGAATAATGCCTGGCAGTGTTAAGCTACTAAGCCTTTGCACTTTTCTCCCCATAAATCATGCTTCTTGGTGTTATTCTAGCATCATAACACAGGAGGAGGGTTAGGAGTATGGAAGATAAGATGTTAGGGAAGTCTGGGGGAAAAAAGATTAAGTAGAAATCTACTCTTTTTGGTCCCTGATAAATTTTTAAGAAGAACAGCATGGAGGGAGAGTTTCAGGTGTTGAGATAAATATTCCTGTCTCTCCCTTATCAGGACTGAAGTTACTGAAGGAGAGTATTTAAAAGAATTAGTGGGAAAAGTCAAAGAAATATGGGGCTTTTTATTCCCCAGCAGTCTGTTTTGGACTTTGAAATCTGACTGAACTATGATGAGATGGGATAAGTACACCTGACTGTTACCTGTGCTGTAGAGTGTTTAGCCATCACGAATGCCCTCTTTTAGCTTCTTTGGGTTACTCCTGAACTTTGTTGTTCTAGCCAGACATAAAAAAATACGATGTAGTTCCCTCATGTGCAGTGTAGCAAAGATGTCATTCTGTAATCAACACCACAGGGGAATCAGTTGGTAGAGTTTGAATAAAATCACAGACAAGTTTCAGAGGATATGATGTACCAGCAATTGTTGAAGTAGGGCAAAGCCAACAGGTGGGGGGGCCTGTGGAGTTAATCTCGTGGAGAGCAAACTATTCTCAAACAGCAAAAAAGTGAATAGTGAGTAGGTGGAGAATAAATGCTAATATTGCCAGGGTCAGAAGAAGTTGTATTCAGCAGAAACTGATCTTTGTCAACCAGTTACCAGCAGGGACCTAAGAAGAACTAGAAGATAGTGATGATCTGAGACTCTATCCTTTTCAGAGACCTCAAGAGCATAGTAATATTTCCTGTGGCCCCTTATATATCATCTTAGGTTAGGTAAAAGAGACGAAGCAGAACATAGTAAGATGAATGCTTTAACAATTTGAAATGAGGCTGTAATACCATAAATTGGCTATTTTAACACTAATTCTTCTTTTTAAAAATCTGTCAGTTATACTAGTTGCAAAGCAACAGAAAAACTGACCAAAGTGACATAGACAACAGGGGCTTATGTTTTTTAATAAAAACATAAGATTTCCAGAGGTGGACAGTCCCAGATAGCACAGAGATCAAGATTGTAAGTTTGGGTCCAAATTCCTTTCATTGCTCTGATATGCTATTCTTAGTATGCCAACAAAGTCTTCCATAAAACAGGACGAGGATGTGGATGAGCAGGTGACAAAGATAAGCTTTCTTATATGCCTTTCCCTTCTTATTCAGAGAAATTTATTTCTGAAAAAACTCAAACAGACTTACAGTTTCTGGATATTTGAAAATCACCAGTCCATTCTAACAACAATAGAAAGCTGAACAGAATAAAATATCAGCAACTCTTCTTAGGTCTATAAGGGAAATGAGGTTACAGGACAAATTGCTGCTTTCCAAATTGGAGAAACTGACAGGCTAATACAGAGAATCACAACTTTTTGAAGAAGAAACTCTCTAGCTAAAACTCACACCGCAACAAGTGCCAGAAAGGTGAACCTGAACTATAGTTGAATTTCTTCTGGCTAAGTATGGAAGAGTGGGAGATAAAAACTTCAAGGTGACCCAACAATCAGGGGGACTGCACTCTTGTGATTTTTGCCTCTTAAACCCTGCAAGATTCTCACAGTGAATATCAGAGAAGGAACACCATCTAATTCTGGCCTTCAAGCCCATTCTAGCCATCCTGTCATGCCTAAGGAGGAGGATAACCAGAAAGCACATGTGAAGTTTATAATCCAGAGGCATAGGCTCATACCATGAGTATTGTAATCATAGGACTATAGAACACTTCCTTTCCCCACACCTTACCTCTACATTACTAAAGGTCTATTTACAGTAGTACCCAGTACCTTTTATCCAATACGTCATGTCTAGCTATCAAGAGAAAAAAATCCCAAGATACACTAAAAGCAAGTGGGGGAAAAAGACAGTTTAAAAGAACAGACCAATGATTACAACCAGACGTGACAGGGATAATGCCATTATCGGGCCAGGAATTTGAAACAACTATGATTAAGATGCTAAGGACTTTAATGATAAAGGAGACAACAAGCAAGAATAGGTAGGCAATGTAAGCAGGAAACTGGAAATTCTAAGAACCAAAAAAATTCAATTTTTTTTTACAGAAATGAAGAATACCTTTGATTATTTGATGATTGTCAAATGCCTTTGACATGATTGAGGAAAGAGTCTCTGAGTTTGAGGTTATCTCAATAGAAGTCTGCAAAACTGAAAAGCAAACAGGAAAAAGACTTCAAAAAATACAACACAGTATCTAAGAACGCTGGGAGAACTACAAAAGACACATACATAATGGAATTGGTGTAATTTCTTCCTTATCTGCATAATTTATACATAATTCTATGTAAAAAAATTAAAAGAATCACCAAAAAACTCCTGGAACTATGAAGTGATTATAGCAAAATTGCAGCCCATAAGGTTAATATGCAACAGTCACTTTCCTTTATACCAACAGCGAGCAAGTGGAATTTGAAATTAAAACATAATACCACTTACCTTAGCAACCTCTAAAATTAAACATCTAGGTGTAAATCTAACAAAAGATACACAAGATCTGTGTGAGGAAAACTACAAAACTCTAGTGAGTGAAATCAAGGAAGAACTAAATGAATGGAGAGATATTCAATGTTCATGAATAAGAAGGCTAAATATTGTCAAGATGCCCATTTTCCACTACTTGACCTACATTTCAGTGTAATCCCAATGGCAGTTCCAGCAAGTGATTTTGCAGATATTGAAAAACTAGTTCTGAAGATTAAATGAAGAGGCAAAAGACCCAGAATGGCAAGCACAGTATTGAAGATGAAACTCAGAGGACTAACAGTACCTGATATCAGGACTTATAAAGTACAGTATTTGAGACAGTGTGATATTGATAAAAGAAGATACCAAAAAAAGAAAAAAAAAAGAATATAGAAATAGCTCAAATAGATCAGTGTGACAGAATAAGGAGCCCAGAAATAGATCCACATAAATATAGTCTGTTGATCTTTGGCAGAGGAGCAAAGGCAGTGTAATGGGGCAGAGATAGTCTTTCAATAAATAGTGCTAGAACAACCGGACATAATGTGCAAAAGAAAAAAAGAAGAATCTAGATATAGACCTTACACCCCTCTTAAAAATTAACTTGAAATGGATCATAGACTTAAATGTAAAATGCAAAAATATAAAACTCCTATATGAAAACAGAAAAAAAACATAGATGAGTTTGGGGATGGTGATGACTTCTTAGAAATGACACCAGAGTCATGATCTGTGAAAGAAATGATGAGCTGGAATTTACTAAAATTAAAAACTTCTGCTTTGTAAAAGACAAAGCCAAAAAATGAGACAAGCCATAGACTGTGAGAAAATATTTGCAAAAAAACAAAATACAGATAAAAGATTTATCTGGAATATACAAGAATCTTTGAAACTCAATAATAAGAAAATAAGCAACCTGATTAAAAAATAAGTCAAGGACCCTGATAGACATTTCACCAAAGAAGACATAAAGATACCAAATAAGCATGTGAAAAGATGTTCCACATACTATGTTATAAGGGAAATACAAGTTAAAGCAATGAGATACTTAACAGAATGGCCGAAATCTGGAATACTGACAACAACAAATGCCAGCAAGGATGTGGGTCAAAAGGAACTCTTATTCATTGCTGTTGGGAATACAAAATGGTACAGCCATTTAGGAAGTTACTTCAGCAGTTTTTTAAAAAGTTAAACATACTTTTACCATATAATCCATCAATAATGGTCCTTGGTATTTACCCAAAGAATTTGAAAATTTACATTTTTGAAGAGACCTGCACAGGGATGTTTATAGTAGCTTTATCAACAGTTGCCGAAATATGGAAGCAACCAAGTGAGATGTCCTTCAGTGGGTGAATAGATAAATAAACTGGTACACCCAGACAGTGGAATATTATTTAGTATTAAAAAGAAATGAGCTACCAAGCCATGGAAAGGAATGCAAGAACCTTAAGTGTGTATTACTGTGTGAAGAAGCTGGTCTGAAAAGGCTATATACGTATGATTCCAACTATATTACATTTTGGAAAAGGCAAAATTATAGAGACAGTAAAATGATTAGCTGTTGCCAGGAGTTTGGAGGGAGGGTAGAGGGATGAATAGAATTTTTAGGGCAATGAAACTTGTATGATACCTCAATGGTGCATACTTGCCATTATACATTTGTCCAAATCATGGGATATACAACACCAGAGTGAACCTATGTAAACTGTGGACTCTGCATGATAATTATGGGTCAGTACAGGTTCATTGATTATAACAAATGTCCCACTCTGATGAGAGATGATAATGAGGAAGCTGTGAGGAGCTAGGAGGAACAAAGCATATATATGAGAATTCTCTGTACCTTTCATTCAATTTTTCTGTGATCCTAAAAATTTATCTGAAAACAAAGTCTATTTTTAGAAGTAGTCTTCAAATAGACTTCCTCTTATGTCATATTGTCTGCTCCAAGTTGTAAATGTGGTAAGAAAGGAACATTTAGAATTTTTTTTTTAAGGCTTTTATTTAAATTCCAGTTAGTTAACATAGAGTGTAATAGTAGTTTCAGGTATACAATATAGTTCTTCAACACTTGCATACATCACCTGGTACTCATTACATCAAGTGCACTCCTTAATCCCCATCACCTGTTTTCTCACCCCCTCCCCCACCTGCCTCTCCTCTGGCGATCATCAGTTTGCTCTCTATAGTTAAGAGTCTGTTTCTTGGTTTTCCACTCTTTCTCTCTCCCTCTCGCTCTTTTCTTTTTGCTCATTTGCTTTGTTTCTTAAATTCTACATGAGTGAAATCATAAGGTATTGTTTTTTCTGACTTATTTTGCTCAGTGTAATACACTCTATTTCTATCCATGTCACTGAAAATGTCAAAATTTCATTCTCTTTTATGCTGAGTAATAGTACATTGTGTATATATATACATCTCTCTCTCTCTCTTTTTAAATATTGTTTCTTTATCCATTCGTAAGTCAACACTTGGCCTTTTTGCATAGTTTGGATATTGTAGGTAATGCTGCTGTAATCATCAGGGTGCATGAGTCCCTTCAAATCTGTGTTTTTGTAACAGATAAATTGGGTAAATAGGGTAAATACCTTGTATGCAATTGCTGAATCATAGGGTAGTTCTATTTTTAACTTTTTTAAAAGATTATTTATTTATTTGACATGGAGAGAGAGAGCAAGCGCACTAGCAGGGGAGCAGCAGGCAGAGAGAGAGAAGCAGGCTTCCCACAGAGCAGAGAGGCCATGCGGGGCTGGATCCCAAGACACTGAGATCATGACCTGAGCCAAAGGCAGACGCTTAACCATCTGAGCCACCCAAGCGCCCCTATTTTTAACTTTTTGAGGAATCTCTATACTGTTTTCCAGAGGGATTAGTTCCAGTTTGCTTTCTCAGAAACAGTGCAAGAGGGTTCCCCTTTCTCTATATCTTCACCAGGACCTTTTTTTTGTATTGTTGATTTTAGCCGTTCTGACAGGTGTGAGGTGATATCTCATTGTAGTTTTGATTTGCATTTCCCTGATGATATGTAATGTTGGGCATCTTTTTATGTGTCTGTTGGCCAACTGTATGTCTTCTTTAGAAAAATCTCTATTCATGTCCTCTTCCCATTTTTAAATTGGATTATTTGTTTTTTGGGTATTAAGTTTTATAACTTCTATATATTTTGGATGCTGACGCTTTAAGAGATATATCATTTGCAAATATCTTCTCTCATTCTGTAGGAGAAGTTTTTTTTTTAAGACTTTATTTATTTGAGAGAGAGATGCAGAGAGAGAGAGAGAGAGAGCACATGCACAAGCATGTCCCCTCTGAGCAGGGATCATGGGAATCTGGGATCATAACCTGAGCCGAAGGCAGATGCCTAATTGACTGAACCACCCAGGTGCCCCAATTTTATTGTTTCCTTTGCTGTGCATAAGATTTTTATTTTTTTATTTTTTATTTTATTTTATTATTTTTTTAAAGATTTTATTTATTTATTTGAGAGAGAGAGAATGAGAGAGGGAGAGGTTAGATGGAGAAGCAGACTCCCCAGTGAGGAGGGAGCCCGATGCGGGACTCGATCCCGGGACTCTAGGATCATGACCTGAGCCCAAGGCAGTTGCCCAACAACTGAGCCACCCAGGCGCCCAAGATTTTTATTTTGATAAAGTCCCAATAATTTATTTTTGCCTTTGTTTTCCCTTTCCCCGGGAGCCATATCTAGAAAGAAGTTGATATAGCCAAAGTCAAAGAGGTTACTGCCTCTGTTCTGTCTAGTATTTTTATTTTTTCAAGTCTCACATTTATGTCCTTAGTCCATTCTGAATTTATTTTTGTGTATGGTTAAGAAGATGGTCCATTTTCATTCTTTTGCAGCATATTGCTGTTGTTTTCCTAACACAATTTGTTGAGGAGACTGTCTTTTTCCCATTGGATATTTTTTCCTGATTGATCAAAGATTAATTGACCATATAATTTTTGGCTCATTACTGGGTTTTCTTTTATGCTCTATTGCTCTATGTGTCTATTTTTGTGCTAGTACCATACTATTTTGATTACTACAGCTCTGTAATATAACTTGAAGTTCAGAATTATGCTTCTAGGTCCGTTTTTCTTTTTTAAGGTTTCTTTGTCTTTAAGGTCTTTTGTGGTCCCATACAAATTATAGGATTGTTTGAAGAACACCTAGAATTTTCAGCCTCTGTAATGGGGAGAGGCTCTGCTACTATAGAAGTTTATCAGTTCTAGTCCTGTTGTCATAAAATCCATCCTGGTGGGCACCTGGGTGGCTAAGTCAGTTAAATGGCTTTCTTTGGCTCAGGTCATGATCCCAGGGTGCTGGGATCAAGCCCTGCATTGGGTTTCCTGCTCAGGGGAGAGCCTGCCTCTCTCTCTGACTCTCCCCCTGCTCATGCGTATGCTCTCTCTCTTTCTCTCTCTCAAATAAATAAATAAATAAAATCTAAAAATAAAGAATAGAGAAAGCATTATATATTTAGTAATGTATGATGTAATAAAGGAATATTTAAAACTAAAATTTAGGGGCTCCTGGGTGGCTCAGTGGGTTAAAGCCTCTGCCTTCGGCTCAGGTCATGATCTCACAGTCCTGGGATCGAGCACTGCATCGGGTTCTCTGCTCAGCAGGGAACCTGCTTCCACCTTTCTTTCTGCCTGCCTCTCTGCCTCCTTGTGATCTCTCATTCTCTGTCAAATAAATAAATAAATAAAATCTTTGAAAAAAAATAAAATTTGTATCTTTACATGCATTAAAAAGAATAAAAATTACAATTTAATAATCTAAATATCTCTATGTATAATTAATTAAAGGAAAAGAAACAATATGGAAGGAAAGGATAACAAATATAGGAATATGCTTAATGACACAGAAAACAAATATGTTACTAGGATTTTTGAAGCTGTTCCTATGAAGAGTTTAGTTAAATAGTAAATTTTTGTTGTTGTTGAGTCACACCAAGAAAATAAATTGAAATAAAAGGTATCTATAAAAGGAATTGAAAATACTATTAAAATTTCATTGGAAGATACTTGGAAAAAGTAGATTAAATAGGTAATTTTAGAGGGAAAAATATAATTATTTTTAAAAGGTGAGATGAAATTATAATATCTGTAGCCATTAAAGTACTTGAAATCTATACTAAAATTACATAAGCTACAATTTTTTCTCTTATTCTATAAAAGTATTTGAGAAAAGAAAAGAATTATCTTATGTTCATATAAACATAATAGAGAAGTTAAGGAAGACAAAGTGGAGGAAAAATGATAAAAATCTCCCTTGTAAATACAAATACAAAAAACATAAAAGATATGTTATAAAACTGAATTCAGTAATATAAAACATATGTACTATAGTTACCCTACTTTACTATATCCCAGGAATGCAAATATATTTTAATATAAGAAAATGTTATTAACAAAATTAACAAAGTAGATACTTCCTTTGATCTTTCCAGTATATCCAGAAAAACTATGAGTCATGACAAAAACTACCTAGTTGTGACAAAGTAAATGATGGAGAGAAGTGAATGTCTTTGATGGATAGCTATGAAAGACCTACAGTTTCACCATTATTTGTGAAGTGCAAGAAAGTAAACAAGTAGCTGAGATGAAGTGATAAAGAGAAAACTTTAAAACTAGCGTACACTTGGGAACAAAGATAAGATTGACAGTGGACTTCTCATCAAAATCTGTGCAAGGCATAAAATAACTTCAAAGTGTGCAAAGGATTAATATACAGAACACAAGAGAGCTCTCACAAATCAGTAAAAAAGAACCAGTAAAAAAGAAAAGTAACATAAAAGTATGTACAGAGAAATACATTCAAAAGGCTAATAGTTATGAGAATACTCCACTTTAGTGCTGATAACCAGGATGCAAATTCAACAATGATGTATTGGTCTTAGTCATACCTACTGAAGCAGCAACATCACCAACTGTTGGTGAGAATATGGGGAAACATGGAATCTCTTGAACGGTGGGAGAGTAAATTGACACAACAAACTTGAGGAGAAGATTTGACAAAGTATCTAATAGCATTATAGATGTATACACACTAAGCCCAGAAACTGTCTTAGACACACTTTTTAGTGCATAAAGGCGTGTTTATGTTAGAGAAACTTTTTAAATAAGGAAAACTACGCTTTATTTCAGCCTGATGAAAGGATTTAAAAACACATTTTCATGGGTTGGGATATTATATATTATGCAGTAGTTAACATGAATTGAATGTCCCATTAATATGAGCAGGTGGGAGTTCCAGAATTTAATAAAAATATTTAAAAGAGAGGTGATTTACTTATTTCCAAGCTAGTTATTTGAGACCTACCAGTAATACTGGAATTGTCTACATTTGTCTATGTACTACTTCTTTATTTAAAGGCATGAATTTAAATATTTATTAACCTCCTCAGTAAAAAATGGGAGAAATTGAGTTTAGGAGATTTGTTATAAAACACATTAGCAGGCTACTTGGAAATATATATCCCATTTAGCCTTTGAGGGCTAATATTTTATCATTGTCTTTGGCTTTACTTTGGAGGAATTTATTTGGCAACATAATTTATAAGCTATGTAAACTGTGGGTTTTTATTTTGTTCTTTAAGCTTTAGTTGCCACCCTAAAACTGCTACGAGATTATGTAACATCATGTTTATGAGACTGCTTAAAACCAGACTTGTATTTTGAATTATTTTAAGCAAAGGGTATTTTCCATAATGCCTTATGTTAGAAAGCTGATAGCTATGGGATTGAAACGAGAACAGGAAAGTTCAAAACTACAATATTACTTCTTTGTCATATGAACTTGTTACCATGTTATTTCTCATTTGTGTTTTACTTAAATGACAATCTTGTGGGTTGAGGGGGTTGAGAGGAGAGGGTATCATCAATAATATTGATAGTTTTTCTTACCTTTTCTTATATTTTCTTCAGTATTTTTCATTTCATTCTTATTTCTCTATTACCAGAATTTTCTAATTATAAAAATTTGAGGAGTAAATATTAAATGTAAGTGAAAAATGGAAACTGTAATAAGAAAAAAAAACAGCTAGATGCACTTTCAACTAGTTATCCACCCACCTCATATTACTTACAGTGCAGAACACTCAATTTTAAATGTAACTCTCCAATTCCACAGCACAGAAAATGAGACTATATATATCATTACAATCCCCAGTAGAGATAATGAGAGCATATGCACAGCTACAACTATCCATTGAGATAATGAGATTATAAATACTGTACTCCTACTGCTTCCAGGTGTAATGAGAAGCTACCATTTTATGGTCGTATTTCTGCAATCATCCTTGAGACCAAGAGATGGTAAATTCAAAGGTAACCTAATGAGGAATAGAAACAGGTAACCATTTATCATAGCCTTTCCAAAATCAAAACCTTTCTCATGTAGAAAGGTACAAATGGCAACAAAGTTACTGAATATATTATTTGTTAACTAATATCTGCTATTCTTAGAGAACCATGTTCAATGAAGGTGTTACTAAGAAGAAATGACCTGGAGGAATAATCTTTTAGAGAGTTAAGGTCATAACCGGTAGCTCTCATAAAAGTAGGGTATAATTAAGAGACTTTTTGAAATAGTCATTTAATGAATTCCTATTCTCTTAAAAAAAATCAGTAAATTACATTGTGGGCAGTAGTATCCATTTTCTACAGCAAGAGGATATTTATATTCTTTAGGTACTTCCACCTTCCTAAATGTATTTGTGCTTAAAAGAAGTTATGTGGAAAGAAATTGCTCCAGGCTCAGTTCGGCACAGGGATGAGGGATTAATTGCCAAGTAATCCAAATCGAAAAAAAAATTATATAGTTCTGTTCAGAATTGAAATTTAATTCCCCAAAGTCAAATATTCCTGCATGTAAGAAAAAGTGATTCTAGCTTTAGGAAAATGAGAGTAAAACTTTTGCCCTTTGCTGCATGTAGTAAGTTGCAAATATTTCATATATGATTATTTTGAGCCTCTTTGCTGGAAATTTTCAAGTCTAGTCCAGATTTTGGATGTTCACAAAACTATTTCTACCTACTTCTAAGTTTCATAATCCACCATTCACACCACCCCCTGAGATCCAGGCACAGTAGTTTCTTTTCTTTTTTTTAGTTATCATTTAAATTATAGTTAATATACAGTGTCATATTAGTTTCAGCTGTACAATATAGTGATTTAACACTTCTGTACAGCACCAATGCTCATCATAAATGTCCTCCTTAATCGCTATCACCTATTTCACCAATCCCCCACCTACCTCTTCTTTATAAACCATCAGTTTATTCTCTAGTTAAGAGTTTGTTTCTTGCTTGGCCTCTCTCTCTCTTTTTTCCCTTTGCCCTTTTGCTTTGCTTCTTAAATTCCACATGTGAGTGAAATCAAATGGTATTTATCTTCTCTGACTTATTTTTCTCAGCATAATACACTCTAGGTTCATCCATGTTGTTGCAAATGACAAGATTTCATTCTTTTTTATGTCTGAGTAATATTCCATTGTATATATATACCACCTCTTCTTTATTTATGTGTTGGTGGACACTTGGTCTGTTTTCATAATTTGGCTATTGTAGATAATGCTGCTCTAAACATCAAGGTACATGTGTATATCCCTTTGAATTATTATTTTTGTATTCTTTGGGTAAATACCTAGTAGTGCAATCGCTGGATCATATGGTAGTTCTATTTTTAACTTTTTTGAGGAATTTGCATAATGTTTTCCATAGTGGCTGCATCAGTTTGCTTTCCCACCAACAGAGGGTTCCCCTTTCTCCATATCCTCACCAACACCTGCTGTTTCTTATGTTTTTTATTTTAGCCATTCTGATAGGTGTTATCTCATTGTAGTTATGATAAGTAATCAAGTATTTACTGATTGATAAGTAATGTTGAGCATCTTTTCATGTATCTGTTAGCCATCTGTATGTCTTCTTTAGAAAAATGTCTATTCATGTCCTCTCCTCATTTTTTAATAGGATTATTCATTTTTTGGGTGTTGAGTTTTATAAGTATTTTATATATATGTGTGTGTGTATATATACACACACACATATACATATACATACACACACACACACATCCACGAGTATGGAATGTCTTTCCTTTTCTTTTTTTAAAGATTTTATTTATTTATTTGACAGAGAGAGATCACAAGTAGGCAGAGACACAGGGAGAAGAAGAGGCGGGAAGCAGGCTCCCTGCTGAGCAGAGAGCCTGATGCAGGGCTTGATCCCAGGACCCTGAGACCATGACCTGAGCCAAAGGCAGAGGCTTAAACCACTGAGCCACCCAGGGGCCCCAATGTCTTTCCATTTCTTTGTGTCATCTTCAATTTCTTTCATCAGTGTTTTGTGATTTTCAAAGTACAGGTCTTTCACCTCTTTGGTTAGTTTTATTCCTAGGCATCTTATTATTTTTGGTGTAATTTTTGGTGCAGTTGGTGCAATAAATGGAATTGGTTCCTTAATTTCTCTTTCTGCTGCTTCATTATTGGTGTATAGAAATACAACAGATTTCTGTATGTTGAGTTTGTATCCTGTGACTTAACTAAATTCGTGTATCAGTTCTGTTTTTTGATGGAGTCTTTCAGGTTTTCTGTATATAGTATCATGTCATCTGCAAATAGTGAAAGTTTGACTTTTTCTTTACCAAGTTGGATGCCTTTTATTTCTTTTTGTTGTTTGATTGTGGTGACTAACTTTTCTAGTACTATTTTTTTTAATTAATTAATTTATTTATTTGAGAGATAGAGAAAGTGAGAGAGAGCATGAGAGGAGAGAAGGCCAGAGGAAGAATCAGACTCCCCGTGGAGCTGGGAGCCCGATGCGGGACTCGATCCCGGAACTCAAGAATCATGACCTGAGCCGAAGGCAGTTGCTCAACCAACTGAACCACCCAGGCGCCCCTCTAGTACTATTTTGAGTAAAAGTGGCAAGAGTGGACATTCCTATCTTTTTTCTGATCATAGAGGAAAACCCCAGTTTTTCCCCATTGAAGATTTTATTAGCTGTGGGTTTTTCATTAATGGCCTTTATTATGTTGAGGTTTGTTCCCTCTAAACCTTCTTGGTTGAAGGTTTTTTATCATCAATGAATGTTGCACTTAGTCAAGTGCTTTTTCTGCATCTATTGAGAGGATCGGGGGGTTCTTATTCTTTTTTTAATGTGGTATCACATTGATTGATTTGTGAATAATGAGCCATTCTTGCAACACAGGAATAAATCCCACTTGATCGTGTTGAATGATTTTTTTAATGCTAGTTGGATTCGTCATTTTGGATTCAGTTTGGTAGTATTTTCTTGAGAATTTCTGTATCCATAGTCATCAGGGATAGTGGCTGATAGTTCTCTTTTTTTAGTGGTATCTTTATCCAGTTTTGGTATTAGGATAATGCTGGCCTCGTGAAATAGATTTAGAAGTTTTCCTTATTTTTTGGAATAGTTTGAAAAGAATTAGGTATCCTTTAAATGTTTGGTGGAATTTACCTGCGAAGCCATCTAGTCCTGGACTTTTGTTTGTTGGGAATTTTTTTTGAATACTGATTCAGTTTTTTTCTGGTAATCAGTCTGTTCAAGTTTTCTATTTTTTCCTATTTCAGTTTTGGTAGTTTATATGTTTTAAAAAATTCATCCACTCTTTCCAGATTGTGTAATTTGTGGCACCTAATTTTTCAAAATATTCTCTTTTGTTTCTATTTCTGTGGTGGTGTTATTTCTCCTTTCTCTAGATACAGTGGTTTCTTTATCTGTCCCATATTCCAAAATCTTTTCAAGGCCTTTGTTCACAAAGGGCTTAAATCGATTTCCCTGGCTAGAGAATATCTTACTTATACTCCTCCTTAGGTATCCAAGAAGAAGAGGTTTGCCATTCCTAATCATTTTATAAGAGACCAGACTTTCTCCCTATCAGCCCAATTGGGTTACTCTCTCATAATACATTTCCATTTTGTTCTTAGTAATTATCATGAACTGAAAATATATTTTATTTCTGTTATTTAATCTCTATCTCCCCCATGTGAATATGAGGCCAGAAGGAAAGAAAACTTTATTGTGTGCGATGACAAAACAGGAATATAACACATACCTAATATATATAAGCACATACCTATATAGATATATAGATAGGTACATAGGTAGATAGAATGAATAACTATGTATAGGAGACAATAGCGATTTTAAAAGAGGAAGAATTGAAGCTATATTTAACTAATGCTGGATATGTATTTCTAGATACTTAAAATGATTACATGAATATATATATATGGTTTATATATATAAATGGTAATTTTATGCATAATGATTATGTGTATGTATATATGTATATGCAAGTGAGTGTCTATGTGTATGAGTATATATATGCATATTAAATCAAGGTATCAAGGTCTAGGCACTTTGTTTATTGCTATAAGATGCCTTAGCTTCTAGGTCCTCTCATCAGACAGAACTAGGAAATATATATATGTATTTTAATTCATGAACACACAGACATCTATATTTGTCTATCTGAATGCATATAGCTTTTAAAAAACACAGGAATTCATATTGATATGTCTAATTTCACTCTAACACCACTAGATTTATTTCAGCCTTCCACCTATCTTATTTGTAACTTTTTTTCTCTGACAGAAACTTGACTTTCTTTTTCTCTGACATATTTACTTGTTTAGCCATTACTAGCATACATCCAAACTAGCTTCAAAATTAGTAATCCACTACCCTTGAAAATAGAGAATTCATAATTCCAAAACAAAGATAATGAAAGAAGAGATTTGATTTTCTTCGAATTGAGAGTTTAGTTTTTAAAAAGACTGAAACTCCACCATTTACCACACTGTTCTCAGCAAATCCCCTTTGCTTGCTGCAAACTTCATCTTCAGCTTTCTTGATTCTTGATAAACATTTCCAATGTAAATCTCTGCTTCATCTCTCTGTCATATCTTATCTTCATCTATCTAGCTATAGAATTAACAACTGTTTTTGTACTTGCATTGCAACCTGACATTTTTATAGCCACCCAATTTCTTACCCCCCCCCCCCAATTTCTTATGTTTTGTATCTGGTTCATTTCAGAGCAATTGCTAGTAAGAATTATTATCCCTGCTACTTACTTAACATTCACTATCCCAAACCAAATTGAGAGGGGGAGAAGAAGATTTTTTAATCTTTAATCCTTTTATCTCCGTACTTCCCCCATTTTTAGCTGCATTCAACACAACTATTCTTTTAGAAGTTCCTCTTTTCTCTGATGACATAGCTACCCTATTCCATCATCTGTACTACTCAGGTTAAAAGTTTAAAGATGTTGTTGATTCTGCATTTTACTTTGCTTTTAAATCTAATTAATTGCTTCGCAGCTTAAATTTTATTATCTCTCTCAACTATGACCTCTTTAATGTTTTTATGCCTTTGAGAGGCTTTTGTAATAATACAAACCAGCAGTACGTCCTGCATGGGAAATTAAAATTCGTTGCCCCTGTGCCCCAATGTATTTTGAATACTGCTAAAAGTAACCTTATTAAAATAGCTGATGATATATTTACCAGGGCCAATTAGATCACACTAGAAATAAGTATAATTTATTAATCAAATACTCAAATCTTATGCTGTTTTCAACCAGGACTTCTGGAAATGATTCTTACTCTTGCCCTTGATATGCACAACCCTCAAGTAAAAATAGAAAACTCCACATTCCCTGAACCTTTCTTAATTTTAATTTTTCCTGTATTAGTTCTTTTGTATTTCAAAGGAAAATTTATTTCCCTTAAGGCATATATTTGAAACCCTAAAGTTCTGAGTTTAGTAATATAAACATCTCTCTTAAAAAGCTAGAAAAATAACAGCAAATTAATCCTAAAGAAAGTAGAAGAAAATAAATTACAAAGCTAGGGACAAAAATCAATGAGAAAGAAGCCTAAATAAATGCATAAATAAAATCAACAAAGGTGAAAGTTGGTTTCACCAACTTGGTTTCACCAAACATTGAAATGTTTAATAAATCAACATTTTGATAAGAATGGTAAGACTAATAAAAATGTATAATTTATATATATATATATCATATCTATTATTATAATAACTAAGAAATCAATGACTTAACAGACCCTACAGATATTAAAAAGGTAATCTATATAAATCTAAGGATAATCTATATAAAAGGAAATATTATATTATGCAGTGACCACATATATATGACTGCATATATATTTATATTCTCCCCAAAGTGATACAAGTTGAAATTCAAAATTTTATATGTACTAAAGAAATTGAAACTTCAAAAATACTTTCTGCAAAAAAGTAGAATTCATATAATATTATTAGTGAATTTTTCTAAATAGTTAAGGTCAAAAACAAAATACCATTTTTACAAGCATTTTTCTTGAGACTAAAGAGAACACTAATACTTTTTAGAAGTCAGCATAATTTTGGGCGCCTGGGTGGCTCAATTGGTTAAGCGACTGCCTGCAGCTCAGGTCATGATCCCGGTGTCGTGGGATCGAGTCCCACATCGGGCTCCCAGTTCCCTGGGGAGTCTGCTTCTCCCTCTGACATTCTCCCCTCTCATGCTCTCTCTCACTGTCTCTATCTCAAATAAATAAATAATTAAAAAAAAAAAGAAGCAAGACATGCTTAAAAAAAAAAAAAAAAGTCAGCATAATTTTTATACCAAATCATAACAAGAATATTACAGAAAGGAAAATTACAAGTTAGTCTCTTTCTATATCTGAACATGCATACAGACTAAATGAAATATTTCATATAAGTTTCAGTAATATATCAAGAGGATAATATTTCATGACCACATGGTACCTATTGCAGTAATGCAAATTTGATTTAGTATTTAAAACAATCATTGGTGGTGGTGGGTATCGAGAGGGGCACGTACTGCATGGAGCACTGGGTGTGGTGCATGAACAATCAATCTTGTAACACTGAAAAATTAAAATAAACAAATTTGGGAAAAAAAAAACAATCATTGCATCTTACCTCATTAAAATAAAGGAGAGAACTCAAATGATCATCTCAACAGATGCAGGAGAAGCATCTGATAGATTGAACCTACATTTTAAACTGTTTATAAATACAGAAAACTTTGAATGGAATGGAACTGTCTGAAGTTGATATATTTTATTTAAAAACACTTGGAGCAGCCATTTTCTTAATGGTTATATATTGAAAAATTTTGTCCTAAGACTGGGAAAATTTAAAGGATGTCTGCTGAGACTAAATATATTCAGTACTATATTTGAGTTATAAGCCATTGTAATAAGCTAGGAAATAAAAAAATGTAGACTGTAGAAAGTAATAAATAAAACTAATGAAATTGGCATTATAATATATACAGAAAATCCCAAAGAATCTACAGATTCTATTAAAAAAAATCAATAGTTAATTTAATCAAAGTTTTAAAATGAAAGTATCCAAAATTCAATGAGTATTTCTGTATGCTCTCAACAAATAATTGGAGAATAAATCTAAAATATTTAACCCCGTAGCATCTAAAGGGAATGAAATAACTAGGCATAAGTAATACAAGCTGTGTAGGTCCTTTAAGCTGGAAAACAACAACAACAACAAACTATGGAGAGGAACTAAAGAAAAACTAAAGTCTCCTCTGTTTTATTTACAAAATTAGGACCTTTCCATTCAGATTTTCAGCAGGCTCTTAAAATTGGAAATTGACAAGATGATTTTAGAATATATGTAGAAATGAAAATGGATAAGAAAGTAAAATTATTTGTATCAGCTTTTTATTTTTATAACAGTTACCACAAATTTGACAGTTTAAAATAAAATCTGTTTGTTAGCTCACAGTTTCGGTAGATTGAAAAACAAACACCAATCATCTGGGTTCTCTGCTCAGGGTCTCACCAGGCTGCCTGCTCATCTGAGAACTAAACAGGGAAGAATCCCATTTCCAAGCTCAAGTCAGGCTGTTGTTAGAATTCATTTCCTGGCAGCAGTGAGGCTGAGGCCCCAGTTTTCTTGCTGGCGGTTAGTTAAGGGTTAGTTAAGGTGTGATTTCAGCTTCCTAAGTTTACCCTCATGTCCTAGCCACATTGCCCTCACATAACATAGCAGCTTATGTCTTCAAAGGTGGCAGGAGAATCTTTCTCCAATTTGCTTCGTGATAGTCTTACATAATCCAGTGTAACCACAGGAGTGATAATCCCATTGCTGTCCATACAACGTAAGCAAATCAAGGGAGCCATTATTCCATCCTGTTCCCCAAAGTCCTGCCCACATCAAAGGGAGGGGACTCTGCAGGGT
>CM052797.1:76022939-76038712 GCA_028533885.1 Nasua narica
AAACCTTAATCTAGATGAATCTTCAAAGTCGTTTTGTTTTTTAATTACTTCTGTTCAGCACCTGTCTGAATGTAATTAATAAAACACATTATCATAAGTATCTAATCAAGTCTTACACACTGTAGTACATAATCCATTCCCTTATGGAAAGTTTCTGACTTGAAACTGTTCTAGTCATTCATTTAGAAATATTATTGCATTGCATTAAGCTAAACTTTTCTATTCTCCTGTATTTTGATGCACCATTATCAGCTCAGCCTTGAGCAAACCAGCTGGCATATTCTGTGGACATCAGGAGATACCAGCGCTTCAATTTGGTTATATTTCTGTTTGAGATGGGCTGAAAATGTTGCAAAAAGTTTTATACATATATAAAACTTACTTTTACTCTCTGCATTAATTTTCTTCCTAGATTCATTTTTTTCTTTTATATGGCATTTGAGTCCTATGTATGTCTGAAAATGACCATGTATATATGTATATATATAGGTGTACATAAGACTATGTGTGTATATAAATATATAAAACTTATACATTCTTGTCAATGTCAATATTCACAATTATTGAATAGATTGATAGAGGCAGAAAACAAAACCTAGGACCTTTATTAGATGAGAGGTGTATGTACATATTTTTTTCTATCGAACAGGTGTTTTCCTTAGCTCATATTGCATATATTTAATTCATTTAAGTATTCATGTCATGTTGGATCTTAGGCTCATAGATTTAAATCAATTTATCCACCCCTCCTCCTTAGTTGAGACCTCATTTTTTTCATTAATTTTCCATTTCAGTACCTTTTCTTCTCATCATAAAACATTATCGCAAATTAAATGCTTAGCCTGCAAATTCTCCATCTCTACCTTTATTTACAGATATACATATGTGAATACTACTTAATGTTGTATCATACGTGCTTTTAAAAATTATATAAATTTAGTGTACACATTCTATTGCAACTTGCCTTTTCTATCAGCATTTTCTGTCTGAGATAATCCAAGCTGATAAAAATATATTTTGTTATATATTTCATTACTTACATCATATTATTTCATATTTTATTAATCCATTGACCTCAGTGAAGCATGTTAAGTTGTTTTTTAGGATGCCACAGTGGCTATCCTCACACATACCTCCTTTTGTCTGATGTACAAATTTCTTTAGGCTATGTATGTAGAAGAATATTTCGAGGACCTAAAGGTAAATGCATTTTCACTTTACTTAAGCTACCAAATGGTTCTTTAATATGACTGTGTTATAGGTTTATCATCAGCATATATGAGTTTCTCTTTTCCCCATACTCTCAAACATTGATGTAATCACACTTCTAAAATTTCCCTACCCACAATGTTTTCTTCTTGTTCCAGTTTGCATTTCTTTTGAGTATTAGTGAGCTTGAGCTTCATGGTTCACCTAGGAATTGCCTCCTCATAGTCTCTGCCCATTTTTCTATAGTTACCATTTCTCATTTATGTAAATTTATATATTCATTTTAATTTATGCTTTCTCAATACCAATCTTATGTGTTTTCAAACACAAAATATTTTCTTCATCTGTGATATTTTTTTCTACCTTTTATAGTTAATCACATTAGCTCTTTTCTTTTAACTTTCTGAAATTTTCTGTTAGGTACATTTTAGTTTGTCCCAACGGATTTTGTTTTGTAGTGTTTTCACTGGAGTTCTCTCTAAAACTTCCTCAGATTTCCTCTGTATCATTAGATTACTCAGGGGTGACTGTGTGGAATATGGGGGCTTTCCCTTCTCCTTATGTGATTCAAAAAACTATCTTTCTGCTGTAGATTTCTGATTGCATTGCATTGTAAACTAAGAATTAACCCCCCCTTTTTTTAGGATTTATCCGTAACATGGAAATTATGATAATTTCTTGAGACAGCCACTATTCTCTATTATGTGGCCAGCATTTCTTAATATTTTTATTACGTGATGAAAATTTTAATTTTCTATTCCTTAGGTATAAATTCTATTATAGAATTATAATATAAATTAAAATATTTCTTATTTTTTGTCTGCTTGATATATTGACTTAGGGGAGAAATATGTTAATTACGAAACTGACCATTATCCTCTTTGTGTCACGTCAGCTACTGCTGTTGTTCCATGTCATCCTCTTCTCTCTCTTTTAGGTACATATTTACATATTTGCCTGATATTATTATTTCTATTGTTTTATCTTCAAATTATAAAGAAAAATACTAAGTATATTCTCTCCCTTAGCATATTTTTGTATTCATGCTAATTTTAAATATTATTTCCCTTCCTTTTGGCCCTTCCACCTCTTACCCTTTTCTCCTTTCTTTCCCAGACTAGATCCAGTATTTTTAACCTCTGGCATTTTAGTTCTGGACTTTTATGGAAAAAACTATTATTACTGGATAGGCATTAAGCAATTTTTAATAATTTACTTTTTTCCCTTCTATATCTTAATCTTCCTTCTAGATTCATTTTTTTTCCTTCTTAGATAGCATCATTTAATAATCATTTTGGAGATTGTCTCTTCATGATAAACTTTTTGGATCATATGTATATGTCTGACAGTAACAACTCATATTTAAATATTACTCCAGCTGGAAATAGTTTTATTTTCAAAGAATTTTTTTTTTCAACTTTTAAGACTTTTTTGATTGCCTAGAATGTTGTTGAAAAATCAGATATCAATCTTATGCTAATTAACTGTAGGTATTTTAGCAATCTTTTTGATATCTTTTTTTTTGAGTTTTCCAAAGATTTATTGAAGCAGAAACAAATTGGTCAGATACTTGTTGGAAAAAAGCAGTTTTAATGGTATTTAAAAATACTTTTTCAGAAATATTCTAGCACAAGTTCTCTTCATAAACTAGACTGTGTTATAAACTTTTTTCCAAATTTTTAAGAGTGTTATTTCTTCTGGAGGTTATTCCTATTCCAAATCTATCTTGAGCTCCTGAAAAACTGCAGAAAGTCTTTTGAAAGCTGTTTCTTTGAGATATGGATTTATTTTTTTACTCTTGCTAGTAATAATTGCTGCACCCAATATATGTAACCTTCACTCAAGGTCATTGTGATGCTGAGAAGTTTCATTGATAACCTGTCCATCTCTAGTTTCAAGTGTGTTAATCAGAAGTGTCCATTTTGAGTGAGTGTCAATGACCGCATGGGGGTGGGGTGAGGGGGCGGAGCACGGAGGGGCAAGGTGGTTAATCCAGATTGGTTTCCCTCAGGTTCAGGGAAGGAAGGTTTAGAAGAGGCAGAGCAATCCTGCTCTCCTCACCTTCCAGCAGCTTCCGGTAGGTGGCAGTCTCAGTGTTAAGAACTATCTTAACATTCAGCCAGTCCTGGTATATCCAAAGGTGAGGAGCAGTGTGCCCAGTGTGCATCTGCTGCAGGACTCAGTATATTTCTCACTGGCCAATGCCATCGTCACTGAGTTCAGGAACACTTGGACCAACGAAAAGGTGGAGCTGCAGGAGCTGAATGACTGCTTTGTCAACTGTATCAGGTTGTGCTCCTTGGAGCAGCAGAACAAGATCCTTCTGGCCAAACTCCAGCAGCTCAAGGGTCTGGGTAAGTTGCACCTGGGGGACACTGTGAGGAGGAGATGCGGGAGCTGTGCCTGCAGATGGACCAGCTCACCAATGACAAGGTCCACGTCAAGGTGGAGCAGGACACCCCGGCTGAGGACATCATGCGGCTCCAGGAGAAGTTGCAGGAGGAGATGCTTCAGAGAGAGGAAGCCAAGAACACCCTGTAGTCTTTCAGACAGGATGTTGGCAATGCTTCTTTGGCGCGTCTTGACCTTGACCGTAAAGTGGAATCCTTGCAAGAAGAGATTGCCTTTTTGAAGAAACTACATGATGAGGCAATCCAAGAACTGTAGGCCCAGATTCAGGACCAGCAACATAATACCAATTCAATACGTATGTTTCCAAGCCCGACCTTACGACTGTCCTACATGAGGTACTCCAGCAGTATGAAAGCATGGTTACCAAGAACCTTCAGGAGGCGGAGACGTGGTACAGGTCCAAGTTTGCCGAACTCTTGGAGGCTGCTAATCTTCGATATCTTTTATAAGCTTCATTTATTTTTGATTTCAGGAAATTTCACTTCCATGTATCTAGAAAGGGTTACTTTTAGTTTCTTTTTCTTTTACAAGCTTGTCCCTTTTAAATAAGCTTTATGAAAACATACTTTAGTTCTGAGAATCCTTTACTATCAATTCTTCAAGTATTTTGTTACTATTTTTTCTCTTTCTGAACCTTTTATTAGTAAAATATTAGACTTTAGCATTCATTCTTTATTTCTCCAGTTTTATTTTATATTTTTCTATTCCTCTAGTTGTTTCTGCTTTGAACTGGGCAAATGATTCTAACTTGCTATTTGAATCTTTGTCTATGCCTACATCCTAGGTATCTCCTTTTTTTTCCTTTATTTTCATAAATTTGCTTTTTATTTCCAATATCTTTAATTATTTCTTTTGAACAGATCCTGGAACCCTGTACCATCACAATTTCTGGATTGGTTCACAACCTGTACTTATCTCCACTCTGCCTTAGTCTTAGTCACACTATGGATTATGTTAGTCTTGGGTATCTGTCTGTATCTATCTATCTATCTATCTATCTATCCATCCATCCATCCATCCATCCATCCATCCATCCATCCTTCCCTCTGTCTTTTCATCTTGGCCTCTCTTTCATACTAGGCATTAACCTGTGGTTGAACTTCATAACCAGAAACATGTTCTAACACATCTCTTTTAGAAACAAACAGATAAACATAATGACCCCCAAGTTACCAGTAAAATATATGGTTGAAGATAAAGCACATATAAAATTTCCTATTTATAAAAGGAAAAGGATCATAGTGGATCCTAGCAGAAAGGATCATAACGATGACTGTTCATATCATTTACTACATATGATCAGAAACACAATCATTTTTCTGTCAGTGGAAAGATTTACTATCAAAATCTAGTTGTCTCTAGTCCTGTCCACTAGAAGACTCTGCATTTCTGGGTCTACATGACTTTACCAACGGATTTCCTATCACTGCAATTATGGACGCCTGAGAATTATCATTGGAATTATGCAGTAGTAGGTTAGCATTACAGTTATATTCAGTGTCTGAAAGGACTGTGATCTATTTTGTTTTTTGTTTTGTTTTGTTTTTTTAAATATTTTATTTATTTATTTGACAGAGAGAGAGAGAGATCACAGGCAGGCAGAGAGGGGGAAGCAGGCTCCCTGCTGAGCAGAGAGCCTGATGTGGGGCTCGATCCCAGGACCCTGAGATCATGACCTGATCCGAAGGCAGAGGCTTTAACCCACTGAGCCACCCAGGCGCCCTATTTTGTTTTATTTTTACCTTATATTCTTAGGAAACTCTATGGACTGGTAAAGTTGGAAACCTTGCCTCTTGGAGTTATCAGTGCTAGAGTTAGTATATGGAAAGATGCTTGTCTTTAAATGCCTTCATTTTTTTCTATATTTATTTTTCCATCTCTTTTTTAACCTTTTTGGGGAAAGTACGAGTGTGTGTATGTATATAATTATAATTTTTATGTCTTTAAATTAGTTTTCAAGGTAACTGCATTTTTTTTACATTTTACATTGTTTATATTTAAAATATTTAATCCTTCTAAATATGCATACTTTTGCTTTACCTTTGCTTTTAGGGTTAGGCTTGTTGAAAAGAATATATATATTACATAAAATTATGAATTCTTAAATTCAATAATGCTACCTTTACTTTATTAAAAAATTAATCTGTAAAAGAAATTATTCTGTATATATCATTTAACATTGGCCAATTCTGTTTCAATTATATTTGTTTAATCATAAATATTAAGTTCAACTTTAGCTATGGTTATTATTCTTGTTAAATAGTAAAAATGATTAAAGTTTGCATTTTTCTCTGAATACACTTTTGGGGAAAGTCTGTAAGCTTTGGCAGGTTTTGTTCCCTTATTAGCCTCAAAAACTGCAGTTTACATTAGGATTTATATTTTTAATTTGAATCTTAGTTAATGTGTTATAGTTTCTTGTTTAATAACAAAAATAATTAAACATGTATTTTTCTCTATGAGTAGATTTTAGAAAAACTATAATTTTGATGTTCTGATTTTTGTTTATCTTTAAAAGTTCTGCAATTAAGGGGCTGGGTGGCTCAGTTTCCTAAGTGTCTGCCTTCAGCTCAGGTCATGATCCCCAGAGTCCTGGGATCAAGCCCCATGTTGGGCTCCCTGCTCAGTGGGGAATCTGCTTCTCCCTCTGACCCCCACCATGTTCTCTCTCTAAAATAAATAAATAAAATCTTAAAAAAAAATTCTGTGATTAATGTTTGGATTTACTCATTGATCTAAACATTATATAGATTTCTTTTCCCTAAGTGCTATTTTTCTTTTTTTGTTTATATTATTGTTATTAATTTTTATTGCTTGCATACTTTTTTATTTTTGAAGTCAGTCAATTTTATGGAAATATTGTACATATACAGGGAAGTTAACTGTCCTTAGAGACAGTTTCATGAATTTTTATTTAATAAGATGTAAATTTGCTTACTCATATGAGCTAAAATCTTATTTTTTGCTTCTTAATCTATAAAGTACTAAAGAAGTATGTCATCATCTTCGATATTAAATACAGTTATCCTTTCCCTATACTTATTTGTTATTCATGTATGTCTGTAGTGAAGTACATATGCATTAGTTGATCAATTGATTGATTTGCTATTTTTGTTTCTAGTTCTCAGAAGTAATAACTTCATTGTGGACTAACCACTTAATAAAGAATTTTTCACTTGCAGGTAATAATACTGCAATTCTTGTTTTTCTTTTGTGTTATATATTATGAACTTTCTCAGCTATTTTTTAAACTACTGCCCTTTAGTGACTGAGATTTTAATAAGTATTTAAAGGGGCACATCAGCAACTTAGTGCAATTTTCTTTACTGGAGAATCAGAAAAAATTAGGAGACTCAAAAACTCCTAAACTCTCACGAGCACGTTATGAAGGTTCACACATGAGTTGTGTCTTTCCACAGTGTCAGCTTTATTCAATCATAAAGCGAAGTTAAATCACAATGATAGAGCAGGTTCAGGGTTCCAAACTCGATGACAATTCACCTTGTGATTAAATTTGGCTTCTTACACAGCACACAGAGCAGTAGAGAAGACAGCTACCCAACAAACAAGATAGCGGAAAGGTGTAGGAAGTTAAGAAACCAACTGCAAAGTCAATCTGTGGGCACACAGTTGAGATAAGGCCTCGGTCTGGTCCTGGTGAGCTCTTGGCACTTAATGCTTCTGATGTTCTAGCTATGAAGGATCTTGGTTCTATTTGAAGATCAATCGGGTACAGCCGTCAGCGGCAGGTACCTGTTTTAAGTGGTCAAACTTAGAGGGGTCAGGTCTGAAGAGTCTGACAGTTTGCTGCCAAAATCCTTCCCTTTTTAAAGGACTTAATCAGTTTTTGGTCTCTGCAGACCTCTTCTGGTTCTGCTTGTTATCAGTTCTGGGGTGTCATTGGGGCATTGGTCCTGGTTATATCTCCTAGTTGCAGTACCTGAACTTGCATCGTTGCTTGACACAGGCCCCTGATTGGCTTGAGAGACTCCATTTTGCTCTCTACACTGACTTCTAAAGGACTTAGGGAACTTTGAGGAAAAGACACATTGTACTTGTAATACAGTGTATTGAACACAGTCTCTGTTTAGCAGGACTGCCTGAATTCTCAACCTACATGAATTTATTTAAGGATTTGAAGACAACAGAGGCATATCTTTCAATGCCACAATGAGTAGGACCTAGAGCAGACACAAGAAAATGGGCATGCATAATGTTTAGGGCACCTTTTCAAGATAGACTCTTTAAGTGTAAATACAAATCTGATTATAGAAAAGAAATATGGAAATTCCCCTGTGTAAAGAGAGGCTTCCTAACTCTTTTTGTAGAGCATTTACTTTAGAATACTTGTGAATTCTTTCTCTGCCCTGTTGAGATGTTATATAAATCTTTTGAAAAGCTTTTGCTCAGTTTTACAATTAGGGAACATCTTTCTCAAAGATCTGGGATCCATTTCTTAGAGATATAATTATCAAAGAAGATAGCCCCTCCCACCCTCCCCCAGGCCCTCATCCCATGAGAGTTTAATTTAGGTCATCTGGCTTCAAATTCTACCTACCTTTATGGAGATGTAAGAAGTTTATTATTCCTTTGGATAAAGGCAATTTCAAACAAAAATGGCCAACCCAATTGCCAGGTTTATTTAAGATGAACTGTGTGTGAAAAATGATGCTGTCAAGTTCTCTTATTTGAGGGCTAGTTATTGTTTATTTTGTGAACATGTATGCAGTGGTTTGTTTCTGTCTGGTTAAAATGGTGAGCTTTCTTTTTGTGTTTGTAAACTCTTTAGTGGTTGCCTGTGATGTACATCACATTTTGATTTAATGCTTAACCAATGATAAAACTCTTCTTTTTCTCTTCTGTTGTGAAGTTTTCTGGCTTGGCAGATAATTTCGTTTTTAATTATATTTCCCCAACAATTTCCAATCAGTCTTTCACAGGTAGTGATAGGAAGGTTAAAAAATTCCAATCAGTTGCCTCAAGAGCCAGTTTAGTGTCTGGAAAATGGGTTGTAGCACCTGATTTGATTTCTGATTCACTAAGAGCCTCAGACTGACCTATTAGAATTATTTGGCTATTTGCCAATGATGTTCCATAAATACTTGCGTGTAGAAAATACGAAATTTTAGAGGATGAAATAGTCCAGGACTTGCTTAAGAGGGAGGAAAAGAGAGATAATTGGTGGCTATGGGCTCTAGGTAACTTTTTCCTCCCAAAATTCAAGATATGTCTTTGTACTAGAGGAGATTAAACAGTAAGAGTCTGTGCTTGCTCTTTAATAAGTCACCCATTCTCCATTTTAACTGTTTATGAGAAAGGATTATGTTGCAGTCAGCCAAACTCTGAGTTTCAGTACCTACAATATCTCCAAGATAATTTTTTCTTTTTACCTTCTTAGTAAAGGAACTAAAAACAGGAGATGTTAGGCTGTGAATGTAAGGGATACTTAGTGTGAAAGTGTTATAAGATTTTTTCCTTTGGTGTCTGAGGTTCTTGGTCAAGCCACTTCAAAGAACCAAGAGGTAAACCAGGCAGAGTGGTGGTCAGCAAAGCCAAGTTTATTGAGTGCTAGTACAAAGCTGCCAAAGAGGGAGAGGACCCAAAAGGGTTGACACTAGAGTTTCTAAGTCTAAGGCTTTTGTGGGCTTGTTAGTGGGCTATTTTAATCTAATTAATCCTCCCTGCACCGGTCATCCAATGAAGTTCTTGTTTTTGTCCTGTATCTAACACGTGGAAAAGGGTAGAGGGTTCCTTTCCTGGGTGGTGTAAAATCCTTTTAAGGGTAGTTTCATCTTAGGCTTGGGGGCGGGCCACGCCTTGTCCCTGCCTGCCTGTTTGCCTGTCTTCCAACTATCCTTCATCAAAAGTACACATATAATGAATATACTTTTAGGATCCTCCAGTTTTCCCCTCTGTTTAGCCAAATATGGAGAGAGAGGTCTTTCTAGAAGAGCAGTTCAAAAGAAAAAGATGTTTTACATTTTGGAGATATGTGCATAGTGAATATCTTCGAGAACTTGGAGCAAAGCATACAACTAATGGAGAAGTAGACAAATTGCTAGGGATACAGTACATAAAAAGGAATGACATTTCAGTCTGCAGCCTCATTTTAGGTGGAGATTACAAGAATGAGCATAATACAAGACTTTTCCACTCTAATTCTGCTTACTATGAATTTACCTCTTTTCTCAGAAGCCTAAAGTTTCCAACACCTGAAAACAAACCTTTTTTCCTAAAATTTAGAGAGTAAAACTGATGCTGGCAGGCTGGGTCCTAAGATCCAGAGCAGGGACCCAGAGGACTGGCCAAGAGGGTCCTTGGCTTCACATGGGCTGGAAATATAAGTCAGCAGGAGGTGAAAGCAGGGCTTATTGAAGATATACATCTATATCTAGATACAGCTAGATATCTATCTATCTTTATCTATATCTATCTATATCTATATCTATATCGGAGAGAGAGGAGGAAGGAAGGAGTGGGAAAGGGAGGAAGAGGGAGAGAGGGAAGGAGAGATGGACCAGAGTCTGGGAGACTCAGAAAGGGAAGAAAAAGTGTGAGTCTTGTCTTTGCTTGGGGTCTGGGGGTTTTATTAGTGATCATGGTACTGGTGCATATGTCCTCTTAAGCATCCAAGAACTGATCAGAATAAGGATAGGGTTCAGGTGTCCTTCCTAAGTAACTCATTCCCTTAAGTCAGGGGTCTTGGTGTTTGGAAATAGAGGTCTTGGAGAACTTTTGACAAGTCTGCCCAGTCATACCTTAGATGTTATCTTTTGTGGTGGAAGACTTCAATATATCCTTATCTCTTTGTCACTTACAAGGAGGACATGGGTTATTTGCATTTCAAGGCAAGTGTAGAGTGGAGTGGAACAGTGGGTCCTCCTAAGAACAGAAGCCAGAAAAAAACCCGCTTTTTTCTTTCTTTCTTTCTTTCTTTCTTTCTTTCTTTCTTTCTGTCTGTCTGTCTGTCTTTTCTTTCTGTCTGTCTTTCTGTCTGTCTGTCTGTCTTTCTCCGGTCCCTTCAGTTTCCCTGTCTCAGAACTGTATAACTTTACAGCATAAAACTCTAGGCACATACCCTTTTTAGTTCTGAGAAATATAGGAAGAGCCCACTATATAATGTGCCTTCGGTAGTGGTATCATTGAAGTTAAATATCAATGGATTTCAAATGACTTTTCATTTTTTATCCTGACACCAGCATAAATTTCTGTTTAGAGATTTCCAGCTCCATTGTGTGTGTCTCAAATTGCTGTCAGTTGTCTCCTTCTGATCTTTCCATAAATATCTTAACCTGGCTTTACCAGACAGCGCAGCAACAATACTCTGATACAAAATACCCCAAGGGCTAAACATGAATATAAGAGGATGTGGAACTTCCTTATCTCTGTCTTGTCAGTTTTATCAGGCTGGCAGGCAATATTCATTGTAAGCCCATTATCTTTCATCTACATCTGAATAAGTGTGTACCAGAGCACTTTGAATAGAAATTAAGGTCATTCTGTCAGTGACCCAGTTGAATTGCAATGCACATCACTTTCTTCTTAGTATTGCAAACTTTTTTTTTTTTTAAATACTTCACAATGTGTTTAGCTTCTTTAGTTACAAGCAACAGGAAATTAGAATTGAACATAAGTATATTTTTCAGATAGAGTGAAAGTGTGGATTGCATTCTCCAGGGTCAGTGTGGAAAAACCTTGTTTCTAATCAGTGTAAATGACCTGGATCATGAACCAGTTATAAATCTATTAAATTAACTGAGGAGAAAAAACTGGGAAAGCAGTATGTGCCCAGCATGAAGCAGAGACAATTGTAAACATTATGGATCTATATAATTTTGCTATAACATGACCACAATTTAATATTGAGATATGCATTACAATGGGGCAAAATTGTGCAAGTAGGTAATGATGTGGCAATGTCAGGGTTTGGGAGGGAACAGTCAAGAATGAATTCTTGAGACATCTTTGGAGCAAAAGGGTGGTTTTATTAAAGCATGGGGACCGGACACAGGGGCAAAAAGAGCTGCACTGGGATTGTGAGGGGTGACTGATATTATACCTTCAAGTTGGGAAGGGGGTAGGGACCGCACAAGCCTCCAAGATATTTTGGAAACAAGGTTTCCAGGATCCTGAGGGGGGCTAGCTATTGTTAGGACAAGGTCATTTATTGCAGTCTGATAAAACCTTAGTCATGAGACCCTTCACATGAGTATCAGTGGGCCATCTGCTTGGAGGATGGTTGCTAACATATATCTTGGTTGGTAAAGATAAATTTCCAAAGGAATTTTTACATATTAAAGGAGACTTATGGAGAGATTAGGATACTATTAAGCTATGATTGATTTTTGCCCTTAATAAAGTGTCAACATCCAGGCAGTGTGACTTCCTTCCTCCAAGGAAGGTCACTCGGCCTGCCTGTCTCACGGACTTGCCAGTGGGGCTGTAAGTTGTAAGGAAATTTGATTTTTCACTTTGCCTTTGTTTCTCACATCAGGTAACAAGGAAATAGGTATGAAGAACAGCGGACAAGTCTGGATTACTATAGTACAGTTATTGACAAAATAAGGTCTTTGGGTCAAATCGGGCTTGCCACTTGTTTTTGTAAATGAAGTCTTACTGGAATTTAACCATGCTCTTTCTTTAGGTATTATGTGTGGCTATAGTCAAGCTATAGTAGCAGTGTTGAGCAGTTCCAACAAAGACCTGAGGGCTCACAAAAGCTTAAGTATTTACTGTCTAGTCCTGTATAGAAAATGTTTGCTAACTTTTACTGCAGAGGATATTTTAATACATCTAGATAAAGAAAACAAGTAATAGCTAAGTTCTTAAGGTTTACTTAAGTACGTATGATACCCATCTACTGAAGAAATCTGAGTATAGCACAAAACTTTCATGGGTTCTGAACATGTGTACTAATGTAGTCCTGAATCATACTAAAATTTAATTCTTTGAGTAGGAAAATGCAGCATGCCAAAGCCATTTTAATGAGAATCGCACAATTTAGAATAAGTCAATAACTGATATTATAATTATAAAAGTAACACAGGCACATGTTAAAATATTCAAACATCAAGCCCCCCTTCAGAGAGCTACTCCCTAGAATAACCGTTGTTAATTTTTCTTATTTATATAGTTAGAAATTGTTATAACTTTAAATATACTTATTTCTAAATTTCCTTACTATCAATATAAACAGTTTTTATTCTCCCTGAAAAGGGTTTTGTAATAGACATATTCATTTCATATCCTACTCCACTGTCTCTTTTTCTATATGTTGGCTGTACTTTTTTTTACATATTTACAGTTATTTATAATATTTTTAAGCAGATTTATTGAGGTATAATTGACATATAGCATTATTACTGGGGTGAGGGTCTGCATTGTGTGAATGGAGTCTATGTTCTTGGATTTCCCATAAAAAGATTTACATGAGGATCAGTGCTAGAATAGACAACCAGAAAGGAAGTAGCAAGCACAAAGCAGTTTACTAAAGCAAAATTATACTCTCAAAGTGGGCAAGCGGGCAGGTTCTACCAGGTAGAACCAGCCCCTAGGTTGTTTTGGGATTGTGTATTTGTTAAGTCTTTCTGGACTGTTAGGAGCTGTGACCTATAGCAGGGTGGTCTCTAATGGAGGCTGCTTCCAGTCATTTGGGGGACTCCTCCCACAGGTTGGGAGGGGGAATTTTTGACCCTATAAACTAGTATCAGAACTCTAAAGGCTGCCTTTCTCCTTGGGGTGGAAGGGCTATAACCACAATGCAAATATATTATAATGTGTCTAAGGGCAGATGTGAAAAAGGAAAGCACATGCTCTGTGCCTGTGGCTCTTGGTCTGTCAGTCCCAAGGTCTTGGAAGCCACAAGGTCAGGATGTTGTGCCACCTGGCTTCTAATGTGTAGCCTATTTATCACCTCCCTTGTTCCTAGCTCAGTCTCTATCATTCTCCACCCAAGGACTTGGGACTCTTGTTTCCAGAAGGTTCTTCCACTGCTCGTAAACTAGCGTCTACCTAACAGTATTTTGATTATTTGCTAGCAAATATAAATTTTAGCCTGCATTTTGCTTTTAGGTTGGTGATAAAATTGAGAATCAATAAAATAGAATGAAATACATAATTACGTAAACATTTTTCACTGAAGAAATCTTTGCAATATCAGGATCCAGCCATCAACACCAATTCTGAAACATACCCGGTAACTCCTATTTTCATTTTTTTTTCTCCTCGCTTCAATAAATTCTTGGACTCTTTTTCCAGTTTTTAAAATTATTTTCTGAGTAATTTAAAATTCATATGCATCTACAAATATTTTTGTTTTAGCCTTTCAAAATTTATAGAAAGATTGACCCCACAAAAAATCCCGGTTTAATCTAATTTTTTGTCCGAATGAACATTCAGCTCTTTTGAATAAAAGTCTGATGTTAATTTAATCTGTTTTTTTAAGGAAATTTTGTTTTCTCATTTAAAATTGTTCAGTTTTTTTCTTAATAGTTTAGAGTTAAACTTTCAAAGCATTGTATCTAAATGTGATGGTCTGGTTTCTTATCCTGGTTGGTCTGTATAGACCCTTTCAACTCAGTCTTTTTTCCAGTTTTGAGAACTTTCACTTTGAATCCACCCCTGAGTTTGCTAAAACCACCCCTAGGCAAATGTTGCATTCAGTGACTTGATGTTGGACTACATGAATATTAACTTTGCTGTTTTTCTATTTATATCTTTATGCTCTGTTCTGATAGAGATTTTTGGTATTGACTTGTATCACCAACTTGTTTGTCATATGTGACCATTTTATTACTTCAGCATTATATATATTAGTTTCTTGTACCGTTTGTTCTCTACTGTTTTTCCTAGTAGTCTGTGCTTATCATATGTGGATACATCATCCTCTTAAATATCACTGACATGAGTAATTTGAATGAATTAAAGGTTCATTTATCTTTCTTATTTTTAGAGTTCCGTTTGTTGATATTAATTTCTCTTTTTAAAAAATAATCAAATAACTATATTGATTAATAAAAGTGGCTGGTTCTGTTTCACACATAAAAGATTGAGATTGATTTCTCAGTAGGCCTCTTCCTTGAAGTAGATGGCTTACTACAGATTGGTCTAAATGAACAGATGATTTTAAGTGGTTTGATTTCCCTTCTGGCAGTTGGGTAGGCTACACACAGGCAGGATTTTTCCTCTTCCTGTGGCAGCAGAGTTATTTGAGGTTTTCACTATTGGAGAAAGCTGCATTTTCTTTCTTCATTCTCTCCATATCCTTCTTTTCCTCAATACCCACCATAGGAATCTCTAATAGCTCTCTCATATCCTCTAGAAAATAACTCTCTGAGCCCTCGTGTGGACAGCTGAGAAGGGAATGGCCTGAGTGACTCAAGTTTTTTGTGCGTAGTTCTTCAGTAATTTATATTCCTGTCTGACAGATGCACAACTGCTGTTTAGTGAGTTGATTCTGACCTTGAAGCATCTTCTGGAGGCATGCTGGGAAGAAGTTATATCAGTCGGTGGTTTCCTCTATGTTATTACATCCCACTAATCCAAGTATTCCCTAAGGTTCTGAAATTGCTGATCTCAGGCTTCCCTATTTTCAAATACTATAATAGTTTTATTATATATGAAAATATACACACAGATATGTGTGTATGTTGTATGTGTATGTGTGTGTGTATATATATATGTATATTATATCTATATTTGCCATTTAAGTGAAACCTCTGGAGAGGTGAGTCATAGAATATTCTGTCATGTAGGAAGTGAACTTTTCCAAATTGATTTTAATTCATTTCAAAGAATAGGCAAAAGCTACATTAAATGATTATAAAAAAAAATATACAGAAACAAATATACAGGGTTTTTTTTCTCCCCAAATTTGTTTATTTTAATCTTTCAGTGTTACAAGATTAACTGTTCATGCATCACACCCAGTGCTCCATGTAGTACGTGTCCCTCTCGATACCCACCACTAGGCTCACCCATCCCCCCCACCCCCTCCCCTCCAAAACCCTCAGTTTGTTGCTCAGAGTCCACAGTCTCTCCGGGTTCATCACCCCCTCCGATTTCCCCCCATTCGCCCCTTCCCTCCTTCTCACGATGCCCTCCATGATTTTCTTTATACTCCACACGTAAGTGAGACCATAAGATTATTGCCG
>CM052797.1:76039212-76057002 GCA_028533885.1 Nasua narica
GGGACCGGTTGCTGCAGGATCTCTTACTTCTCCGCCATCTTGCCCCCCCTCCTCTCTACTCTGTTTCTGTATATTTTATAAGTGAAAATAATTAGGTAGGGAAGCAATATTTCTACCTAAAGACAGTTAAAAAATTCTGGAGCCAGATCTCTTGGTTCAAATAAAGTCTCTGCTCTTTACTTACTCTGTGACTAATCATAGATACACAGTGTCTCAATCTACTTGGTTTTAAAATAAGGATATTATTACTACCAGTATAAAAGTTATTATAAAGAGTAAATGAATTGGTATATCAGTGTATGGCATGAAATAGCGAAAAGAAGTGTTTGCTATCATTATTATTATTTATTTTTTTAAAGATTTTATTTATTTGACAGAAAGAGAGAGAGATCACAAGTAGGCAGAGAGGCAGCCAGAGAGAGAGGGGGAAGCAGGCTCCCTGCCGAGCAGAGAGCCTGATGCAGGGCTTCATCCCAGGACCCTGAGATCATGACCTGAGCCGAAGGCAGAGGCATTAACCCACTGAGCCACCCAGGCGCCCCTATTATTATTATTAATATTGGTTTAAGACATATGCCATTCTGACCTACAAATTATGACATTTTCATAAGTATTTTTTAAAAAATAGATTGTATCAATAGAGACCATTTCTTATGTCTATAGTTTTCATTGTCTATGCTGAGCTGTATAATACATCAGCCACTAGCTACATATATCTAAATGTATATTTAAGAGGGTGTGTGTTGTGGTGAGTGCTGTGAATTGTGTAAGACTGATGAATCACAGACCTGCACCTCTGAAATATATAATACATTATATGTTAATAAAGAAATAAAATCCATGAATAAACTATAAACAATATATATATGTATATATATATATTTATTTAAGTTAAAGTTAAATGAAATTAAAAACTCAATTTTCAGTCAGATTAGCAACATTTCAGATAGTCAGTAGCCTAACTATACTGGGTAGCACAGTTATAGACTATTTCCATCATGTTAGGAAGATCTGTTGGGTAGCACTGGTCTCTAGTCTTCACTGATCTAGTCAATTCAATTCTTTGATAAAATACTATATAGTTTAGGAATATATGGGAAAAAAATGTAATTTTCATTTTTAAAAATGTGTTTTTTATAAGATAGTAAAGAGTAAAATCACATATACTTAGGTCTAATGCAGGTATAAATATATTTTTTCTACTAATCAGTTTAGCAGATGTTGGTCAAGAAAATTGAATTGTCATTTTTTCCCAATTAAATTGCATGATTATAAAAGATATTGGAAGTTTAATTGTATTAATTCATTTCTATATGTCATAAAATTAGTATTTGAATAAACATGTAATAAAGATAAGTATGCCTATTACTATAAAATAAAATCTTTCTGAAGGAAAATCATTCATTGAACAACTTACTAGATACAAGAATTCTGTAGCAGTTACTTTGAGAAGAGTATTGAATAAAAACATATGGTGTGGATTTTAGTAGGTTATACCCTAACTGGTGAAAAGCATGTAAGGATAAGTATCATAAACATAGCAAAATGTGTCAGTATTTTACTATAACATGTGTTGGTATGAAGAAAAGATATATTTGAAATATGAAATCTAGTAGGAAGATTAAGAAATTATCTGAAAAGAAATAATTGATTATTCTACTTAGAGTGATTTTGGTAGGAGTTTAATTTAAATGAAATGTTGAAAAGGTTTTAAGGTCTTCCTTGAGAACAAGCAAAATATATTACTTCATTAAAACACATAAAAAGTCCCATAATTCTAATATTATTTTTCTAGTACTCTACGTTTTATGTATGTCCAGTGTTAAGGAGTTATTTAATGTAACATCTAAAAGGCAGCTACCTTATTAAAAAGAGATAATATTTGCCAGAATTAATTTTCTGTTGCAACTCAAGTTTCTTTACCTTAAATAAAATTTTCAGGTTAGTTATCTATAAATAAAAAGTTCTCTAAGAATAGCTAATTGCTGATAACATTGTACTTTATTTCTACTTTTGTTAATCTTCTTTTGAAAGTTATTAAACAGAAAAAATTAGAATAGTACAGTGAACAATCTAGATATTCAGTATCCTTCCTAACAATTGCCAATACTGTGAGATTTTTGAAAGTAATTTATAGACATTTCTTTAATATCCTGCCTTTGTTGAAATGGCTATGATCATCCCAAAATATTACTTTGGAGCTTTTTTTTCTTTTCTTTTCTTTCTTTCTTTTTTTTTTTGAACAAGATTACTGCATTTGATTATGCATCCTCCCCCACCACACACACATCAGTCTAGAAGAGTTCACACACACCCTGTGTCACTGTATTTTGGAGACATCAGACACCAGACTAATGGCCTTATAAAATGTCTTACATGAACATTTTCTCAAGGTGCCAGCTAACCTGTTTTTCCGTCCTCGGCATTTCCAAGCTATTGGAAATTTTATTCCCAGGATGGTGGGAATAGAAATGATAAGACATTCGGCTTATATATCTTGGTTATGAGTTACTTTTTCATTTGGCTCCAGAGGATCTTTCTTTCTTAAGAGCTCAGGTTCGTACACATTTTTATATGTGGAATCCAGCTTTTCTATGTTTCAGTAGCAGGGGTGAGACAGGGGACAGGGTTGTCATCTCATTCTGATCCAAATCTTTTTTTACAAAAGGTTTTTATCAATCTCTGTTCTCAATTTAAGTGTGTATATATTGTAATGATGTAATTCCTCATAAAACATCTCGAATAGAAACCTCTTGGTCATTAAAAAAAAATACAGGTTGGTATTATCTTTATTTTCTACTGCCATTCTTTCCCATCATTCTTCCATTGCTGTTAAATCCGTTCTTCCTTTGTGACTCATGTTACTCATCTATCCCATTTTCTTCCCTCTTACTGTGATCTTCTCTGACCACTAAGTCACTCTTGCACAGTGCACTTGCCTTGACCATTCTGAGTGATGACAGCTAGAACAACTCCATTGTGAAAATATAACAACAAATTGTCACATCCATCCACAACATCCAAAATTTTCTGTTTTCTTTTTTCTTTATGCTCGCTTCAAATGCAAGTTGACATTGTCAGTATTTTTGAGATATAATTGATCTGTGACATTGTATAAGTTTAAGATGTGCAACATGTTGATTTGATACATTTGTATATTGCAATACGATTACCACCATAGTGTTAGCTATTGCCTCCATCACAATCACATAATTATCATTTTTTTGTAGTGAAAACATTTAAGATCTAGTTTCTTAGCACCTTTCAAGTATATTATACAGTGTTGTTACCTATGATTACAGCGCTGTGCATTAGATCCCCAGAATTTATTCATGTTCTAATTGCAGGTGTATACCCTTTTACCAACATTGCCATTTTCCCCTTCCCTCTGGCCTCTGGTAACTACCATTCTACTCTGTTTCTATGAGTTTAGCTGTTTTTAGATTCCAAATAAAAGTGATTATCATAAGGTATTTGTGATTCTGTAACTAATCTCACTTAGCATACTTGTTATCAAAATCCAGCCATCCTGTCTCCCTCTCTTGAACTACCCGTTTTTACTTCTTTCTCTTTATCCTTTATTCATGTGTTCATCATAAATTTTATTCCCCTTTGCTGTCTTTTCCTTCTATTGCAGCAGTTCTCTAACCTAACATCAGAGAGCAATTCTGCCATCCGCAAGTTCTATTCATAGTTTTAGGCTCCAGAAAACAGCTATAGCTGATCACAGACCCACTAATTGGTGACATTATACATTTACCCATTTGAATGGATTAAAGTCACCAGGCAATTCTAATTGGCCCTGTTATAAACAAGGAAAACAAACGAACAAAACAAATCAAAGATACAACCCTTCCGTCCCCAAGTAAGAAAAGGAAGCAGGAGAAAACTTTTATAATCCTTAGAGCAACTATTCAGTGATTTATCCAATTCTCAGACTCTAGTCATAATTGTTCAATTTTATTAGATAACTGTGCTTATGAACTCATAGAAAAAGATGAATTTTGTGTGAATTTACTTCTCCAGCTTGAAATTGTTAGCTATAGCTTCTAGAGTGTTTTGTTCTCTCAGGGCCTCTACAGTATTCCTTTTCAGTTATCTTTAGTATCCTAAAATCTGCCTTTGCCAACTCCTCTCATAGAGCCTAAAAACTCTCATTTCTCAACCTGATTTTCGCCGCACTTATTTATAGACTATTTCTTAGCGACTGACTCCAAGCCAGGCTCCTTATCATTTTGGCATCTTGGTATTCAGTATTGTACAGAGCCAAACTTTCTACTTTATAAGACATACCAAAGGAAGCACACACATATACACACACAAATATAAGAATCTTGTCATTTACCACTTCTTTCTCTATCTGCAATTCCAACAAGTTTCTAGGAAACCTTATAGTGCATTATTAAATTATTAAAGTTTCATTTTTAAATATAGAAATGGCCCTGGGAAGATAGTAAAATACCAATAAAATGTATCAATTATTGACAATTTAGTATAAAATGTTTTTAGTAATATTTCCTATAAGAATGAATGCAATTTTGGAGAAGGATCTGCAGGATATTTAATTAGAGGTAAATTCCAATAATCATTCTTGATTGGGAGAGACCTCTTTGCCACACATCTTGCTCAGTCTGGGCCTGGTCAGTACAAGTACCATAAATTGGGGTACAGAAAGGGTGAGCAAGAGAGAATTGGAACCACCAGGATGTTGATGATAGACTCCTTTTATTTTACAGATCTATCCAGAGCAAACTTAATCCTGAGTGGATTTTATTCCTGAGTGGATTTATCTCCAAAGATACTGTTACAAAAGATACTGATACACAGATACTATAACAGTATCTTTGGAGACCCCATATAATACTCAGATTTCTAGACCCAGTATTGGGCCCCTGGAACTAAAAATCATTAAGTGTTGGATTTGGGAATCCATGATTTTAACCAATTCCTGTGAGCTTTTTATGTACATGGGTTTTGATAGTCATTACACTGAGTAGTTAATGTGACAAATAGATATTTGGATATAGTCTGCTTGTGAGAATTTTGTCTGCATCTCACATTCTCAATATTTACTTCACCATTTCTCAGGTAATTAGTTTCAGTTTTGTCACAGTGATTGGCATTAGCTGTTAATTTATACCATTGTTTGGATGTTTGAAAAATAAGACAAATGATAAATGTGTAATTACTGTTCATTTTATCAGTTATAATTTTGATTTGGCATGTCATTAACCTGCTAGAATTTTATTTAAGTGGTAATGCCTATGGCCATTTATAATGGTATTAGTTCTGATTTTAGAAGACAGTGAGCAATAATGTTATAATGAAAATTAAGCAATTGTAGGTATTGCCAAAATAACATTCTGGAAAAGGCAGACAATTCCTACTGGTTGAGTTCTCAATAATAATAATAATAATAATAATTGTATTATTTAAGTTATGTTTGTTATCTACATTTTGAAAACTCATATACAGCTGTTAAAATTCAGTTGAAAGCAAAGTTAGGAGATTTCTACCAATAGCTTGGGAGAAAATAAATTCAATTCAAATACCTGTTATAAAACCACAGTTTCTGTGTGATAATTTACAACTATAAAATAATAGGAAAAGTTGGTAGTATTGAAAACTATGCTGAAAAACAATACAAGATCCAAAGGCGGGGGGGGGGGGGAGACGGATCAAATGCTGGTCAATATGGGACATTTTTCATGATTTGCTTAAAGGAGTATAATTTATGGGAGACTTTTCATGAACATTGGGTAAGAAAATATTTCTAAATAGAACACAAAAATGATAACCTGGAAAGAGGTACATTAGAACTAAGATCGTATGTTTATCACTTGACAGCGTTAAGAAGGTTGATGAAATTGAAAGCCATGTAACAGGAAATATATTTGCAAGATATATAGCCAGTGAAAAGGTTAGAAAACATGAAGAACTTATATAAATCAAAAAGTAGAAACAAACCATCCCACAGAAATAGGCAGAAGCATTCAATAGTCACTTCATGAAAAACAGAGACACCAGTAACCAATAAATATATGATTTGTTCAACCTTTAGCCATCAGACAAATGCAAACTAAAAATACAATGAAATAGCACCACACACAGATCTGATTGACTAAGATCTGGTAAAGATTTTAGTCGACCTTTAGTCATAGGTACACTATAGTTATGAAAAAATTTTTAAAAAGCACAGATAAATCTCACAAGTATGTTGGGCACAAGAAACAAAATAGTATAATATTGTATGATCCTACTTATATAAAATCCAAAAACAGACAACATTTTTTATTCTGAAAGAAGTCAGAATAATAGTTTCCTTGAGAAAAGAGCAAGTCTGGCAGCAAGGGACAGTGCAGGACATGGTACTCTCAGATATTTATCTCAATTTGTTTAACCAAGTAATAGTTTCATAGTTTTATTCACTTTGTGATAATTCATTCAGCTATAGACTTATTGTTTGTGTACTTATGAAGGCCATAAATAAAAAGATAAATAATTTAGCTTAAGATATTATTTTTGTGTAATTTAACATATATAGTTCAAATGCAAAGAATTTAATCAACAATTGAACTGAACAAATTTTAAATTAGTGGTATTTAACAAAAACAATTTTCTCAGGGGCACCTGGGTGGCTCAGTTGGTTAAACATCTGCTCAGGTCATGATCCCAGGGTCCTGGGATCAAATCCCATGTCAGGCTTCCTGCTCGGCAGGGAGTCTGCTTCTCCCTCTCCTTCTGCCCCTCTGCGTGCTTGTGTTCTGTCACTGTCTCACTAATAAAAAAATAAAATCTTTAAAGAAACAAAACAAAACAAAAACAATTTTCTCATTGTCTGACATAGTCCTACATACACTAGTTTAAAACAACATAAAATACAATAGTGTGAAATTGAGTAAAAAAGATAATAGTATACAAAAATCTCTACCTCTTGTTATTTAACTAAGAATATAAAGTTCCCCTCAATGACAGTGTACATGTGTATTCTGCTTTAGTAAAATATGCTTCTAGTCACAAAATATTTATTGAGTTTTTAAATATGCAAGAGGTACTGTGATAGGGAAAAGGTAAGATACACAACTAACACTTTTCTGAAGGAAGTAGCCATCTAAATCAATATTTAAGAAACATTCACTTTTTTATATTTAACATATTTTTCACATTTTAATATATAATTTTAATACAAGGTATAAAGTAATCACTGTTATAAGGTTCCAGTGTCTGTGTTCCTTAGATTTTTAAATAAAAGGGAAAGCTCTTTAATCTTAAGGTCAAGTTCATGCTAGTAATATAAAAAATCTATCAGTGTGAAAGCAATTGAAAAGGAGTTTAAAGGATTGGGGAATGGCTGTACTTGTTACAGGAAATAATTAAGGGTAAGGGTGAGACAAGGGCACTCCAAGAAAAGATGATTACTTGAGCTGAAAAGGAACTGTTGAGAACTGTGGGATATTTCTAAATAACAGCTGGTCATACTGTTTTCCAGCTTTGTAAAACAAAAATCTGAAAGAAATGTAAGACAAGGTTTGGAAGTTAGTGGGGCTATTTTATAAAGGACTTCCTTAAAAAAACAGACAAATAAAAACTAGGATGACAATTACTTACTTAATTTGTTAGGCAATAAGAGGATCCCTTGGAAGAGTTTTGGTTTAGGATAATCTATTTAGGAGTATTAAACTACTACTGACATTTTATGGATTAGAAAGGAAGGCTTGTAGTAAATTGATCTTTTAGAAGGATATAATAATAATAATCCAGATGAGTGTAAATAAGCAAATCACCTTGAATAGTAAAAGCAGGAATTAAAAAAAAAAATCCAAGGACCATTGTAGACTCTAAAAATCAGATGTTTCTTTTTTTTTTTCTTTCTTTCTTTTCAACTAAGTTGTATAATGGACATATATTAATTTCAGGTATACATAATGATTCAATATTTGTATCTTTTGTAAAATAATCATCACAATGAATCTAGTTAACATTTATCACCATTTTTGTCACAATTTTTTCATGTGATGAGGATTGCTAAGATTTACTCAAATATGCAATTTTCTTAACTATTGTCACCATGCTGTACATTACATCCCCATGACATTTATAACTTGAAGTTTGCAACTTTAACCTCTTTGACCCATTTTATCCACCCCAGCACCTCCACCTTTCAACCACCAATCTGTTTTCTGTTATCTGTGAACTTGTTTTTATTTTGTTTTAATTATTTTTTTTCCGATTCCACATATAAGTGAAATCATGCAGTATTTGTTTTTCTGTCTTATTTAACTTAGCATAATGCCATCTGGGTCCATCCCTGTTGTCACAAATGACAAGATTTCATTCTTTTTTCATGGCCACGTAGTATTCCATTGTATTTATATATACCACAATTTCTTTATCCATTCCTCCATCAATGGATGCTTAGGTCATTTCATATCTTGGCTATTGTAAATAATGCTGCAATGAACATGAGTGTTATATATCTTTTTGTATTGGTGTTTTCATTTTCTTGGGATAAATATGCAGAAGTGGAATTACTGTGTCATATGGTAGTCCTATTTTTATTTTTTTGAGGATCCTCCATAGTAGTGTTTTCCATCATGACTTCTCCAATTTCCATTCCCACCATCAGTGCACAAGGCTTTCCTTTTCTTCACATCCTCACCAGTGCTTCTTATTTCTTATCTTTTTGATACTAGCCATTCTACAAAGTGTGAGGTGATACTTCATTGTGATTTTGATTTGCATTTCCCTGGTGATTAATGATGTTGAGCATCTTTTCATGTACCTGTTGGCCATCTGTAGGTTTTCTTTGGTAAAATATCTGTTCAGATCTTCTGCACATTTTTTAATTTGATTGTTTTTTGCTATTGAGTTGTATGAGATCTTTACAGACTTTGGATATTAACTTCTTATCAGATACATGATTTGCAAATATATTCTTTCATGGAGTAGGTTACTTTTAATTTTGTTGATGGTTTCCTTTGTTATGCAGAAGCTTTTTAGTTTGATGTACTCCCACTTGTTTATTTTTATTTTTATTTTTGTTGCTTTTGCCTTTAGTATCAAATTCAAAAAGATTGTTGCCTAGATATATGTCAGGAACTTACTGAATAGGTTTTCTTTTAGGAGTTTTATGGTTTTGGGTCTTATGTTCAAGTCCTTAATCCATTTCGAATTAATTTTTGTGTATGTTGTAAGATAGTGATCAAGTTTCAGTTTTTTGCATGTGGCTGTCCAATTTTCCCAGCACTATCTTTGAAGAGACTCTTTTTTCCCTGTGTATGTTCTTGGTTCCTTTGTTGTGAATTAATTGACTGTATATGCATGGGTTTATTCTTGGGCTGAATTCTGTTCTATTGATCTGTGTCTGTTTTTATGCCGACCATACTGTTTTAATTAATCTAGCTTTGTAATATAGTTTGAAATCAGGAAGCATGATGCTTTCAGCTTTTTTCTTTCTCAAGATTGCTTTGACTATTTGGGATCTTATTGTTACACACAAATTTTAGGGTGGTTTGTTCTATCTCTGTGAAAAATGCTTTTGGAATTTTCATAGGGATTATATTCAATCTGTATATTGTTTTGGGTAGTATGGACATTTAAACAATATTAGTTCTTCTAATGCATGAGCACAGAATATCTTTCCATTTATTTGTGTCTTCTATAGTTTGGATATACAAGTCTTATCTTCTTGGTTAAATGTATTTCTAGATTTTTATTCTTTTTGATTCAATTGTCAGTGGGATTATTTTCTTAATTTATTTAAGAACTAGAAATGCAACAGGTTTTTATGTATTAATTTTTGTATCCTGTAACTTTACTGATTTGTTTATTACTTCTAACAGTTTTTTGATGGAGTCTTGAGGGTTTTCTTTTTTTTAATAGTTTTTTTTTATTATTATGTTAGTCATCATACAGTACATCATTAGTTTTTGATGTAGTGTTCTATGATTCATTGTTTGCATATAACACTCAGTAGTTCATGCAATATGTGCCCTCCTTAATTCCCATCAACAGGCTCATCCATTCCCCCATCCCCCTCCCCTCTAAAACCCTTAGTTTGTTTCTTGGAGTCCACAGTCTCTCATTTTTCCCTTCCTCCTCGTAATGTCCTCCATGCTATTCCTTATGCTCCACAAATAAGGGAAAACATAGCCTTTCTCTGTTTGACTTATTTTACTTAGCATAATCTCCTCCAGTTCCATCCATGTTGTTGCAAATGTTGGGTATGCATCCTTTTTTGTGGCTGAGTAATATTCCATTGTATATATGGACCATATCTTCTTTATCCATTTGTCTCTTGAAGGTCATCTTGGCTCCTTCCATAGTTTGGCTATTGTGGACATTGCTGCTATGAACAGTGGGGTGCATATGGCCCTTCTTATCACTACATTTGTATCTTTGGGATAAATAACCTGTAGTGCAATTGCTGGGTCATAGGGTAGCTCTATTTTTAACTTTTTGAAGAACCTCCATATTGTTTTCCAAAGTGGCTATACCAACTTGATTTCCCACCAACAGTGTAAGAGGATTCCTCTTTCTCCACAGCCTCTCCAACATTTGTTGTTTCATGTCTTGTCAATTTTTGCTATTCTAACGGGTGTAAGGTGGTATCTCAGTGTAGTTTTGATTTGGATTTCCCTGATGGCTAGTGATGTTGAACATCTTTTCATGTATCTGTTAGCCACTTGCATGTCTTCTTTTGAGAAGTGTCTGTTCATGTCTTCTGCCGATTTTTTGACTTAATTATTTGTTTTTTTGGTGTTGAGTTTGAGAAGTTCTTTATAGATCTTGGATACCAGCCCTTTATCTGTACTGTCATTTGCCAATATCTTCTCCAATTCCATAATGTGTCTTTGTTTTATTAACTGTTTCCTTTGCTGTGTAGAAGCCTTTTATCTTAGTGAAGTCCCCAAAGAGGTAAAGGTTCTATACTCTAGAAACCACAGAACACTTATGAAGAAAATTGAAGACACAAAAAAATGGAAAAACATTCTACGCTCATGGATCGGAAGAATAAACATTGTTAAAATGTCTTTGCTGCCCAGAGCAATTTATACTTTCAATGCCATCCTGATCAAAATACCATCAGCATTTTTCAAAGTGCTGAAATAAACAATTCTAAAATTTGTATGGAAGCAGAAAAGACCCTGAATCACCAAGGCAATGTTGAAAAAGAAAAACAGAGCTGGGGGCATCACGTTGCCTAATTTCAAGCTGTATTACAAAGCTGTGATCACCAAGACAGCATGGTACTGGCACAAAAACAGACACATAGACCAGTGGAACAGAATAGAGATCCCAGATATGGACCCTTAACTCTATGGTCAACTAATCTTCGACAAAGCAGAAGAAAATATCCAATGGAAAAAAAGGTTTTCTTCAATAAATCGTGTGGGAAAATTAGACAGCTAGATACAGAAGAATGAAACTCGACTATTCTCTTACACCACACACAAAAATAAACTCAAAATTGATGAAAGACCTCAATGTGAGACAGGAATGTCAAAATCCTAGAGGAAAAGATAGGCAGTAACCTCTTCGACATGAGTCACAGCAACATCTTTCAAAACATGTCTCCAAAGGCAAGGGAAACAAAAGCAAAAATGATCTTTAGGGTTTTCTATAGATATCATCAACAAATAGTGACAGCTTTACTTTTTTTCTCTCTAATTTGGATGCCTTTTATTTCTTTTTCTTTTTCTTTTTTTTTTTTTTTTTTGGACTTTTTGTTCTGGTTAGGACTTCTAATACTGTATAGAATAAGTTTTTTATTCTATACAGTATTACAGTGTTACAGTGGGGAGAGTAGGCATTTTGTCTTGTTCCTGATCTTAGAGGAAAAGCTTTCAGCTTTTTCAGCTTTTTCAGCTTTTTCCCTTTGAGTATGATGTTAGTGGTGGGCTTATCATATATGGTCTTTATTATGGTAAGGTACATTCTTTCTATACCTGTTTTTGAGAGTTTTTATCATTAGGAGATGTTGAATTTTGTCAGATGCTTTTTCTGTGTCTGTTGTTCATAGTAAACTCTTATGATCCTTCACATTTCTGTGATAGCACTTCTCTTTGATTCCAGATTTTTTTAAATTTGAATCCTCTTCTTTTTTTTTTTTCTTGGAGTCTACCTAAAGGTTTTTCCAATTTTGTTTATCTTTTCAAAGAACTAACTTTTAGTTTTAATGATCTTTTCTATTATCTTTTTGGCCCCTATTTCATTTATTTCTGCTCTAATCTGTTATTTCCTTCTTTCTACTAACTTTGGGATTTGTTGTTTTTTTTCCTAGTCCTTTTGAGGTGTAAAGTTAGGTTATTTATTTGAGACTTTTTTTTTTTTCTTGAGGTAGGCATTTGTCACTATGAATTTCCCCTCTTGGAACTGCTTTTGCTGCATCTCATAGATTCTGATCTGTTACATTTCCATTTTTTTCGAAGTATTTTTTGATTTCTCATTTGTTCTCTTCTTTGACTCATTGGTTGTTCGGTAGCATGTTCTTTAATTTCTACCTATTTGTGAATTTTCCAGGTTTTGTTTGTGTAATTAATTTGGTTGTTTCATACCATTGTGATCAGAAAAGATACTTGATATAATTTCAGTTCTCTTAAATTTATTAAGACTTGTGTTATGGCCTAGTATATGATTAATTTGGAAAAAGCCCCATGTGCACTTGTAAATAATGCTTTCTGTTGCTTTTAGAGGTAACATTCTGTAAATACCTGTGGAGTCCCTTTGGTCTAATGTGTCATTTAAGGCCAATTTTCCTCACTGATCTTCTGTCAGGATAATCTGTCCATTCATGCAAGTGGGGTATTAAATCTCCTACTACTATTATGTTTCTGTTTTTCCTTTTATGTCTGTTAATATTTGGTTTATATATTTAGGTGTGCCTATGTTGGGTGCATAAATATTTATAAATGTATCTTCTTTGGGATTGACCCTTTTATCATCATTTAATGCTCTTCTTTGTCTCTTATTACCATCTTTGTTTTTAAGTCTGTTTTGTCTAAGTGTAGTTAGTCTAGCTTTCTTTTGGTTTCCATTTACGTGGACTGGCTTTTTTCATCCCTTCCCTTTTAATATGTGTATATTCTTGCATCTAAAATGAATCTTTGTAAGCAACATATAGATGGGTCTTGTCTGCCTTCCTTCTCTTTCTTTTCCCTTCCCCCTCCCTCTGTCCCTTTCTCTCTCTTTTTCTTTCTTTCAATCCATTCAGCCGCTCTATATCTCTTGGTTGGAGAATTCAGTCCCCTTACATTTAAAGTAGTTATTTTTTTTAAAGATTTCATTTATTTATTTCAGAGAAAGAGTGCAAGTGAAAGAGAGCATGAGTGGGAGAGTTGGTGGGAAGGGGCAGAGGGAGAGGGAGAAGCAAGCTTCTCACTGAGCAGGAAGCCCCATGGGGGCTTAATCCCGGGCCCTTGGGATCATGACCTGAGCTGAAGGCAGACACTTAACTGAATGAGCCACCCAGGAACCCTTAAAGTAATTATTGATAGGAATTGCTTATTGCCATTTTGTTAATTGTTTTCTGATTGTTTTTGTAGTTCTTCTCACTTTCTTCTATTGCTCTCTGACTTTGGGGTTTGATTACGTTATTTAGTAGTATGCTTATATTACTTTATCTTTTGTGTATTTACTATAACTTTTTGCTTTGTGGTTACCATGGGGCTTACATATAACAGCATGTATCTACTACAGTTAGTAACAACTTAAGTTTGACCCTATTGTAAAGCTCAACATTATTACTCTTACTCTTCTGACATTTTATGTTTTTGATGTCTTATGTTACAGCTTTTTACCTACATCTTATGTATCCCATAAGTAATTATTATAAGTAAATTATAATTATAAGTAAATTATTATAAGTAAATATATTATAAGTAAATTATTATAAGTAAAATTATAATATTATAATTTACTACTTTTGTCTTTTAATCTGTATTTTTAACTGCCATTCCCAGTTCTACCTATCCTAATTTTGCCTTTCCTTTAATTCCCAGCTCAGATTATCCCTCTTTGATTTTGCCCCATTAGTAAAAAGCCATTTCCCCCTCCTTTTATATCCCAGTGAGGGATCTCTGGTTGCCCTAGTTAAATGAATCTTTATCCAAAGACAAGAATTTTCTTTCTTTCTTTCTTTTGTATGTGTGTGTGTGTGTGTGTGTGTATGTGTGTGCTTTGTAGCATTTGCTTCAATCCCAACTTCTGGGTTTGGAAGTTTGTCATGACATTATATTTGCAACCAGTTATTAATTCCATTTGAGCCTCAGTTCTTTTATCTATATAATCTGGGTTAATAGCATCTATTTGCGTGAGTTTTTTCAAGCTTTAAATAATAAACTATAAGTAATGTGCTTACACCGAATGAATGCCCTCTGAAAGTTCTCTTCCCGCCTATGAAGCCACAAGGCAACTGATTTTTTTTTTTTCTTTTGCAACTGATTTTTTTTAATGTTCCTTTAAAGTAATTCATTGCAAATATAGATGTTCATAGCCAAGCTCTTCAGTGAGGGTGACTGGTGTTTTTTTTTGTTTGTTTGTTTAACTGATTCCCTGATTGTCACAGAGGTCATACTGTAACCGTTGGGGGGAGGGGTGGAATAAAGCCGATGCTGAGGCAGACAGCAGAGAGCAGAATATCTCCCTGAGTATCCTATTTCTAGAGCCTGCTCCATCTCCACGCTTCAGATTTTTTGAAATAACGCGTCTCCTCATTTTTCAGGCCTGCTTGACTTGGGTTTTCTGGTTCTCAGTGTTTAAAGTACTTAGAATGACACATACTTCAATTTAGCTCTACTGTTGTTTAGTATTTTCATTTATCTCAGGCTCTGCTGTTGTCCTCTCCAGAGTCAGGTGCTGGTAAACTGTTAAACTACAGGAAACACAACAGCCTCAGAGAAACATGACTCAACATGCAGGGTGGGGCAACTCAGGGCCCCTCCACTGTGCACAGCATTTGTTCTGCTTTCAGGGTTCCCCACAGCACCTGAAGCTTCCATCCCTGGAGGCGACTGCCCATCTGTTCACCTTTATTACCAACCTGCAGTTTCCAGGCATCTGCTAAACTACAATTTTGAGTGCTCAGTGGTGATTTCATTTGCGTAAAAAAAGGAGACTTTTTGCCCCTTATTAAGTTAGAATGGCATAGCACCACAGTATAGAGCTTGCATATAGGTATATTAAAAGAATCTGTAGAGCTAAGAGAGTTAGGAGCTCATGTGTGCTGTTAAGAGGTGAGGAATCAGGTTAGTGTTCATGTGTGCTTACTGTTCTTCCTCAGAACAGTAATGTAAACAGATTTTCTCTTCTGAGAGAAAAGGAAGTTTCAGTAATGTAGACTTGGTTTTGCTTCTATCTGGAGCCGTTATGTCTCCTCAACCCCAAAAAACATATCAGGGAGTCTGTAGAGAAATACTGGCAACATACAACAGGCTACAGGGGCCACAGAGCTATAGATGTTCCCCAGTTTTACATAAGCTGATTCTTCATGGTGGTTTCCTTTCTGCAAAGCTTCCAGTTTGCTCGGTAGCAACACCTGATTAGATAGCAGTGCCTGCAACATTCTTGGCTGTCCTTTCTCTCCTTGTTACCTTCTCTCGTCAGGGTAGTTGAGTTATCAAATGGTTTAAGTGTTATGTCAATACCATTTCAGATATAAAACGCTAGCCATGCAAAGGCTAAGGGAAATTGTTTTCTAACTGCTGGCAGCCTGCTCTTACAGATTAAGACCAGGTCTCTCCACAAAGCACTGAAGCAGCAAATTTAAAAGGAGGCAAATAGAACATAGACTATTTGGCATCGGAGATAAAACAGTTCATTACCTGGTTAACGTTTGCATTTTCCTGGTATAGAGCAAGCATAAAATTACAGATAACAAAGTGACATTTAATAGGCACTGGACATTTCAAGAGAAATGTAGCTTTTAAAGAAGTTTCTCTTTTATTTCTGGAAAAATTAAGGAAAGTGGGAGATTATTGTATCAGGTACAAACCTCAAAGGCAGAAAATATAGGGGAAATAAAGTCTAGCTTCAATTCTATGAATTATTAATTATGAAAGTCTGGCCAAGCCACCTTCTTCCTTGCAGGGTCTTAATTTTCAAATTTATTATACACAAATTAAAACACCTGTGTTCTCTACTACACAGGGTTGTGGCGGAAATGAAATGAAATCACATATGTAAAAGTGCATTAAAAACTCCAAAGCACAACAACAAAATTTAAGCCCCTCTTTCAGGTGAAGATCCAGTACATTACACTGAGTTTGTAATGTCAGATGTAATAACCTGAGAGCAGCAAAGACAGACCATGCCCCTGAGACCGAGATCGTCATACTTCACAAAGGTGTTCTATTTAATCTAACAGCCTCTCAGAGTTAAGAAGTACTTTAGAAACTACCTAGGCCGTCTAAGGCTAGAGACCTGTGCCTCTCTGTCAAAGAGTATTTCTGCCTGTATTTGGACACATCCTGTAATGGGGAGTTCAGTACCTACTTGAGCCCATTCCCTGCTCTCTGAAGTGAACAGTATCATTCTGTGCATAAAGCACAGGATTTTATAAGAAAAGGGTTCAAGCCACTGCTTTGCCTCTTATTGTTTTCCTAACACTGGGCAATTTAATTTTAGATTCAACTACCTCATTTATAAAAGTATAGTAATAATGTTACACATGTCATAGAGTTATATGCCTACCCAAGTCCTTTACACATGCTAGCAATTATGCTCAAATGAGATGTCATGTTATTTTACTAGGTATGTTATCTTATTCACTGACTGAACATATGTAGTGATAATGTAGTACAAAAGATGATGTGTGCCATTTAAATCATCTTAAGTAAACCTTGCAGAGATGTACAATTCATAACTGTTACCTTGAACAAAAAGGTAGCATTGACAGAAAATGAAGGATTACATATGAACACCGAAATCCCCTTAAACAAAGCTTAGTTAAATGCCACTGTGTGTTTTCTTTAAAATATAATGTAGCAAATGAGAAAAAAAAAAGTGTTTGGACATCAGTGATCTTCAGTATCTTATGGAATAGAGTATAGGCTACTAATCTTACTTTCAGAAGGGGGATGCTAAAGTTATTTGACATGACTAGTCACAGACAGTAATGAGCCAATACTGTGGTGATGTAGACCATTTATCCTGTCATGCTTCTGTCTTTTGCCTTCCTCTTGATTCTTTCTGTGATGGCAGTCTTCTCACCTTTCCACTTCCCTTTCCATACCCCCCTAAGCAAGGAACTTCTCTTGTTCCCCTATAGGGGCCTAAGGTAATTTAATGAACATCAACATCAAACTAATTTCATTTGTTTGTGTCTTTAGGTAATTAACCTTCCAAAGTCTTCATTTAGTTACTTAATCTAAAAAATGGTCACAGTAACCTCACAGCTTTAAGAATTAAATCAGGAAATCCATATAAAGCATTTAGTATATTTTCATACTCGGTAAGTTTCAGTGCTTCTGAGATATAATTATAATATCATAATTAAGACACAGTTTTATATTATGATTTCAAAAGTTAGATTATCAAATGAATATAGCTTTGGAGCCACAATGACTGTATTTGAAACCTGGTTTTATAAATTAGTTGTTGTGTGGCATTAGGCATTATTTCAGCTTTGTGATTTCCAGCTTTTATAGGTGCAAAACAGAGAAATAATAGTATGTACCCTCCAGTGTTACTGTGAGGGTTAGATGAGAAAATTCTTTTAAAGAGGTTAGCACAGTAAACACTCATAGTAAATAAATAAATGCTATTTATTATCACTGTAATAGTTTAGGAAAA
>CM052797.1:76057502-76137993 GCA_028533885.1 Nasua narica
CCCTCCTTATTCAATGATCACCTTGAAAGTGGGTGGGAAGAATGCCTGACATTCATTTCTGAGCAGTTGCTATGGATGGTGGAATCCTTTCTTTTGTGAACCATTGACACAAAATGGTAATTGAAAAGTCTTATTTCAGGGGCGCCTGGGTGGTTCAGTGGGTTAAAGCCTCTGCCTTTGGCTCGGGTCGTGATCCCGGGGTCCTGGGATCGAGCCCCATGTCGGGCTCTCTGCTCGGCGGGGAGCCTGCTTCCCCCTCTCTCTCTGCCTACTTGTGATCTCTCTCCTCTCTGTCAAATAAATAAAATCTTTAAAAAAAAAAAGAAAAGTCTTATTTCAAAGTGTTGTCAGAACTGAGGGAAAGAATAGAGAGAACTAATGCGATATATTAATAATGCACTAAAATTGGGAAATATATAAGTAATTACAATCTGGAAAAATTTGCTGATTTTGTCTGTATGATAATAAAGAAAGAGGTTCAGATATTTAAAGTACGATATCATGGATTTTGAAGCGAACAGAATAAATTCTCTGTGAAGTACCAGAAGGCTACTTCTTTTTTTCTTTAAAGTGGTACAGTACAAGAGTGTTATGAACAATGATTTTGTTATTATTTTATTTTTAAATAAGCTTTATTTTTGGAAGAGTTTTAGGTTACAGAAAAATTGTGAAGATAGTACAAAGACACCTAATTTCCACTACTGAGAACATCTTGCATTAGTATGGTACATTTATAACAAATAATGAGCCAATATTTACATTATTATTAGCTAAAGGCCAAACTTCATTCAATTTTCCTACTTTTATAATTATATCAGTTTTCTGATCTGGAATACAAACCAGAAACAATGTTACATTTATTCTTCATGTCCCCCTAGACTTCTCTTGGCTATGAGATTCCCAAGATTTTCTTTGGTTTTTCTGATTTGACAGTTTTGAAGAGTACTAGTCAGGTGTTTTTTAGAATGTCCCTCAGTTGGGACTAGTCTGATGTTTGCATCATGATGTTTGCATCATCATACATTGGGGTTATGGGTTTTTGGGAATAAGACAAGAGAGTTGTAAAGTGCCACTTTAATCAAGGATGTCAAGGGTACATACTATCAATATGACTCATCACTCTATTGATACTGTTCATGTTGACGTTGATTATGTGGGCTATGGTAGTGTTGTCAGATCTCTTTTTATACTTGCCATGCTCTGCTCTTTGGAAGGAAGTTACTATGCACAATCCATACTTGAGGACTGAGAAGTGATGTTTAACATATTTGAGTTGGAATATATCCATAAATTATTTTGTATACTTCTGCATGGGTGATTGCCTATTTTTCCACTTACTCATTTATTCAATTATTTATTTCAGTGTAGACTTATGTGTTTGTTATATATTAGGTACATACCCCATCTCTATGACATACCGCCATCAGTGTGCATGTGTGTTTGTGTGTTAGTAGTCTTTTACTTTCCGGAACTGTAGAATGTTCCATGCTCATCTTATGTATGCCCCAGCTCTAGAATATCCCACATGTTCAAGGAACCCTGGTTCCTTTTATTGAAGAATGACACTAGGAGTGCCTGTTGCTACTTGAAGTGCATACTACTAGTGCCTGTTGCTACTTGAATGTATTTTTTCTAAGCCATTGCAAGTGAGAGAACAAGAAATATGCGTTTATTAACATCTGTATAAACACATATTCATAGTTTATGATATAAAATCATATTACATGGTTGAAGAAAACAATTATAACATCTGGCATGATGCTCAACATATTTGGAGGGAATTCCTAAACAATTATAAATGATAATTGGGGAAAGATAAAGGGACCTACATGGACATATGATTTCTAACACTTCATCTGAAGTAGTACAGTGTTGACACCATGTACTGTGTATAAATTACTTATGCATATAGTAATACCTATAGCAAAAACTAAGAAAACTTTACAAAAAATATTCTAAAAACCACTACATATAAAACAAAATATTATACTAAAAATATTCAAGTACACACTGGGATACCAATGAAGAGAAAGAGGAATAAGAAAAAGAGGGAACAGGGCGCCTGGGTGGCTCAGTTGGTTGAGCGACTGCCTTTGGCTTGGGTGATGATCCTTGAGTTCTGGGATCGAGTCCCGCATTGGGCTCCCGGCTCTGTGGGGAGTCTGCATCTTCCTGTAACCTTCTCTCATGCTCTCTCTCACTTTCTCTGTCTCTCAAATAAATAAATAAAAATCTTAAAAAAAAAAAAAGAAAAAGAGGGAACAAACAGAAGGAAAATGACAAGAATAAGTCCTAATATTTTAATAATTACTTTAATGTAAATGACTTAAACATAACAAATGACAGAGAGTGGTAGATTTGATACAAAGTATGAGACAACTATATGCTGTTAACAAGCTCATTTCAAAATAACACATAGATAAATTTAAAAGTAATATGACAGAAAGGACATACCAAATCCTAATTAAGAAAAACAAAGGAGAAGTGGCTATATATTTGACAGAATAGATTTTAGAAAAAAGAAAAAGAAAACTACTGGAAACAAAGAGAAACATCATACATCGATAAAAGTACCGATCCATCAGAAGACATAATGACTGTAAATGTGTATGCATCAAAAATCAGCGCTTTAAAATATATGAAGCAAAATCTGAGAGAGCTGAAAGGAGAAATAGACAAACCCATAGTTAAAGTGAAATTTTAACACCCCCTTTCAGGAACTGAGAGAACTGCTTAGATAGAAAATCAGTGTGAAAATAGAAGATCTGACAAGGCACAGTCAACAGGTTATAATTGACATATATAGAACACTGCACATTGTTTATCAAGTGCCCAAGGAACATTCACCAAGATAGTCAATATATGAATGATAAAACATGCCTCAACAAATTTAAAGGAACTAAAATTACACAGTACGTGTTCTTTGATCGTCCTAGAACCAAACCAGAAAGTAATAACAGAAAGAAAGTGGGGGAAACTTCTAAGTACATGGAAATTAACACACTTCTAAATAATTTAAGAATTTAAGAGGAGGTCTCAGAGAAAAGAAAATAATAATATAGAACTAAATGAAAATGAACACACATTTAAAAGCACCTGGAGGATGTCTGGGTGGTTGAACATCTGACTGTCCAAATCAAGCCCTGCTTCTGGCTCTGAGCTCAGCAGGGAGTCAGCTTGAGTTTCTCCTTGTCATTCTGTTCCTGTCCTACTCTCACACTCTCTCTTTCTTTGCTCTAAAGTAAATAAATCTTTAAAAAAACCCACAACTTTGGGATGCAGTAAAGTAGTATCAAGAGGGAAATTTATACCACTGAAACTTACATTAGAAATGAGAAGTTTCAGTTCAGTAACCTAAGTTCCACCCCACCCACACCCAAGGAAACAGAAAAATACAGGGAAAAGAAACCATGAGCAAGCAGAACAAAGGAAATACTAAATATAAGAGCAGAAATCAAGAAACTAAAAGGATATAGAAAATCAAGCAAATAAAATATAGTTCTTCAAAAAAAATTGATATGCTTGATAAACTCTAGCAGTCTTGATGAAAATAAATGAGAAAAAAACACAAATCAGGGGCGCCTGGGTGGCTCAGTGGGTTGAGACCTCTGCCTTCGGCTCAGGTCATGATCTCGAGGTCCTGGGATCAAGCCCCGCATCGGGCTCTCTGCTCAGCCTGCTTCCCCCTCTCTCTCTAACTGCTTCTGCCTACTTGTGATCTCTCTCTCTCTGTCAAATAAATAAATAAAATCTTTAAAAAAAAAAACACAGATCAGCTGTGACTGGATTGAAGTAAGGGCATTACAACCATTACAAAAATAATAAGGGAATAATATAAACAAGTTGACATTTATAAATTTGACAATTTGGAAGAAGATAATTACGAATTCCTCTAAAATGACAAACTATCAAAAATCAACTGAGATGAAATAGATAATGTGAATATCCTTATAATAATCACAGAAATTTAATTCATATTTAATCTCCCCACCCCCAAAGAATTCTCCATGTCCAGAGATTTCACAGGAGAATTATACCAACCACTTAGACTGAGCACCAGTTTTATACAGTCTCTTCTAGGAAATAAAAGAGGAGAGACACTTTCAAACTCATTTTATGAGACCAGAGTTAAGCTGCTACTCAAATCAGACAGATAGGAAAAAAATATAGGTATACACTTAAAACATCTATAGGTCTATATGCTGAAAATTACAAAATGATGATGAAAGAAATAAAACCTAAGTAAAAGGATAGACTATGGTGTTCATGGATTGGAAGATTCAATAATACAAAAATGTCAACTCTCTCCAAACTGATTTATGGGATTACTATAGTTTTTATCACACACACATGCACACATATGCACAAAGTTAAAAATTATCTTTAAATTAGTTTATTGATTGTGTTTCCTTGAAAATGGCAACTTGGTTATATGTAGAAGGATAGGAAATATTTTTTTAAAAAGGTAGTTGAATAATATGATATGACAGGTGATACTTGGTTAATTATAATCATCTCTGATTTTGAAATTGTCTTAAATGCACACGCATGCACATAAAACTTATAAAATCTGAATAACCTCAGTACATAGTATCAGTCATAATTTCTTATCTTTGATAATTGTATTACAGCTACGTAGGTTATTACTATTTTGTATACTGAATGAAGGGTACCATGAGACCCCCTGGATTTTTTTTTCCCTTTTGCAACTCCCTTTGAATCTATAATTATTTCAAAATAAGAACCCAATAAAAACAATGAACTGTTCCAGAAAGTCTTCCTTGCACAATATCCTTTGAAGACTCCTAAAGTGATTAGAAACTTCAGATTATAGGAGGGTCAAGAAAATGATCCCTAATAAATAATTCAAGAATGGTACATTGCTATTTAAGGAAAAATTACTCTGAATACAGCATCTGTTTATAAAAATGTATCTTTATAGAGATGCCTGTGTAGCTCAGTCAGGTAAGCATCTGCCTTCAGCTCAGGTCATGATCCTACGATTCTGGGCTCCTTGCTCAATGAGAAGTCTGCTTCTCTCTCTGCCCGCCTCTCCCCTTGCTTGTGTGCTCTCTGTATCTCTGACAAATAAATAAAATTAAAAAGAAATGTATCTGTATGGATTTACTGGTTTTCCTCATCAACTTTCCTGTATAGTTTCCTCCAACAAAGACTGCTTTATGTTGAGAAAATTCTCCATTTACCAGTATTTCTTTTCTCTAATTCTTTTTGTGACATATCTACCAAAACCAAAAATGAACTTCTCTGGCCGACAGACCAGTGTGTCTCCTATCAGAATATCGAATAAAAAATAAGCCTGGAAATGTTTATTATAGTTAAATTGACCATTTACTATAAGACAGTTTATACTACACATTTTAGTAAGTGTTCTGCCAAAGAGACTGTACATACATCTAAATAATCTATATTTACTTATGTTTAAATTTGATTTTGTGTATTTCAAAACATTCAAAAGCTATTTTTGAACCATATATTGCATTCCCTTGGATATGATGACTTGGTTATATATAGAAGAGTAGGATATTTTTAAAAACTGTATGATGTGGAGATGATTGGGTAACTATAATTGTCTCTGAGTTGGAAATTGGCATTCTTAAAGGCAAAAAAAAATAGACTTCTTACCATTATATCTAAATCTATATTCAAACTTTTCTAACAAAAGAAAAGATAGTAAATAATATAGATGTTTTATTTAAATTACTAAGCATTAAAATATTTGTAAATGTATGTTTTATTCACTCAGTCTTCAACTGCTATTTAGAATTCTGTAAACCAGTATAAGAATTAGCCAATTTCATGTGGAAATAAAAGATAATGTCTCTTTTTAAGAAAAATCACATGGGGGCGCCTGGGTGGCTCAGTGGGTTAAAGCCTCTGCCTTCGGCTCAGGTCATGATCTCAGGGTCCTAGGATCAAGCCCCACATCGGGCTCTCTGCTCAGCGGGGAGCCTGCTTCCCCCCTCTCCCCGCCTGCCTCTCTGCCTGCTTGTGATCTCTCTCTGTCAAATAAATAAAATCTCTGTCAAATAAATAAAATCTTTAAAAAAAAAAAAAGAAAAATCACATGGAATTTTATGATTCTGAAAAAAATGACATTTTTATTGCTTTTTTTAATGAGAATTGTATATCTCCTATCTGGCATTGATCAGGGGTTTGTGTGTGTGGGTGTGTGTGTGTGTGTGTGTGTATTAGTCTTGATAAACAGAATGGTCAAAGCCAGTGATAAGATTTCTTTAATCAGCCAGGACTTGTTTTATTTTATTTAAAATGAGTCACTGGGGCCCTGAATGTCTTAGTCAAGCCTCCAACTCTTTATTTCAGCTCATGTGATGATCTCAGGGTCTTGAGATGAAGCCCCATGTCAGGCTTGGTGCTGGGTGTGTAGCCTGTTTGAGATTCTCTCTTCCTCTCCTGCCCCTCTCTACATTTCCCCTCACCCCACCCCTGCTCACTCTCTTCTTCTTCTTCTTCTTTTTTTTTTTTTTTTTAAGATTTTGTTTATTTGACAGAGAGTGAGATCACAAGTAGGCAGAGAGGCAGGCAGAGAGAGAGAAAGAGAGAGAGAGAGAGAGGGAAGCAGGCTCCCTGCTGAGCAGAGAGCCAGATGTGGGGCTTGATCCCAGGACCTTGAGATCATGAGCTGAGCCAAAGGCAGAGGCTTTAACCCACTGAACCACCCAGGCACCCCATCACTCTCTTCCTCTTAAAAAAAATAAAAATATAATAGTCCCTGAAGAGAGTAAGAAAAAAAAAAGCTTAGATACAAAGAACTTTGACATTTTCTTCTGTGTTTTCAAAATGTTTACAACAAAACAGATGTAATCTTCTGTGATTTCATAGGTAAATATAAAATCCATTTTTATGTCTTCCATATGTGTCTTATTGTTTTAAGATCAATACTAATAATGTAAAAAATACATAGCTGATACCTCCTTTTAAAAAATACAAATCACAAACTCTTATTTAAATCATTCTACCATTAGTAGTATGAATCAAATTAGAATTTTAACTGCTTAATTATTTCCTTCATGCTGTTCCATATTACTGTTCCGTATTATTTACAATAAAATGAATACAGTTTTCTTCTAAATTCAGAATAACCTCTGGATAGGAAGCTAAATCTATATTTAACATGTATTATGCTATTTGCCCTCTTCAGTTTTCCATTTAATTGGTGGATATGGCAGCCAGCCTTCAAGTGATCCCCAGTGATTACCACCGTCTGGTATTCATGCCCTTGTGTATTACTCTCCTGCCTTATATAGCGGTTGCTCATTGTGACCAATGGAATTAGCAGATGCAATGGTAAATGATTTCTGAGGCTAGGTCATTAAATTCATTGTCTCCTATATGTCCCTTCCTTTGAGAACACTAGTTTTGTAGAAAGCCACTTGTCATGGTGTGAGAATTCTCACTAGTAACACTTTTAGAGAGATTCATAGTATAAAGAACAGCCAATACGGAATGTAGGTTTTCTGTCAACATCTATCTTGGAATTAGATCCTCCAGTTTCTGTCAAGCCTTCAGATGACTACAGCCTTACCTGACCGATTAATTGCAGTCTTAGGAAGTCTCCAAGCTATAATTATCCAGCTAAACTCAGCTAAACTGTCGCCAGATTCCTGAAATACAGAAACTGAGATAATAAATATTAATATTAATGTTATTTTAAGGCACTAAGTTTTAGGGTAATGCATTAGTAGCAGTGGATAACTAATATAGATTTTGATACCAGAAGCATTACCTTAGAGAAAGAGAACCAAATTTGAGTGTCCTTGGAACTAGATACTCAGCATAATCTGGAAGAACTTTGAGGAAAGTGCTATTATGTTTGAAAGTTGTTGAAGTAAATGTTTGTAAAGACATGATGGCTTTTGAAGAGGTTATGAGTGAGGACTTAAAGAGAGGTGAGAAAAACATTTCTAGAAACTGGAAGAAAGGGTATTTTCCTGTAGTGGCCTAAAAAGTTTAGCAACTTTGCTGCCTGTGGTAATATAGGAGGTAGGAAAATTTGCTATGAACTTGGTGATGTAGCTAGAGATTTCCAGACAGAATGCTGAAGGTGTCATCTATCTTCTTGATATTTACATGAAGATTCCAGAGTGGAAACGTGAGGTAATAAAAAGATTCTTACCAAAAAATAAGCCTAAACTTATGATTTTGAAAATTTCAGCCTCTTTAGATAGCAACTAGTGCTAAAATTAAGAGAGTAGATCCTAAGTGTTCTTATCTCTCTCTCTCTCTCTCTCTCTCTCACACACACACACACATACAAAAGGTAGCTGTGTGAAGTGGTGGATATGTTAATTAACCTGATTGTGGTGATCATTTCACAGTGTATACAAATATCAAATCATTGTGTGCAACTTTAAATAAATATAATTGTATTATTTAATTATACCTCAAAAAATGGTTGGGGAAAAAAAGGAAATTACTTTCAGGGAATGAGTAAGACCCCAGAAAGATCAGTAGTGGTGCCTCAGAGGGAATGAAGTCAGACAAAAGACACTGAACTGATTTTGAAGATGTTCTTCAGGCATTTTGTTAATCAAATAATAGAGATCCTAATAAGCTTATGGACATTTTCCTTCAGTAGAAGCTAAAGGTAGGTATTATCTGAAAGAATATTTATGGGAGGCTTTTGTCTACTGAAGTGAATTTCAGTAAAATTTTTCAGAAGACCACACAGTTTTCAAGGGTATTTTATTTGTAGAAACACCACTGGATTAGACTGTAAAAGAGAGAAAATACAAAATGAATTGAGAACTTTGGATCCCCAAATTTCTGTTAATATGAAGTAGGCTGAGAGATTTACATACCTGCAAGTACATGCTACCTTTCATAAAAAGAGAATGGTGATGAAGAGTTCAGAGCTATGAGCCATGGAAAAATTATTCCCAGTCCCTGAGTTGTAATGAACAAACTTCCAGTGTGTACCAGGCTGAATTTCAAAATCACTGTGAAGTCTTTTGTGCTTCCAAATATTCTCCTTTTTGAACAGAAATGCCTACTGCAGTTATCCTAAGTCTATCTTAATATTATATGCTGTGTGTATGTGGCCAAGCTAATTTACATCTTTAGTTTTATAGTTTAAGAAAACCTAAGCAAGAAGCTATATTTAAGGAATTACATCTGGAGAACTACTTCTTCTCATGTACCTGACATACATAACAAGATTCTAGACTTTGAGCAAATGCTGTTTTGGGATGAAGTATTAAAGATGGTAGCTAGGAAAGGGAGGAATATACCTGTATTTTGTATGTGGGTGGGGGTAAATTATAGCCCAAGAGTTGATTGTGGTTTTAAAACATGTCCACATATTCTTTGATACTTCTCTCTTTCAAAAGGTGAAAGCTAATTCTCCAACACTTATAAGTGGGCTGTACTTTGTGACTCATTTCTAATAAAGAGAATGTGGTAGAAATAATGGTGTCATTTCTAAGATAAGGATATAAGAGGCAAATAGCTTTCTCTTTGCCCTGTCTCTTAGATGATTCACCTGGGAGAAACTTACTGTGCAAATGTTCCGTTCCTACTAATAGTATCATTTATTGATTTCACCTATAAAAAAAGTCATTGAAACTCCAGTAAGAAATTTCTGAACTTAAATTATCAAAATAATGGGAATATAATGTAGATCCACAAGTAATGGTGTTTTTAGTTTTTATTTCTTTTGAGAATTTAAAAAAATACCAGCTATTATTAATCTTAATGGATTAAAAATTGATGATAGAAACATCAAGCAACCTTGTTTAAGAATAATTTTTGTTCCTGCAAGTGAAGGTTTGTTGCTTAATATTTTGAATGATCAATTTATTTTCCACAAAGTACCTACCACATATTTTGGAAGATTTATTCACCTACATGTTCTAGGTTTTAGAGGAAAACTATTTACTCTTTAATCAGGACTTTGTGTCCTGTGAAAAATATTTTCAGAATAGCAGAGAAAAATATTTTATAATGTATTAAGAATGTATAGGCTATGATGAAGTAGCCTATTTGAATATAATTTGGTGCATTGTCATTTTGAATATTTAAGATGTCTCATAATTAAAGTATTTTTATATCATATTTTATATCATATGAAAGTATTCTATGTACCTTGAATTTTATTTGAAAATCTTAAAAGAATTTTAAATAGAAAATATTATTGTTTATATTAACATTAGAACTCCCATTTTTAATATAACAATAAAGAAACTGCATAATTTTTTTGCAAAATAATCCATTTCCATAAGATTACAATTAATATTTTTGAAGATACCTAGCTAGTGTATATATAGTGCTTTATAAGATAAAGTTTATATTAATTATCGAAATTCCTCAATGAGTATTTCATTCCAAGTTTTGAATCTCAATACTTATACTTCTACATTTCTCTTTAAAGATTAAAACCATATTTTAAGTTATATCACTAAAACATGATTCCAATTTTATTAAATGATTTATTCATTTAGATTTGCCATACACTAGCATACTATTGTGGTTCTTTTATTTCTTTTCATACAAAATAAGTTATTGAAACTAGAAACCCTTATTTAAGATATGTGGATTTCTTATAAGTGTCAGTACTCTTAGACTTCAATTCTAAATTTTTTTGTATTAGAAAAAATATGACTAGATGATATTTGTTTTAAAGTAAAATTCCCTTTTTGAGTTTTGAAAATTGACATAATTACCTGTTGTTAAGTCACAAAATTGACCCATATTATATCTACAAAGAGGTATATGATATTACACAACAATGGCTTTAAGACAATAAAACTTGACTAGCACTTACTGAATACATTAACAAATGTAAAGACATATTTAATCAGAAGAAAGATTAGTCAGTGAAAAGGTACAGGAAAAGTATATTGATGTCCATCCAAGCATGTTTCAGATGAAAATGCTGCATTTAGGTCTGCAACCCAAACCTATTTGGTCTAGGTAACAGGACTTTTTTATTAGTAAAAACATATTGCCACCTACTTGATTAGTCTTTCCTTACTTTTGTAGACTTAAACATATTGTACTCCCACACAGTACTATATATTTTCCTCCCCTTGATAACAAGTTAGAATTAATATATATTTCTAGAATTTTGACACATTACCAGAGAAAAATACTGGAGTTTGGCATAGCAATTTAGTGAATTTCTATACGTTACCCAGTGCCTCACACATTCAAGGCCTTTAATTAATCCAATTAAATTAAAAGATAAATACTTCAAACTAAATAATGCATTGCAATTTAAACATCTGACTGTTGTAAATTTTCCTGTTTCTGATGCCATCCATGCCAAACTATATTGTGAACATGATTTTATATCTATGTATCTTGGATCTTTGTAGAATGCATTAACCAGAAGATGTGTGTTTATTCTTATAAACCTTTCTATTTCTCATTAGACATTGATAAATTATCCTCTTTTAAACAGTATTCCCACATAAAGGTTTTTAAGATTGAGGTAGCATTTTATAACTTGATAAATTGTGAACCTGACCAAATCAACTTTTTAAACAAGTAAATTTTGAACCTAAGCCAGACTGAAATGTTCTGAGTTCAGGAATATAAAACTTACTATACAAAGATTCTTAACAGATAACTAGACTATTATTTTAATTTAACTATTATTTTAATATCCTAATATTTTTAACATCCTAATATAAATTTTATTTAAAATGTATTTAATGTCTTTAAAGTACTTAAATTTTATTTTATAGATAAAAATATCAAACATTAATTTAGGTATGTAAGTACATTCATAAAATTTATATATGATATAAAATATATAATATTGTATGTATATACTACACTTTGACTATGAATGAATAAAAAACGCTACTCTGATATATGTACAATATGGAAGGCAACATTATTTGCCAGATATGTGGTAAAACAATTAAGAAAGTGTAACTAAATGAAAGTTACTCTTGATTTAGTAAATAAGAAAGAATGGCAACAGAGGAGTTAAGATGGTAATGGGGGACCCTGGCTTCCCTTGTCCCTCAAACACAGCTAGATCAACATCAAATCATGCTGAAGAACTGGGAAATTGATCTGAGGATTAAGAAAACAGTCTGCACAACTGGAGGGAGAGAACGTGACAGATGAAAAGTTTGGAGATATGAATTGGGAGAGAGAAAAGTTCAAGTACTGAAGAGGGGTGGAAACCATTTTCAAGGAGCAAAGTCAGGGATAGAGGGAGAAGGTGAGAGAGAGCAGTGGTTTGAGGGAAGCGCTGTGGTGTGGGGATCCCCTGGGTCACATGGGGAGAGAACATTCCCCTTTTTGGAGTACATTTGAAAGAGGATGTTTTGCTTTTCTAAGGGCAAAAGAACTGCCTGGCTGTATTGTGTGCCATTCAACATCAAGGGAGAGAGGCACACACAGACAATAGCTGCCTGGTCAGGTTTTTGCTGTGTTTCAGCATAGACTCTGAGCACTCACTCTGTCACTCTGGGACAGAGAAGTGTCAGGCACAGTGCTTCAAGGCTCTCCTCTGGGAGAGGGGTGGGTCCATAGGTGGCTAGTACTTTAAGACTTTTTGTTTTGAATCCCAGCCCCCAGTCAGAGATAAAACACAGGAGAACTGTGACACCAGGCAATCTGAGGGCTGAGCACAGACAGGTTGGGGCCAGAGACCTGACGAAAGCCTGGGGCACAAAAAAGAAGACCCTTACTTTTCTGTGAGGACCCCTTGAATAGCAATGGCTGTGAGTTCCCCTCTTCAGGGATGAGAGGGCAGGATGATGCTATCTTTCCCTTCCCCTGCCCACCAACACAGTTGGACTTCAAGGGAGAAACACAGTGCCTTGAGTCGCTTATGCCAAACCCTGCCCCCTTGCTCCTGGCGGGGGCATCATTACGAGGACAAATCTGACTGTGAGCCAGTGCAGCAGGCATCTCCTTCAGACCAGCACAGACACTACACATGCGTCAAGGCTACTGACACTAGAGTTCTCCAAAGGGTCAGCTTCAGTTCTGGTAGAAATAGGACCAGGCATTTTTTTTTACTTTAATTTTTAATTATTTTTTAATATTTAATTTTTTATTTAAAAATATTTTTAAATATTTAAATATTTTTTTCTCTTTGGCATCAGGCTTATAGTTTTTTGTTCATTTGTTGGCTTGTGTGTTTCCTTTTCTCATTTTTTGGATCAGTCTTTTTTTTTTTTTCCTTCTTTCTTTTTTTCTTTCTTTTTTTATTCTTTCTTATTAGGCTTATCTTAACAAATAAACCAAAGCACACTTAACGGCCCAAACAGTCCTCACTACAAGCAAGGAGGAACTGTGCAGAGGACTGACCTGTGGTAAAGATCTCCCAAAACACAGCAGCAGAGTGCATATAGCATACACCAGGAACACTTCCTGAAGCACCAGTCCCTGGACAGTGTAGGGCCCCTTAATAATAATAATACAGTATTATTCTCAGGAGCATGAAACATAGCAAGCTTTCATAACACACAAAAGACGGAAACCTAGACATAATGACGAGGTGGAGGAATTCTCCGCAGAAGAAAGATCAAGAAGAAATCACAGTTAGGGATTTGCTCAAAAGAGATATAAGCAATATATCTGAACAAGATTTTAGAACAATAGTCATAAGAATGATAGCAGGCTTGAAAGAAGCATAGAAGATACCTGTCTGCAGATATAAAAGACATAAAAACTAGTCAGGCCAAAATAAAAAATACTATAACTGAGATGCAAAATCAACTAATATAATCAAAATGAATGGAAGAAGCAGAGGAATGAATAGGTGATATAGAAGATAAAGTTATGGAAAATAATGAAGCTGAAAAGAAGAGAGAAGGAAAACTATTAGATCATGAATACAGACTTAGGGAACTCTGCAGTTCCACAAAGGGCAATAATATCCATATCATAGGAGTCCTAGAAGAATGGGGAAAAGGGGGCAGATCTATTTGAACAAATTATAGCTAAGAATTTCCCTAATCTGGGAAGGAAACAGGCATTCAAGACCAAGAGGCACAGAGAAGTCCCCTTGAAGTCAACGAAAACAGGTCAACACCAAGACATATCATAGTGAAACTTGCAAAATACAAAAATAGAGAATTCTAAAAGCAGCTAGGGACAGAAGGTCCTTAACCTACAAGAGTAGACACATAAGGCTGGCAGCATATCTGTCCACAAAAACATGACAGGCCAGGAGGGAGTAGAATGATATATTCAATAAGCTGAAGGGGAAAAGTATGCAGCCAAGAATACTATTTCCAGGAGGCTGTCATTCACAATAGAAGAAGAGATAAAGAGTTTTCAAGATAGGCAAAAAATTAAGAGTTCATGAATACTAAACCATTTCTGCAAGAAATATTAAAGGGGAACATTTGAGTGGGAAAGAGAGACCAAAAGCAACAAAGCCTAGAAAGGAAAGAGACAATCAATATGGAAAGCAACTTTACAGGTAATACAGTGGCCCTAAATTCATATCTATCAATAATTTTTCTGAATGTAAATGCACTAAATGCTCCAATCAAAAGACATGGCATCAGAATGGATAAAAACAAGACCCCTCAATATACTGCTTTCCAGAGACTCATTTTAGACCCAAAGACACCTTCAGGTTGAAAGTGAGGGGGTGGAGAATCATCTATCACATTAATGGACATCAAAAGAAAGCTGGAGAAGCTGTACTTATATAAAACAAACTAGATTTTAAACCAAAGACTGTAATAAGAGATGAAGAAGTACACTATATCATAATAAAATGTCTATCCAACAAGAAGATCTAACAATTATAAATATTTATGCCATCAACCTGGGAGCACCCAATTATATAAATTATTAACAAACTTAAACTTATCAATAATAATACAATAATACTAAGGGACTTTAACACCCAACTAACAGCAATGGACAGATCATGAAAACAGAAAATCAACAAAGAAACAGTGGTTTTGAATGACACACCGGACCAGATTGATTTAACAAATATACTCAGAACATTTCATCCTATAGCAGCAGAATACACATTCTTTTCAAGTGCACATAGAACATTCTCCAGAATAGATCACATATTGGGTCATACAAATCAGGCCTTAACAAATACAAAAAGACTGAGATCATACCATGCATATTTTCAGATCACAACTCTATGAAACCTGAAGTTAACCACAAGAAAAAAAAAATTGGAAAGACCACAAATACATGGAGGTTAAAGATCATCCTGCTAAAGAATGAGTGGGTTAACCAGGAAATTACAGAAGAAATTTAAAAATACATGGAAGCAAATGAAAATGAAAACATGACAGTCCAAAATTTTTGGGACACAGCAAAGACAATCATAAGAAGGAAGTATATAGCAATACAGACCTTCCTCAAAAAGCAAAAAAAAAAAAAAAAAAGGCTCAAATAGACAATCTCATCTTTTACCTAAAGGAGCTGAAAAAGAACAGCAAGTAAAGCCTAAAATCAGCAGAAGAAGGGAAATAATTAAGATCAGAACAGAAATAAATAATATAGAAATAAAACTACCCAGTAGAACAGATCAGTGAGACTAGGAGCTGTTCTTTGAAAGAATTAATAAAATTGATAAACTCCTAGCAGGACTTATCAAAAAGAAAAGAAAAAAGGACTCAAATAAAACCACAAATGAGAGGAGAAATCACAACTAACTTACAGAAATACAAAACAATTATAAGAACGCATCATGAGCAATTATATGCCAACAAATTGGGCAGTACATTGGGAAGAAATAGATAAATTCCTAGAAACATATAATAGTAAACTTTAACAGAACATAAGGAATAGTGTGGAAGATCATAGGGGAAGGAAGGGAAACTGAATGGGAATAAATCAGAAAGGGAGACAAACCATGAGAGACTCTGGACTCCAGGAAACAAACTGAGGGTTACACAAGGGAGAGGAGTGGAGGTATGGGGTAGCTGGGTGGTGGGTATTACGAATGGAATATGATGTGATGAGCACAGGATATTTTACACAACTAATGAATTGTTGAACACTACTTCTAAAACTAATGATATACTACATGTTGGCTGTCTGAACATAATAAAAAAAAATTAAAAAAAAGAATTTCTGGGGCACCTGGGTGGCTCAGTTGGTTGGGCGACTGCCTTCGGCTCAGGTCATGATCCTGGAGTCCTGGGATCGAGTCCCACATCGGGCTCCCAGCTCCATGGGGAGTCCACTTCTCACTCTGACCCTCTCCCCTCTCATGTTCTCTCTCACTCTCTTTCCTAATAAATAAATAAAATCTTTAAAAAAAAAAAAAAGAATTTCTGCCATGATTGAGTATTCTATGTTTACTCTGTCCAATATGGCAGCCATTAATTAGATGTGCATATTGAATACTTAAAATATTTTTATTGTGGCTGAGTTACATATGTTATTGGGGGGAAATGATATTTCAAAACTAAGAGATGAACAGAAGTTAAATTGAGATATTTTATAATAAATTCTCATATTTTTTATATCTTCATTGAAGTATAGTTAACATACAGTGTTATATTAGTTTCAAGTGTACAATATAGTGATTTAGTGATTCCGTACTCAGTGCTCATCTTGGTAAATGTACCAAATTGCAATCCCTAATATCCCCCTAAATGCTTTGTTTTACAGCATCTTCTTGATAGACATAATTTGGCATAGTCAGCAGGATCCAGTGTGTATTACCTTCATCCCTGGCACTGCCTTAGAATCAGTTAAGGTACCTACAAGAGTCCACTGCACTCTGTCGTCTCCTTAGTGGCTTTGGAACATGGTGGTAAGTCTTCTTGGTTCTGAACCTCCCACCTTGGTTGAGGTTCAGGCCTTTATTTGGATGTCTTCTGTTGGTTTTGGTCCTCATTCATTTCTGAGGATAGGATTCCATCCTCACTCTTTTTTGCATTTGTTTATTAAACTGTATTTTATTGAGTTGACAAAAAAAGTAGAGATGAGATGTTTCTATTTTCTATTCATATTTACATCTTCGGAAAAGAAAGAGGGATTGGAAAATAAATTCGTCTTTATCATGCTACCTGAACTTCTCCCCTTTTTTTGGTTTTTGTTTTTCATTATTCTTTAATTGAAGTATAATTAACATGCAAACAAAACAGACTGTTAAATACAGAGAGCAAACCAGTGGTTGGGGGATGGGTGAAATAGGTAAAGGGGATCAATAGTACCCTTATCATGAGGAGCACTGAGTAATATATAGACTTGTTGAATCATTATATTACACAACTGAAACTAAAATAAATGCCATATGTTCACTATACTTCAATAAAGATGTAATAAACTGTTATAAAAATAACTCTTGTCATAATATCTACAGTAAGCAATTGCAGCATTTTGTAAGAATTAAATATATTGCCCACAATTTAGAATGGGAGAGAAAGGAGGACTGAAGATCTTAAGTCATTCATTCATTTATCAAACATTTATGTTGTTATATGGCAGATACTCTGTTGGATCATGAACATTAAAAAAAACCAGATAGGATGTCTGCCTTAAAAACTCTTATAGTTTAATGGAAAAGATTCATAATCAAACCTGTTTGGCTAATTTTGATGAATGTTAAAAGAATGATATATAAAATTATAGCTTTGGTAAGAAGAAACTTTCCTTAGGATAGATTGCGTGTTGAACAAGGGAAGAAAAGATTGCTTTAGAGATGGGGTGACTCTCAGTTTGAATCATGAACAATGAGTCAGTCTAAGGTATTAGGTGGCGGGGTAGGGAGATAGCTGGGCAAAATCAGCAATTCATTAGAGAATTTAGTATATTCAAGGAACTTCAAGATGTCAGAACAGTTATAGGATACGGTGTTGGTTGTGGACAATAGCATCAACCAGTGTCAGGTTAATAACATGGAAACTCCCATAAGGCTTTCAACCGAGAGGAAATAATTTAGGGAATTAAATACAGATGTTAGAGAGCAAATTGAAGATAAAATGAGATAATGACATTAAAAACAGGTACTAATACTTGGACTATGGAAAATAATAGAAACAATTACTGTTATAAGAGTAGTGTAACTTGGGAGAGGGTACCTGTGAAGTTGGGGCTAAGATCTCTGAGGGCAAGTTGCTGCTCAGCTGGTGCTGATATCTCTGAGAATGCATGATAAATTAGTTTTGGTAAACTGAAGAAGCTGGAGGGAGAAGCGCAGGACATCAGTATTCCCTGTTTTCTGTTTTAAATTCTTAGTGCACCTTTTGTAGAGCCTGATAAGAAGTCATTGAGAAAGTAAAAGTATATTTTTAGTGCCTTCAGGCTTAGCATCCTGACTAGGAGGCACCATTTGGAATGGAGTAAAATAATTACTATCCTGGTTGACTTCATTGGTCAGTCAGCATTCAAACATGGCCTCTCTATATTTTAACTTTCATGCTTTTATGTCATGCTAATATATTTATGTTTCCATCTAAAAACACGTAATAATCTTTTATAGAAAAGAAGCCTTTTTTTTTTTTTTTACTTTTTCTACACAAGTGTGAGAAACAAAATCCCAGCAGTCACAACATGATCTTTGAGCACCACTAATTCTGGTATCCATCTGCGAGTGATGTAAATTTCTCCACTCATTCAGTCACAACGACTACAGAATATTCTATAATTTAGGAGAGTAAGTAGAAAAGCTAAATACCGCTAGGAATTCTTACACTAAATGATAAGAGTAAAGGACAGAAGAGTAGTTAATCTAAATAATAATTATTATAAACCTATGTGTGTGAGAATGAATATATTTTTATGTGTATACACAAAATGCAAAAGGAAGAAAATGTACATAATTGCATCAGTTCTTGTTTGTATGACAGATAAGAGGATATGATTAACTGACATGATTTCCATCTTCATCCACTGACCTCTCAGTTAAGTTTCACCCAATTAGCACTTTAATTGGTCTAGTTTTCTTATCTGGTCAGGTAATACAACTGTTGTCATCTGCCATGGAAACAAAGACCTTCAAATTAGCAGTGGCCAAAATTATGAGGATAGACAAACCTGTGTGAGTAGATTATTAGGAGCATATACTATTACCAGCTTTTGAGTTTTGAACTCATTTATGTGAGCTTGGGCTACACTGCAGCATATAATATGATTACTCAGAGTATATTCTTAATTCCGAAAGACAGAAACATACTTTCAGCATGTCTCTCTCAACTGGTGCTATAACTGAGTCATTCTCTTATGCCAGCATCTTCTAAATGATATTAGTTAAGACTGGTGAATTCCATAGTCAGAAGGCAATTTTAAGACTCATTTTGATATGAAATTAATTTCTTGACAAAAAAAACTTTGGGTAGAATAATAAAACATAAGTCAGTCATTCCTTAATTTTACAGATTTTGATACTGGCAGAAGAGTTGTGGATATGAAATGCAAGTTCATGGCAGCGTTACATGTTTATTTTAGTGATGTAAAGTAGTTGACATCTTTATGTTGAAAAGGATCCAGTATAATCAGTCTGCCACCAGGAATCTGGCTTGTCCCTCTAGAGATTTGTGCCATATTGATAGCTCTATATCAGGTCAGCATTTGTCCTTGCTGTTGGCACATAAGGTACTCAGCGATGGTGGCAGCCAGATCAGACTCAGTGAGAAAAGTTGAGCCCGTGTTATATAGACTCCTCTGTTATCATGACCACAGCATATTTGGGTTCATTAAAGAGACACCAGAATGGCTGGGAAAGGGATTTTGTGATGTCCACAGAGTATGTGTATTATCCACCTCCTTATGTGTAGATGAACATTCAGTCAAACATTATAACATATTTGTCCTTTTCAAAAAACTTACACTTAGTCATCTTCCAATCTTTTAGTCTTCCATCTAATTCTTTTTGGTTCCTGACAACAAGGCCAAACTCTTAGCCATCACCCATTAATTTGTGCAGATCCATATTTCTAACCATTTCTTAGTGTAAAGTAGATAAAATATATTCTTCCAGGTTATGCCTATTGGTAATATTTCTTCACTATTCTCTTTCAGGGAAGTTCTTGATTGAAGTTGTGGTATTGTAGGCATCCAGTCTGGTCGATATCAGTATGGAATTAAAAAAATTGTTAAATCTAGCAAAACATAGGGGCGCCTGGGTGGCTCAGTTGGTCAAGCAACTGCCTTCGGCTCAGGTCATGATCCCAGAGTCCTGGGATTGAGTCCCACATCGGGCTCCCAGCTCCACGAGGAGTCTGCTTCTCCCTCTGACCTTCTCCCCTCTCATGCTCTCTCTCACTCTATCTCAAATAAATAAATAAAATCTTAAAAAAAAAAAACAAGCAAAACATAAATAAATAAATAAATAAATGTATATATATTTATATACATGATCCAAGACTATATGTATAGCAAATGTACATGTATATATATTTATTTATATTATGAAGATCAAGATTTCTTTTATTTCCTATGTGACTATTCAATTGACTCAACATAATTTATTGAAAATACCACCACTATACTGAGGGCCATAAATTTAATTTTGCCATAAATTAAATTATTATGTATGTGTTGGTTTGTTTCTAGATACTAATCTATTCCATTTATCTATTTGCCTATCTTTTTGCCAAATCTCCCTATCTTCATGACCTATTAGGAGCTCCTAATTATCAGATAGTTTAAATCTACTAACTTTGTACATCTTTATTAATATAGTCTTAGATTATGTTGGCTCTTCTTGGTCCAGTGCTGTGCCATATACATTTATTTTATTTTATTTTTTTAAGATTTTATTTATTTATTTATTAGGAAAGAGAGAGAGTGAGAGAGAGCAGGTCAGAGTGAGAAGCGGACTCCCCATGGAGCTGGGAGCCCGATGCGGGACTCGATCCCTGGACTCCGGGATCATGACCTGAGCCGAAGGCAGTCGCTCAACCAACTGCGCCACCCAGGGGCCCTGTGCCATATACATTTAAGAATCAGCTTGTCAATGTCACACACACAAATTTACACACACAACTTCTATGGTTTTGGTTGTGATTGACATTAATATGCATATAAATTTGTATAGATTTGCTATATATACACCTAAAATTTTTTCAGTATAATTTCCAATCACTCCTCTATGTTTTTTAAATGAAATATATCTACAGTACCACATAGAGAAGGAATTGCAAATGTAGCATCGTAGTGTTTCTACTCATGAAATTATATGGAATTAAAAATTGAACCTAACAATCTACTAGTAGGCTGTAGATACTTGATTCATATTATAATTAGTAGGTTAAAAAACAGTCAGTACTGGTGTTCAAAACTTTAAAAATGTAAACATGTACATAGTAATAATATAGTATTTAAAATGTTTATGCTTTTGCTCCTTCTCTTGTTCCTTCCCTTTCTTCTGTGTGTTCTGCCTCTTATAGTTTCTTCACTATAATTTTCCTGTGTAATGTAAAGAATAATAAACTTTAAATCTGTATTCTGGTCCCAGCCATATCTCTAAATGACAGGACTTGGAGCAATGTACTTACCATTCTCTAAAATATGTCCTTAGGAACATAGGCTATGGGATTAAATTACCTGTGTCAAATCCTAATTCCACCATTTACAGCCAGGGAAATGTTGTTAACAAGTTATTTAGCTTTTCTTTTTCTTAGTTCTTTCATCTACAAAATAGAGATGATTATGGGAATTAAATGAGTCAATACATATAAACTACTTTGAAGAGTACATATCATATACTAAGCATGATGTGTTTGTTTTTAATTATTATACCTATCTATTTTGTAGTGCTATTTTTAAAGTGAATTATTTTATGAAAATATGTGAAAATAATTTGAAAAAGCAAAAAGTGTCATACAAAAGTACAATTTAAAAATCATTTTGTTTTATAGAAGTTACTCTTATCAGTAGCCCAGATTATTTGTCTATATATTCATCTTTATCCACCATTAGAATAATTTTGAAAATGATCAACATTTTTAATACACACATACATATAATATGTATCATTCATATAATAGTACTAAAAGATTTGGAAATGTCTTCACAGACTTCATAACTTGTTATCAGATTACAGATACTTTTTTCATTATTCTAACCCTTCTTAAGACTATACTCTTAGCAAAATTCAAACTTGAAGAGGTTTGGCACTTGGGCTAAAGGCCAATGTGCTTGGAAAGAGGAGAAATTGGATCACTTACTTATATCACTAACTTTGTGGCATAGACTTAAAATAAGTTCAGTGGAGGATGAGAAACAATTTCAGCTGTCTGATCAAATTTGAAAGTCATAAATTTTAAGTCAAATTGAAAAATATATTTGAGTGACAAGGAGTGAAATTTATATCTTAAAAACCCAATATTGAAACTCTAGACATAAAATTCAACCTTGGGTATCTTTAACCCTATTTTTAATAAAACCTTGAAGAATAGCAATTTCTAGGATGTCTAATATGTCAAACATTATCTCCATTAATAAATGGTCTGTAAACAAAACTCAGATACACACACACATAAAAAATTGGTCAGTGTTAAAATGCAATAAGCAAAAAACCTCTACCCTTATAGAATCTGTGAAAATATATAAAAATTAATTCATATTCATTAGTAAATAAATCTCTTAAAGAAATTTTCTTAAAGAAGGAGTGCTAAAAACTATTAGACTTTTGATACAGTGACTACTTAATGAAAAATTTGTAAGAAATTATTCAATACATAATAGAAATATTTGACCTTTAACGTCTGTACTAATGCTATTTAGTTGAAATGTAATGAAAGTCAAATATAAAACTTAGATATTTTTTCATAGAAATACTTAAAACTAAAATAGAGGGCGCCTGGGTGGCTCAGTTGGTTAGGCAACTGCCTTCGGCTCAGGTCATGATCCCGGAGTCCCGGGATCGAGTCCCATGTCCGACTCCCGGCTCTGTGGGAGGTCTGCTTCTCCCTCTGACCTTCTCCCCTCTCATTCTCAGTCTCTCGCTCTCTAATAAATAAATAAAAAATCTTTTTTTAAAAAAAAAACTAAAATAGAAATGTGTGATTAATATTTATTATATATTTTATTTAAACAATTATATGTAAGCTATTATTTCAGCATGTACTCAGCATAAAAAATTGATAAGGAGATATTTCACATTTTTTTAAATTCATCCTAATGTTTTGAAATCCAATGTATATTTTATAGTTAAAACACAGCTGAATTTGGAGTGGCCACATTTTACATGCTCAATAGCTACGTTTCTAGTGATTACACTGTTGCACAGAATAGATCTAGATGGTATGAGAAAGTATAAGTGAAGTCTCTGTAAATGGTGCATATAGTGTACAGAGGTAGTCATCTGATTTTTGGCAACTTCTAGCCCTGAGGCAATTTTTCACCCTTAAACATCCCTACCAGGTAAAAAGTTTTCAAGATATTTATATCTCCAGGTAAAAAGTTTTCAAGATATTTATATCTTACTTTTTATGAAGCATGTGTATGGTAGATTTTATGTTCATTACTCCTTAAATTTCCAGCATGTTTTATAAAATGTCAGTTTATCAGCCAGTATTTAAATTAAGAAAGCAGAAATGAGAGCAGAGGGAGCTATTTAATAGTAAGAATTGAAGGCTTATCTTACCAATATAAATGCAAGATATATAAATCCAAAGACTACCTTTAGGAAATTTGATGTATAGGCCACTGGTGAAGGTCATCTCCAATTATCACAGTTATCCACATAAACTAATGAAATTTGTAACACCTAGAGCAATGCCACTTTTCCTGACATGGGGGAAAGAGACAAAGCAAATTAAACCCTGGACCTTAAAGACTGACCTAAGAGGTGATACATGCCGCTTTTTGCAGAGTCTCTTGACCAATCCTAACTTTGGAGGAATGTGACATACAATTCTAACATGTACAGAAAGGAGTAGAAGTGTATTTGTGAACAGCCCCAAGAATTACCTCAGGACATGATAGAAGCCATGTTAAAGAAGAAAGATAATGGCAGCTAATTTTCATGACTTAATAAAAGTCGCATATCTCCAGATTGAAAAGATACACTGAGGTCCTAAAAGGTTAATAAGTATCAATTCCATATCTAAATACATAGTGGTAAAATATATCAATGAGAAGTATTAAAAGAAACTGCAGACAGGGGCATTTGGGTGGGTGGCTCAGTTGGTTAGGCATCCAACTTAATTTTGGCTCAAGGGGCATTTGGGTGGTTTAGTTGGTTAAGCATCCAACTTGATTTTGGCTCAAGTCATGATCTCAGGGTTGTGAAGTTGAGTGCCTTGTTGGGCTCGATGCTGGGCTTAAGATTCCTTCTCTCCTTTTCTCTTTGCCTCTCCTGCCCCTCAACTAGAAAGGAAAGGGAAGGGAAGGGAAGGGAAGGAAAAAGGAAAAAAGAAAAAGGAAAGGAAAGGAAAAAGAAAAGAAAGGAAAGGAAAGGAAAGGGAAAGAAGAAAAGGAAAGAAAAAAAAAGAAAAGAAAAGGGGGGGAGGAAAAGGGAAGGGAAAGGAAGGGTAGGGAAGGGAGAAAGAAGAAAAAGAAAGAAAAAAGGAAAAGAAAGAAAGAAAAGAAAAAAAATTCTCGATAGAAGAGAGATTATCTACAAATTGATACAGTTTTTGATACAAGACTGGCAGAAGATTTCTATAAAAACAATACTAGAAAATGTTTAGTGTTTAATCCTTTAAATTAGTATATTTAAAGTATATCCTTTAAATTAGTATATTTAAAGGAATTCAAAGGGAAGAATTCTAACAAGCAGTTATGAACACAAGTTATGATAAACATACTGGTAATTTGTAAATTTGATTAACTGGCTTGTTACCGGGAATGCTTACTTGTGTGTGACTAAGCTGGCTTCTCTACAGTGCTCTCTGTAATGTGTCAGTTTGGTTAGACAAAACTACATTTCCCTGAATCTCTTAAATTTCTATGTGTTTCTAGTTAGCCTAGGTGAGAAGAGATATTTTTTTCATGAAATTTTGGCAATTAGTAGTGAAGTAAAAGACATTTTTTTTTATGCTTGGAAGTTTGGGGAAGATATTTGTTTATATATCATATTTCTTTGCTTATCTGGGAGGTTACCTCATTGAATGGGAGAGCTTTGGGCCAACAACTGATCTACCTCTTTCAGCTTCTCTGCTTCCTGGACCAGGTGTGTACTTAGCATTGTAAAGACACATATACATTTCAGCTTCTCCTTCAGGACACCCAGATTCCAACTTCTAAATTTAGGACACCCAGTTAACAAGGTTGGGGATGATAAGAAGATGAACATGAATTTCCAGTCTTTCCTTAGGATTTCAAGATTGCTTGTGGTCATGGATTCCAGCTCATTCTCATGGGATTAAACTTGTCTCTACTCTCCCCTTATTTACATATGATTTCATATTCTTTGGACTTCAACCTCCAGCATCAGACAGAAAGACAGCAGCTATAAAGAGACAGTTTACTTCTGTCACGAATGCATAATGTCACATCCCTTCAATGCTTCACTCCCTTCATAGGTAGGAGTGGTTATGTTTCTTTTGTTGAACTCTGACTAATAAAAAATTTGGTGTTGATAGTGCTTCTGATAGAATCTTAATTATGTGTTCTCTGTATTCCTTTTATACTATCTGAAATTGATCTGATTAGATTTAATGGGATTAATGACTTCAGTGATAAAGAACATAATGGGGGGCACCTGGGTGGCTCAGTGGGCAAAAGCCTCTGCCTTCAGCTCAGGTCATGATCTCAGGGTCCTGGGATCGAGCCCTGCATCGGGCTCTCTGCTTAGCGAGGCGCCTGCTTTTCTCTCCCCCTCTGTTTGTCTCTCTGCCTACTTGTGATCTCTCTCTGTCAAATAAATAAAATCTTTAAAAAAAAACCCACAATGGGAGCTTATGACATGCAGTGGCAAATTACTACCTGTAGATAATTAGCATGAGTGTCTATCTCTGAAAGGTGAGATTCCTCATGACAAAGCATTTTGCCATAGGAAATACTAATAAACATAAGGATTATATTGGCATCTCATAAGTATGCTAGAGAACATGTGGTAAGAAGATATTAAACTCAAGGCCTTAAGTGAGTTCTCAACTTGAGGCACCTGGGTGGCTTAGTCAGTTAAGCATCTGACTCTTGCGTTTAGCTCAGGTAGTGATCTCATGGCTGGCGGGATCAAACTCTGGGTCAGGCTCTGGGCTCAGTGGGGAATCTGCTTAAAGATTCTCTCCCTCTGCCCCTTCCCCCACTTGTGCTTTCTCACTCTCTTTCTCAAATAAATAAATCTTTTTTAAAAAAAAAAGTTAGTTCTCAACTCAAGGTCTGCATAGGGAACCTGAAAGCTTCTGTGACTACTCTAAAATAAACCCTTATCTTTTGTAGCCATGAGGCAGAGATTTCTGAAAACAATATCCAAAATCAAATCCAGCAAGTGGCTGACTTAAAATGCAAATTTTATTTCTAAACATGTAATATATCTCAGGAAGGGATGAGATCTTGAAAATTGTAATGCAGCCATATGGGCGGATTCCAATGAAGCTAGGGAGGGACCTTGAACTCTTAAATCTTACTGAAATTTCTTTACCAGCTGAAGCAGCCCTTCCATACTCTCCCTTTGGATAATATTCTTTGCTTACTTGCAGACCTGTAATGGCTTCTCTGATGGTGGTTCCACAAGAGGTTGCTAATCCTCCTCAGTACCTATCCCACCACATTTTCCTACTTCTATAACTAGACTGAATTCCCAATATGCCTTCAACAGTGAGATACAAATGTGAACCTTGAGAAGATAATATTATGTAGTAACAGAATTGCATGACTTTGCTAATTTGTAGTAACAGAAATCTGTGGATGCTAAGGATATGAGATCAGAGTGTAAAGAATATAAGTTGAATCAGCACACATTTATTGACATGGCATCATAAACAGAGATTCTAGACACAGTGGGCAAGAGGAGCTGGTAATGACTCTAGTAGTTTGCCTGCTTGCTTGACTGAATTACCAACCCAAGAATGACATATTGTAAATTTAAATGTCAGAAGGTGTTTAGAAATGTATCCAAAGGCTTAGAGGGGTTAGAATGATGGAGTATGTTTATCATTCAAGACTTGCTCTATTTATCCCCTTACCTGTCCTCTGGGAATTATAGAGGCTGAGAAGTCCCACGATTTGCCATCTGTGAGCTGGAGACCCAGGAAAGTCAATGGTGTAGTTCCAGTCTTAGTCCAAGGGCTTGAGAACCTGGAACACTGATGCCCCAGTTTGAGGGCAGGAGAAGACTAATGTCCCAAGTTAAGCTGTTAAGCAGAGCGATAATAATCTCTGACCTTGCTTGTCTTTTAAATTTATGCTTCTAACATATTTGATGAGACCCATACACATTGAGGAGAGCAATCTACTTTATTCAGTTTACTGATTTGAATGTTAATCTCATCCAGAAATACCCTCACTGACACACCCAGAATGTTTAACCAAATATTTGGGCACCCTGTGTCCCAGTCAATTTGTCACATAAAATTAATCATCACCTTCATATATTCAGTGATTATAATCTAATACCAGTCTCTTGAACTTACTTGTTTTCAAATTTATTGCCCTTTACAAGCTGGAGAGTTCCTCAAAATTAGGGACTCATTTTAATTCACATTCATCTTCATATTCCCAAAGATGTGAGCAAATTAGATAGAAGCACTTGATTAAATGTACCTGAGGAAAACAGAAAAAAGGAGAGAGCATATTAGGTTCCAGAGATAGAAGCAGGCACTCTCACTTGCTACCATGTCACTTTCTGACATTAATACTAACATTAATTAATAGAAAGGAGTAGAGTTACTTATACAAGAAGAAAACAATTTCTGAGAATGGTAAAAACAAATACAACCTCTTATAAATATGTTATGAAGTCAAAATGAATAGGAGTCAAGCATGAACATTATTAGATATTTGAAAAGCAGGGTGTGAAATTCACAAAATGCTAGTTATGGCGACCCCTTAACTTGCTATTTGGCATAACTAAAAACATGTTTTTACGGGGGAGGGACAGGTTATATGAGTTGGGTTTTTTTCCCTCCTAATTGTGGCTTTGGGGGAACTACTTTCTCAGCTACATATCTATCAATTGACTGTAATAATAATTATTGTTTCTGAGAGTTGGATGAGGATTAAATTGAGAACAGTGATTTTGTTTAGCAAAATTAAAGGTGGGTTAATTGATGGATGAAAAAAATTGCTCTTGAATTTTGAGTAGGGAGAAGGACACCTCACAAACCAAAGCAGGGTAACACAAGCTAAAACAAAACAGATTTAGAAAGCAGAAAGATAAGAGTTTGCAGAAGACCATCTATAGTACCTAAATTTCTTTACTCGTAGTAAATATAAAAAGTAGCTTATATCTTTAGGTTATTAGGAAAAATGAATTATGTAATTATACGGAATTTTGAAAAATCTGTTAAATACTTCTCAGGATGCTATTTTTATTTTGTCCACATGCCAACACCTCTTTTTCTATTTTTTTTTCCTGTTCATGGTATATTTCTAATCTTTAACTTGAAGAAGTTGGTGATTTTCTTATTTATTCAAGCCTCCAGTTAAAGGATCTGGCTTTCAGAATCAGATCGCCTAGTTCTATGTACTTTCTCTTGAGTGGTAGTAGTCATGTCCTAGGAACACACAATACCAAGACCAAGAGCAATCGATAGCAACCCAAACCAGGAACTAACTGGCATGACGATAATCAGAATGCAAGCAATAGCTTGCAATTTCTCTTCTGTAGGTTTCTAATTTTCCTTTACCTTGTCATAGACATGTACCAATCACCATTTTAAGACAGGGATGGGTTGATCAGAATGGATAAAGTTCCCAAACTACCTTTGTAGTCTAGACATTTTAAAAAAATTAAGAGTTAAGACTACCATTATTTCATCAATGAAAATTTTAGTTCTGCCTCCTTTTTTTTGGCCGAATGAAGAATAGGAAGATTTTTTTCATTAAACTTTACTGCTTTATGTCTGACTCTTGATTTTGGCTCAAGGTCATGAAATCGAGCGAGCCCCAGGTTGGCTCCATGCTCAGCATTCTAAGTGTTCTGTATCAGCGTGCAACCCACTTAAGATTCTCTCTCCCTCTCTCTCTGCCCCTCCACCCCCACCAGGCTTGCACATGCACTCTCTCTCTCTCTCTCTTCAAAAAAATAAATTAAAAAAATTATTGCTTTAAATTTCCAAGGAGTAGTGTTTCTTAGCTGCTCAGTTCAACCAACAGTGGGAGGGTGTCCAATAATAATGATAGTCTAGATTAATGAAAATTGACATATTTCATAGTCAATATTTTATACTATAAACATTTTTAAATATAAAGCACTTTTTGATGAAAGAAATCAAGACATATGGTAGATGTTCAGTGTGATATTTCATTTATAATCTCAAACCATAAAAATTAGGTGTCATTGCAATTTTACAGAAGCATAATCCAAAGTTTAGAAAAGTTAAATAACGCATAGAAAGTTTTAAACCAGGAATCAAATACATATCTGAAATATCTCAAGTGGATAAATTTATAGCTTTTTATTGTCTTACAATCTTACAGTTAGTGGTATTTATGCCAATTTCTTTTTACAACAGTGGCTTGATTTTATAATTACTCAAGTTGAAATGAATAAGTTATCTATCTATCATCACTATTACTGCATTTTCTGCAGTGTGTCTAATTGTATTCAAACCCATTCAGAGAATTTTCTTTTTTTTTCTTTCTAAGCCATTATTACTTAGATGGTCTCTCTTCATTAGGCTGAATAAGAGTACAGATTTTCAATTCCTTGGAGAGACTCAAAGCCATCTATCCCTATTACCTTTTTATTATTCCTTCAGAGTCTCATTTTTTACCATTTGGCAAATTTCAAAGGCCTGAAATGTTCACTTCAGACATGATTTCAGATTCTGAAATAAAAGTCATACCTGGAAGCTTAATATAAGAGAAGAGAGATGGAATCTGGAAGGGTTAGGGAAGTTTCAATGCACTAACTCATTCAATTTCAGGATCAACACTTTGTATTTAAGTTTTGGTTTTCTTCCTTAGCAGACCATCTAGTTTACAAAAACAGTTTCTATATACACAGTTCTTATTTATTTTCTGGATTAGTTTCTAATATTTTTTCATCTTTATCTATGAATCAAATCTCCTCTTAGGATTTCTTCCACAGTTCTTTATGTCTAGACCTCCTCTTTTTCAGCCTTCTCTGACTTTTTCTTTCATTGTGCCTATCATCTTCTCTTTTCACTGCAGCTGTTAAGCTAAAAAAAAAAAAAAATCAGAAAGCTATTGATGTCGCTATCTTTCTCCTGTCACTTTCATCAGAAAAAATGGAGTTCTAATGTGCAGCATCCAGTTGCTTAGCAACAATATTTTCAGCATCTCTGTCAGCATGAAGAGTGTAAAGCTGTGTCTGCTAATGTGGCTGCATTACAAAAAAGAGCATAGTTGGAGTGGAAATAGGAAAAATAAGCCCTGAGAAATTCAACAATCTCAGGATATAATGAATGCAGAAAAGGATCAGCATCTTCCAGTGGAAACTTTCTTTTTACCACATGACATATCACTTGCAGAAAAGTTCATTCTCTAAAGCAACACTTCAGGAGTTATGCAATCAAAAATACCTACATGACAGTTCTGCATCAAGTTATACACTGCCAGATTATTTTTCTGTCCATATATGTACAATTCCAGGAACAATAACTTTACTATGAGTGTTCTACCCATGAACAAGAGTAAAATTTTTAATTATAACTTTATTTGTTTTAATGAACAAGAAATGATGGCTTTACTATGTAAGTGTGCAAATGCATTCCTATTGTTTTTGTGACTGTATTTTAATCATACTGCATCTTTTCTGCTCTAATGGACACATGCTTTTTTTTTCATGTTTGGCATCTTTATATTTGGCTCATTTTCAAATAAAATATTTTGATTGCTTTATATTTATGTTGTTAATGTGTTTGAAAGTAGAGAGATGCTAGAAAAATTGACAACTGAAATTCATTATCAACATAATTAAATGTAAAGTTATTCTTTCAGTTAGAAAATAAGAAAATTCTTAAATATACCTTATACTTTGCTAACTTATCATTTAAAAATATATTTATCACATACCACTTTAGAATTCTGTTTTTATCAGCTCACATGACATTTATGTACAAGTTTACAGAAAACTAGTTATAAATTTATTTAAATGTTATTTGAATTTAATACATCTTAATCTAATGTGTGATATTCTGTTGTGGCAAGAATTGCAGGAGCTGTTATCTTGTGTTCCCATTTTTACTTTGACCTTTATCTGCTTTGTAGCCTGGAACATGTCTTTTAGTCTGAGACTAAGGTTCCACATTTTAAATGAGAATAAGATTTCATAATTTCAGTTCTACTGGAAAAATTAAAGTGAGATAATGAATGCAAAACACTAGGCGTGTCTGATGTGCAAAAGTATTCAGTAATTTAAAGCTATCGTATAGAAGTTTTCATAAAAAAAGACTGCCTAACCAGATGGATTTTTTCCAGATACTTTCTCTTTTTTATATAAATGCATTGTTTAACCACTAAGTTGTGCTGAGAGTTGCAGCATTCTTGACATTAAATGTTTAAACATATAGGATCCAAAGAAGCAGATGATATATGAATAATTAAAAATCTTAATAATAACCATGAATATTGAGTGGGTAGACATTAATATTTATTCATATTTTTGAATGAAAGTATAAATAGAAGACTGTGAACAACATGATCTTAAAATTCTTTATTTCCATGATTATGGCCTTTATTTTCTGTTATAGAAGGAAATCTTTCAGTTAAAAAATAAAAATTATTTCCTATTTCTTTTTTTTAAAGATTTTATGTATTTATTTGACAGAGAGAGAGAGATCACAAGTAAGCAGAGAGGCAGGCAGAGAGAGGGGGGAAGCAGGCTCCCCAACTAGCAGAGAGCCTGATGTGGGACTGAATCCCAGGACCTTGCTGAGCTGAAAACCCACTGAACCACCCAGAATCCCCTATCTTTCTACTTCTAATGGCAAAAACTCTCTCCAAAGATCACAAATGATAATATGGAAATATTATAAATGGTATAAGTTTATAAGAATGTAAAGAAGGAATGTAAAACCAGCAAACTGCCATTTAAAAGAGTTCATAGGCCAGTGTCAAAGAGGTTACTGCCTGTGTTCTCCTGTAGGATTTTTATGGTTTCCTATCTCACATTTAGGTTTTTCCTCCATTTTGAATTTATTTCTGTGTATGACGTAAGAAAGTGATCCAGTTTCATTCTTCTGCATGTCACTTTCCAGTTTTGCAACTTCTTAAAAGTTTACCGCTTTTATAGTAAATATATGGATTGATTAATATTTATTATTAGAACATGCACTTTCTATGCACAATGCTATTTTTGTGACTGATATGCTAGTGCACAATAGTATATACAGGAATATTTTAAGTAGTAAAGACAATAACATGGTTCATATTTTAATTTCATAATGATTTTTTATATCTTTTTAAACTTTTGGCCTCAGAAAAATTATCTGATACTATGAAAAGAAAATAGGGCTTTCAACATATGTGAATGCACAGTGCCAAAATTATGCACATGGCAAGTAAAAAATAACAAGTAATTCCTTCATTTGTTTGGAAATATGCAATTATTTGGTATTGTAAATATAGGAAATATTTTCTTCCTAATAGCCTGTGAAAATAATTTTAAAAAGCATACTAATTGCTAAATTGCCACATACAATTACTCACAAAGTTTTCCTCTAGGGGAAAAAAGTTTAAAAATGGTTAAAATAAAAACAGTGTTCTTCCTTCTTGAAACACTTCTTTCCATTGGATCCTGAAAATAGTAACTTTCCTAGTCTTGATGAAATTACATAAATCTGCTTCTAATAAACTCTGACATATTGATTATTAAAGTGATTGCACTCAATCTATCTCTTTGGTAATTTTTCTTAATTAAGAAAGCCCATTCAAAATTTACAATTTAGAGTATTTTGGTTAACTTTAGCTTTTATTCTTAGCATGCCTAAACACATCACTTAACATGTAATAGATATTTATAAATATGTGTTGCATATTAAATATATAATTTCAAAATTGACTAATCTTTGGTTGAAATCTAGAGTGATCACCTGTTACTCATGTATATAATAAACCAAAGCAATAGAAGAACTAGGGAATTACTCAGTGGATGTATATATGTTATTTGATTTAGTTTTTATTTTATTTTTTATTATTTTTAAAATATTTATGTATGTTATTTTAAAGATTTATGTATGCTGTAATGTGTCAATCTCAAAACAAAGCGTGATAGAGAGGGAAAGGAGATGATGTCATTGAGGAATCACTTTAAACAGAAAAAGCACATTATGGAATTCTTGATCATAAGTCAGAAATGTGTCAGTTTAATGCTTAAAAAATTAATTAAGTGAAAGAATAGATATAAAATAAATATGTAAATTTTAATAAATATATAAATATTTAATAAATATATAAATAATAAAAGATATTATATAAAATGAAAGCATAACTAATAAATGATGGGACATGTTATTTTGGAACAAGCTTCATGAAAGTCAAAAATTTTATATTATGAGTTTCCTTGACCAGGTGTGGCCTCAAAGGACCTGAGCTGGAGCAAAGAGCGTATACTCCATTCTAACTTCCTTTCTATATAAGGAATAGATCTTTCTTTTCAGATGGCCCAAGGACTTTTACTATTTTTCCATGGGTCCACAGATTATTTCGTGTATATTTGAGAGGCGAGCCATGGCTCCAAGTTGCATATTTCTCTCATACTGCTTACCTCTTAATTTTCTCTGTTAGAAGTCTTTTATAAATCTAGTACTAAATACTTGTGTGCTTCATTATAGATATTGAGTGAACAAATTAGATTTTTTTGTCAGTTACAGCAGGAAAATGTGTACATCGAAGAATAGAGGAAACTCAAATGTTATTAGCCATTGCATTGACAATCTTTGACACCCAATGTAGAACATAAAAAAACAGAAAACCTTTTTTTCTTAAGTTTAAATGTGATATGAGGAAAGAATATGTGAGGAATTAAGCATGATTTCCAAGTTAAAATAATTCCTCTAATATTTGCTGTTTGTAAGCCATTTAAAGTAGGTCTTAGTTACTTCTCTTTGATTTAAAAGCTTATTTTATGGTGTGATTGAGTGTTAGAATACAGAGAAGAACAAAAATACTAGAGAAACATAATTGCCATTCCATGGAGGATTCTTTAACATGGTCTGTGACAGTTGTTTTATAAAAGTTATGTCATGGGAAGATGATCATTCCTACTGACACTTTGACAGAGAAGGAATTATTAAGTTCCCTCTGATCCAATCTGACCTAGTCTGTGATGTTGGTAGAATTTCTCTGTTTGCCCTTACCCCTGCAAATATAACACATTTCTCTGAATAGCATATTTTGTGTCTCAGCCGAAAATCTAGAAATGCAAGTTTGAACTTTTGCAAAGGGCCTTCCTAAACATGGGAGGTATTTTGTTTTGACACTTTTGCATTGACACTGATTTAAAGGGAGGCATTGCTTGTTGTATGAATATTCAAAAAAAAAAAAAAGGCTCTGGAGAAAAATGTAAGCAAGCTCATTTTTGAAGCATATTGACCCTGATCCTGAAGCCAGATAACCTAGGTTCATATTCAAACCCATTACTTTCAAGATGTGCAACTCTGGTGAATTTACTTAATTCTTTGGTGACTTGATTTTGTTATTGATTAAATTATTACAATAATATATTTACCTTGTACGGATATAGTAAGCATTCATTTAATAAAAAATGCTTTGAGTCAGGCCCGTCATTAGGTAAATTCAATAAGTAAAATCAATGTTATATATTACTGCTATGATAAAAAATTGGCACCTTTACCTTTGTAAAGACATGTAAGGACACTATATTTGTAACCCATGAATGTAAGAGGCCTTTCAGTTTCCTCATTGGTGGGAGACAATCCAACATGTTGTTGCATGTCTTATGTTAATTTTTGTTCTAGAATATCTTTTCAAGTATATTTATATAGTAAACTTTTTTGGAAGATACAGTGAAACACTTGGGCACAGAAGGCAGCTCTGTTTTTTGATGAGGCTAATAATGTCTCCTCTCCTGGAAAACTTAAGCAGGGCGGCTAGTAGTTTCCTTAAAAGATGAGGGGTTTCCTAAGATTCATGAGCTATGACATACACCTGCTATGTGTGAGCATCCCCCTGGGTTTTGTTTCTCATCTCCCCAGGGTGACTTTAATTTGGGGCATGAGGGGGGGGGCAGTGGAACATTCAAGAAAAGGAAGCTCATTCAGCTTGCTGCATTGTGGGTAATAATGACCCTTTCCTGTGACCAGGAATCTTAGGTATTTTGCAAGCTTCTGTGAAACTTTGGCAGGCTAAGTTGCTAGTTTACAATTAGGGTAAGTATACCAGTTCCTTCAGTGTTCTTGACACTCATTGCCTAAGCTTTCTTTAGCAGAAGTGAGGGTGTGAGTCTTCAGCCTTTATAAGGTGCGACAATCAGTAAATGTAGTAGAATGTAATAATACTCAGCAAATATGCACCTTCTCCTCTACCTTCCATGGAGAAGTATAGTTTCTTACTGAAATGACTCTGTGTTTATCCTTGAGACTTACATTTTGTGATACTATGTGAAAAAAGCTTTTAGATGTATTTGTGTGAGTTGGTTTGACCTCTTGCACTCCTCTCTTCCACCATGGGGGACAAAAGTGCCAAGCTAGCTACTAGTCCTAGACTGTGACAAGAAATAAAGCTAACTTGAACCTGGTCTTCAGCCTAGAATGAAGTCTAGCTGTTTTCAGCCAATATTAGCTAACAACTGGCAAACAGAACTATAAGAAAAAAATAGTATTTGTATTTGATACCACTGATAAAGGGTCATCCTGAGAAGTATGTAATAAGCCTTAAGCAGTAGATATTGATTCCAGGAATCACTGGATAGATAGCTGATTTTTCCAAAAATGGCACCTCTAACTCCAATTATTTCTACCTCCAAGATCCAAATTTCATCTAAGGGGAGGGTATATAATTGGAATATAATATTTATTTGCTTCTAATAATCATAAGAACCTAACACTATTATAGGCCTTTCAGATATACAAATTACTACTTATTTTTACTGTGTGAGCAAGAAAATGAGAGGATTTAAGGGATGGCTTTTATACAGTTTTTCAAACCTAAAACTTAGACTTCTTATAAACTTAAATTTAAATTTAAGTTTATAAACTTAAATTTAAACTACAATAATTATTTACTACCTATGTTAATAACAATGTACACAATTGCCACTGAATAATTCCTCACCAAATAATTTTATGAAAAAATACTTTAATATTTTCTTTAAATACAATATCAACTTTTTATACAAATACTAGTATTTACATAAATTTATAACATTTGTTACATGCAATTTATATATTACATACACACACATGCATGCACACACACACACACACACGCACACACATGCTAAAACTTGGCTAATCCTAACTAAGAGTTTTTGGAGATAATGACTAACATTAGCCAAGTTGTGGCCAGGAGACATAAGAATATCTGAATCTGACTCCTGAGGAGCAGTCTCTCCTCTTGAGGCTTATGAGGAAATGATATTTTGCAAGGAGATAGTGAGCAGAGTAATAACTTGGTCTTGACCCCAAATAAGAGTGCATAACCTGTCACCTCTCCATACTCCACTTAAAACTCATCATTTATCCAATAAATTCACTGGGCTTTGGTTAAGCTTCTCTAAAAGTAGAAAAATGAAATCCTATTATTTTTCTCTTTATAGCAACACTTGTTTATGTTTGTTAGTTCGGAAACCCAGAGAACAGAAGAAACTAAGGAAACTTGAGCTAGTAGAGGAAAAACTATGACTCCTACCAGTATACAATCTCCATGTGCAAAGATGGAGCACTTCCTCTCTGCCTGTTACTGGGGCATATTGTCCTGGTCCTAGATATGACTGATGGGTTTTTTTTTTTTTTATGGATTTATGGCAACCGGAGGTGATACTATAGATACTTTTAATTTTTACCCCAGTGTATTTCTCACCTCCAGAAGCAATGATATTCCTGCAATCTGAGATCAGTGAGGAAAATGATCCTTAATCCAAAAAAGGATTCCTTTATGGGCCATTAAGGAATTCATTTTGCAACTCAAAGTGCTATCTATGAATAAGTAGCATTGGCAACGAGTTGGAGCTTTTTCCCCTAAAAGAAATGCAGATTCTCAGGCCCTGCCCCAGACCTAGTGAATTAGAATCTGAATGTAAACATGATTTCCAGTAATATAAATACACGTTAACGTTTGAAAAGCACTTGTCTAGCTCTTTTCCTTCCAGAGCAAAAACAATGCCCATGTATAGAATTTTTCTACAATAAATGCTGATAAACTAAGTTATGAGGTATAAAGTACTATTCAATAGAAACTCCCTATGATGATAGAAAAATTCTTTGTCTGTGCTTTCTGATATAGTAACCATTTGAGACATGGAACTTATCAAACAGTTGAAATGTATCTAATATCATGGAGGAAGGAATTTTTATTTTTATATTATTTTAGTTAATAAACATTTAAATTTAGATAGCCATATGTTGCTAGTTGCTACCATGTCATTCTTTGACAGTCTAGAGAATGTTGTTTTGTCCCACTGTTGATGATAGAGCTTTCTTTGTGCATTCAGGACACTGAAAACAAAGTTTTGTGGTTAAGAGCATGGACAGATGGACAATCCCTGTGGACATAGGGATTAAGATTGTATGAGTTCAAATACATTTCAGCCACTTCCCAGTTGTGTGACTTTCTTAGCCTATTAAGCCTATTTCCCCACCTACAAAATTAGAAAATAGTGCTTAAGACTAGTATAATATTAAAGGAATTCATAATCTAAACCCGTTAGAGCAGTGTTAGGGAAATAGTGCTAAATATGTGTTTATTAAATTAATAAATATCCTTCCATCTCTACTTGAGGTAGAACCTTAAAAACTAAAAGAATGAATTCTAACATTTTTTCTGAATTCAAGCACCATACTTCCTTCAGAAAAATCTGTTCAACACAGTTAATGCAAACCTTAGTAGAAATAATGAAGGAAGAGTAATAACCAGACACTCAGACATTAATAGAAGAATAGAAGGAAGTAATGTGAGGGAATACATATGAAGAAAATCTTCAGTTCTGAGAATAGTTTAAAAAGTTTCTCTCCAAGATATTCTGTCATCTGGATTGAGAATCACTGCCCAAGAAGTCTCTTTAAACTCTTAACCTCAGTAGGTATATTAGTTGTCTTGCTTAAACTGTGTCAACTATAAGAGATGGAATTCATAATTATGGCATCCAGGGACACCTGCCAGTAAATAGGCTCTATCTCAAGGTTGCTAATGTTTCCTAATGTTTAAATCTTCAGGAGAAGATTTAAATAAAGAAATAAATATTGGCTGGGCCTTAGACCCAAAACTTCAAAGCAAGCTTTGAACTTATCTATACTTGACTACACAGGCTTCAGTGGCCTTCTTTATCATGGGTCTTATGTTCATTTCTGCTTGGTATGATAGAGTGTGAGGTGTCTGAATGGTCCTATCACTCCAGCTGTTGAACAGAAAGCAAGGCTGAGGTGAGAATATATCCAAGTACACTTGACTTTTAACTGGAAAACTGGCCTTTAAAGTGTCCTTGCTTTTGACCAGTGAAGGCCTGCTTCCTCTTTGCTCCATGAAAAGCCTGCTTCTCCCTCTCCTACTCCCCTGGCTTATATTCCCTCTCTTGCTGTATCTCTGTCTGTCAAATAAATAAAATCTTTAAAAAAACAAGAGAGAGAATGGTAAGTTTGATCTTCTGCAAAAGGCAAACAAAACAAAACACCACACACAAAAACAAAACAAAAAACACCAACATTTTAGACCTCCCCTGCATCTGCTAAGATGAAAGGCAGAGTAGCCAGATAGCATCGCACACAGGGCACTCATCATGACCGCAGTAGGGGGACAGGCAGCCTCATGTGGTATCCTTCATACAGGGCAGCAGATCATCTGAAGGGGAATGGCTGGGCAGAAGTTTGGTCAGCAAGACTTTTGCACCTTATATTGGTGTACATTTTCTTTCTGAGCTTCTTTATCTTTTTGGTATGTAAAAGTTTTCCACAGCTTAATGATGTTTTAGACTTGGTGCCTCATTCTGGTATCCTCTTTAGTTCAGACACAAGTTATGTTCAAATACTTAGCAGAGAAAGTGTGAAATGATCCCAGAAGGTTGAACATCAGAGACAACATCTCATCTATTAGATTATGTTTTTGAGAATAACACTGTATCTGACTAATTGGTTTATTATATCTCTTGTGATAACATCTCTTGTGCCATTGAAAGTTTGGTTTTGGTTTGTGTGTCTGTGTGCATGTGTGTATATATATATTTTTGATTTCTATCTATTTATTTGACAGAGAGAGAGAGAGAGCACAAGTAGGCAGAGAGGCAGGCAGAGAGAGGGGGAAGCCAGGCTCCCCGCTGAGCAGAGAGCCCGACGTGAGGCTCGATCCCAGGACCCCGAGATCACGACCTGAGCCGAAGGGAGACGCCCAACCCACTGAGCCACCCAAGCGCCCCTGTGTGTATATTTTAATTGGCACTTTTCTAGTGAAGCCCTCTGATTCAGGATGTGTTAGAGATCTTACATAACTAACTGTTTAGCTGGGCTAGGTTGTATACTGCTTACAGACACATCCTACAATATGTAATTTTAGGACACAGTACATGGCCTGCATAAAATAGATGCTCAGAAATATTTTTCAGGTTGTGTTGATTTAAATATTTTTTTACCTCATTAAAAAAGAGCCCTTATGCAAATATTGTTTTAATTAGACAGGAGTAAATAAGATTTTTTTTTTTTATCTCCAGTCTCTCCTAGTGGAGGGAAAAAAAAATCAAGGTGCCTTTTTATAAGTAATTTTCTCATATTGAATTTTAATTTTCAGTGGAGAATTGGTTCATTTTTCATTATACCGAAATCAACAATCACTATGGAAGAAGAAAGGACCAACCGAGATTTTTGCTTTTAAGGAGGTTAAGTTTAATTTTGAAATTAATCAGTGGACCAAGAACCCACTATTATTGTTCTTTAATAATGGTGTTCTGCTTTTCTTTCCAATTTAAGTTCAGTTGTCTCAATGCCAACAAGATGAGCGGATATCTCATGTATTCAGTGTCTGGTTATTAGTTAAAGTTTAGGTGATACTTATGAAAATAGATCTTTTTGAAAAGAATAATTACAACATCTTGTTTATTGCTATTTTAAAAAATTTATTGACAAACCAAAATTATATTAGTATGGGCATTTTTGGATGTTGTTATATAACATGTTCATGAAATCTTTCAGAAGAAAGATTTTTTGCCCTATCTCCTCATTTTAGAGATGAAATAGCTGGATATTTAGTTAATTTCAGCTTTAAATAATTTAAATAATTTAAATAATTTTTTTCAATTAGGTTTAATTTTTAATGAAATATGATCTTTTTTGCTTAGTCTTGTATAACCTATTTGTTTTACTCATATTTTAAGTATTTTTCCATGTCAATTTATCTCCTACCACTTCATTCTTACTTTAGGTTTATTCCATCAAAAGTGAAGGACAATTTATTCAGCTTCATTTTTGGACATTTAGATTATTGCAGATTCTATTATAATACTTCGTTGGACATGCTTGAAACTAGATTTTGTTTATATATAATTATATCATAAAGTTGAAAGTACTGGATTGGGGCACATTCATTTTTTTAAATTATTAATAAATGCTATAAAATTATTCTCTAGAACTCTAGATATGAAAATAAAGTTGTAGGGATTTGAATTTTTAGCAATTTTTTTCCAAGATGGAGATCACTGTATTCTTACAAGAAATTTTATGTACACAGAATAAAAATCAGGGTTTAATTTTCTTTTTCTTTCCTCCCTCCCTTCTTTCGTTTCCTCCTTCTTTTCCCTTCCTTTCCCTTTCCTTCCCTTCCCTTCCCTTCCCTTTCCTTCCTTCCTTTCTCCCTTCCTCCCTCCCTTCCCTCCTTCCTTAGAGAGGAAGAGCAAGAGAGAGCTTGAATGGTGGGGAGGGTCATAGGGAGAAGGAGAAGCAGAATCCCTGCAGAGCAGGGAGCATGACTCAGGACTTGATCCCAGGACCCCGAGATCATGACCTGAGCCAAGGCAGATAGACACTTAACTGCCTGAGCCACCCTGGCACATCTGGGTTTAATTTTCTTATCATTTCATAATCACCATCACCACTATCATCATCTCAGGATTAGCAGCTGCATCAATTTATATTTTAAATAACCTATTTAGTAATTAAAATTAGGAATTTGTGAAATAAAATTTCCTATCAGTTATTTATTTGGCTGGGGGGAAAAAAGGTAAAAAAGGCAGTTGATATACTATGAAAAGTGCTGTCAGTCATAATGGTGGACATCTCCTCAAACACTGTATAATGGGTATTCTTCTGTCATAGTCTTCATTTCCTCCTGGGGTCTCCAGATCTCTTAAATGATTTTTATTTAATTTTTATACATTAACCTTTACTTTTTGTGCTATAGAATTCTGTTTTTGACAAATGCATAGTGTCATGTATCCACCATTACCTATCATTCAAGATGGTTTAAAATTTTAAAACTGCCTCAAAAAATCCCCTTATGCTTTACATATTCAATTATATTTATGTACCATAATACTATCTTCCAGCTGTAGATTTCTAACTCAAGTCATAATTCCAACATACCACTAAGGGACAAGGACCAAATCAAACCCAAGAGGAAAAAGTCTTTTCAACACCGAGAGCTAGTCTGGTAATGAGTTTGGTATCTGGCCCCCAACCATCCTTACCTTCCAGTATTTGTGCTCATATATGATATTTGTGTAAAGCATTTAACCTGTTACACAACTAATTCTCCTGTCAAATATTAATGATGCTTAGAAACATTGCCTTTCCAGCTAATGTAGTTTGCAGTGCAAGATTATTACATAGAGTATCAATGCTGCTTGACATGTCTGTAGCAGATGAGAAGGCAGATAGAGCCTGAAGTCCTAGGAAGATAACTGTAGTAGAGATTGCAGTCCTTTTAAGCAAGTAAAGATATCATTTTTGAGAAACAATTTGACATAACATATGGCTCTGGTAGAGAATAAATAATATACCAAGGACAACAAATGGCTGTCTAACATGAATCAAACCACTGTACTGCTGATGTCCCATTTAATTAGGAGCAACTTTCAATTCTACACTCCAATATGGTACCACATTCCAGGAGAACTAGCTAACCCATTAGTTAACTGTTGGTTACATTGGACACTTTTCATTATGGAAAGATCACATATTTGTTCCCATTGGAATAGCAACTTATCTTAGATTTACATTTTCTTTATCTGCAAAGATACTTATATCATCAGCACTACCATTCTTGGATTTTCTGAATACTTTTAGTTGCCATTATTGTTTTTCATATAGTATTACATCTTTCCAAGGAAATTACTTTCCAATTAAATATGAAGATAACCAATGAAATCCCATAGCTTTTCTGTTCTCTCAGTTTCCAGAACTATTTGAGATATAAAAGATGGTAATGATATATTAAAGCTGATTACAGCAGCAGCTCAGAGAAAACATCTTGAATATTTGGCATACTATTTTAGTGATTGCAAAATATTCTCTGAACAAATAATCAGTCTATATTGTTTTTTATACCGTAGCCAATGTACTCTGAGTTCCAAGAAACAAAGGTAAAAAAGTAAACTTTGCCCACCTTAACGATTCTGATAAGCATTTTTGTCACTCTAGGCACTGCTTTTTGGAGCTCTTAGAATTCAAAAGCAAAATACTTCTATCAGGAGACAATCCAGGTGAATCGAAAGTTGTGACCTGTCCCCCCAACCCCAGTCACCTCTCTTACTTGCTGTACATCCAAAACTGGGGAGAAATAATATTGGATTGAGTGATGGATTTTGCCCATCAAGATTAAAGAGAATTCCCACCTTAAAAATTAGGTAAAATGAAAGTAAAATGAAACCTTAGGGAAATGCTGGACACATCTTAGAACTTCCATGATTTTCCAGTCTTTCTGGTGATTCTGTAAAACATTCTTTTTGTAATATGTTAAAAGAATCTAGTTTTTAGTCTTAACTTTGGAATAGAGCATATCCCTAATACATGAGTATAATGAAAGATTTATTAAAGAAGAAAATGCATAAAGCATAAAGAAAAAGGTCATTTTAACTAGATTGTGTTTTAAAATGTCAGACAAGAAATACTCAAACAATGAAAAGGCAGCTACTTGCCTTTTACAAAGCATACATGGATTTATATCTTCAATAAACTATAAACATTTTGATGTTAGGAATCATTTTATATTTGATGGTGCTAAATAAATATTATTAATTTAAGTTCTTTTTAACTTAACTTGAATATTATTACCAGAAAAATATTGTAAATAACTGTATTCTTTAGAAAATATATGTGAAAGATTATCTTATTTTTTCAAAATATAAATCTAAATTACCCAACAATTGAAACAAATTACACCACAACCTATTGTTGTAGTTAATGGAATAACATTCTCTAGTGAATATGGGTTTCTCATATTGACAACACACTTAAATGTCACCACAGGAGGAACATTAGATGTCATTTATATTTATATATCAGTTTTGAAATAATACTTCAAATATTTTGTAATGCTCAGATTTGCCTAATTTCCCTATTCCTTTTTAATAAAGCCAAATAAAGATCACCAAGAGCATGATCAACAAAATATGAAAAACGTGTAACAAACGCAATTAAAAAATAAAGAGACAAGCAGGGAAGCCCTAATCATATAAAAAATAATAAAAAGTCATTCAAGATGCGTCTTGGTTAAATAGTCTCCAGATGGCAGTCTAGCACTACCTCAGCCAAAAACTCGAGCTAGAGATGCTGGGCATCTTCTATGTTCTTAATTTCTGGCAAAGGGACCACTTAATATTTATCATTCTCCTGGTGGAAATTAGGAGTGAAAACTCAGTTTATTCAGTTAGTTATTTAGGGCTTTCATAAAACATACAAGAAGTAGTTCTGTACTATTTAGTTACTTTTGGAATCAAATACACATAGATTTAATTTTTCTCAGATTTATATTTTTTAAAATGAAAAAGGTATATATATTATAAAACTTATTTTTTTATAATATTACACTTCAATCACTATGACATCCAGTCCAAGTCTTAGGAATAGCTGTTCTTTCCACTCTTAAAATTATATTTCCATTAGACCCATGTTCAAATAAGATCAACTGTCAATAACTCTCAAATAGTACCTAGGCTTTAGTTCATTGTTAATAATGTAGATGAGAAAAAATCTTACTCTAATGTGACATTTTAGTAAAATAAAATTATGGATGGGCCTTCACAAATACTCCATACGGTCTGTTCTTCATTTAAAAATTATGTCTTCTCTATATTCTTTGCTTATTTATTGTGTTAGTCAGTTTAGGGCACCATGACAAAGTATGATTGGGTGGCTTGAACAGCAGAAATGAATGTTCTCACAGTTCTGGAGGCTGGGAAGCTCAAGATCAAAGTGCAGGCCTATTTGGTTCCAAGGGAGAGTTCTTTTCCTATTTCGCAGACACCAGCTTTCACTTTGTCCTCACATGGCAGAGATCTCTCTTACATTCTTACAAGGTTTCCAATCCTTTTGTTTTGGAGTCTACTCTTATAACCTCATTTAATCTTAATTACCTCCTGCAGGCTCAATCTCCGAATACAGTCATGTTGGGTGTTAAGGCTGCAAACGTGGATTTGTGGAAGGGCATGTGTGGGGATGGGGGGCGGGTGCTGGGGAATTCTACAGCATCTGTTAAAACCAAAGAGCAAATGGCTTCAGTGTTTTAGTAGAGACATTTTCCTTTCTGGCCAGATTGTCATAAATGAGAATCTAGTAATATATCTACTATTATTTATTTGGTGAATTCTTTGTTAAATTCTCTACTGATTTCCATTATAAAAATGGGGAAATCATGGTTTTTAGTATAAATGAGATTTAAAGTGAAAAGTTAAATAGAGTAAGAATTATGTATACTGTATTAGAAAAAGAACAATGAGTAAGACTCACAAAAGAAAACTAATGAAAATAAGAAATCAGTGGATATTAGGCATAATGTATGGTTTCTTTGAAGAACATGTTTGTTCGTTTCTAAACAAAAAGAGAATGATTATAGTAACTGAATGAAAAAATGATCAGAGGAATAAAGAAAATTAGTTGCAGAGAAGTATTTTAAAAACTAGGCTGTGAAAAGAAACTCAATTTTAGAACCAGAGAAGATGAAAATGGAAGTAAAAGAAAATCAATCTGGTATGTTAATGAGATACAATATGTGAATTCAGAAATTAACAATTTTAATCCAAATACATTATAAATATAATGTAGTAAATTACATAACTGCATCCATTATTTCAAAAAACATTATCTGCTAGTTTTAAAATGTGTCACGACTACAAAAAAGGAAAGTACATAAAATGAGCCATAGCTGTTATTTTTTAAATGCCATTTGTTTATTATGAGGATTATATATTTTCCTTAAAGGAATTTGTGAAATATAAATAAGAAAAATTTATCATCAGAACAAAAAATTGATGAAAATCTTAAAAACATACATCTTCTACCAGGGGTGAAAAAATAATCATTTAAATCTAAGCAGTTAATTGAAAGCCATACATAGTAAGCCAATATTAGAAAAACTACAATAATTTTTTAAGTTAGAGAATTTATATCAGTCCAGAACAGAAAGTAAAATTCACTGGAAATAATAATGCAATAGATGTCTTTTAATTATGAAATAAACTCTAATGTTGAACTAGAATTGTATTTTATAATGTTTTATAAATTTGAATGGAATATACATGTATTTGTATTTTTGACATTTAAAAAGCTGAAAGCTGAAACTGTTGAATATTAAAATACATTTGATCATTTTAGTATCACTCATTCATTATTCCTTGCGAAACATAATTTAATTATTCATTAAATTTGGTTCTCATTTATAATAAGTAAATCAGCCTGGTGGAGTCTTAGGATGTCTCAATAGGTTTTTTTTTTTCCTGAAAGCCGGTTGAAATCATATAAAAATCTTTTGAAATTTGATATCATTATAATTTGAATTAAAAAATGGGTAGAACTTTATCTCCCACAATCTAGGGCAAAAGTTGTTTTCTTAACCTCCTGTTGTTAGAGGATAGATAACTCATGTGAAACATGGAAAAGCTATTTTCCTGTAAACTTAAGAAGGGATGTTTTTAAATGGCCCCATCATCATTAATAAAGTAGTGTAGATAAAAGAATGAGGGCAATTGTGAAAGGAATTTCTGTGTGCATGTGTATCAGTCAGGGTCCCAGCAGTAATCTAAGGCACTCAACAAAGGAAAATTACAGGAAGATTTTAGTGAAAAGACCGTTTCACCAAGGTGTGCACACTGTATAAGGAAACTACAGAGGATAGATAGTCAATACCACTGTGCTTGTAAGAGTGGAATTGTAACCATCCTGAGGCTGGAAAGAATGAGAGGTAGGAGTGGTTCCTGGAAACCAATAGTCATATACTGACAAACCCTGAACTTTGCAGTGATTAGGTACAGTGACCTCCACACAGTTGATAATCCATGTATAACTTTTGATTCCTCAAAACTTAACTACGTAACTACTAATAGCTTACTATTAACTACAGCCTTAACAATAACATGAAGTTGATTTAACACATATTTTGTATGTTATATGTATTATATACTATTCATTCCCTGAAAAGAAGCAGTGACCTTTAGTCAAGGGACAGAGTTACACAATGGCCACTTATTAGTCATGCTTCTCCAGAGAAATAGAACCAATAGGATATGTATAATAGGAGATTATAAGAATTGGCTCATGTAATTATGAAGGCCATGAAGCCCCATGACCTATAGTCTATAAACTAGAGAACCAGGAAGGCTACTGGTGTAAGTTCAGTTCAAGTCTAATGGCCTGAGAATTGGTGGTCATGATATAAATCCCAATCGAAGTCCCAAAGCCCAAGAACCAAGAATGCTGATGCCCAAGGGCAGGAGAAAATGGATGCATCTGCTCAGGCAGACAGAGCAATCCACCCTTCCCTTTTTGTTCTATTCAGTCCCTTAACAGATCGAATGTTGCCAGCCCACAATGGTGAGAACAGATCTCACTCAGTCAACAGATTCAAAGGATAATCTCTTCCCAAAACACTCACAGAGACACACCAGAAATAATGTTCTACCAGCTGTCTGGGAATCCCTTAGTGCAGACAAGTTGACACATAAAATTAACTATCACAGAATGGATATAGTGGGGCAACTGGTAGCTATCTGGAAGACAGCATCTTTCCAACAAACCTTAGGAAATATTTATGAAATGAATATAGTAAGAATAGTGAGCTTCTATTTGGCTGATAAATAACCCAGTTCAATTCCGATCAATAGATGCTTAAGAACAAACATTTTTAAAGCGGTTTAAAATTCTATATTAGGTCAGAGTTCGTGTGGGATCCACTTACCCATGAGTTTTTTGCATTCTCAGATTTTTTACAGTATACTTTATTATGTATACTCTGTGGACTTCCGTGGGTCCACAGAATATACAGATTAAATTGTGACCTCCTTGTCCTACCGTTTAAGAGTCTCTTCAGTCTAAAATCAATGTGTCATTTTCTTCTTAATATCTTATGGGTAAGTATTTAAAACAACCATTTCCATTCTTTCTGAGTATTTTAGCTTTTTTCTAGAAGCTTGATAGAGATGAGATGTCAACTATGTTATTAGGCCATATGGTTATGGCAACAATGACCCAGTTTAGAAGTCTATATCTGGACAAGGAGAAATAAAAATACTAGGGAGAGCATATCTTTGGGCTTCTCTGAATCTGATGTGTTTGTAATTGGTAAGTCCCAGGCAGAGACCTGGATGCTGTCTACAGAATTGTAGCAAGTTACATCCTAAAGACCATATGGCTTCATATTATTTCTGTACCAGCCTGATAAATTTTATATCATTGCTTCTGAAACCATTGCTTTCATTACTTCTAAACCTCATTTGGTGAGGTATAGAGAATCACTCCTGGATAACTGTGGTGGACTGCTCCAAGAACTATTCTAATGGAAGATACGTATGTGATTCTGCCCTGCTAGTGTGCTCTGTTTTCTCTCCTATAATCTTCCAATGAATCCAATGCAAAGGTTGACCTTAGCTATCTAACAGATAATTAATATATAAATGGCAGGGGTAAATTCAAATACAACACATTTTTTTCCATTACTTAGGTTCCAGTAACTGTACTTTATGAATCAAATAAGAATTGCATTTCACTGATAATCCTAGTGACAGAAATACAGATGCCTAAATATTCTAGAGGTTTCTTTTTCTTCCAAGTTAAATAAAAACAGATATTCTCAGTCTAGTAGTAGAGCTTCTTTACAATATTGTCAGTGAGACATAGGCTCCTCCTTGTCTTTCTGCTCTGCCATTCTCAGTGTATAGCTTCCCCCTTAGTTGCCTCATGATTACTTAGAGGTTCAGGAATCTTCTGTGTTCAATGCAGGTGAAAGCAAAAGGCTACTGGAAAGAGATATAAGCCAGATGAATCACCCAACTCCCTCTTTGTTTTCAGAGCTTTCCTGGATACTATGCTCAACAAATTGTATTAAATTTTTCCTAAGTTGGTAAAAAGAAGTAGGAGAAAGAGAAAGAGGAGGAGGAAAAAGAGGGGACAGAGGAGAGAAATGTAGTTTTTTAGTTGGAAAGTTGTTTCTATTAACAAAATTAGAATGTCTTCTTTAAAAAAAGATAAAGATAATATCAACTTCTGTAGTTACTCTTTGTCTTTACTTGTTAAGGTTTTCTACATTTTTCTAAGGCTAATTAAAAGGGAAAGATATAGTTTCACAGAAATTAACTGATTGATACCTCAGTCTCTCTGTTAAATCTTTGTATTTTTAGTAAAATAGCATTGCTTTGTTAAGGTCAACCTCAGCATGCTCTTTTGCTCCAAAACTTTTACAAAATGAATCAGTAAGAATTTTTAAATCACATTCTATATGTTCAATTGTGTGTTCTACCCAAAACCACCAAATTGAGCAAACTTCAAATAGTATGTACAGACATAGTGTAGTAATTCAGAGGAAGAGAGAAGTGAGAGTAGAAGGTATCAGAGATTATCTATTGAGCAGCTTAGACTTGACTTGAACATTGAAGTCTATTAGGATATGTTATATCCTAAGCAAAGGCTATGAAAAGTATAAAGAATGTTAAAATAAAAGCTCTGAGTAGATCTGAGGCTTAGTTTTCAAAGGACTATATGTTTTCCTGAGATGTCCCTTATTGAATGAAGCTAAATTATTGAGCCAAGTCTAAGACCATTCCCAGATCACTTGACTGTTTCATTGATGGCAAAATTATTCACTTCATGCCTTTGTGATTGTTCATTTTTAGGTCATTATCTTTATGAGTGATTATACTGTATCATACCCTACTACATATTCTACTATATTATACTTTAAAATGTTCCTTGTCAAATCCAATATGGAATTTAGCAATTTTACGTTTATTTATTTATTTAAAAGATTTTATTTATTTATTTGACAGAGAGAAAGAGATCACAATTAACCAGAGAGGCAAGCAGAGAAAGAGGGTAAGCAGGCTCCCTGCTGACTGAGCAGAGAGTGTGATATGGGGCTCGATCCCAGGACCCTGAGATCATGACCTGAGCCAAAGGCAGAGGCTTTAACCCACTGAGCCACCCAGGCCTCCCAGCAATTTTATATTTAATTTGACCTAAGTTTTGCTGCAAACTGACATAATATCTAAAGCAAAACAACTTAAATGAGTAATGATTATTTTCTAATATCTAGTTTTTTTAATTTCTTATTTACATTTTAAATTTTATTTTATGTGATAAGAATGCTTGACAGGAGACTTATTCTGTTAACAGATTTTTATCCAACAATTTGAATGCAATATTAATATAAATTTCCAAATTCAAATTCAGTTCTTGAACTTTGGTATCTTAAACAGAAGACTGCTAACACAAAAATTATTGAATAAAAATTTATTGTATTAGTAAAGTTATGTTTATGTTATAATTATACTTGATCTGGATATATGTTATCTAATATTTGTTTAGCACTTCATATATATCAAGCGTTATGTTAGTTGTGAGCATAAAATGAAAATCTAACAGATTCCCTTCTCTCTGGGTACTCATGGCACAATGTAAGATGTGTTATAAATGAGCTCTGAAAGACTGTAGTTCCAGTCTAGTGGGAAGATCCTTGAATTCTGGCTTGGAATTTGTGCAAAGCTTTAGGAAGATGATTACATTTGAGATTTTTTTTGTTTCTATTTGTTTTTGTTTTGCTTTGTTTTTTTGTTTTCCTGAGTGATACAACCAGAATGAATAGGGAAGAATATTCCAGATAGGAAAACCACATTTATAAAAGAACAAAAATTTAAGAGGATAATCTGAGGGAAGCTTTATGTGTTCTTTCAATTTTTAAAATAGATATTCATATATATCTTGTAAAAGTAAAAACAGTACAGAAAAAGAAAACAAATTTTTTTTAAGTTAGACTTTAATTTGACCTAGACCAGTGGCAGTTCTTAGGACCCATTACCCCCCATCTCTACATCTAATGAGCACTACAGTTGTCCACTGCAGCGTTACTGATTCACTCAGCTCATTGTCCTTTCTCCTTTGATCCTTGGCCATTTCTCTTGTTATTTTCGAGACCAACTCCTGGAGTGAATAGACTGGTTAGCTAATTTTCATCATTTCTATTGAGTAGAGCCCTCTGATCTAGTCTCATCTACAGAAAAGCATAGCCCACTTCTTTACAATGTACTGTCTAGCTCTGCTTTTCCTGAATAGAGATCAATTTCAGAAGTTTGAAAGAAATCGTGACTGAGTAGCACAGAATAGGAGTTTATCTATTTATTTGCATATATAAAACCTTTTGTGATGATGCAGTGTTTGGAGAATGTGTATGAGCTTCAGAACTTCATATTACTTTTTTTTTTCCCCCATTCCATGATGGTCATGTGGTTTTATTTTTTTTTGTCATGTGGGTTTTTAATAGATTATTTTTCATATACTGAGGAAGTGGTTTAGATCCTCAAAAAAGAAATGAGAAAAGAAGAAAACAAATGTAAATGTGGGTTTCTTCTAATTTTATATGAAGATTTATCATCCTGTATATTCAAACTGTTCTTAACTGGCTATCCTAGTGCTATTTAATTTTATATAAATGTGTATGTATTTAGATCCTATCGAGGACTATAGTTAAGGTGGAGAGAATTTTCAGAATATTCCTAATGGATATCAATTAGGAAAGATTAGACTATGGATTTCTAGTAGTGTTTGAAAACACTATTTTTACTTCAGAAAGGTATAAAGATATGTAAATGGTCATTGCCTATTTTGTGAAGAGGGTGACATTCATTAATTTTGACAGAAATATCCTTATTTATTGCAACACTGTTATTATTAAGCAGTGTTGTATTTTATCTTCTTTTTTAGAGGAGTATTTGTATTCTCTTTGCTTATTTTGCTTTTATTTTTGCTGTAGTCATTTAGTTATTAACCAGTTACCCCTTGAAGCCATTTTGAATATGAACAAGAAATTATTGACAGTTTATCACTGATCAATACTGAATCCTAAGGAGTCATTATAGAAATAAAATCACATGTCTTCATAAAATTTTCATTGGTCTTTCTGTAAAAGTACATATAAATTAGATAAATAGGTTAGAGGGATATAGATATATTAATTTGTCCTTGGTTAGTAGTTTCCTTAGTCTTGAAGCTCAGTTTTCTAGACATAGTTTTTAGAAGATGATATCCTGCTGCAGTCCCTTGTTCTGTCACTGCTATTAATTTACTTACAAATAGCACAAGGAAACCAGTGAATATTACTTATTGGTACCAAAAGTAATCACATTTTAATGAACTAGCAAGAGACTATGTTGTGCTACTTCTTCCCTGTTGGCCAATTTAGGGAAAGAAAATATGTGAATGCTTTTAAGTGGACATATGTTCCATGAGATTGTTTATAGTGTAGTTTAGGAATATGTTATCGACACACCAAAATGGACATGAACTGCTTAATCTAGAAGTGTTCACATAGCTAAGGTGTGACTAGAAAATATAATATAGCTTTGATGATTGTTCTTATACCAATTCATATGCAAGGGTCTCTTTCTTTTTTTTTTTTTTTTAAGATTTTTTATTTATTCATTTAACAGAGAGAGAACACAAGCAGGCAGAGAGGCAGGCAGAGGCAAAGAGAGGAGCAGGCTCCCAGCGGAGCAAGGAGCCCGATGCGGGACTCGATCCCAAGATGCCGGGATCATGACCTGAGCCAAAGGCAGTTGCTTAACCAACTGAGCCACCCAGGCGTCCCAAGGGTCTCTTTCAGAAAAACAAAACAAAACAAAAAACCATGAGGAAACAGCCAAAAATGTGTGGGAAAAGAGACCAGGATTCATGTACTACTTTCCCAGGCCTGCATTTTACTTCACTTTGTAACTGGCAGGTTAAAGGTTTTTAATTCTGAGCTTCAGATTCCTTTTGCATCAAATGATGTAGTGTATTTTACTCCCTAATTGATTATGAGGCAGTTCTTTAAATAATGGGAAATCCAGGTTTTATCAGATGAGATTTTAGGATTAACGATATTTTCCAGCATGCCACTTTGAATGGAAAGGAGCTACATTTTTTTTTTAAGATTTTATTTATTTATTTGACAGTGCAAGAGATCACAAGTAGGGAGAGGCATGCAAAGAGAGAGGGAGAAGCAGGCTCCCTGCTGAGCAGAGAGCCTGATGCAGGGCTCAATCCTAGGACCCTGAGACCATGACCTGAGCTAAAGGCAGAGGCTTTAAGCCACTGAGCCACCCAAACACCCGGAAGGGAGCTACATCTTGAAAGAGAAGTAAGTGAATTGCTTTTGTGGCTAAAGGTAAATAAATAGCCAGATTTTAGTTTAGTTTAGTTTAGTTTATTATTTTTTTTAAAAAATCAAATAGGTAAATTAAGCCAGTGAAAGGGTTTATATTGCACATGAGGTATTTATAATAAAAGTATAAGCTCGTTGTTACAGGATTTTACCTGATAGTGAAATAGATTTGCCACAGCAGAAGCTTTTCATTACCATTAAAGTTTTAGTTACCAAACCTTGATTTAAAATGGAATGTGCAAGGAGTTTGCAAAAACATGGTTTAAATATGAATACATTTGACATCAAATAACGGTACAAAGGAAAGTATGTATCTACAGAAGAGAGAAGGTAAGCCTGCCAGGAAAATGCAGACTTCAGAATGAAACATGCTCTTAATCAGCATCCTCTAGAAAGCTGCACGAGCCCTGAACCTAGAAGAGCAGTCTGATGGTACTTAAGAAGCAATGAGAGGAAAAAGTCCATATGCTGCTGTGCATCCCTCAGGCTCAAATGGTCTTTTGGATTCAGTTTAGTGCTTGTGGCTGCCACACAAACCACAGGGTGGCCTTCCTCTTAATCTTGCCTAAAGATTTCAAAATAGCTTCCTTGCTATGAATAAAAGGCAAAATAAATTTTTTTAAAAGTTGAAACTTGTACTGCTGCCATAGGAACAGAAAAAATGGCTTCAGCTGTGCTGGTACAGGGTGATAAGAGAGATTGCCATTCGTGCAGGGGGAATTACCTGTGGCCCCCGTAGCAGTGGGCTGTGGTTCGTCAGCCACACAACCCATCACAGTGTGGGCCAGCCAGCAACGAGCCCTGACACCATCTCAGCAGGTCCCTGTAGGTTCGTGTAAGTTGTCACTGCAGTAAGTTCCTTACTTGTAGATGGTGTTAAGTGTGTGACATGGAGTACACTGATACATAACAAGCACATGAATATCTGGGATATTCAAATTTCCCTTATAAACTTGCCCCATAGCTTGCCCATCAATTTTCTGAAAACAATGAATAAGAAACAAGTAGAGAAAATTATGTCAGAATTACTTTATAACATTCTCAGCCTTTGAAGTTTTGGGACAACTCAATCTTATGTCTAAATCACATGTCTAAAATCTGAATATAACCAGTAAAATGGGTAAAGATAGATTAAAGGGGTCATTCAAGCTGATTTTATCTGTTATAAAGTATTAATATATTTTTATTGATTCTAAAATCTCAAATTTTTTGAGATTATTTTAATATATTATCACTGTTATAAAATTTGTTCTGGGACCAATTTTCCCCAGATATTTTTTTTAATCTTTGCTTTTTCCAGTTTTGTATAGGAATTGTTAGCATTATGTTTGCCTTCAGGATTTTCCAAAAACCTAAAACATTTTACCAGCCAAATTATTCCTCCTCTGAAGGACAAAACCTGAAAATATATCTTTGTCCTAACTGAAAGGAAAAACTATATAGAGTTTGAATTTAATGAATCTGAACATCAGATCAGATACTGAGCTTTTTATCAAAGTTACAGAAAACAGTTACCTGACAGGGAAATTTTTTTTTTCTCCTGGAAAAGGAAGGATTATATTTCACAGAGAGATCTAGTTGAACACACTTCAGAATGACTCTCGAGTAAAACAGTTATTCAATAATGACAAAAGTGTAAAAATTTTCAATATTGTCTTCATTGGAACATAATTTTATCATTTTCTGATTAAGTGGAAATATTTGTAGAACATACTAAGTTACAATATGCCTAATTATTATAGAGATCTAAGGTTTTGATTTCTTACTATAATTTTCAGTGTTTCCTATACAAGAAATTCTTGTGCGTGTATGTGTATGTTTTTTTTCTTATTTTGCTTGAATATTTATAATTGGACAACTTCATGACATGTAAAACAAAACATTGCCCACATCATTTTTAGCCCTTTACTTATATCCTACATCTATTCTTTTAGCATCTTTTATTTCATTCATTCCATAGAGTTTTTGTTTCTTTAATTTTTTTAAAAGATTTTATTTATTTATTTTGATAGCGAGTGAGAGATTAGAGCAAAGGGCAGAGGAAGATAGGGAGAATCTCAAGCAGACTGCACACTGAGCATGGAGCCTAACATTAGCTGGATCTCACAACCCTGAGATCATGACCTGAGCCGAAATCAAGAGTCTGGATGCTTAACTGACTAAGCCACCCAGGTACCCCTATTTCAAAGTGTTTTAAAACATCATTGATTCATTTTTCCCTCCCTTCTCCCACCATGTCTCCCTGCCTTGCTTCTCAAATTCCTTATACCAGAGGGATCATATGATAATTGGCTTTCTCTGTTTGACTTATCTCGTTTAGCATCATACTCTCTAGTTCCATCCACATTGTTGCAAATGACAAGATTTTGATTTTTTGATGGCTGCATATTATTCCTTTGTGTGTGTGTGTGTGTGTGTGTGTACGTGTACACACATACACATCTTCTTTATCCATTCATCTGTTGATGAACATCTAGGCTCTTTCCACAGTTTGGTTGTGGGACCTGGGAGGGAGACAAACCATAAGAGACTCTTAATCTCAGGAAACAAACTGAGGGTTGCTGGAGGTGGGTGGTAGTGGGGGCGGGATAGGGTGGCTAGGTTATGGACATTGGGGACGGTATGTACTATGGTGAGTGCTCTGAATTGTGTAAGACTGATAATTCACAGACCTGATCCCCTGAAACAAGTAATATATTATATGTTAATAAAAAATCATTGAGAAGTAAAACAAAAGAACAAAAGTTCAAATGACTATGTCATTGTGTATCTATAAAAGATTAATTCCCCTAAATCCATAGAAAAATTATGAATTGTGCCCCTATTTGTATTAAACTAACTTCCTGAGTACTGACACTAGCTCATTCATTTTCCAGTCCTCCTGTCCTTAGAGATGATGAATATGTCTAAATTAGCCTAAAATCATCTTAGTGACTTTTTAAAACCATATTTTGCATTTTGTCTTTTTCTTAATATTTCTTAACTCACCTGTCTGCTTGATTTTACTTCTGCTTTTTTTTTTTTTTTTGGTGTTTTTACTCATTTCTGGTCTATAATTGACTTTAGTTTTTTGTTTTGTTTTGTTTTTAATAGTTATCACTTTCATTCTGAGATTTCATTGAACATTCCTTGAACCAGTAAGCCCTCTCCGTAATGTGAGAAGTTTGCAGCTTGACTTTCTACCTCCAGGCAGCAAAATTCACAATTATAGTACAAATACACAGAGAACATTTTGACAAATATTAAGGGGAATGGTATGTGACTCAGCACTTTATAGTAGGTGTATGATCAAGTTAAATACTGCCTCATGCTTTTCCTTGACTTGCACTTCAATTGGAAATCAAAGCTTAACAATTTATCATACTTAAATGGAAAGATTTCAACTATATTTAGATCTACTTGATGTAGTCTGAAATGTAGTCATATCAGAATTATCCTCCATGAGCAATTTGGGCATTGTCATTTCCTTACTGGTATATAGGAAGTGTGCCAGACCCTTAGTCATTAACTCTATTTCCTGTGGAGATGTGGTGGCAGACTTCAGGAGAAATGCAAAAACAATCTACAGCCATCTCCTCGGTTTTGACAAGAGGAAAATCCACAGCTATATGACTCTGGACTTCTGCCATAAGCAATCTTGAATAAATAATTCTGAATTTAGGATATATGAGCACATTGAAATTCAAATGAGGGCTTGAGAGTTCCAAGGTTCATTTAAACACCCCAGGATAAAACATGTTTAACAGTGCTCCCAATTCTCTTACACAGATTCTCTGAGGCCACTGCCTGTCTATATCCAATTTAACTCTCAAGTGACTTTGCTTGTTCTGTGTATTAGGATTATGCGGATTAAAAAAGTATTTAAAGGAAAACAATAATAAATGACTTGTTGATAATAGAAAATATTTTTCCTCAAAAAATCATGAAGCAAAAATTCTACAATATAAAGCATATGAATTGATTTTCTTTCTACTTAATGACAAAATAACATTTTCTTGATTCATAATTTTTACATCTGGCAGCAATTTCTGGTGTTTGTTAAGAATAAAAAAGGAAAATAAGTGTGTTATGTCCATTAAAATTATAAATTGGGTGACCATACCGTTCATTGTCCAAACCAGAACACTTTTGAAAATGATGAAAATTGCTTTAGAATGTCTCATAAACTAGAACTGTCCTGAACACATCAAGACCTATGATTCCTTGAGTTTTGGAGGATGTATATGTACAGACTTCTCTTTTCAAGAATAACTAATGTTACTCTCACTGGTGATTAATCTATACAACCAATCCTCCTACTCTCAAAAATAGATCAGAGTGTTTTAAATAAAACCACATAAATCCATGTTATTTTCATTGATTCGGTTTTATGAAGTTGTTTTAAATTCTTCTAATTTTCTGTGGCTTTTGAAAGATATTTGACAGTTATTTTTTGGCTTCCAAAATTAATTGTCTATAGATTTCATTCAAGTAATAAGAACAAAGATCATATTTTGTGAAAGTTTAATTTGGATTCATATCAAATTTATTTATATGGAATTAAGAGGGAAATTAGGATGCAAACTAATTCTTTGGGATTAGGAGGGACATAATTTTATTCCTATATAACATTTTATAGCTCATTCTCTCAAATATTTCTAATGATCAATGAACTCTAGCGCTGTAGAGATTTTTTTGTGTAGTAGATATTTTACAGTCTTTCATCAGAGGTATATATTTAACATCATATGTGCATTTTTGGTTCCTTACGATTACTGAAAAGATAGTCTGAGGGCTAATATTTTATTGGAAAAATCAAGCTGATTGCCCTACATTTAAATGATATTATGTCTTTGATCAGTAGTGCAAAGGAGACATTTAACATTTGGTGTAACTTCCTATAGCCCTTACCCATATAGTCTTCATAGCTTTTCAAAGTAAGCCAACATAAAATCTCTTCCAAGAGTTCCTTTATCCAAGTCAACCTAAATCATAACACCAAAAATTACTTGAAGTGATTGGATGTTACATTTGGATTTATTAAAATTTTATTTTAAATTCTGAGTAGAAAATTGATTATTTTTGCCTCGAGACTAGGAGATAATTGAATTAAATGAATTATTATTATTATTGCATCTAATAGATATATTAGGATTTCTGTAATTTATCATTCCATTCTTTTTTTTTAAGATTTTATTTATTTATTTGAGAGAGAGAGAGAAAGAGAGAGCGTGAGAGGGGAGAAAGTCAGAGAGAGAAGCAGACTGCAGACTCCCTGCAGAGCTGGGAGCCCAATACAGGACTCGATCCCAGGTCTCCCAGATCATGACCTGGGTTGAAAGCAGTTGGTTAACCAACTAAGCTGCTCAGGCAACCTGTCATTCCATTCTTTAACATGGTTTGAACTGTGTAACAACTGGTATTCTAGACCCCATTATGATTCCATCAGCCTACTGCAAAATAGAGGTTATCCTGGGTCTAGGTGTATAATTATGGGACTGCTCTCATTTAGTTTCAACATTGGTTCCAGCGACATAATTCATAAGAAAGGAACTACATTTCCTATTTTAAGAATGGATGTGGAAAGTTTGACTTCTTTTAACAATGCCCACATTTGAGGGAAAGTTTTTATTCTTTTCAAATGTGTATGCTTTTATATGATCATGTGGTTTTTGCCCACAAGATGTCTTTTATGCCTCACCGTATGCCTGAAAGTTTTTTTTAAATCATGAAATCCTTCTCAACTTTATCCTCTCATCCTAGATGAATGTAATTGTAAGAGAAATAATGTACTTCCCAAGTAATTCTAAACAGAAAACTCCCACATTGTGAAGAATTTACTATTTCTTGTTCTAAATAAAAATTATGTGATGGCTCATTTTTTGCTTTTGAAATCCTGTGATTTACATCAAGATCTGTCTTGAAATGAGAAATTTTGGGGACAAAGAAAGTATTTCCAAAGTGCTTTGAAGAGCACCAAAGTGCCACTATGAACAGTTTTGATAATTAAATATATTTCTGGTTTACAAAAATAATGTCCCCTAAGGACAATTCTATCCCCAAGTAGATCAGCAATACTATCATAAGTGTTGTTTTAAGTTCCTTAATATAGTTATAATAGTAGCTTGCTGGCTAAATAAAATCTGAAATGTGTCTAATTATCACTCTTATCTTTTTTTGAACAAGTTGGCTTGCAAATTATATCATATTTTCCCTTAATTATAAAAATAAGTTTACTCTTTGGAGAAATGCTCAACAGTTTAACAGACTCAGATAAGGTAACTTTACTACATAAAGCCAGAGTCCAACTCTGTGTCATAGAAATGTATTGAAAAGCAAATAGTATTTCTGAAGGATAGTATTTCTGAAGCATAAAAAACATTGCTAGTTGGTGAGTTTGGTGACTTAAAAGGCTGGACTGAGTGCAGTCCCTATCGAATGCAGCTGTTGAATTATGTCTAAAAAATTTTATTTCTCAGTAGAAGAGAAGTTTCAGTTACACACATCATTTATGCATGTACTATACTCCCACTGAAAATTAAAGGTAGTTATGCTGCACTTCAGCATACGGTAGTTCATGTACTTGCCAGAATAGATGATACACAGGCACCTCTTCAGATGTCTATAGAGAATTTCCTGACTATGTGTGATTTTTCACATCTTGGCTCACATTTTAAATGCAAATTCAACACTAAGGGACATTGTGAATATATGACACATGGAAGATCTGTTAATTCTGTGGACAAGGATTATATTTCTTTTTGTATTCATCTTTTTAATGAGGGAAAATGATACAATACAAAAAAATGAGGGTATAATTTAATTAGAGTAATTTGTATGGGGTTTAATTCAATTTTTAAAATGAGATTCAAATATCTGTTTTATTTCAGTTTCATCTCTCCTCATTTTAAATGGTATCTAGAAATCAATTTTATTTAATGAATGGAAACAGATGAATTCCTTCATTTGCTGGCTGGCTGGTAATAACTGAAGAATAAGTGACTTACTAATGATGCTAAGGCCAATTATAAAATTACTTTCTTAAAATACATTAATTAAAACAATACCTTCTTTGTTCACTTTGACCTACATTTTTGGAAGTATGGCAATCCTTGTTTGGTATTTAAGTAGAATTCCATTGGGGGGGTGTTTTTTTTTTAAATTTCTTTATTTGAGTATAATCGACATACAATGTTATATAAGTTTCAAGTGTATAACATAGTGATTCAACATCTCTATACGTTATTCTGTGCTCACCACAGAAGGGGGGAGTTTAAATGTAAGTGGATTATTCTGATTTAAATAACTACATTGGTAAAGTTTAGTCCACAGCCATGGTATTTTCTTAAAGAAAATATTTCCATCCAGTATGTGGCAAAATAATGTCTTCTGATAGACTTTGGGTATTTACCGTTTTCTTGGATTTAATGAGAAGGTTGTTCAGAACAAAATTCTACTACTTGTTTTATCGTCAAGACTTGCAACATCACTCATCATGAAGGACAGATCTAATATTCAAAACAAAACTGGGTCTTTTCTTTATTCTTTACGACTGTCTTTATAACTATCAATAATCCCCAGATTTTCTACAGAATAGGGCTCAGTGTTCACTGTTTTAGGTTGCTGTATTACCTAACTTTCTACATGAGAGCTTTTTTAATTTCCCTGGAAAATTAATGTAATAGTGAAACTATGGAATAATTTAGTAAACTTTTTTTGTAGTTATTTATGATAAAAAATGAGTACATTTTAAAAAGCAATTGTGTGTGTATGAATGGATTAATGATACAGTATTCTTGGGGCACCTGGGTGGCTCAGTCAGTTAAATATCTTTCTTCCGCTTTGGTCATGATGGCAGGGTCCTGGGATCAAGCCCTGCATCAGGCTCCCTGCTTAGCAGACAGCCTGCTTTCCCTCTCCCTCTGCTGCTCCCTCTGGTTGTGCACTCTCTTTCTGTCAAATAAATAAATAAAATACTTAAAAAAATGATACAATATTCTTTACATTTCAAATTAGGTTGCAATCCTTTTTAAGGTTACTGTTTTTATATTTCTCACATATGCTGAGAAATAATTGATAATTATATAGAAATATGACAAAGTGGTGTTGGAACTCAGAAACTTACTAGCTTGTCTGATTTTTAGATACCTTCGACAAAATTTAAATCTTAAACTGCCATTGTAACTCAGTTTAACAAACACTGTTTTGTGAGATACTAGGTAATTTCGGTGGTAGAAAAATGCAACTGCTGAAGTTGTTATTGCTTCCTGTTTACAGGCTTCCATATTTGTTCCTCTAACTTGGAATGAAATTGGCCTCTTAGCAAACTTGAAATTGTTCAACTGTGCCAAGTGCTGGCAGCTGCAAGTACATCGTTAAAACGCCAACATTAAAAAAAAAAAATCAAACTCAATTATCATACATGATAGATGCCTGAAGCAATGTGAATCTTAAAACAAGCAAACAAACAAAAAAAGAAACAGTACCCTGATGAATTATTGAACACTACATCTGAAACTAATGATGTATTATATGTTGGCTAATTGAATTTAAATAAAAAATAAAATAAATAAACACTGAAAAAGAAAGAAAAAGAAATAGTACCCTAAATCTGCAAGTAAGAAGTTTTAGTCATTTTTTAAAAAATTCATTCCTATCCTCACACTTCTTGATGATGGATCCTTTGCCTTCTTCCCTAAATATCTAAATACCCCTTCATTCTCTCATTTTGTTTATACCTGAATACATTTAGCAAATGTATTCGTTCTCATAGTAATGAGAGGCATTTCTGTAAAGATGATTGAATACCTTCTTGGATTTTTGACTACTAGGAACTTTGAGCAGACATTGTACCAGTTTGGGATTCTGAACTATGGTCTGTCTATTCTATTATTTTGCTGCTGTTTGTTATTATTATTATTATTATAATAAATCATTTCTGAATCAATCAAAGAGTATAATATTGGTAGAACTATTCATTCAGGATGGATGAAGAACAGTAATTAGATGTACCTTTTGTTAATTATAATCTGCCTGCTTTACATATTCATGAACTTTTAAAACATTAAAGCAAAAATGTTTTAAAAACATTTAAAAAATACCAAAGACTGTAAGACAATTATTTTCACCCCAAAAGCTTACTAATTATAAGGTCCCATCACTCCCAATTTATATTTGGTAGTACTGGCTTTGTCTTCTTTTACTTGTTTTTATACTGCCCCATTTACTGGGTCAAGTAATTAGTATATAAGTTTGAGGAAATGAAAATTACTGTTATTTTGTTTTATGAACCTTGATCTAGTAGAGTAGATAGAAACAGAAATTAAAAAATAGCATGAAGAGATTAGGTTCTGGGCAATGACTAAAATGCAAGAAAGGGTTTAGAGTAAACATAATCTACTTTGCCCTGGGTTGATCAAGATGATAAGAGTGGAATGGGACTATGATGAATTCATAAATTCTACCAGGACATTTAGATGGATGTATATGATGAGAAGGTTGGGGGTCAAGGCAGGGAGATTTTAAGAGTTTTTCTTGTCAATCAAATAGGATGAATTTATGCTTCATTATATGAGATAACAGAATGATTGATCACTCAACATTTTTATTTATTGAGTGACTACAATAGATATCTCACTGGTTTGCCAAAGCCAGGGACTCTGTTGAAAATAAATAAATAAGTAAATATATATTAGATTAATTATATATATAATAGATTTAAATCTAGATTGTAAAGACCATAATCTTGAATACAAGACAGAATAATTTGTATTTTATTTAGTAGGAATATCTTATGATAGTGCTGTGTTGCCAGCACTAGAGGGCTAAGGATATACAAGCAAGAGGCCAGTTAAGGTATTGGAATTGCAAATGCGGGAGATAATACCAATGCGCGGTAAAATGGATACCAGACTAAAGGAGAAATGGATTTTGGAAGATGCAAAAAAAAAAAAATTAGTAAAACTTATTGCTGTCTCTGAAGAGTATATTTGATGGTCATAGTTCAAGATTGACAAGATCGAGTTATAGTGTTCTGTTGCATTTTCAGCCCTCAAACTACGTCAAAATGTTTCACCAATCATCTTTTATTATTAAGTTAAATAGTAGGTAAACAGTTTATTAAATATATAAAAACTTTTTTATACGGAATTTAATAAAGATTAAAAATAAAATAATAAACCCTGATCCACCAGACATATAGAACATATGTTTAACTACATTCCTAGCCATATGTTTAATTATTTAACTTTAATTAAATTTTGTGTATAATTAACATGTAAATATCAAGTTTTATATTCTGCTTTTAAAAGCTTATGTCAGAATGTTGTCCTATAACAGCGCTTTTAAAACTGCAGTATTAAAAATTATAGCATGCAGTTTACTGAAGCATCACCTGTGGCTATGCATTTATGTTGCTTCTTAATTGTTAGACTTTTCTATCACATTCTTTGTTTCATTATGTTCAGTTAGCCACTATATAGTACGTAATTACTTTTTGATGTAGTATTCAATTATTTTATCACATTATTTGAGAGCTTTACTACTAAAATCTTTGAACATTTCTAGGTTTCCTCTTGATATGAATTTCTAAATGCAACATTAAGTTAGAAAATACACCTTCAGTTACATTCTCATCAGATATGTTAGAAAGCATCCACATTTAACAAATTTTATTTATTCACAAAAATTACCTATTACAGTAATTTTTCAAGATCTTTGCTAATTTGACAGATTAAAATGGTTTAGTAATTTATTTTTACCTCTTTCATTATTGGATTAATATTTTTAGATATTTATTAGTAATCAATATAACCTGTTTGAAATTTCTCCATATGACCTATTCTCAATTTCTAATCTAGTTATGAGTTATTTGTATAAATAATATGGATTAATTTTCAATGATTTTTGCATAAGTTTTCAACTTTGTCTCTAAGTAATTTCTTACACAAATGTCATGTCTCATACATAACACTCCTTCTTTCATGGTATAATAAATTTTGTTGTGTTCTTGTCATTTTTATAGTTGCTTTAACATTTAACAGGTCATTATTAGAGTTTATTTTGTTTTGGTGAAAACACAAATAGGTTATTTGGTATAAAGTAACTCCAACGTTATTATTTATTACAAGTTAGGAAATTGATCAATCGGTATCAAATCTAACACTAATATTTAATGTTCTCTCTCTAATTAGAATATAATAACTCCTTGAAAAATATGCTTCCAAAATTTATGCAAACTCTAGCTTTAGGTATAACCATCTTTACTTTTGTTGTTTGTACCAAGTTATACTTTAACTGTCAGCGCTTGAGAGTTCCCCTTTCTCCACATGTTTCCTAATGTGCTATAACTGGTCAAACTTCTAATTTTTAACCAAATGATAAATAATGAAAGGGCTAGTGCTAGTATACTAGCTTACATGAGTGTAGCCATTTTGATTACTCTTTACTTATGAGCCATTCGTTTTTTTTCTAATATAAACTATAAACTTTTACATTAAACTATTGTGTTTGTCTAACATTGACTTATAGAACATCTCTATAATTTTGAGACTAGTTCTATGACAGTTACTTGCTTTAAAAATATTATTTCTCATTCATGGCTTGTATTTCATATTTTATGATACATCTTATACAACAGAATCTCAGTGTATTCAAATGTCAGCATTATCAACACGTCAGTTACACCTTGCCAAACACTGGGTAAGGTTTAGCCGTGTAGTTCTTCTGATCCCAGTGGCATTGGGTGGTGTCATGACAGCTGTACTGTACTAATGGCTGGATTGGGCTGGAAGATTCAAGAAGGCTTTATTACCTACCTGGCACTCACTGCACATCCACATGTTCCTCTTTCTCCGTGTGGCTCTCTTGGTCTTCCACACATTGTGCTGATCTCAGGAAACTCAGACAACTTACATGGCATGTAGCCTCTAAGAAGGAGTATTCTAAGTATGAAAAAGGAAGCTGCAGGACTCTTGAGGTCCAATGTCAGACAGTAACAAAGAAGCATTTCCAGCATATTTACTTGACCAAAGCAAGTTACAGGCAAGATCATTTTAAGAGGATGGGAATATAGACTCTACTTCTCAATAGGATAACTGGCAAAGATTTTGTGGCCATCTTTGATCTGCCATGGATTTGTTTTAAAAAAGATGCAATTATATATCTTTTTACAGTAGATTTGAATCTAGAAATACATTTTTAAAGTTGTATGTGTGTATGTGTATATGTATGTCTGTCCATTTCACAGCTTAAACTCCTCCATTATTGGTTCATTTCAATTAGATTAAGACTGAATTCATGAATATGATCTCTGTGGCCCTGTATAGTCTGACTGCTCCTAGTTACCCGACTACAACTTCCTTTGTTTTCTTTTTTTTTATGATCCAGCAAAAAACTAACTCAGTTTTTTCTTTGCTGAGATAAAATACACATAACTCTTAAAAATTTACCACTAGACAGCAGACTAGTAAATTCAAAATCTCTAGGGTAGGCCATTAGAGTGGAAAGTCAGAAAAGATGTTGCATCCTTGAATCCAAAATGAATAGGATAGGCTAGCAATCTGGAAGTCGGGTAGGGTATCTATATTGCAGTCTTGAGGCGGAATTCCTTATTTGGGATATCTCAGTTTTTACCCTTAAGACCTTCAACTTATGGGATTAAGGCCTTCACCAGCATTATCAAGGGTAATCTCCTTTACTTAAAGTTAACTGATTGTAAATGTGAATCACATCTACAAAATACCATCATAGCAACATCTATAGTAGCCTTTAATAGAACAAATGAGCACCGTACCCCAACCTAGTGACAGGTACATTAATCGTCACCAGCCTGAGGCAAATGGGTACACAGCTCTGAAAGAAGACCTGAGGGCTTGAGTACTGAGGGTATTGCAAGGTAAGATGTGAGTCCAGTCCAGAAAATAGATCCCTGCATTTTCTTAATAAGAGCTACAAGGGATCATTCAGTTATTGTAGTCTGCTGGACCTAATAGGCCTCTGAACCCCAAATAATCCAAGACAATCATTGACTGGCCTTACTTGAATCTAACAAATATTTCCTAAAAGTGACTACATCTTCTATTAAATCTTGGTCTAAGCTACCATCATTCTTTGCTTCAACCATTGCAACAGCCTCTTAATTAAAATGGCTTATTTCATTTCTACCTTACTATTGTCCCATACTCACAGAACAGCCTAATAACAGTTCAAAAGTGGGTTTCAGAGTAAGCCATTTCACAGCTTAAACTTCTCCATTATTGATTCATTTCAATTAGATTAAGACTGAATTCATGAATATGATCTCTATGGCCCTGTATAGTCTGACTGCTCTTAGTTATCCGACTACAACTTCCTTTGTTTTCTTTTTTTATGATCCAGCAAAATATTAACTCTTTAAGTTTTTTTTAAGTTTTTTTAAGTTTCTTTTTTTTTCTTTAAAGAGCTAAAATATACATAACTTAAAAATGTGCCACTTTAATCAAAATATACAATTAAGGATTTTTAATATATTCACAGTGGTGTGCAATGACTTCCATTATCTAATGCCAGAACATTTTATGTCACCAAAAAGAAACCCTGGACCCATTAAACAGTAGCTTTCCATTTCTTCTTCTCCCCACCCCCCACCTCAACAAAACAAAATAAAACAAATCTAAATTGAAACTTACTATTTGGACACAACAAAAGAATATATTCTGTTTACCATAAAATAAGGGTGATAATGATCTACCTGTGTTTGAATAGAGAAAAGACATGCTTCATAACTGGAATGTACAACACACTGAGTGTGATATAGTTAAGAACACCCCAAGGTACCAAAATCAGGAAAGCGGTTAATAGTGTTAAAGAGATATTACAATAGAGTTTGTTCCTACACTTGGAGAAACTCATTTTGAATCTGGAATCTAAACTGAGATTTACAACTAAGTAGGATAGAAGCCTTCCAATTGCCAAGGGATACTCAACATACAAAAATACTGAGTGATGCTTGTAGAAATGTTGCATAGATATTAAACATGCTTTAATAGAAAGCTGTACTGCATAATTGAGTGAAGGCATTTGAAACATTGTAATCAGCCATTCTTAGAAGATATTGGAGCAATTAAACCTCTCTTCATATACTGATGTTAGAATTTGATGATTAAAAGGTGTGTCTGAGCAATGACAGAAGTATAATTTGAGCACATGCAGGAAAAAAAGTAACATAGGAAAACACATCAGCTTGTTGAAGAAATAGCATGGATTCCACAAAGAATCAGCAAAACTTGTAGAACAGTGAAAAAAAAGATTTACTGAATCTAGAATAGGCAAAATTCTAGCAGTGCAAGTTTGAAAACACCTAGTAAAGTGCAAAATGTTGGTTCTCTACTTCCATGATCCCACTGGTGTGTACTGTTGACCCTTGAACAACACAGGGGTTAGGGGTGCTGACCCCAGCTCAGTCAGAAATCTATGTATAAGTTTTGACTCCCCCAAAACTACTCACAGTCTGTCATTGGCCAGGGACCTTGCCAATGACATAAACAGTTGATTAACACTTATTTTCTATGTTATATGTATTATATACTGTATTCTTACAAAGTAAGAATAGAGAAAAGTAAGCTAGAGAAAGTAAAGTAAGCTAGAGAAAAGAAAATGTTAATAGAAAATCATAAGAAAGGGAAAATGCACTTACAGTAGTACTGTATATGTCAAAAAAGAAAATGTTGCATATAAGAAGAACCATGCAGTTCAAATCCGTGTTGTTTCAGGGTCAACTGTATATTCTTTAGAGACTATTATAAATGTTCACAAAGAGATGTACAAGGTTATTCACTGCAGTATTGTTGCAATGGAGTCCACCAATAAGGAAATTAGTAACTTAATATGTACATGTAATCTAATAAAAGTATGAAAATCAGTAGTTGAAATAAAGGTTACCAACTATGTATCTCAATATGAAATGACTTTGAGAACATTAAGTAAAAACACAATATTGCATAATTTTCATTTAGCATGCTCCATTTGTATAAACTTGAAAACAGAAAAATTATATCATAAAAATTGAAGGGTCTATATAAAATGTAAAAATATGGACAAGAAGGATATATACCAATTCATGAGAATGATGATGATTGCGTCCAAGGCGATGAGAGGAGAAATGAGACTGAGGAGTGACACAAGTGGACTTTATTATCATATCATCTCCACAAAATATGAAACAAATAATACATTCACTTGTATTAAATTCTAGCAGTGGACAGATGTGCAATACTGTGTTAGTCTGGGAATTTTATTAAAGTCAATATAGAAACAATTTTTAAAGTAAGGCCAATTCTTATATAGGAGCATAAGGCCTCTTAGGGTAAATTATTTAATCAATTACAATGGTATGTATCCTATTTACATGAATAAGAGTGATTCCTAATGCTCGTGAGTAAAAGTCAAAGAAAACAACTTAGGAAAGACTCCCAGAGCAAATTTTATGCTTCAAAAGTTTGAATTAAAATTTATCAATTGAAAAAAATACTCTCTTTGCCTTTCCTAATTTTTGGACTTAGAAATGACACTGATTTGAAAAGAAATGTTAAACTCTTATATGTCCAACAACCTCTGTAATCAATCTATTAGGTTAAATTATAAGCAATACTTACTTAATTTTAAAATGATTACATAAACCCTATTAAGTTGCTAATCTTAGAGGTAAATTTTCAAGTATTACACCATTTCATAATTGACTCATGTAATTTTTCTCTGTCCTCTATACTGAGTTTCTCAGTTATAGAAATATTGGATTACTATATAATTATGGAGGTGGAAAGAATTTCATTATAATCAAGTGCAGTTAAATGTTATAATCTTTATGTGTGATGTAAAGCTTGGAATCCAAACCCAAAACAGTATCAGAAGCTGAATGTGGCTAGCACACAGATGAAGACTTCAATTTGCGAATTATGAATTTGAGACCTTGCCCTTTGTGTTTGTTTGGCAAATGTCAGCTACTTGCAGTATGATAAGAATACATCTCTCCTGTGAGAGTAGGGGTTAAGGATTCTTTTTGTTGCTCTGGAATAGCAAGCCCCATTTAGGGATTGCTACAGTGATAATGAAAGGACAAATGTCAGATCTTCGATAGGACCAAGACGTGCACCGCAGCAGTCATTTATAAAAATGATTAAACAATTCTTTGGCCATTTTGTTTTCCACTTGTCCAGTGTTGCTTATGTTTAGCACTGAAGAGTTAACTATTTGTGGGATTTCTTTTTAGATTAAATTCATATTGTATGATACAGAAATTTAGGATTTGGTCCAAGCTGAAATGTAATTGTTTTACAGTTATTAATGAATATTCTTGTTAATGTCTACTTCTCTTTACTGTATGTGTCCTCCTTTGCGTTAACCAACTTCTCAATCAGCCAAAGTAATTAGCATTGGCTACTCCTCATCATGCCTGTCATGCTTCATATTTTCATCACTACCTTTAACAAAAATTTTCCAAAATAGATCCGGGAAAGCATTAACATATGAAATGCTCAAACTTAGTTGTTTGTGTCTTCAACATATTACTTTTTTTTTTCCAACAGCATATTTTTTCATTAGCCATCTAATTACCACATTAGTGTTTCAACTGAAGTAAATTAGAAAAATACAGAGAAAACCAACATAAAAGCAAATAATATTTTATCTCAGACTTTAAATTAGTGAGAGGAAATGCAGTTTCAAAAAATGAAAAATACATAATTAGACTGTCAACATATCACATGAGAAAAATATTCTAAAATATGTTTATCAAATTTAGCAAGAAAGTTAATGGAAAAAAAATTATTTCAAGAACAATATAATCCCTCAACTTAGAAGTAACATTTCTATTTTACCATAGCATATGTGTTCAACTTGCCAATAAAATTAGAATTAATTTAACTTAATTATTAAGTGTATTAATACCACAAGTTTATAAATATTATGGTGATTAGTACTAAATATAACAACTTAAGGGTAATCTATATCTAAAACAGATAGAGTAAGTAGAAAAAGTAGACACAGGCTGCCTAGAGAAAGGGGATTTGTTCAGTTCTCCAACTTTATTTTTTTTACATTAATTTAAACCTGTGGTTTTTATTTTATTTTTTATCGTTTTTGATAATTGTGAATTTTACGTATTGAACATATAGAATTTGATTATTTCACAGACATATGCTACGTGGAAAAATTACCACTTTCAAGCTAATTAATATATCTATCACCAGAGATTGTTACCACCTTTTTTTTGATAATAAGAAGACCTTCTTGGTCTTCTTTGGCAGATTTACCTTCTTGCCAAATTTCAAATATATAATAAAGTGTTAAGTATAGTTAGCATTGTTGTACATTAGATCTCAATAACTTACTCATCTTGTACAACATTTTACCAATTTCTTCCTCCTCTAGCCTCTAGTAAACATGATTCTACTGTCTGCTTCTGTGAGTTTGGTAATTTAAGTTTCACATGTAAGTGATATCTGTGATTTTTAAATATATGTTTGCAGAGATTCAGAACAGCATAAGCCTGTTTATAATATCGATATAGGTAATTTGAAAAATTATTGCTTCATTAGGTTGTGAAAAATGAGCTAGTAAAAATTCTCAGAAAAAATTTTTTGAATGATATATCTTAATATAAAATAACTTTCTGGTATAATTATTATGTATATGCACATTTGAAACAATCTAATGAAAAGTTATTAAGAAAACATAAAACAAGAAGGGATGAAGTTGGAGAAGGAACTGAAAAGTAAAGTGAAAGAAATTACATGAATATAATTTATTTACTTTGGAGATCGAAATCTGTGAATTATTAACTCTTTCCTCAAGACTTCCAACTTGTTTAATTTTTTGGCCATTATTATTGCATCATAACAAGGGTGCATGCTATCAGGGTTGACATCTCACCTTTTTTTTAAGATTTATTTATTTTAGAGAGAGAGAGAATGAGCAGGGAGGGACAAAGGGAGAGGGAGAGAGAGATCCCAAGCTGACTCTCTGCTGAACACGGAGCTCTATGTGGGGCTCAATCCCAGGAACTTTGTTTACAGTCCAAAAGGTTTTAATTTTGATGATGTCTGATTTATTATTTTTTTTCCTATGGATTATTCTTTCAGAGTCAAGTCTAAAACTTCATTATCTAGTTAAAGATCTTGATGATATTTCTGTCTCTTTTTTTTCAAAAATTCAGTTTTGTTTTATATTTAAGTCATGAACCATTTTGATTTTATTTTTGTGTAAGATGTGAGGTTTAAATTAATGTTCACTTTTATTTGTGGATGTTTGGTTGCTCTAGAGCCATTTGTTGAAAAGTCTATATATATCCTTTCTATGTTGAATTTATTTTATACTTTTGCAAAAATCAGTTGGGTATATTTGGTTATGTTTCTGAATTTTTAATGTTATTTTATATTAATCTATATGTCTTTTCCTCAGCCAATAATAGTCTGTCTAAAACATTGCACCGAATAATAGGCTTAATAGCAGATAATTATTCCCTCTTTATTATTTTTTTGGTATTGTTTTAGCTATTCCAGAACCCATTCCTTTTCATATAAATTTTAGAATTAGCTTGTCTATATCTACAGAAAATTTACTGGAATTTTGATAAGAATTGCATTGTCTATAAATCAATTTGGAGAAAATTAGCATTTTTAGATTGTTAACTCTATGAATATAATATGTCTCTCTATTTATTTAAGTCTGATTTCTTTCAAAATAATTTTGAAATTTTGATTTCAATAGATCCATAAATGTTCTGTTAAGTTTATACCTAAGCATTTAGTTTTTTTGGAGTAATTGTAAATGTATTTGTATTTTAAATTTGGTTTTCCACCTGTTCATTGTTAGTACATATAATTGAAATTGAATTTAGTATATTTATAGTGTGCCCCGTGACCTTGCCGAACTTACAGTTTTAAGAGTATTTTGTAGCTTTCAGGGGGATATTCTATGCACACAATCACATAATCTGCAAATAAGAACAGTTTTACTTCTTTCCAATCTGTATGATTCTATTTCATTTTTATGCTTAGTTGTAATGGCTAAAATCTTAGGTATTTTGTTGAATAAGAGTGATGAAAAGACATTCTTGCCTGGTTCCTGATATTACAGGGAAAGCATTTGGTCTTTTATCACTAATTATGGTGATAATTCTGTTTTTTGCATGCTTTTCATCAAGTTGAAGTGGTTCTCCTCTATTCCTAACTTGCTGAGAATTTTTTATCATGAATGGTTGTTGGATTTTTGTCAAATGCTTTTTCTGCATCAATTGATACTATCAAATAATTTTTCTTCTTTGGTCTATTGCTATGGTGGATACATTAGTGGGTCTTCAAATATTGAAAAAACTTATTGCTCCCCCTCTGTATCCTGGGCTGACTCATTAACATAGAAGCATCTTCTGCCATTGATGTCACGTGAACATATATGGGCTAGCTAGTGGGATGACCCGACTATGTGGTAGAGATATAACATGCCACCTGTGGCTTTCCTAAAAGCCAGATCCCACACAACCTAGTAGCTGTTTGAATGAACTTAGAGCAGAACAACTACCCACTAACCTTCAGACTCTGGAGCTATTAAATGCTTATTGTTTTAAGCAATTGAGTTAGGGGTAGATTATTATGTAGTGAAGTTTACCCAATATAACCTCAGCCTTGTAAAAACATAGTGTCAGAAAGTTTATTTTCCACAATAAACTGCATTTAATAAATTTTAGATACTCAAAGAAAAAAATAGACAAAGATTATGTACTTGCCCAAGAAAATTTGATGTTAATAAGTGTAAGATGGCTAAAAAAAAACATAAGTTCTACACATATGTTCTCTTCTTTTGTGGAGCCAATATGGAGAATCATTTTAAATCATTTTAAACTTTTGTGGAGCCAATATGGAGAATCATAATATATAAACATATATTATATATACATATTGAGAGAGAGAGAGAGAGCAGAGGGAGGGACAGAGGGAGAGAGAGAATCCCAAGCACGTTCCATACTCAGCACAGAGCCTATTGTGGGGCTCAATCCCAGGACGGACCTCAACATCTTGACCTGAGCCAAAATCAAGAGTCTGATGGTTAACATGCTGAACCACCCAGGAGCCCCTAAACCCATCTTATAAAAAGCAAACAAAATTCCTTGACAAGGTAAAAACACACATACATGATTTAATGAAGTAATATCCAAGTTCAGGTGTACCACATTCTCAAATACTAAAAAGAAACCAATTGTCATCATGAAACCATTGAAGTGAATATGAAAAAACCAGGAAGACAAGCAAGGAGATTAAGGGAGATAAAGGCATTAATATTGTAAAAGCCAGAGAATAGAAACTGAAAAAACTGTAGACTTCCTACTTGACGTTAAAAAGAAAAAAGAAAAAATCAATACAATATTTAGGACAAGCTTATTGGTTTTCAAGGAATAGAACTGGAACTGGATAGAATTCAAGTGTTTCAGCATTGTATCAAGTGTAATTTGTGCTGTGTCTAATTTCCTACATGTGTATTCAAAATGTTTTTGGAACATTTTATGAAGTGAGTCAGAATCAACCTTGGGACACATCATATGGACGAGTCAAATATACATTGGGAATTTATCAGTGTATATTAATATGTGATTAAAATTGTAGGAAGTAAATACATTCACGAGTTTCATAGGAAATCAGCCAATGTGCATTCTGTATTTTTATTTAATTATATTAATTGAGTGTTCTTTTATATTAAAATATTTTCAACTAATTTTTGCATAGAAGAGACCACATTTAGTTGATTTTATTGATTTTATATGAAAATAATACAAACTCAACAACATGCTACTGTATTTTCTGAGGTTTTAATGTGTTTAGAAATGTATACATGTGGGGAATAATATACTAAGATTAGAAAATAAAAATCTAGGATTCAATTAACAGAGTTATGCTTTTGTTATCTGAGTAGGCTACAGCTGAGATATAGTGTTTAGTTCTATATATTGCTAAAAATAGTCTTTTATAGTCTTTAAATAAAAATTTATTAACTACCTACTGTATATTAGCCAATGTGTCATTATGTAGGTGTACAAAGCAAAACAAGACAATATCCTTGTACTCAAGATTCCCATGGTCTAGTTGTGATATTGGGTAGAAATACACATCTTTATTTGTAAAATGATATAAAAAACATATGAAATAATATTTTCTCTGAATTTTAATGAGGGTTTAGTCGATTAAATTGAGTAGAATGAATCTTAGTACTAAATACTTAGTATAAATAATTATTGGAAAATATGGAAATAGTGATATGAATTGTGAAGATTGACAGTTGCCTTACAATTTAAAATATTTTCACATAGAAGAAAACTTAAAATAACTCTAGCAGATGGAGGGGCGCCTGGGTGGCTCAGTCTTTAAGCATCTGCCTTCCGGCTCAGGTCATGATGCCAGGGTCCTGGGATTGAGCCCCACATCAGGCTCTCTTGCTCCTTGGCGGCAAGCCTGCTTCTCCCTCTCCCACTCCCCTGCTTCTGTTCCCTCTCTCGCTGTGTGTCTCTCTCTGTCAAATATATAAATAAAATCTTAAAAAAAAAAAAAAAAACTCCAGCTGTTGAAAACTTACGGTTTTTTGTTCTTGTTTTTGTTTTTGTTTTTGTCTTATTTTCTTTTTTTTTTTTTAATTAAGTACAAAGATGTTCTAGGAGATCCCTAGGCTTCAATAGAATGGAAGATATTTCAAATAATCAGAATGTTCCTGGATTGATTAGATTATTATTAAAGAGCATGACAGGGGACATGTTCAAAGAGAACCTGAGTTAACTCTGATAAAGAAATTACAAACTGGAGGGCGCCTGGGTGGCTCAGTTGGTTAAGCAACTGCCTTTGGCTCAGGTCATGATCCTGGAGTTCTGGGATCGGGTCCGAATTGGGCTCCTAGCTCTGAGGGGAGTCTGTTTCTCCCTCTGACCTTCTCTCCTCTCATGCTCTCTCTCTCTCTCTCAAATAAAAAAGAAAAAGAAGCAGTGGCTTACGTTTGGGACGCCTGGGTGGCGCAGTTGGTTGGGCAACTGCCTTTGGCTCAGGTCATGATCCCGGCGTCTTGGGATCGAGTCCCGCATCGGGCTCCTTGCTCCGCAGGAAGCCTGCTCCTCTCTCTGCTTCTGCCTGCCTCTCTGCCTGCTTGTGTTCTCTCTCTGTTAAATGAATAAATAAAATCTTTAAAAAAAAAAAAAAGAAATTACAAACTGGATTAGTGCTTAGGCTAGATTATATTGAAAGACTATTCTAATTCACAGATTCCACGAATCTTGTAGATGCTTGCAGGGAATCCATTATGTCATTTATTATAAATTAACAGGCCCAGAACTGAATGATTAAATGAATGTCAATAAATTTGTCATATCCTATTAAGAATGACAAAAACAAAATACACTTCAGGAAAAATACATGAATTTTGAATAATATTTCAAGTTAATGAGTTGGTTAGGGGCTGTAAATATTGTTAATTTTGTCCTTTGTTTCTTCTTTCAACTCACTCAGGAAAACTAAACATATAATTGACGCTGGCTTAGAGTTTTGAATGAATTTAGTCAGTCAAGATAATTAAACTGACCTCAAATAATGCATGGTTGACCTTTGAACAAAACAGATTTGTATAGTGTGGGTTCATTTATACATAGGTTTTTTTTTTACAGGATTCGATAAATGTATTTTCTCTTCCTTACGATTTTCCTATTAACATCTTTCTTTTACTCTTATTTTATTGTAAGAATATACTAGGCCATGCCTCCTTTTGCCTTTCATCTTATATATATATCTTTATTTTTTTTAGTTAAAAAGTAATGTATGATATACGAAAGAGACCAAAAAATACACAAAGTATCAATCATCTGTTCTTTCTCTATTCTTCTAATCTTATCTCTCTAATAAGCCAAAAACTGTCAATTTGGTATATTTACTTTAGTATTTTTCTAATGCTTTTATGTATGTATGTATTAGATGCATGAACATATATATTTTTGTTACAATGTTATTTCATAGTAATAAGCATATGCTGCAATGTACTTATTTGCAATTTTGACATAATTTAACAAATACCATGAACAAAATTTCAATTGGGCAAAAACAGTGATAGTTAATTATTCTATTCAGCTATATAATTTTTTGAGAAGGCAAATATAACATTATTTAGATGCAATTCCCCAGCCATCAGTTGTTCCTTTTTTTTCTCCACTGAGGAAAGTTCTATACTACAATATTTCTGTTAGTATGAATTCCCAAATTGGGAATATTTGAGCATAGCTTATATGCATTTTTAATTTTTATTAGTATTTTGGGGTGCCTGGGTGGCTCAGTTGTCAAGCGACTACCAGGGACCTGGGATCAAGCCCCGCAGTGGGCTCGGTGCTCAGGGGGGGCCTGCTTCTCCCTCTCCCACTCTCCCTGCTTATGTTCCCTCTCTTGCTGTCTCTCTCTCTCTGTTAAATAAGTAAAGGAATCTTTAAAAAAATAATTTTTATTATTATTTCCTTTCGTTTTACAATTGTTTTAACTTTTTAATTTATCCACAAACACTTTTGCCTAAATCCATTTGCCCTTTTTTCTTTAAGAGAGCATAGTAATCTGAAGACAACAAAGAATTTGATAATTGAGTCCCATGGTAAGTTTGGGCACACTCTTTTTAATGCAGTTTGTTGACATGGCTTGCGTTTAGATGTAGACTTCTATAGCTGTTACCAAAAGGTGCTATTTTCTCTTTAATTACTTTCTGTTATTCAAAAGCCTTGATAATGTCTTGCATGCAGCAGTTGCTGAGTAAGTTCCATACAATTACTAAAAACTGATCACATGCCCTTAGCAAGTAAATTCCCATTACAAACAGCAAAGCTTATTATGGCCAACTATTAGGATGTTTTGACTCAATGTATCTTGGTAATAAGTTTTAGGCTCTAAGTGCCTTTTTTCAATGTGAAGAGCTACCCTGATCTATGAACTCTTTAGTTCATCTTGCCTGAATCCTTTATATAAAATTAAGAATGTAATGTCTTAATATTATCATTTTATTTTGTTTACCACCATGTTTTCTTGAATTAGAAATAAAATCTTGAAATTTTAATTTGAGGAAGTTCTTTATTTACCAGATCATCTCTGTTTCACTTTACATTTGTTTTTGTCATTGACAATATTTAGTCACTGGCAAATTTTCTAAATACATCGATGGCAGGAAATGGTGATGACTATGTTAATAAGTACTTCATTGAATTTCTGAACCAGCAGAGCCTTAGCACATTATAGTCTATCTCTGGAAGAAATATGTCAAGCACGACAGCTTATTGGTATCAAAAGTCAGCAAGTTTTGATATTTATTGAGTAGTTGATGGGGTGGGAAGAGGGCATGAATAGGGGTGAGCCAGTTCACTACCCAGGTGTGATTTACCACTGAGAATGAAACCTCCTGGAATCATGAATTTTCAGCCAAAGTGAAATAAACTCCTAAAATAGAGATGCTGTATCAGAACAAAAGTGGCTCTGGACAGACTCTCCCTCCAATAAATGTCTGACCTAAGGCAAATTATCATGATAATTTTCTTCGTTGGTTTCTGAGATCCCTGTAGACCATTATAATTCTAAGTTATCTAAAATCAGTTATTGCATTTAAAAAGTAATTTTCTAAAATAGACCGAAAGTAATTAAGCCTCTTTTAAAAGCAGGCATGGTTATGATTTATACTGAAACATTATAAACTAAAACTCTTTCAGGAGGTAAAATGTTATATTCTGTGAACCTGTTGGAACCCAAAAGCTGCAGGTGCTTCTTTGAAAAAATGACATTTCCATCATTTACCTGACAAGCAGAGCTGAAATATCAAAGTTATAAACATTCTGCTTGTGTGCCAACTGCTGTTTCCATGGGAACAGCCTGAGATGCAAAAGGAAGGTAAATGTCCTTAACATAAAATTGCAAGGTTTTGAATATTTTACTAAATATGTATTTGTATATACCTGACATTTTTGAGATGATTAAGAGATCCATTTTGATTATTTTATTCATATATGTGTATATCTACATAAGATCAAATGTTATTAAACTACTAAATAAGTGGCCCCTGGGTGCCTCAGTCAGTTAAGCGTTTGCCTTTGGTTCAAGTCATGATCTTGGGATCCTGGGATGGAGCCCTGAGTTGGGTTTCCTGCTCAGTAGAGAGTCTGCTTCTCCCACTGCCCCTACCCCTCCTCATGTTCTCTCTCTCTCTCTCTTTCTCTCTCTCTGTCACAAATAAATAAAATCTTAAAAAAACTATTATTATTTGTTTTTATTTTAACTTTAATCTTGCATGATATAAATATAATGTTCTAACTTGTAACATGAATTATACTTATCATAAATATGTTGATTTGATTATTTAAATATTAATAAATATTGATCAAAATCTTAGAAAACAGGGGAAATGGCATATATAACATTTTATTTTTTATATTATCTAGTAACAACTAAAACCAAAGCAAGTTATTTATTAGTCTATAAATAAGCTACTATTTATTATTTATTTAGATTATTTTTATGAGGAAAGAATCAAGTACATTGTTGGATTTATGTTAATGGAATCTAATATTTTTATCTTCTATTTCTTTGCCAATACACACAAAGTTTGATATAGCCAAAATGTTATGGCATGATGTCTGATACAAAATAGCAAGTAAGTATGGATTACTCTTGATATTTTCTTGTGCTATATAACATTTAAATTTGTGATATGTAATAAGTCAGTGAAAGACTTTTACCCTCTTCAACATATGTTCTTATACATGGAATTACAAAGCAATAACTTTTATAACTTTAAGGGGAGTTTAGAGTATAACTTTATGATGTCCTTTAATTATGTAAGAATTGATGAAATTTAAAATAAACATGTGCTAGGCCCTAAGATCATAGCACTGGGTCATATTACTAGAAAATACACTTTTCTCTGTTATCTATAAGGCATTGTTAAATGTTTCTTCCACTATTTTAGTTACTTGGGAGTTAATTTAGTTACTTGGGAGATAATTTTTTAGTAGCAATGATAGTTATTTTAAGAGTTTCCTAAAGACCAATGGATAAACTTGAATTTCAAAGATACATAATCATGGACTAGCTGAGCCACTGGCAGAATTTGCATCATTATCAATTCTTAATTAACTCTGTTATACTTCAAGATACTACATGTGTTCATCTCATAGTACTTGAAAGGGAATTGATTCTATTGCCTCTTGCTAGATAAACTAAATGGAAGATATACTGGTCTTAGAGTAAACCATTTTAATTTTCTTTTTTTTTTTTTATGTTATGTTAGTCACCATACAGTACATCATTGGTTTTTTTGATGTAGTGTTCCATAATTCATTGTTTGCGTATAACACCCAGTGCTCCCTGCAATCTGTGCCCTCCTTAATACCCATCACCAGGCTCACCATCCCCCCACCCCTTCCTTCTAAAACCCTCCATTTGTTTCTCAAAGCCCATAGTCTATCGTGGTTCATTTCCCACTCCAATCCCCCCCCTTCATTTTCCCCTTTCTTCAGATGTCCTACATGCTATTCCTTATGTTCCACAAATAAGTGAAACCATATAATAATTGACTTTCTCTGCTTAATATATTTCACTTAGTATAATCTCCAGTCCCATCTATGTTGATGCAAAAGTTGGGAATTTATCCTTTCTTTTTTTTTTGGAATGTATCCTTTCTGATGGCTGAGTAATATTCCATTGTTTCATTGTTATATTCTACTGTATTCCTGGTTTCTAATTCATTCATCTCTGCTCTAATCTTAATTATTTCCCTCCTCATGCGTGGTTTAGGCTTAATTTGTTGTTGATTCTCCAGTTCTTTAAGGTGTAAAGGCAGTTTATGTATTCGGGATTTTTCTATTTTTGGGGGTGAGCCTTGGATGGCTATGTATTTCCCTCTTAGGACTGCCTTTGCAATGTCCCATGGGTTTTGGACCAATGTGTTTTCATTCTCATTGGTTTTCATGAATTGTTTAAGTTCTTTGATTTCCCGTTTGATCCAAACATTCTTAAGCAGGATGGTCTTTAGCTTCCAAGTGTTTGAATTTCTTACAAACTTTTTCTTGTGATTGAGTTTAATTTCAAAGCATTGTGGTCTGAGAATATGCAGGGAATAATCTCAATCTTTTGGTTTCTGTTGAGACCTGATTTGTGACCCAGTATGTGGTCTATTCTGGAGAAAGCTCCATGTGGGCTCAAGAAAAATGAGTATTCTGTTGTTTTAGGGTGGAATGTTCTGTATGTATCTACGAGGTCTGGTCCAGTGTGTCATTCAAAGCTCTTATTTCTTTGTTGATTTTCTGCTTAGATGATCTGTCTATTGCTGACAGTGGAGTGTTGAGGTCTCCTATGATTTTTGTATCGTTATTAATATGTCTCTTTATTTTGATTAACAGTTGGCTTATGGAGTTGGCTGTTTGCATGTTGGGTGCATAAATATTTACAATTGTTAGACCCTTTAAGAATGATATAGTATCCTTCTGTATAACTGCAGTCTTCAGCTTAAAATTTAATTTGTCTGATATGAGAAT
>CM052797.1:76138093-76244982 GCA_028533885.1 Nasua narica
CAGACTTCCCGCAGAGCCGGGAGTCCGATATGGGACTCGATCCCGGGACTCCGGGATCATGACCTGAGCCAAAGGCAGTTGCTCAACCAACTGCGCCACCCAGGCGCCCTGGGTCCTGTCTTTTTATCCAATCTGCAGCTCTGTGCCGTTTTATGGGAGCATTTAGGCTGTTCACGTTGAGAGTGATTATTGAAAGATATGATTTTATTGTCATCATGTTGCCTATGAAGTTCTCGTTTCTGTAGATTGCCTCTAAATTTCTGTTCTGTATTGCTCTTGGGGTCTTTCTCCCTTTATGGAACCCCTCTTAATATTTCTTATAGGGCCAGGTTAGTAGTCACATATTCTTTCAGTTTCTGCCAGTCCTGGAAGCTCTTTTTCTCTCCATCCATTCTGAATGACAGCCTTGCTGGATAAAGAATTCTTGGCTGCATGTTCTTCTCATTTAGTACCCTGAATATGTCTTGCCCACCCTTTCTGGCTTGCCAGGTCTCTGTGGACAGGTCTGACGTTATTCTGATGCTTCTTCCTCTGTACATAAGGAATCTCTTCCCACTCACTGCCCTTAAGATGGTTTCTTTGGTTCTAAGACTTGTGAGCTTTATTATTACATGCTGAGGCATTGGTCTGTTCTGCTTGATCTTGGGAGGGGTCTTCTCTGCTTCTAGGACATGAATGCTTGTTTCAGTTCCCCAGTTACAGAAGTTCTCAGCTATGATTTGCTCAAATATATCTTCTGGTCCTCCTTCTCTTTCCACCCTCTCTGGGATCCCAATAATTCTGATGTTGGAACATTTCATGGTGATATTTATTTCTCTAATTCTGTTTTTATGGATTTTAAGCTGTCTGTTCCAGGCCTCCTCCTGTTCTTTCTTTTCTATCAGTTTATCTTTTAGATCACTAATTCATTCTTCTGCCTCGTTTACCCTAGCTGTTAGAGTATGTAGATTAGATTGGATCTCATTGGTAGCATTTTTAAATTCTGCCAGATCAGCTCTCATTTCTGCCCTTAGAGAATCTATATTGCCATTAATGATTTTCTCCAACCTAGCTGTTGTCTTCATAACTGTTACCCTGAAGTCTATTCCCAATAACTTGCTTATATCCATATCCATTAGTTCTGTAGCAGAGGTCACAGTCACTGAGTCCTTCCTCTGTTGGGGGTCCTCCTCTTAGTCATTCTGTTAAGGGGTGGTTGAAGGGAGAGAGTAGAGAGTCCAAATTACTGACCATGACCCAAGCAAGATGCACCTGTTTTGTAGGGACCTTAGGGTTGTCAGCCTCTTGTTCTTCCAGCCTGTCTTCTTGGGGAGGGGCCTGCTGTGCTGTTATTTAAGCAACCCTGTTTGGGCAGAGTTGCCCTACCCCCTGTGGAGGCAGGGGATGGGCTCAGTGAAAACCAGTTTTCTGGGGGGCTTCTGTTCTCTGGTAACTTTCCCTGGTGGCTTTCTGCATCTCTTCCAAAAGTCAGAGCAGAAATGACCATATCGTATCCAGACTTCTGTCTCAGAACAGAGAGATCAGTCTATTCTTCAGTGAGCTCTCTAGGCCACACTGTCTTAATTGCTGTCTGTGCTGCTAAAATCCCCAATGTCCTGAGTAGTGTACCCCACAGCAGCACTGCCAGCCCTTGCTTCCAGGTCTGGGCACATCTCTGCCCTTTGTACTTCTAAAGCCTCCAGCCACCTCCAGTTTGCACATGTGTCCCTGCAGCTCCAGGTTTCAGTCTAGGGGGCTGCACAGGCCCCCCGCTGTCCTTTCCCCAATGCTGCCAGTCTGTGAGTCTCTGCCCAGTCCCAAATGCAGGAGCCTTTTATGCTCCGGTGGTGTAGGATCTCAGAGGCTCCCTCCCCCTTCTGTTTATCTTCTGATATCTGCCCACAAAATCGTGGGCTCCTTGCTTCATACCTTGAGACCAATCGCCTGAGATATTTCGTTGGTATAGATCCAGATATATCTTCTTATACCTCAAGCTGATTTCGTGGGTGTTCAGAGTGGTCTGGTAGATATCCAACTCAATTCAGGGGATCAGTTGAAATAGGATCTGCTGCTCCTCTGCCATCTTTGCATCTCCTATTTTAAGCTTCTTAACATTGTTCATTAATATTTTCAAAATACTGGGATAAAAATATATAGTATCATGATGATTAAAAAGTAGGGAATAAACATATACACATATAAACATTTCCACTATATCAGCTGATCTTTAGTGGCTATGTTAAACATAGAATTTAAGATGTTTAGAATGAGTAAAGATTATGAGTTTTCTTATAGCAATGAGTTTTCTTATTCTTTAGATTAAGAATTCCACCTAATTCTGAAAATTCTAGAAGTTAATGTTTCTATATTAACTTTGATTCTTTTCTTTAGTACAAGTGATAGCCTGGATCTTAGGCTGGGAAATGTGAATTTGTTGTGGCCATAGCATGTAATTCAGCAGCAGGATTAGAAACTCAGTGAGATTCTATATGGAATATTATTTTTGTAAACCAACTTGGGTCTTATTAAGAATTAATTTTGTGATACTTCTACCTTTTTAAACTTTTCCATATTTTAATTAGTTAAGATCTATTTCTTCTCTTCTCCTTTTCTGTACTTTTTCCTCCCCATAATAACCTGGTATAATGCTTTGACCCCACTCTGAAAAAATAAAATAATATTATCCATTCTCAGTCTGATTATATTTTCTATTATTGATAAAAATAAATTTATAAAACATAGTGTTGGTGAAAAATATAAATTGCAAGTTTTCATTATCATCTAGTTATTATATATTAAATATATCATGTGGCTCAGTCAGTCACAAACTATTTTTTCTGCTACCCCCCTCCTTCTCTAATCTTACTCTATATCATAATACAGTGGAACTGGAATGGCTAAAGTGTATAATCCCTTAAGCAGGGGTTATACAGCTACCCAGGAATAGAGCTAAAACGCAAACTCAGTTTTATCTGTTGATAAAATAGCATATGATATTGTACCAAAATTATTTCAGGATCCATATATCCCAACCCACAGTGCTCTGCTCTTTTTTCCTTAAGACAATGTGATTACTTCCTTTTCCCTCTCATAGTCCTAGTGAAACAGATTTGAAGATTACAGCAGAAAATGTAGTAAATATTAACCAAAATGATTTAAGTAGATTATTATGTAAATAAGCATGAATGATAATATATAATTGACTTATACATGATTTTATCATAAAATTCACGTATCATCTCATTTACTTGGTAAGGGTCTCCTTGATGCCTTCCATGCTTTTCTCAAGGCCAGATAGTATCTCTATGGTTGTTCCTTAAATTCTGTCTCCAGCAGACTATTTATATCTGTGTTGATTAGATCTCTGGCCGTAACAGGAAAGGGTTCATTCATTGGGATGAATTCATCCCTCTTAGCATTATGTCTAGGTCTCTGTCTTCTCTGTGTTAGAAAATCTCATTATGTTTCCTGCCCCTGAGAATAATGGCTTTATGAAGAAGAGGTCATATAATTTCCGGTGCATGGCATTTGAGGAAGTGTCTCTGGTGTGTGCTGAGTGCACTTTGCTGCTGTGTCTTGGTTACTCTATCCCTTAGGTCAGTTGTCTACAGAGGTTCTCCTTGCCTGCAGTGGACAGTGTTTGGACTTTGGCCGGAATTGGCAAGTTTTAACTGGGTGTGGTCTGGTCTGCTTGTTAAATGAGACTTAATGTTATGTCCACTAGAACTGAAAGTTTGCAATGACCTAGAGGATAAAAGAATGGAAAATAATGAAGCTGAACAAAAGAGAGAAAGAAGAATTATGCAACATGAGAAAAGAATTAGGGAACTCAATGACTCCATCAAACATAATAACATTTATATTATAGGAGTCTCATAGAAGAGAGAGAAAAGGGCTTAGAAACAAAGTCGGTGGGTCTTGGTGGGAGCAAGTTAGATAGCAGTGTATGTACAGTACTGGTTCCCACAGGTGGTGGTGTGTTTATGCTGAGCAACAAATGGAAAATGGTGCCTACCAGCCCTTTTCTTCCTGGCTCAGTCTCCTTGTGATCCTAGCCTTTCTGGGACAGGCTCTGACTCTGAGATGAGCAAATAACTCTCCCTCCCATGAGCCCCAGGCATCTTTCAAACTGCTGCTTCTAAGCTGTGTCTCTCCTAGCTCTTGGTTGTTCTGTGTCTTTAAATGGTTTGGGGCGGGGGCGGGGGGGGGGGGGGCGGTGCGGAGCGGGAACTCAGCTTTCTAATGTTCTCCAGGCTCTCTCAGTGTCAAGCCTGCTGATTTTTGAAATTCCCAGCTTAGTCCTGATGGTTGTAAGAACTCATGAAATTTGGCCCCTCTTGATTTCAAAGCCAAATGTTATAGGGATTCATCTTCACCAAGGGGGTGGTTCTCAGCATGGTAGTCTGTTTCTTACCCTTCACCACACCCCCAGCTCACTTCTGAATGTGGATGGCCACAGTCCCCTTTACTCCCAAATTGTGCCTCAGCCCTTCCTAACTTCCTAGATGTGGCCTCTTCTCTATCTTTAATTGTGGACTTTGTTTGCCAGTCTTTGGGTCATTTTCTGGGTAATTTACACTGATGTGGGCATTAGCTCATTGTATCCCTAGGATAAGGTGAACTTAGGGCCCTCCCACCCCCTACCATCTTTCTGTCCTGGTATATCTTATATTTTAGTAATCATCTAAGTTTACTTTATTTTTTCTTTATTTTAAATTTTATTTATTTATTTTTTTAAGATTTTATTTATTTGACAGAGAGAGACACAGCAAGAGAGGGAACACAACCAGGGGAAGTGGAAGAGGGAGAAGCAGGCTTCCCGCCCAGCAGGGAGCCTGATGCGGGGCTCTAACCGCCGCTGGGTTCATGACCTGAGCTGAAGGCAGACGCTTAGTGATTGAGCCACCCAGGCACCACTTTATTTTAAATTTTAAAAGGTTTTGTTTATTTATTTTAAATAAATATTTTAAATATTTAAATAAATATTTTAGAGAAAGAGAGAGTGTACACATGCAAATGGGGCACGGGGTAAAGGGAGAGGGAGAGAATTTCAAGCAGATACCCGCTGAGCGTAAAGCCCAAAACGGGGCTCCTATCTCAAGACCCTGAGATTATGACCTGAGTTGAAATCAAGAATCAGATGGTTAACTGACTGAGTCACCTAGACAACCCTGTTTATTTTAGAACTAATATTTGTCTTAGTTTTAACCTCATAATTCATTCCAATGTGTGTATATTTTCAGAAACTGTCATTGTATGTAGGATTTTCATTTTAAAATTAACAACTAAAGAAAACTTTAAGAACTTACCACAGTCACATTTGAATATGAAGTTAGGTTTGTTTTCTAATTATTTTACTAGAGATTTTAATTTGTTAATTACTATTAGGATTAAACAGAAGGAACAATATTGGAGAAATATCAATATCATTGCTTTCTTGTTACAGTTGTACTGTTAATTTTAACTGCATTTTATCAGTTGATAGACTAATAAATATTGCTTCTTATTGTGAATACCTCAGAGAAATGATTTATTATTAGAAAATTCATAAGCATCTTATTGTTTTCAACCACCAGAGAAATTATTATCTAGCTTAATAGGAATAGAATTATCTATGTGTTGATTATGACTTCCTTGAATGTGATCTACACGACAGCAGGTATCTGTCAGTTTTGCTCATTTGTTACATCTAATGTGCCTATGACAGTGCCTAGTATCTAGGAAGACTTTAATAATTGTTGAATGAATAAAAACTCTACAGTTTTAAGTTATTTTACTATTATTTGATAGATGAATAATAAGCTATGAGTTTATTGTATTTATATATACATATGCTTGTTGCATGTGTAACTATATGTGTATACTTTCTTTTCAACTTTGGAAGTGAAGCAACAAATTATTGAATTAAAAGTGATGATCTAGGAAATTAAATTATAAAAATCAGATTTAAATATGCCAGGGGAATATTGATATGGGGCAGTCTATTTTTTTAAAGATTTTATTTATTTACTTGACAGAGAGAGAAAGAGAGAGAGAGAGCTCATAAGCAGGCAGAGAGGCAGGCAGAGAGAGAGGAGGAAGCAGGCTCCCTGCTGAGCAGAGAGGGGCAGTCTATTTTTGAGCCAGTTTAGGTCTTATCAAATAACTCTTCAATATGATTGAAAATGTGTCTTAACTTTTGCTTGTCTCTAGTTGGTGGTAATAATAGCATCTAGTTGATGAATCACTATTCTGTAGCATGCAGGGAAATTTCTATTAAGTAGCATCTTATAATTATTAACATATATAAAAATAATTAAGTAATCTAAAAACCCATAAGCCTGAATGACATTTCCATATATTATATCATGCCTAGTTCCTTATAAATAGCTAAATATTGTGAGAGTCTAATCCATGACAATTTGAGTTTCTATTTGATATTTTGAGTATCATAGATACCAACTGAGACTAACAATAAACTCAGGAATTAAAAATAAATAATATATAGAGAGTGACTTCAGGCATAATAGTGTGAGGAGCTCCATGAACCCTCTCCCCAGTGAAACTAGTTTACATAATTAAAAAAAACAAAAACAAATTGAAAACCTATGGAAACAGTCTTAAGGGCAAAGAGAAAATGAAGAAATTCTTTGAAGAAAATCTATGAAATTCAATAAGAAAGTTGAATCTGTGGTGTTTGGACCAAGACCACTTACTCTCTTCTTCAGCTCAATAAGGCAGAGACTCTAATCCAGACTGGTGCATATAACAGCACAGGACTTCCTTTATTCCTGGATCTCAGGTGGAAGTCTGTCTTCCCAGGAAGAGGATGATTTCAGTTTTTCTTTTCTTACTTCCAGCTATGTGCTGCTGAAGCTAAGTCTGAAATAAGTTCAGTTAACAGATAGATAGTCTTTTCTTTCACGTAGTCATCACTCATGGAATGAAGGCTCTTCCTTGGGTATGGTGCACTGGGAATATGGGGGCTCTGATCACTCTTCATCTTGCTTGTGAGGCTGCAGATCACGCCAGAAGAGATGAACCAAGAGGACCTCAGACTATTGTTCCCCTTCCACCAAGCGTTCAGCTGCTAGAGCAGAAGGGACACTCAGAAAAGCTTGTTATTGTCACCAGCCCCAGCTCCAGAACCCTGGATTAGTGATTTTACTGGAGAGGGAAGAATGCCTTAAAAGAGAGAGTTCCTGACTTTTTACAAAAGGGACTGATTTCATTTTTATAAAAGTATGGAGAAGTTTAAGTTTAAGGTACTCTCAACCATAATAGGATTATGGTGAAAAGAAATTGGGAGGGGTTTGAGAGACAGGCTAAACTCTAAGTCCAGTAGTTTTCAGGAGAGAACTAGGGGATATGACAGCTGAGAGGAGTCCTCCTGAGTGGAAAAAAAAAAATATTGAACACTGCCTTCAGAAACTGTATCTTTAAAGGAACCAGGATTTGATTGGATTACTTTTTAATTTATGCCAGAAGGCATTGTTGAAATAAGAGAGCAATCAGCTAGCAGTTAGTGGAGCTTAACAGCTGGGCATGGTCAGGGAAGGAGGAAAGGAGGCCTACCAAAATCAAGGTCAACCCAGAGTGAAGGAGGTTCACTAAAAGGTCATCTTCCAAAGGAAGAATATCAAAGGCTTTACACCTTGTTTGTGAGATGGGGTAGAGTTGGGAAATATGCCACTAAAATAATTCAGCCAGTCACTAAACAAATAAAAAAGCAAATAGCAGTAAAAATCCTAGGAGAGAATGAGACCAGTACCCAGAGTTACTAATCTAAAGTGTCGTGTTAACACCACCACCACCAACAACAACAACCAACAACAAAATACATTGCATATAGAGTTAAGAAAGTATAACACATACACTGGATAAAAAGCAGGCAACCAAAACTGCCTGCAAAAGAGACCAGATGTCAGACTTAACAGAAAAATACTCTAAAGATCCCATTATGTTTACAGAACTGAAGGAAACCATGATCAAAGAAAAAACAGAAGTTACAATGAAGATATTGCATTAAATAGAGAATATAAAAAACGGAAATTATAAAAAATTAACCAAGTAGAAATTAAAACAGTTGAAAAGTGCAACAAATGAAATAAAAAATTTCAGAGGGGTTCAACAGTAGATTTGAATTCATGGACAAAAGAAAAAATGAACTTGAGATAGGGTAGAGGCCATTCAAGCCAAGAACAAAAGGAAAAAAAAAATGAAGAATGTCAAAGAAATATGACGAAGAAGTAGGCAAACCAAGAAATCCAAGTTAGGTGCATCAGAAATTGGGAGAGACAGAACTAACATTTGAAACTAACGGCTGAAAATTTCCCAATTCTTTTGTAAAATAATAACCTATACATCCATGAAGCTCAACAGAGTCCAAGTAGGATAAATGTGAAAAGATCCACAAATAGACACATCATAATAAAAGTATTAAAAGTCAAAGACAAAGAACAAATCTTAAAGTCAGTAAGGACAAAAATAAATCACTTACATGGAAATTTCAATAAGACTAATAGCTGATTTTTGAGCAAAGAGCAGAAGAGATCGATAGACTGGGATAACATATTCAAAGTGCTCAAAGGAAAAAAAAAACTATCAAACAAGAAATCTGTATTTAGCAAAACTGTATTTAAAAAATGAAAGCTGATCAATGACTTTCCAAGATGAAGAAAAAAAATGAGAGAATTTTTACTAGAAGACCTGTTTTATAAGAAATACTAAAAGAAGTTTTTCAGGTAGAAAGTAATTATCATGTGGTAATTCAAATCTACACTAATAAAGATTACTGTGTAGTTATACAAACCAGTAAGAATGTATATTTTTTCTCTTTTCTCTTCACTGTTTAAAATTCCATTGTATAAAATTATACATATAATATATAAAAATGTGTATACATGATACATAAAATATGTAATATGATATATAATGTATAATTATAACATGAATAGTTATATATCAGTATTTATATGATATATATTTTATATAAATATTTATTGTTGGGCCTGTAACACAGAGGTTATATATGTACAGACATATTTGCTAATAACAGCACAAAACGACACGTGTGAGCAAAGCTGTACTGGCCTAAGTAAATGACTACAGATGGTAAATAATAATTATAATGATGTATTATTGGGTTTGCAGATTAATCCAGTATGCATACTGATAATACCACAATGACAGAGAAATACAGTAGAGATATAAAAGTATAATTTTTGCATATAACACTAAAATTAAGGGATACAAGTTAGAAGGGATATAGATAAGTTGAGATATTGTATGGTAAATCTTACAGCAGATAGTAAAAAAAAAGACTTCAAGAATACAGTTGAAATTATTAAAGAAATTAAAATGGTACATTAGAAGCTATTTAATGCAAAAGAAAGCAGTAAAAGGGGAATAGAAGAACAAGACAACATAAGACATATAGAAAATAAAAAGTAAAATGGCAGATATAATTCCAAATACATCCGTAATAATGTAAAAGATACAAAAAAAGTGGGAGTAAAAATAAAATATAAAAAGATATCTCAGACACAACCACAAGATAGCTGGAGTGGTTGTACCCATACCAGACAAAAATAGACCTTAAAACAAGAAATATTTCTATTGTTAAAGAGAAACATTTTATAATTATAAAAGTGTCCATATATCAGGATGATACAACAAGTATTAGCATATATAGCATCAAAAAACAAACCAAAAAAATATGAAACAACGACTAAAATAAATGAAAAAAAGTAGACGATTCAGTAATATTATTTTGAGACTTTGGCACTCCATTTTCAATAATGGTTAAAATGATTAGACTGAAGATCAATAAGGAAATAGAATACACAAAAATGTTATGAACCAAGTAGACCTAACAAACATCAGTGGAACATTCCACTCATAAACCAAATATACTTTCTTCTCAATGGCACATGAAATATTCTTTAGGATAGATCATATGGCATGAAAAATTAATCTTGTAATACTGAAAAAATAAAATAAACATATTTGGGGAAAAATTAAAAAAATAAAAATGAAAAAAGAAAAAGGATAGATCATATGCTGGGCCATAAACAAATGTCAATAAATTTAAAGAATAGAAATACAAAACGTCACAAATGGCAAGATCTAATCCTTTTTTATGGCTGTGTAATATCCCATTGTGTATATATACTACATCTTTTTTATTCATTCATCTATCAGTGGACATTTGGGTTGCTTCCGTATCTTGGCTATTGCAGATAATGCTACAATAAACACAGGAGTGCATATATTTTTGGAATTATTGGATCAAATGATATTAAAACTATTGAAACTATATGAAACATTAAGTATTCTACTCAAAAAAAAAGAAGCAAAAGAAACTGTACAAAAATGTTTCATTTGATCACAATGGAATGATCAGAAATCAATAGCAGGAAAGAAAGTGTGGAACTCACAAATATGTGTAAACAAAATCACATATTCCTGAGTAACGGGTCAAAGAAGAAACCAAAAGGAAATCAGAAAATCTTGAAATGAGTGTAAATGAAGATACAAAATTTATAGGATGCAGCTAAAGCAATGCTTTAGGCACTTATATAAGTGCCTACTTATAGTTGTAAGTTCCTACATTAAGATAGAAGAAATAATAATCCACTTATTGGGTAAAGAGTCTGATAGATAACTCTCTAGAGAATGTAAATGAATGTCCAATAAGCACATTAAAAGATGCTCAGAATCGTTAATCATCGAGAAAATGAAAAAGCTACCATGAGATACCACTTCACACCTACTGGACATATATATTCAAAAATAGACATTTTCCACATCCTCACTAACATTTGTTCTTTTTAGTGTTTGTTTTTTGTATAATTAACATACAGTGTTATATTAGTTTCAGATGTACAATATAGTGATTTAACAATTCTGTACATTACTTAGTGCTCATTGAGATAAGTGTTCTCTTAATCTCCTCTATTTCCTCCATTCCTCCACCCATCTTCCCTCTGGCAACCACCAGTTTGTTCTCTGTATTTAAGAGTCTGTTTTATAGTTTTTCTCTTTTTTCCTTTGTTCATTTGTTTTGCTTAAATTTCATATATGAATGAAATCATATGACATTTATCTTTCTCTGTCTCATTTCACTTAGCATCATACTCTCTAGGTCCATTGATAGTGTTGCAAATGGCAAGATTTCATTCTTTTTAATAGCTGAATAATATTCTGTTATAATTGTATATGTATGTATATATATGCATACACATACATACATATATGTGTATATATATACATATATATGTATATATATACATACACACACACCACATCTTCTTTATCATTCATCTATGGATGGACACTTGGTTTGCTCACATATTTTGACTACTATAAATAATGCCGCAAAAAACATAGGGGTACATATATCATTTCAAATTAGTGTTTTGTTTTCTTTGGGTAAATACCAGTAGCGAAATTACCGTATTATGTGCTAATTCTATTTTAATTTTTTTGATGAACATCCATATTATTTTCCACAGTGGCTACGCCAATTTATATCCCTACCAACAGTTCATAACGGTTCCTTTCCCTCTATATCCATGCCAACATTTATTTCTTATCTTTTTGATAATAGTTATTTGGACTGGTGTGAGTTGATGCCTTATTATGGTTTTGATTTGCATTTCCCTGATGATTAGAAGCTGAGCATATTTTTATGTATCTATTGGCCACCCATGTCTTCTTTTGAAAAATCTCTGTTTAGGTCTTCTGCCCTTTTTAAAATAAGATTTTTTTTTTTTTTTTGGTGTTGAGTTGTATGAGTTACGTATTTTGATATTAACTCCTTATCAGATGGATCATTTTCAAATATCTTCTCCATGGTAACTATACTTATTGTGGTGAGCATTGCATAATGTATAGAACGTTAAATCATTATTTTGTACATCTGAAACTAAAATAACATTGTACGTTAACCATACTTCAACCAAAAACAATGATATTATTAAAAGAATAAGCAGAAAATAAATCTACACTTTCCCATTTTGGCAATAAGCATCCATTTCCAAAATGACTCCTCCCTGCACCATATAGATAAATGGATATGAATATTTTATGAAATTGGGATCATGCTGTACATAGTGTTTTTCAACCTAGCTTTTGTTATAATATGAATTGGACATGTTCTGTTGTCAAATATAGATTGGACCAAAGTGGCATATGTCATGACTGTAGGCTATATGGCTCTGCTATTTAATTTGGCTCCTGTTCTTAGGTAAATCACCTAAAGAGTGGCCCATTTGCTTTTTAAAAAAGTAGATTAATTATGTCATTTAAAATATTTGATAGAAAGCACTTATAATGATAGTCTGCCCAACCCTCTTTGTTACCCAAGTTTACATTACTCTGTGTCTTTGAAGAAATTAAGCTGACATTAAACATTTTTAAAAATAGATGAATATAGTCATTGTTGCAAGGTTGTAGAAAATCAGAACCCTCAGACTTTGCTGGTGAGAATCTAAAATTGCACAGCTGTTTTCAAAAACAGTTTGGCAGAATGAACAAAAAATTGCACTTGAATGTTAGTAGCAGCATTATTCATAATAGCCAGAAGTTGGAAACAGCCCAAATGCCCATCAGCTGATTAAGGGATAAAGAAAATATTCCCTACAAGGGAGTATAATTTGTCCCTAGTGGGAATGAACCTCTGATACACACTAAAACATGGATAAATTTTGAAAAAAATTATGCTAATTGAAAGAAACCAGTCACATACACATACTTTTATGATTTCATTCATATTAAATATCCAGAGCATAGAGATATATATAGCATGTATGGGTATGTATATATTATACATGGGAATATATATGGAAACACATATTTATATTTGGAAAAATATATATTTATATTGTATATATGGAAATAAAAATACATACATTTATATACATAGAAAGATTAGTGATTGCTTAGAGCTGCCTGGCATATGGGGGTAAGGGATAATAGCTACAAAGTATGGGCTTCCATTTTGAGATTATGAAAAAGTTTTAAAATTGGTGATGATTGCACCTATTTGTGAATATAGTAAAGCCATTGAATTTTTCGTTTTAAATGGATGAATTGTATGTTAAATGAATTCTATCTCACTAAAGCTGTTAAAAGTAAATAGATAATGTATCAAACTAGTTTTCAAGAAAATTTATGTCTACTTTTATGAAATACAATGTTATGTTTTCAAATAATTGAATATTCCTTATCTCCATTTTTTGCTAGTGACAAGTATATAGAACTCACAACTATTCCTGGAAGGTGATAGGATTCCAGAGTTCTGGGTCCTAGCTGGCCTAAGACATTTGATTTTATGACTAATTTGTCTAATTGGTGCGAAATTTGTTTACTTGACTTATCAGGGTTATCAAACATATAAGAGAAAAAGAATAGACCAGGTTTGTTAAAAGGGTTGTAGCTGTCTCATTTACTCTAATCTGTTTCCCTTCTCAAATTATTGAATTATGTTCTTTTTTGATTTGAACTGTCATGATACAGGTAGACACTGCTCGATAACTTTTCCCAAAACTTTGAAGATTCAGAAAGAAACAAAACCATGCCTATATAAATTAATGTTATTGTATTCAACACTAGTATTTTGAATGCTAGTTGTAATGCTCATTATTAAAAATAACTGAAAAGGAAATAATTATTATCATACAAAATAAGTTATTCATGATAATGACCCTACTTACATCTCCTGATGGTACATTGATCACAATGCCTCTGTTTAGGTAGCTAACTAGTATACCCTTGGTATATACTTGGAGAGGACACCCTACTCTAGGGTATATAATATGTGGCCTATCTGGGGCCAAGGGCTAATGAGAAAATGATGTAGAGTAATGCAATGAGAAACTAATACAGAACATGTAAATAAGGAAATGTCAAGATACTGAGGTTGTTAGGAGTGGAGCTAATGTATGAAGGAAGTTGAAATTATCTGTAGGAATATTAAATTTGTGGAGGAGAGGCGCTAGGTTAAATGTCCAATTCCTGATTTCAGCTCAGGTCATGATCTCAGGGTCATGAGATCAAGTCCAATGTTTGGCTCTATGCTGGGCATAGAGCCTGCTTAAGATTCTCTTTCTTCCTCTCCCTCATACCCCGCCCCCCCGTCTCTCTCTATCTTTCTCTCTCCTTCTCCCTAAAATATTGTGAAGAAATTAAGAGTAAATAGAAAAACAAACCATATATAGAGAGAAAAAGGAAAATGGACAAGGGAAAGGAAAAATCAAAATTCCTAATGGGAAACCATATGACATATGAAAATATTATAGTCAGATATATCTTGATATTATAAAGATTACCTGTGTAAATCTTGACATTATTTGCAGTTCAGAAATGAGCAATAGGCTTCTTTATTTAGAAACTTGACATTTCCTTGGGGAAAAAAATCTTTGAGAATATTAAGTGAACTTCTCAATAAAAACATATTAAAATTCTCTTTTAAGCTTTTTTTGAGATAAATGGATCCACAAGGTGTTTATGTCTTTAATAGTCTTTCTTTCAGAAGTCCCTGAATATTGCCATGTCATTTAACCTATTCTTGGCATCTTGACCTTTTCCCCTTTAACAACTGTCTCTATTACAAGCAGCAGTTTTCACATCAATGCTTTTCTTACCAGAATGCCAGCAAAGGTTTAATCTGAAGTTTGTTTTGAGAGTGATGGCTACAATTCTCTAAATGATATAGATCTTGAGTTTTCATTCATGAAATAATGTTGTCTTTCTAAGGTAATATTTCCGGTTAAGTATATACAAAATTGAAAGTATGTTCAGCAGTGCCAGTGCTCTCCATACATTTTGCTTTTGTCAGAATCCTTGCATTTTTCCCCATGGATCAAAACAGTGCTTGTAAAACAAATCACCTTGTTTATAGAACAAAAATTAAGAATTTTCTTGTTAATACTTCTTAATAGAAAATGATCAATTTAAGTGTTAATTTGGCATGGTTACAATGCCTGATATATTTCTTCCATTCTTATTAAAATATATGCTACTGTATATATTAAAAAATAATGAAACAAAAGAATTGAATAATATGGGTAAAAAATGGAAATATGAACTTTAAAATTCTATACTAGTCTCAATATTTATGCATTTGCATATTATTTTAACTCAAAGTTGTGAAATTTGCATATAGTGTACCTAAACCAGAATAGCTACATGACAAGTGAGGATGGGGATAAACAACAGGAATAGACTGGAGACTTACTTACCCTTTCTTTCTCTAGTTCACAGACATAATATCTACCTATTTCAGAAACTAGGATATCAACTGTCCAACCACAGTTAAACTAAGAAAAAGTTCAGCTGAATATTTATCCATCTCATCAAAAGACCATAAAATGTCATTGTATTACTAGAGTATCATGTAAACGAAGAATCAGGAGGGAAAAAAAAAAACCTTTCCTATACTTTATGGATCTCCAGAAAGTAAAAGGAAGAGAGAGTAATAAAGATCTGCGAAAACTATTTCCTAAAACAGAAAAAAAAAAACCCTGCAAATTTTCCAAATGGAAAGATGTACCATATGTTGAGTTAATAAAAAGGAACAAATCTAGACTATTATGTTGAACATTTAGAAATTTAAAGTGAAGAAAATATCCCCCCCAAAATTTCCAGAGAACTGAAAAGAAAAATGTCACCTACAAATGAAATTCAGTTTGACTGCAGATTTCTCATAATTAACACATTAGGCAAGAAAGTAATAGATTAGTATCTTAAGGAAGATCTCTTTTCATAATCTATAATCCAATACCCAACCAAGGCTACATCCCTGCAGAAGGAACAGAAACTTACGAAGGCCAAATACCAAATATAGCCTTATTAAAAGGCTGAGGTCTAATCCCAAAACTATAGAATGGTCTCTCCTCTGTATGTTAACCCTGCACCATAAACCTCCAGTATAAAAACAGTGGTTACATATAAAGATTTACATGACATAGACTCTCTGTGTAGCAATATATACAGGAATCTAAAAGCCTACAAGTGAAACAAAAACAAGGAATGTAAACAAATTTGAAGCCTCTGGTACCTACATCTACAATAAATGTTAAACATATCCCAAATTCTAGTCAGATTATCATAAATCCTCACACTAAGGGCCAATTTACCTTAGTGTCTATTACCTTCTGTAACACGTCATGCTTTTAATTAAAGAATTAAAATGGCACACCAAAAGGTAGGAAAAGAATATGTTGAAGAGACAGAGCAAACAGAACAAGACTCAGATATGACATACACATTGGAACTGTCAGTCCAGGAATTTAAAATAAGAACTATTTATTTGGGGCTCCTGGGTGACTCAGTCCTTTAAGTGTCCAACTCTTGGTTTCGTCTCATTTCATGATCTCAGGCTTATAAGATCAAGCCTGGTATCAGGCTCCCCACACAGCAGGGAGTCTTCTTGAGATTCTCTCACTCTCTGTCTTCTCCTCCCTGTCCCAGTCATGTTCTCTCTCTTTCTCGCTCTCTAAAATAAATAAATAAAACTTTTAAAAAGTAAAACAAAAAAAAATAAGAACTATTTATGTATCAAGGATCTAATGGAAAAAGAAGACAATGTGTAAGAATGGATAGGTAGTGAATAGAATTAAAGAAATGAGAACTCTAAGAAAGAATCAAAATGAAATGCTAGAAATCAATAACACAGTAACAGAAATGAGTAATCCATTCAGAGTGCTCAGCAACTAAGACACGTATCAGGGACCTTGAAGATATGTCAATAGAAAACTCCCCAGCTGAAATGAAGAGTAAAATATGAATTAAAAAATGTCCAAGAACTTTGGGATAATATCAAAAAGTATAATATGTTCATAATTGGAATAATAGAAGAAACAGAGAATGGCACAGAAGGAATATTTGAAGTAATAATGGCAGAACTGTTGCCAAAATTAATGATAGAAACCAAAATCATGTTCCAGAAGCTTAGAAAAAATAAGGCAGGTGAAATATAAAAACAGAACAAAACGAAATGTACAACCCATACACACATTCCTAGACATATCATAGTCAAACTGTACAACATCAAAGACAAAGAGAAAATCTTGTTGAAGGAAACTCAATGAAGAAGGAAACACCTTAGCTGTAGAGAAACCAGGATAAGAATTACAGTGGCTTCTAATCAAATCCAATGCAAGTAAGAAAAGAGTGGAATAAAATATTTGTGTTAAGGAAAAAAAATGGCCACCAATAAGTCTATATCTAGTGAAATAATTCTTCAAAAATGAAGGAGAGATAAATAGCTTTTCAAAGAAACAAAAACTGAATGGATTTATTATAAACAGACCAAAAATGTTAAAGGAAACTCTTTAGATGAGAGATAAATGATTTATATCAGAAACATTGATCTACATAAAGAGCTTTGGATTCAAGTAAGATTTTTGTAAATGTTGCCAATTGATTCTAAAATTTATATGGTAAATCAAATGATCTAGAACACCCAACATAATTTTGAAAAAATGACTCACATTATTAGACTTCCTACTGTAAAGCTATTGTAATCAAGACTGTAATGTATTGGTAAGATAATAGGTACATTGACCAATAGAATAGAAAATTCAGAAATAGACTCATAAAAATATAGTGAACTGATTTTTACAAGAGCAATTCAATTGAGAAAGGATAATCTTTTCTATATTGTGCTGAAACAATTGGATATCCATATGCAAAAGGAAAAAAAAGAGCTTAAATAGACTTTACAACCTAGAAAAATGTTAACTCAAAATGGAGTAGAGATCTAAATTATTTTAAGTTTTTTTAATGGTTAAATTGTTTTTTTAATGTTTCAAGTTTTTATTTAGAGATCTAATTAAAATGTAAATCTCTAAAACTTCTAGAATAAAACATCTGAGAAATTTGTGTAAACAGTTTGGTGATGAGTGTTTAGCTACAATGACAAATGAAAGCAATTGAGAAAACTGATAAGTTGCATTTTATTAGTAGTAAAAACTGTCATTGTGTTAAAGTTACTATTAAGACAATAAAAAGTACATCATAAACTGGGAAAAATATTTACAAAGTTTATGTCTCTTAAAGGACTTGTACTGAAAATATATGAATAGCTGTTGAATCTCAACAATAAGAAACAAAAGCCCAACTAAAATAGGGTCAAGTGACTTGAACTACACTTCCACTCATGAAGATATAACAATGGCAAATAAGCATATGAATGTTCTCAATGATATTTGTTGGAGAAATGCAAATTTAAACAACAGTGAGATATTACTGCATGTCTGTAAGAATGGCTAACAGATTTTTTTAATGAAAATACAATCACTTACAAAGATAAGAAATATAAGGAATTCTTATTCACTGATGTTGGAAATGAACAATTTATAGTCACTCTGGAAGAAAGTTTGGTGGTTTCTTACAAAGCTAAACATAAATATTACTGTAGGAACCAATAGTTGTGTGCCTAGATATTTGCCCAACTGATCTGAAAACTGGCATGTGAAAGTTTATGTTAGTTTCATTCTTAATTGTCGAAAGCCAAACCAACCAAGATATCCTTCAGTAGGATGAATAAAACATAGATGATAGTATGTCTATATGGAATACCATTCAAAAATAAACATTAATGAACTATTATCACATACATCAACATGAATGAACCTCAAATGTATATTGCAAAGTTAAACAAGCCTGTCTGAAATAACTGCACACTCTATGATTCTATTTATATGACATTCCTGAAAAAATAACACAGACCAATTGTTGCCAGGTGCTTGGTGAGGGTTTCAATAGATGAAGTTTCAAAAGATTATTCAGAAGGGGAATAACTGTTGGTATGGCAAAGTTACTCTGATACTGTAGTAGTGATTACATGAGACTATGCTTTTGTTAAAACCCATAGAAATTTGCAGCACAAATAACGAAACTTAATATATGTGAATAAAGCAAAATTAATTAGGGAATTGGGAGACCTCAGGATGGAATATGGAAGGTAACAAAAGAATTTAACTATGTTAAAAATGCATGGTATAACCTCATTCAATAGGGTTGGGGAAAAGATTTTTATCTAAGTAAACATGGAAATAAGTGAATACGTTAAGGACAAAAAGAACTGTACATTAGCGCTGTACTCTAGTTATAAAGTTATTTCTCATGGGGGTGTGGGTTTAAATGTTACATTTATACTGAGATTTTTTAAAAGTAAGTAAATTGATGGTAAATTGTAGATGGTGAGAGCCATGTTTCTCCCTGGTGACATGGTAAGTAATAAACAATGTAGGAAGGCTAGGAAGAGCCATGTGGTTCTAGATTAGGGTTGGATACTTCAGAATGAATTCATTCAAATTTAATTCTAGATTGAGATAAACATATGTGATCACATAGAGAAAAGCAATAAACACACTAGACCTTGTTTCTAATACCAGTAGGAACAGAGAGGAAAATGAACAATTTGACTGTAGAATAACCTGATGAACGTAACATTCATCAGGTCCTAAAAGTTATCATTAGTAACCTTTACACCCAATATAATTATAAGAAAAACATTAGACAAACCCGTATGGAAGGACAGCCTAAAAATTACATTACCAGCACTACTCAAAATGGTCGATGTCATCAAAAACAAGGAAAGCCTTCAAAACTGTGACCGCCAGGAGTCACAATGGCTATATATTATGTGGCAGAGTGGATGGGATCCCAGAAGGGAAAACAGATATTAAGTAAAAATTAAGGACATCTGAATAAACTAGAGTTTTGTTAAAATCATGTATCCAGTATTCTTCATTTGTGTGACAAATATACCATACCAATGCAAAATATTAACAAAGGGGAAACTGGACATGGTATAAAAGAGACCTCTTTATATTATCTTTGCAGTTTTCTATAAATGTAAAGCTAGTCTATAATTAATGTTTACTTTAAAAGTAAAGATGACAGATACAAGAAAGTGACTTAAGTTGAGATTTTAAACTTTTTTATGAATGTGGTAAACTCATTCCAACAAGGAAATAAGAATGCTGTGTGTATCCAAAGTAGATGTCTATTTGTGAGAACAAATCATTCCACCTTCCATTATAGAATTGGCCCAATATAGTCAGAAGGTACTCTCAAGGAATGGGGGCATATTGTGATATCAGTGTTAGTCTCTGATGTTGGCAGGTTTGACACTCAGCAGTGCCTGTAACCAGATGATTCTTGCTGAATGGAAATCCTTGTTGCTGAACCGATACATAACCTCCATCTCTGCCCAAGACTACCTTATTCATGAGCCCATCAGACAAGAAGAAGGATGTCTTAAAAAGAGGCTGACTAGACACTCAGGAAACCATTTTCTTTTTCACCTAATTATGAAGATTTTCATCTGCTTCTATTCTTTCCTTAGCTTTGGCATGGGGCATGAGTATCTTTATTAGAAATACCTGTCTATAGGGGCACCCGGGTGGCTCAGTGGGTTAAGACTCTGCCTTCAGCTCAGGTCATGATCTTAAGGTCCTGGGATCTAGCCCCACATCGGGCTCCCTGCTCAGCAGGGAGCCTGCTTCCCCCTCCCTCTCTCTCTGCCTACTTGTGATCTCTGTCTGTCAAGTTAATAAATAAAATCTTAAAAAAAAAAAGAGAAATACCTGTCTATATGTATCTCTTTCCTATCATCCTTGTCAACAATTTTCCAATCATACTTCTTTGAAGTTCCTGACTCTCAAGCCAAACTGTTAGCCACTGCCTACCAGTTGACGCAGACCTAAAATTCTGGTAATTTCTACTTTTGAATCAAATTAACAAGATATACTGCTTAATAGGAGGATTTTGTCCAAAAATTTTATTTCAGGCTACTCTTGAGTAAGGTGCTAATGTTGCAGATGTCTGTTATTGGGACATACCAAAATATTATGTAGACTTATTTGTAAGCCATGCCAAAGGTTTTTTCTGTCAAAAAGTGAGCATAAGGAATACTCATGGACCCTAAGTGTCAGCTGAAAAAGGGGAAGCAATATACTGGTAGAAGTCATGGAAACATGAACACTTTCTCATGTGATTTATTTCTGTTTTTGGTAGCCACTTGAGCCTTATTTGTTTATACCACCTCCATTTGAAAATTGAGTGCTCAAGGCTTGATGGATCATAAAACACTCAATTAATGGTGAGCATATGGAATTGGTGAACAAAGGTCAAATGTTTTGTCCTTATAGGGCCCCTAAGCAAGCATGAAATTGTTTCTCCTCAGGAGAATAGTTATCTACAGAGGATGGAATAGCTTGCTCCAAAATTATGAAACTGTACACTGTGATTTACTTACAGGAGCCTGCCAAACATTCCAGATTTCATCCCTAACTTCAAGTACCATTAAATCTGTTGGGTCATATGGACAAGTGGCCTAACAATCTGCACCGTAGCCTGGACTTATTGTACAAACTCTTCTCTGCATCTTGCTCAAAACTGGCATACTCTAAACTAATTAGGTAAATCAATTGAAATTGCAAACCCAAATGAAATATAGATTATTTCCAAAATCCAAAGAGGCCCAGTAGGCACTGCTTCTCTCTTAAAGATAGAAACCATGGTTTTTAGTTAGCTCTACAAGTTCAATTGATACATATTTCTATTTTCCATATTTTCTACAGGAAAGAGTGCTGCCAAAATTCCCAACACAGGGCACCTTTTTCTCTAGCCTCCAATAAAAATTCCCTCATTTCCCTTTCAGTCTTTACTAATATTCCCCTCAGGGCCCTTCTAGCTTGCACCTGACAGCTGGTCCCAAAGCTGATCCACATTTCAGTTTTTTGTCACAACTGCTCTGGTACCAACATTTGTTTAGGTTATCTGTGCTGCATGACAAATTCATTTTAAAACTTTCTGGATTAAACAACAGTTATTATTTTTTTTAATCTCTCATGATTCTGTTGTTGATTGCAGCTCAGCTGGATGGTTCTTTTGCTTCATGTCATTTTCATCAGGTGCCACAGGCATCTGGAGTCTATACTGGTCTGGAATGTTCAAGACATTTAATTCATGTGGTTCTAATTAATGCTGGCTGGGAGCTCTTTCATGGATGTTGATGGGAACAACACAGTTCCCTCAATGTGACCTTTTTATGTGACTTGGATGTCAAACAGCATGGTGATTGGTTTTTAAGAGGGAATGTTTCAAAAAGGTGAAAGTGGACACTTCAGATGTCCTAAGGACTATGGAACTTACTATCGATCACTTCAGCCACACTTTATCGATCAAAGATAGTAAACAGGGTGAGCTAGATTCAATGAGAGGAGACTACACAATGTGTGAATTCTAGGAAGTCTCATTCATTGGGGACCATCACTGTGGTTCAACTATAGTAGAAGAGTTTTGGAACATTTGTTGTCAAATATTTACAATATTAATGCCTAAAATCCCCTCATCTTGAGTATTACAATATGTTTTGCTTAGCTGTTTCTCTTTGGCTTTCTACTATCCAGTCCTTATTACTTACTACCCCAGAGGTTCTATATAAAAACAGATCATACATATCTTTCTGCTGCTCAATATCATTTAATGACTCCTTCATACTTTAGAGTTTTTGCTCCATTATCTTATAGTGTTTTATGGTTTTAGTTCTTAGCACAGGGGTGTGCACGTAGTCAGTGCAAATACAGTTTTATAAATGGATGAATAAATGATTAATGAAGTACTATTTAGTGCAACCTTCTCTAAATTGCAATTCCAATTTTCAAAATCAAGAAGGCATATTTAATTCCTCTATTCTATTAGAATATGATATGATCGGCATCCACAAATTCAGAGCTTAGTAATAAAGAAAGATATAGAAAGTTATAAAAATATGGTATGAATGTACATGAAAATACATTTAAAAAGTACTTTAAGAGAGAAATGGGAAAGTACTTAAAAATAATGTGTAAAAAGACGTACACATGCAAAACAGTTTAATGTCAAAATTATTAAGTGTTCCTTTGATCATATATATCTTTGCTTTTTCTATACAGTTTTAATTTATATAAAACTGTGTGTGTAGAAAGACATGCATTGGAAAAATGGTTTAATAAATAAAGAAAATATGGAGTGCCTGGGTGGCTCAGTGGGTTAAAAAGCCTCTGTCTTCGGCTCAGGTCATGATCTCAGGGTCCTGGAATCGAGCCCCATGTTGGGCTCTCTGCTTGGCAGGGAGCCTCCTTCCCCCTCTCCCTCTGCCTGCCTCTCTGCCTACTTGTGATCTCTCTCTCTGTCAATGAATAAATAAAATCTTTAAAAAAATAAAGAAAGAAAATATAGTATACATATTTCTTTTTAAAATGAAAGATGCATAGGCAGGAAGGGCTTATTTTTTTGTGTGCACTCAAGCACTCATACATAATATAGAAATCAATTAGATTAATTTTTATCTTGTTTCGTAAAATGTAGAAATAATAGAGTAAGTTATGTGTAAGTGTTGGCTTCTGGTAGTAAAGTAATAATAATAAATCTATTTGGCATTTCAGCGTACACATTAATTACTTCTACACTAATCAAAAAATAAGATGTTGATTTAATTTGATTTTAAGGTATCGCAAGTACAAAATAGGAAACAAATTCCCAAAATTCCTAACTCACTTCAACAAGCTTATTTTTTAGGTAAATGATTGTCTTCAGCAAATATATTTATAAATATATTTTCTTACTATCATTTGTATGATTTTAAATCTTCATTATTATTTTACTTATCACTTGAAAATGATATAGCTTCTTGATCTAGTCATGCTTATATAGATATCATTTTTTGGACAGTATGGAAAAGAATCTGTTCTGCATCCTGCTTTCAGGATTGGTTATAAAAAGCTTCTCTCCAAGACAAAATCCATACACCTTAGATACATTAAATGTTGGTTTTAGAGCTAAGACAATGCTTTCCCTCTAGATTTTACATGTTATAATAAGAAGGTTGTGTATATGTGTGTGTATACATTTATACAAATGTGAGATTACAAGATAATTAACTGTATACAACCAAATGGAATAGGCTTACTGCTGTAATTTTACTGTACTGTATATCAACTTTAAGTGATAGTTTACTTAATTTCTTCAGTAGATTTGTATGTGATAATGTACATGCTTAATTTTGATTTTTTTAAAAATTGTTTTTTCTAGAAGTACTTTCTTATATGACCCCCCAACCCCACCTAAGCCCCCTACTCCATCAAGCAATCTGTATTAACAATTGAGTATGTATTCTTTATATTTTTTCTTCATGCTCATGAATCAGGGAAGGGAAGGCAAGCAATAAGGACATGTGATCAAGCAAGTAAACTATGGCAGCTCCTGGAACATATAAGCCATTGTGGAACTTGAAGGTTCAGTAGAGCACATGCACCTCAAATTATCTCTCCAAAAGGAACAAAAGAAATGGGGTCTTTTTCCACCAGTTTCAATCAATTACTGGTTGAGGGCTGTTATTGAAGACATGCATTACTGAGCAGCACTGCCAGCCTGCAGTGTCCATAGACAAAGGGAATTCATAGTGTGAAGGAAAGCCCTGAGGCAAGTGTTGCAAATGATGGTGGTTGGGGAGCAGGCTGAAGTACACTGCATTGGTAAGCTCCCTGAAGCTCTGGACAAGATAGTGCCAACAGTTGCTGACAAAGAAACCTTGTAAATCACCTGCTGATGATGGCAGAGCCTTCATCAGCCTGTATTACTGAATAACTCTGTAGAACCCCTACTCCAACACCGTATTGGACTTTAATAGAGCAAGAAATAAAATCATACATGGTAAAAAATGGAGACTAGGTGTTCATGTGTTAAAGCAGCGAATGCTAATAAATATCTGATGTTTCTCTGATTCTTAAGGACTCTAAAAATGAGGAATCCAATTTTCAATAGCCTAATCCTTTGGTGGAAGTCAGGATACCTTTACTTCCACTTAAAATACTTGATTTAAAATTCTCTTATTTTTTTATTTTTTGGATTTGAGGTCCTCTGTAGTTTTTTTTTTTTTGCTTTATTATTTTTTTATTATGTTCAGTTAGCCAACATATAGTACATTATTAGTTTTTGATGTAATGCTCAACAATTCATTAGTTGCATATAACGCCTAGTGCTCATCACCATGTGTACCCTTCTTAATGCCCATCATCCTGTTACCCCATCCCTCAAACCTCCTCCCTTCTGTAATACTCAGTTTGTTTCCCAGAGTCCAGAGTCTCTCATGGTTTGTCTCCCTTTCTGATTCCTCGCTTCAGTTTTCCCTCCCTTCCCCTGTGGGAAGGGTTCTTTGCACTATTCCTTATGTTCCACATATGAGTAAAATTCTTCAAAGAGGGTGGTGCCTGGGTGGCTCAGTCTGTTAAGTGTCTGACTGTTGGTTTCGCCTCAAGTCAGAGCTCATGGGTTGAGGGATGGAACCCTGCATCAGGCTCCCACTTAGCAGGGTATCTGTTTGAGATTCTCTCCCTCTGCCCCTCCCTTCCATCTTTCTCTGTCTCTAAAATAGATAAATAAATCTTTAAAATTCTTCAAAGAGGTACTGAAATCTCTTTGTAACTCTCATTTTGCATTGCTATGGAGTAATGCATAAGACTAAATTATATAGGATTTGTTTTCAACATGACAATATCTTTCCAGCTAATGTATTACCAGAATCATCAGCACTTTTGAACCTGACTATATTTTTGTTAATGACTAAGATATCTATAAACTTCATTATCAATCAATTAAATAAGAACCCTTCATTCTCTAATGTCTTGCCCTTCCTTTTAAAATCATTTTAGCAAGAAATTTTTAGCACCTTCTAGACATTATGGTAAGAACAAACAGGAAAATAATAAATGCTTTTATTATTCTATTATCAATTACCTTTATTGCATTTGGAGGAATTAATTGGCTGCTTATTAAGCATGGAGAACTCAGAACAACAGTTCATGTATATTGTATATTTTAGTTTTCATAAACACATTGTAGATTAGACAGTAATATTTAGATTGACAATACCACAGCTGTTGTCAAAGATTTCAGAGCCGTTAAGTGACATGACCAAGTTTAACTCAAATATAGCCTAACTGATATATTCACTTTTGTGTACCTTCTCTCTCACTAGATTTGTTGTCTACTGTATGTGATATCCAATGTTATAGCAACAGAAAAAAACAGATTAAGATCCCATAATATAAAACATTATTTGAGATATTTAATGAGAACATTAAATTTCAAGGGGTAAGAAGATTTCTTAATCCTGAAAATATTTGGCAATGCCTGTTTACTTGTAATGCTTATCTTAAGTTACAACAATAATGAACTGGACAAAAAATTTTTTTAAAAAGTATAATGTGCATTGTTCTCAGGTTATAAAAAGATAATCAGTTGCCTTTAGTAATTTATTCTAAGTTCAGGAAAAAATGCTATACATATATTTGCTATTTGTTCTCTATTTGTTTTTATCTGAAGAGACCTATTAATTTCAAATGTGTGGCACATTTGAGCAAAGTAAGAGGAAATAATTAATGTAGTGCAACAACATTGTGTGGGATTTACTCATGTTACTGCCAAGATTTGAGCAGAATGTAAGAAATTGGTGTTGATCATCAGTGTCTCATGATTTCTTTCATCAAGCTAAATCACAGTCACATCTGGAGTCTTTAATTGTGCCTTACAATAAGCTTAGATACTGTAAGTGCTAATTAAAAAAATTGGAAAAGGCAACATGAGGGTAAGCAATTTCATGAAATAACGTATCTCTTTTTAAGCTACTACTAGCATATACAATTAGTTATAGAATTACGCTTTTATTTCCATTGTTTCTTACTTAGAAACTTTAATGTAATGAAGCAATTTAGTAAACAGACATGTTCTTACTCTTCCTTTTTTCATTGCTTCTGTTTCATTTGCTTTCAACTTCTTATTCTTAAAACTTATAATTTCTATTCACATTGAATTATTTTATTTAAACATTTTTTTTCTTCTGATTCAGAGTGAATGTGGTAATTTGTATGTAGTTTTTTTAAAAAAAGGATTTAGCAAAAAAAAAAAAAAAGGATTTAGCTACTCTTAAGAAAATACTGTAAATAAGCTCTCAGGGAAAGAATCCCCTGCAGCAGTACAACATAGTGCAAGGATTTCCAAATTTTAGTATGCGTGTGTCACCTGGACTGTTTTGAAAATTTTCAGTTTGGGGGCTCCTGGGGGGGCTCAGTCCATTGGGCATCTGCCTTTCGTTCAAGTCATGATCCCAGGTTCCTGGGATGGAGCCCTGGGGCTGGGGTGGGGAGGGTGAGTACCTGCTCAGTGGGGAGTCTGCTATTTTCTCTCCTCCCGGCTCATACTCTTTCTGCCATCTTTGTCCCTCTCTTTCAAATAAATAAATAAATTCTTTTTTAAAAAGAAAAATTTATATCTATAATATAAAACAGACATTTTTCAAATATAAGAAAAATTTATTAATATGGACTCATATATTTTAAAAATTATTATAAATTGAATAGTATTCTGTCAAAAATGTAACATGAAAAGTGGCATTGATTATATAAATTCATTGTTTTTAAAAGCAATAACATTTTAGGCAAACAAGTCTGAGTAAGACAGTCTAAGCTTAGACCGTTAGATGTATCTATTTATATTTGATTAATCTGTGATTAGCATTTTTTCAGTATAACATATTATTTACAGCATATACTAGACAACGTTTTAAAGAAAAACTACCTTTCAAAAATGTTTGTTGTTGTTCTAAAGAAATGAAAAGTATTTTATCTGAAAGAGACTACTAAGATGGTATTTTTCTCTTTAGCAGCAATGGTGGGCAGAAAATCCTGCTCTGCCATTTCCAAATTTTTCAACTCTTATTTTTAAATAATTTCAAATTCATAGGTGATTTGCAAGAAAAGTACAAAGACCACTCATATACCCTGCATTCAGATTTATACAAATTAACGTTTTGTTCTTTTATCCTTAAATCCTTAGCATAAATGTCTGAACACCAAGGGCATTTGTTTACTGCTTATGTAATTATTTTAATTATTATTTTTAGCCTACTCTGGTAGATAAAATTTGGTCATCTGGTTAAATTGCTATCCACTGGATTTTCCACTATAGAATTAGCTTTCCTTCCTTTGTAAGTAAAATGCGGCAATGATTTTTTAGACAGTTTTTAATTTATCCAGTAATCTTGGACTCCATTGATAAATCTTACCTGAATTAGTACTATAAAGTTATGAAATGGTAATTTTTCTCAACCTGTTATTCTATAGTTATGATTTAGTGTTCTATTGTTAAGAAAAAGAGCTTTTCCTTTTCTTTGACTTTTTTGTATCTATCATCTATCTTTAGCTATCTATATCTATTTTTATCAGTATTGATTAGCAGATTAGTAATTTATTCAATAGGTCAAAATCTCATACTTTTATTATTCATGTTGATGTCCAAATAATGCTGGATTGGACAGTAGTAATAGCTCCTTCTCTACTATCCCCATGTTTCTTTTACATGATCCCATCATTTTTTTCAGCATTTCCTTACTTTTGATTCAAGACTTTTAAGGCTCATAATATATATTTCTTGCTCTAGCCCTGAAATCACTAATCTTTACAAGATTCCAAGAAGACGGGGTTAATTTTATTGGAAAACAATATTTTTTAGACACAAGGATCCTGGTTGTGATTGTTGCTACTTGGTTGTTATTGCTCCTGTGCCCTTTAGGTGGACAAAGAAAAGGAAAATTAAATGTCATACTTCAGCCTGATACATAGGGATACTTCTAGTTCCAACCCAATGCAAAAGTTTTCTCTGTATTTCTCAAGTCCATGTTATCCATCATTTCTCTAGCAAGAGTAACCAGACTCCAAACAGCTTATCAGAATTCACTCATTTGCTCTCTCCTACAAAATAATTTCAGAATGGCTACACCATTACCAATTCAAAAGTCAAACATACTAATAGAGTTTTAGATTGGTTTGTAGTTATTTTTACTTTGAATAAGACATATAGTAGAACTGTTTTAAAAGTTTGGTGGGTTACTAATTTTTTATTTACATAAGTGTGGTTATTTTAATCATTTCAAGTATAGTTGTATTCAGGTTCCATTTTTTCCCATTTTTATTGATTTAAATTTTTTGAATATGTAAAAAAACATTAATTTGGTTCCCCAAATCAAAGTTATACAAAAGATAAGCTAAACATAAAGTCACTCTCTTTCTCTTATCCTGGGTTCTCCAGTTTCATACAACTCATGTAGTTACAGAATTCATTAGTTTCTTATTTACCCTTCCTGTGTTTCCATTTGCAAAAAAAACTAAGTAAATATTATGTATTTTCTTATTTTCCTTATTTTTGACCAAAATGTCATTATATAAATATAAAAATAAATATATTCAGTTGCACTTCTTTTTAACTTCATAAATCCTAGGAATCCCTCCATTTCATTTCATGGAGATCTTCCTTACTATTTTTACAGATGCATAAATTTTATTGTCAACCGGAGTGCTTTCAAATGATTTTTTATGTCTAGGAACTTAAGTTGTTGTCACTTATTTTCCTTTAAAATTATCATTGCAATGGATACCTTTGTGCATATATATTTTTGTGTAATTGAATGTGTATCTTTGGAACAAATACCTTGAAAGGAACTACCTCAGTTAAAGAATAAATGCTTGTGATGAGCACTGGGTGTTATACGCAACTAATGAATCATTGAACACATCAAAAACTAATGATGCACTCTGTGTTGGTTAACTGAACAAACAATAAAAAAAGAATAAATGCATATGTAATTTTATAATTTGTTAGATATTATCAAATGCTGTTTGTTATAATTTGTTAGTTATTATCAAATGCTTAAGAATGGAATTTGCAAGTCTACTATTATAAGTAAAGATGAATAACTTTTCATAGGACCATTTTTACAGTTTTTTTTAAAGATTTTATTTATTTATTTGGCGGAGGGGCGGAGAATACAACCAGGGGATACTTGAGAAACAGGCCTCCCGCTGAGCAGGGAGCCCAATCTGGGGCTTGATCTCAGGACCCTGAGATCATGACCTGAGCCAAAGGCAGATGCTTAAAGAATGAGCCACCCAGGTGCCCCTATAGTTTTCTTTCTAATGAATAGATTATTCATGTCCTTTACTCAAGTCCATTTTCCCCAAGATTTTCACTTTATACTTTTCCTCTATTTTAAAGATTCTTTTTACATTAAAGATCTTGGCTTATCTTGGATTTATTTATTTATTTATCTTTTACTATGCAAATATTTTATTTATTTATATTTCTTTTAATCAAGCCAAGTCAGCCTATTCCCATATTCAGTTTATAGAGTAATTAATCCTAGATTGCTTCTAGTATTTGTATGGCTTTACTATTAACATTTAGATTTCTGATCCATATTGAAATTTTCTTGTGTATATCCCAATTTTGACAGTTTTTCCTGTATGACATTCCATTTCCAGAACAATTTTTTTAAAGTCCTTTTTTGCCTATTGATGTGACATATGATAAGCTTCATTATGAACTTAAATCATTTTTGAATTTTCAATTTTGTTTTATTGTCTTTTTTTTAATCCAGGTGCTAGTAACATACTATTTTAATTAGAAGAATTCTTTGGTATGATTTAATATTGATATATAGTATTTCACTTTTGAATATTCCATATTTATTTTTAGTTTTCATTCTACCATGAAATGTACATTTGGATTATTTCCATTTTCTGGCGACTGCTTTGAAATCTGAGTTGATATTCTTCTATATGATGACTGGGGCACATGAATTTATATAGGGTATATATCGAATTTCTTCAGTCACTAAATGTTTACTCTTCTGGTTAGTCTTTCAGATAAATTTAGTAAGTATTGTGTGTTTTCCTTATATGATGTAATCTATACTTGTGAGAATATATGCGATGAACCTAAGAATGATCCCTTTGGAGTTATATGTATTATATCAATCCATTTATTTCATTCAGGTTATAATTTTTCTCCTTTTGAAAACTATTGATTTTGTATGTGTCCTACAATATTTGCATGACTAGATTTGTGATCCAGATCATATTTTTCTTCCTTTGATAATCACACAGAAGTATTGTACCTGACACTGGGTTGTAGGAGGGAAAGGAAGATGTCTAAAGCAGAAATTATAGTAAAACGTGAATTAAATTATTTTTTAAAATTCTTTGAAGGCATTCTAGAGTAGCAAAGTGGAGGAAAAGAGTGATGAAAATATAATTCTCAGTCAAGATAGAAAGGCATTCCTGTGTCCTAGAATCTTGGAAACTTGCTCTAAAACCTCTAGGAGTACCCAAAATTTATTGCTCTTCCATTAGGATCAAAGTATCCAACATATATTCTGAAGAGTAATAAGCAGCCTACCTGAAAATACTAGTTATAACACTTCTGAAACTGTAAGCAAATAGCAGAATTATCTAATTAGTTGGCATACGTGCATATGTAAACCAAAAGGGTCCCCAAAGATACTAGCTGGTACCCCTTGCTCATAGTTTTTAGATAGAATTTGCCAGAATTATATTGACTATTAATTAAATTTAAAATTGTATATAACTCACTATGTAATGAAGTGGTTTATAGATTTTCTTCTACTCATGTATTAGCAAAAGAAGGCCTTTGATGATTAATGACAAAAGTGCATTTGAATACACTGATCATTCATTCTTATATTATCAGATAATTACAAAAGATCAAATTCACTTGTCTCATCACTGTTAACCAATTAAAAATCTCATGGAGTCCATAAATTTTTATTATCAGTTATGTAATCATCTTTAGAAAACAAAAAATAGACTAAAAATTATAAAAAGCATTGGCTAATACAATTTGCTCATAGAGGATAATGTCTAGTGTCTTCACCTTCCAATTGAGAACAGAAAATCTGAAGAAATCTTGAGTCATCGCCTGTATTAAACAACAGTAAATAGAAAATATTTAGTGTAACCCTTATGAATAATCCCGTTTTATTTTTAAGTATGTTCATATACACTTTTTCTGTTTTATTGATATATAATTACATATAATGTGTAACTTTAAGGTGTACAACATATGATTTGATATATGTGTGTATTATGAAATGATTATAAAATGTTTGGTTTACCATTACTTCCCATTGTTACAATTTTTCTCCTTCTGATGAGAACTTAAAGCTAGCAAATGTCTAATGTCTTAGCAAGTGTCAAATATACAATACAGTATTCTTAACTATAATCATTGAGTTGTAAATTACATCCTCAGTACTAATCTAACTTAGAACTGGAGGGTTGTACCTCTAGATTACCTTCACCTAGTTACCCTCCCACCCTCTACTTCTGTCAATCACAAATCTGATTTTCATTACTATGATTATTATTACTACTTTTTAGGTTCCACATATAAATGAGATCGTACAGTATTTGTCTTTGTCTGACTTATTTCACTTAGCATAATGCCTTCAAAGTCCATTCATTTTGCAAATGGCAGGATTTCCTTCTTTTTATGGCTGAATAGTATTGCATGTGTATATGTGCCACAACTTTCTTTATCCATTTTATCTATTGGTGGACACTTAAGTTGTTTCCGTGTCTTGGCTATTGTAAATAATGCTGCAGCGAACATGGAGGTACAGGTATCACTTCAGGATCATGAATTCATTTTCTTTGAATCTATGTATACCAGAAATGGAATTGCTGTATTACATGGTAGTTCTGTTTTTAATTTTTTGAGGAACCTCCATATGTCTTCCATAGTGGTATACCAAATTACATTTTTACCAAGAGTATTGTCAGAATTTATTATCTTTTGCCTTTTTGATGACTGCCATTCTAACAGATGTGAGGGGTTTTTTTTAAGGTTTTATTTCCTTATTGAACTCATTTTGTTCATGCATTGTTTTCTTAATTGCATTTAGCTTTCTGTGTATTTTTATAGTTCACTAAACTTACTAAAAACTACTAATCTAATCATTTGTCAGACCATTCATAGATATCCATTTCTTTATGGTAAGTTATTGGAGCTTTATTAGTTTTCTTTGGTGGTGTCATGTTCACCTGAGCATATAGCTGACCTACAACACTGTATACAACCATAAGAGAAACATTTTTCTACTCACATTCAAACTATTCCAGAATACTGAAATGAGAAGTTTTTCCTATCTCTTTGTATGAAGCAAGAAATCCTTGACACCAAAACTCAAAATGAGAGTTGACAAAAACAAAATTATTATAGATATAACATTCCTAAACAAAAAAATAAAACAAAAAACTTTGCAAACTCAATGCTGAAGGCAATAAAAAGATAAGAGCAATAGAGCAGACTTTTAATGAGTGATATTAAAAAACATTCCAGTGGAATATTACTTTGTATTGTATAATATATTGCTTCATATTTGTAAACTACAGAAAAATGACAAAAGTATCTTTCTGAACTAAAATCAATTTGGGACACTTAAAAAGATTTTAATAATTGTGAAAGATAAAGAAATACTTAGCAAAATTGATTGTAACCAAATTTAGAAGTGTAAAAATAAAGTTTGACTTTTATTTAACTTATAGCTATAATACAGTGTTTCTTTAAAATTGTAAATATGTGACATTAATTTAAAATTAATGTTGATATTTAACTTTCAGAGAATGTAAACTATGTGTTGTGACTATACCCGTATGTCAAAGTTTAAAGTCTGCGCTGCTTAGTGTTTGTATTCTTATAAATCAGGTAGAGCTTGGGTTTACAATCATATTCCAGTTAGCTTGAAAAATATTTAGGCTTTACTCCTACTCTTACCCTTAGAAGAAAGAGAAGAATATGTAAGTTCATATTACTGTCCATCAAAGAAATTAAAGATACAATTCCCAATGATGTTAATGTAATATGGAAATATTCTCACTTCATTACATTTATGGCTACACATACACTTTTGTATTGAATCATTTAAATTTTATTATGAAATTATGGTTGGATATTATGAAAATGTTATAATTTTGGTTTTTTGATTACCGAATTTGTCATAAGAATAAAGCAGTATAATTTTAATATTTCGTATGCTCTGTAAATTGCAGCAGAATAGTGTATTTTCATTTATATCTAAGTTTGATTTTTGAGTAAATTTGTACCTTCCATTTATAATATTAATATCCTAGAAATTAACAATCACCAGAAAATACTTAAAGTAACATAAAAATTGTGTATATGTTTGTCAGTCTTCCTGGCTGGTAGTCACTCTTTAGGTTTAAATGTAGCTACTGTACATAAAAAAAAGAAAAGAAAATGCAGATTTATATAAACCTGCTGGGCTTTGAACAAATCTATAGAAGTTAAAATTAGTCCGTATTTTGGTCAAAAAATCTACACTTCTAATGCTGGGTTCAGTCACAATGACTTTGAATGCGAATAATACCAGATGACTCTGTGTGTGTGTGTGTGTGTGTGTGTGTGCACGCGTGTGTGTGTGTATTTTATTGATCAAAAATCAATGGCATTATTTACAGTCATGGGTAAACATGCCTACTTTATAATCTTATTTATTTATTTATGTTTTTAAAACAATTTATTTATTTGAGAGAGAGAGAGATTTACAGAGAGAGTGCACAGGGGCAGGGAGGGGCAGAAGGAGAGGCCAAGAGTCTTAACCAGACTTCTAGCTGAGCACCAAGTCCAAAGCGGGGCTCAGTCCCAGGACCCTGAGATCATGACCCTAGCCAAAATCGGACACTTTGCCAAGAGTCAGACACTTAACTGACCGAGCCACCCAGGCGCCCCTCTGCTTTATAATTTTAAATTAATTAATGCTGTTTCAGTCATATAAGCATGATATATTTAAAATTGGTGTTTTAAATTTTACCTTTACCTTTTTTTTTAAGATTTTATTTATCTATTTGAGAGAGAGAGAAAGCATGAGCAAAGGCGGGAGGCAGAGGGAACAGACTCCCCTGCCCAGCAGGGAGCCCCATGCAGGGCTTAATCCCAGGACCCTGAAATCATGACCTGAGCTGAAGACAGATACTTAACTGACTGAGCCACCCAGGTGCTCCAATATTTTAAAATTTTAAAGTTAAATATCTACTTGGTAATCTTTCCATATAGTACACAGAGATACGTCATTATTATAAATTATTCTGTGCACCTGAAAGCACAAGTTTCCAGAGAAACTATATTCTTTTAGAAATTTTCTATACACATGCAAGCAATCTTCTAGGTTTTAAAAAATTTCTTTGATTCTTTGTTATTATTTAATTTTTTAATATTTATGACAAAATTGGTGTTGAATTAAAATGCAGTTTGAAAGAATATAGGAGAATTAATTTTAAAAAAATGAACATACTTGGATAACACTGCTTACATAAAGAAAGAGAATATTGCTAGCACTTAGAAGGGTGTTTTTCTAAAACTCTGAGATAGCAGCATATTTGGAGAGCTATTTCAGGTAATTGAAATGTGGTCATTTGAACCTCATACACCAATAGCCAACTGAACCTCATACACCAAAGCCAAAGAATCAAAAAACAGTTTACAACAACTCCTAGTGAGAGTAATGGTGAAGATAAGGGAAAATCAGATTAATGCTGCACAACAAGGAGAAGGGGAGGAGGAGCAGGGATGGAACTCAGGGTATCCTGTGTTACTCCCCTTAGAATGTCTTGTTCAGTGGAAGGTTTTATTTACCCTAAAGAGGCAGGACTACCAATGTGTCATAACTCTCAAGAATAAAGGTCTTATGACTAGATAAATATTTTAAAAATATGAAGAGAAAAGATAAATAAAAATAAAAATATGGAGAGAATGCCAAGAGAAAAAAGAACATGAGATACATATACAGAGCTGAGAAATAGAGATACCCAGGAGAGCGATCACCTTGATACATATCACCTTGATACATATATATCACATGAGCAGTCACCTCATGTGAGAAGAGGTAAGAGTTTGTTTAGGTGTCTATCTATCTATCTGTCTATCTATCTATATATCTATCTATCTAATCAAACTTTTACTTCTTCCCATTTGAGGTGACTGCTTTCTTGAATCTTACATGTATTATTTAGTGGCTCTTTATAATAAGTGTTTTTCTTTTAAATTTTAGTTGATTTTACTTTATGAAATAGTATCATACGGTTAAAAGGGTTGGATAAGTATCACCACTGTGTTTGCTATTAGAAGGATAATGTCTCAGTTTTCTTGATATATAGCTGACATACAACACTGTATAGGATCAAGGTGTACAGCATAATGTTTTTTAGAAATATATCATAGGTCAATCTACTTGATTAATGACATCTGGTGAGATAAATTGTTTGCTCCACTATAAACTTACTTTGTTAAGTTTAGATTGCTTCTCAGCACTTAATGTATGTCAAAATAGAACAAAAACAAAACCAAACCAAAACAAAAAAACTATTGAGTAAAGGGTAGCATATGTTGTATTTATTGTAAAATCTTCCTGTGGCAAATAAGAACCTAAATTAGAGTAATTTATTTGTAATAGTAATTTGTGAGGATCTTTTAAGAGAGATTAGGCATATATTATTTTTTAGGAGGTGTAATTATGCTCAGTTTTACACATAGTCATGTTGAGATAGACCATTATTTCAAAGTATTCTATGTTTCCTCTCTCTTAATCACTTATAGTTCACGTATGGTTTTTCAGTGAAATAATAAGAAATCTTGATTCCTATATGTACAAGGAAAATGAAAATTTCTAATAACTATTTATTTCACATTTATGCCATAGTTACAATTACCTGGGATAATAAAAAACCTGGTAGAACTGATAAAAGATTTTCTAAAAGATTATATATTATATAAAACTGCTATTAAATGGTGAACAGTATCATTTGGTAATTGTTATAAAACATTGTTGTGTCCTATAACAATTGCCTTACCCAATTTGACAACAGATTATAAAACACGTAGCTGTATAAGATTTTTCTTTTATAGGCGAATATCAGAAAAAAATAAGAATACTTGGCAAAAATTAACTTTGCTTTATTTTATCTTCCTTGCATGATATGCATGATATTTAATTAATACTTTTTATCTTTATAATTTGTGAATACATGGTTTGATACTCATTATAAAATATATCTTTTCTGAGCATTTCAACAACTGGGGTGAATTATGATAATTAAGTACTATATAATTATGTTTTTACTTTTCCTTTCCCTCCCCTACTGTGAAAATTCAATTTCCAGATTCTTTTGATGTTTCCAGTTTAAAGGTGTAAAAGAGATCTGTCTTTTCTAAGCTCTCAGGTTTGTCATATTGGAGATTCATTTTATAGCACTCTTTCAGTGGTTTCTTGCTTCTCCAGCCAAACTAGGACATAGATTTTTCAGGGGAAAGAAAGATTCTGCATGCATAGGTTGGGTTTCATCAAATGGATTTTAATATTTCAAGTTATTCTAATCAGTATTTTTGAGAAAACAAGAAAGGGAGGTATAATTAAAATTACATTACATTTGTTTGAAAACATACAATCAAATTCCGACACAACTATGTAATCTTGAGTGGGTCATTAATAATCTGGTCATTTTTTTCTCCATTTTATCAAACAAATACAACCCCTTTCTAATGTAAATGCTATAAACATTAAATGAAATAACCAATATTAGGCATCAATAAGCTATATAGCTTTATATAAGAAATTAAGGTGGTATTGCTGTTCTTGCATTAATCATGATTTTCTTTAGATACATATTCCTAGACTTGATCCAAAAAGACCAAAAAAAAAAAAAAAGACAAAACCTGAAATTCGGAAAAATCTATTAAGAGAAATCAGGGCACCTATATGCTAAAATAGACACACCACCACCAACAACAAGAAGAAAAACCTGACTCATAGATGTTGTATATCCCACTCTGATACAGTCCAAGGGCTAGTTTGGGTCCAGAATGAATCATTATTGAGGGGCCGACATTCCCAAGTTTAAATTATATTGTAATATAGTCCTGTTTGACTCATTTAGTGAAGTTAAGATTGACCAGTGAAGTTGGTGGGAATGCAGGCTGGTACAGCCACTCTGGAAAACTGTATGGAGGTTCCTCAAAAAGTTAGAATAGAGCTACCCTACAACCCAGCAATCACACTACTGGGTATTTACCCTGAAGATACAAATGTAGTGATTTGAAAGGGCACAGGCACCCAAATGTTTATAGCAGCATTGTCCACAATAGCCAAACTATGGAAAGAACCTAGATGTCCATCGACAGATGAATGGATAAAGAAGAGATGGTATATATACACAATGGAATACTATGCAGCTATCAAGAGAAACGAAATCTTGCCATTTGCAATGATGTGGATGGAACTAGAGGGTATTATGCTAAGCGAAATAAGTCAGTTAGAGAAAGACAATTATCATATGATCTCTCTGATACGAAGAATTTGAGAGGCAGGGCAGGGGGTTATGGGGGGGTGGGGAAGAGAAATGCAACAAGATGGGATAGGGAAGGAGATAAACCATAAGAGACTCCTAAACTCACGAAACAAACTAAGGGTTGCTGGGTGGTGGGGGGGGTAGGGATATGGACATTGGGGAGGGTATGTGCTATGGCAAATGCTGATTCACAGAAATGTACCCTGGGGCAAATAATACAATATATGTTAATTTAAAAAAAAAGAAAAAAATACAGTTAACAAAACAGGTTCTTACACCAAGTTGTGATGGCTAATTTTATGTGTGAATTGATTAGGCCATATAGTATCCAGACATTTGGTCAGACATTATTATGGGACATTGGGGGTTTTTTGGTCTGAAATCATAAACACATTGACTCTCTTGGTACTCAAATCTTCAGCCTCAGACTAAAACTACATCATAGAGTCTCTGGGTCTCCAACTTGCAGATTGCAGATAATGGGACTTGTCAGCCTCCATAATTATTTGGTAAAATTCCTTTTAATAAACATCTTTACATATGTGTATATGTATGTGTATTTTATATACATGTACACACATCCTTTTCATTCTGTTTATCTAGAGAACCCTAACACAGAGTGTATCAATAAAAATAAAATGCTTTCTCTAAAAGAAAAAAAAACAACAGCAACAACAAAAAGACAAACGTCTGGCAGAAATAATAAATAAAAAAGAAGGAAGGTATACATAAATAATTACAGAAATGAACGATATAAAGTTTATATAGAGATATCAGATTACATTGATGTGTCTAGCAAACACTAAAAATATAGAGGATGACTTTTAGAAGAATCTTTTACAATCAATTTTAATATAATTAGCTGAAATTTCCAATTTCCTAGACAAGTGTAAATGATAAAATTAAGAGGGTAAAACAGAAAACTAAATAGTGCTGTAATCATTATACTTTTCATGACTACTTAAGTATCTTCCAGCTAGGAAAACACCAGACCCATTTGGCTAAAGAAACTAATTCTACCAAAGAATCCAGAAATAGATCATTTAAATCTTAAGTAAGTAATTCAGAGATGGGATACAGACCACTCATCCCTCAAATTATGAGTTTGATATTAATTAGATCTCAAAACAAGATAAGGACAGAATTAAATCTAAATCTAAAATACGTGTCAAATATTTTTTTGTCAACTCAAATGAGAACGTACTAACAAAATATTGGTCACTGCATTTCATAAGTGGAAGTTGACAGATCTCATTATATTCTGTTTATTTCAGGAATCTGATATTATTTCTATATTATTTTTCATATTAGCTAATTTATCATATTAACTTATTAAAATAGAAATGCAAATAATCATCTCAATGGGTACTGTAAAATATTTAGAAAGCTCAGAAGCTATTCATTGAAAAAAACATTCAGTAAATTAAGGATTAAAGAAAACTTGCTTACTCTGAAAAAATTGATAGTAACCACAAACTTATACAGAATGCTCAATGAAAAATCATTAGAAGTATACTTTTTAAATTAGTAACAAATTAAGGGTGCCCCAAATTACTATTAACATTTTTCTGAAATCTCTGTCCTGGCAATGATATATAAAAGTTTAAAACTTTTTTTTTTTTTAAGATTTTATTTATTTGAGAGAGAGGAAGAGAGCATGAACCGGGAGAAGGTCAGAGGGAGAAACAGACTCCCAGCAGAGCTGGGAGCCTGATGTGGGACTCAATCTCGGGACTCTGGGATCATGACCTGACCTGAAGGCAGTCGTCCAACCAACTGAGCCACCTAGGCGCCCAAAAGTTTAAAACTTTTTAAGTATTGGAAAGAATAAGAGTAAGTGTGTTTATCTCTCTTTTTCTCTCTGTCACTCTGTTTCTCTCTGTCTCTGTTTCCATCTCTGTCTTGTTCTCTCTCACACACACACACACAAAATCAAAGAAAGAGCAAAAAATAACTATTATTTAACCTATTACTAGGATTATCAAAAGAGAGTGGCAAGGTGTTTGCTAAAAAAATCAATATATAAAATTACTGTTAATTTGCAATTAGCAATAGAAAATGTAAGTTAAAAGGAGATTCATTTAAATTACAAAGGGAAAATGCAAGGGATCTAAAGATATGTAAAAGACAAGTGTTACAACTCTGGAGAAAATAAAGGAAAGTCCTATTTCATGATAGGAAAAAACATAGTATTCTAAAAATATTGACCTATAGATCCAGTAAAATTTCATTAAAATCTCTCCCATTTTGTGTTTTTCATAGAATTTAACAAAAATTTTCCAAAAGGTATTTCCAAATGCCAAATAACTAGGAAAATCCAAGTCATTACCTTGAATATCCTTCTATTGATATCTAGATTTATTATAAATATGGACTAATTTGGAGGAAATAGCTAGCATTTTAGTTGTATATCTTAATACATTTTCTGAAGAGTTTAAAAGAATCAAGATATTTTTAATTTTGATATTGTTTATATCAAAACGAAATGTTCCTAATTGATGTATTAAAAATTAACTTAAAAATTGTATTCATGTTGTATGTAGCTTTAGAGAAAGTGCCTCATAATTTGCATCTTCTAAGTTTTTATTTAAATTCCAGTTAGTTAACATATAGGATAATATTAGTTTCAGGTATACAATATAGTGATTCAACAATTCCATACATCACAAGTACACTCATTAATCCCCACCACCTATTTAATCCATCCAGTAATTGCACTGCTAGGTATTTATCCAAAGAATACAAAAATACTAATTCAAAGTGATACATATACCCAGATTTTATAGTAGCATTATCCACAGTAACCAAATTATGGAAACAGCCCAAGTATCCAGACTGATGAATTGATAAAGAAGAGGTGGTACAATGGAATTACTCAGCCATTAAAGGAATGAAATCTTGCCATTTGCAACAACATAGATGGAGCTAGAGAATATTATGCTAAGCAAAGTTGGATTACGTTTTAACCAAAATAGAGAGTTTTTAAAAAATTTTTCCTGCTCTAATTATATTCAGTTACCATTAAGATTTAATTAAAATTATTTGCCTTGAAAGCATTTGTTCTCGTTTACTCTAGCAGATAGCAAAGTATAATTAACTTGATTTTTTATTTTATAAAGTAAATCACACAAAGAAGCAAAATTTAGCTTCTTTAAAATGAGCACTAACATAGAAGTCAGATCCAGGAAGATGTCTCTTTAATAATAATGTGACAAACTTCCTACCTATTCAATTTAAAGTCATATCCTTGCCATTAATCAAGTGTCATATAAAATCAACATAACCTTAAGAAAATACTCAATCCCTTTGAGGTAACTTTACTTCATTCATAAAATAAAGATAATACAAATAATGATATTACTATTATTGAATTTGACTAATTTGAGATTAATTTTCCATGATAATCTGAACATTAAACATAAAAACACATTTCTGATGCTAATAAACATAGTAATCACTATTCACATATGATTACACAGGTACCATTCTATAATGAGAGTTCTTTATTACATCACACTTAAGACATAACTCTTTTTTTTTTAATTTTTTTTGTTGTGGAGAAGTAATTAACATATAACATATAAGTTTAAGGTATATAACATAGTGATTTGATGCATACGTATATTGCAATATGATTACAATTCTTGAGTTAGGTAACACCTCTATAATGTCACATAGCTATTTCTTTTTTGTGGTAAGAACAATTATGATCTAGTCTTTTAGCGACTTTGAAATTTATAAGACAATATCCTTGACTGTATTCACTAGAATTGTGCATTAGATCTCCAGAATGTATTTATCTACTAGTTGCAAATTTGTATTCTTAAACAACATCTCCCCAATTCCCACCCTCCCTCCCCAGCTCATGCCCTGGTAACCATCATTCTATTCTCTATTTTAATGAGTTCAGCTTTTTTTAAATTAAAGATTAGTAACTATTTATTTGAGAGAAAGAAAGAGAACACAAGGAGAGAGGAGGGGCAGAGGGAGAAGGAGAAGCAGACTCTCCTCTGAGCAAGGAGCCTGATGCAGGGCTCCATCCCAGGACCCTGGTGTCATGACCTAAATCAAAGGCAGACACTTAACTGACAGGCACCCCAGTTCAGCTTTTTTAGATTCACATATAAGTGATATCATATAGCGTTTGTCCTTTTTCTCTGACCTATCTCTAAGTGTCCATCAACTAAAGAATGGACCAAAAGAAAAAAAAAAGATTGGTGTATATATACATGTATATATACAATGGGATATTATTCAGCCATGAGAAAGAGGTAAATTCTGATACTTGCAACAGCATGGATAGAGCTTGAGGGCATTATGCTAAATGATATATAAATTTTAAATTCAGTTTGTAATTGTAATTGTAATTGTACTTAGAACTTGAAACTTTTTCAATGCCAAAAATGTAAAGATTAGACTTTCACTGATACTATAGGCATAATATATATTTTGATGAATTTGAATACATACAAGTTGATTATTCATAGATAGGATCATATTGTATGTGTATGTACATATACATGTGTGTGTATAAAGCATTTTATTCTCCAATCAGTCTCAATAAATTGGAAGTCATGCAAATGCATAGTATTACAATAAAATGGGTTTTTCATCAAAGACATTATTTTCTCCTGTGTATACAAGTATGTTTTGGTCAGAGCAATTATGTAAATTTATGTAGTGAAATTATTGCATTAAGTGATTTAGTCATCAAAACACTAATTTTCGTTATCACAATATAAATATGAACTTGATTACAAATTATCCAAGTAAAGCTATTTGCAATGGAAATGTAATTGAGGTGAAAAGACAAGGAAATTAATGTTGAGGTAAATGAGGTGATTTAAAACACCTTCAGTTGTGATTGCATTATTTTAAATTGCACTTTCATTTGAAGAATTTAAATATGCAACAAGAAGATACTTAAGATATGTGACTTTCATTTTTTGTGATATTTCTGCAATTTTAAATAAACCCATCTCTAATCAATTTCTTGTTAAGAAACATATCCAAGTCTCAATTTGTAAAGAAAATCTACCTTTAGAACATTTGTTGCTCTAGTGTTCTTCCTTGCTGGTGAGCTATATACTGCCTTCACTGTCAACTTGACAAAAATGTAAGCGTGCCCATGATTACAATGCAATATGTTACTATAGAGTAAAACCAAAGTGTTTTAGCATGGCCTACAAACTTTATAAGTTAAACTTTTTTTTTATCTTTTTACTGGATTCAACCCCTTCCCCTTTACATTAATTAATGCACTTATTTATCTATTCATTCATTATATATTTGTTAAATATCTACTGTATGCCATGGATGCTAGAACAAATATTATCTATTTTATTTAGAAGCACATATTGAATCACTGCCAAATGCATCAATCCCAGAATATATCATGTTGTTTCGATACCTTAATGCATTTATTTTTCTCTAGTAGTACACACTTTACTGTTTACCACCATGGTTATTTGGCAGACATTCTATAAATTATTCAGAACTTTGACCACCATCAATTACTGTGATGCTTTCTGTAACATAGTTCATTATTCATTGGCACATATAATTATTTAATTTCACATATGCATCCAGTACAAATGCTTCAGGTTGCAAGTATAAAATCTACTTAAAAAAAAAATCTATTGTAAGGCTGCATTTCTTCCACATAGGGAAATATGTAATCCAAACAGTGCCTCAGACTTTTAGAGCAAAGAGAGAAAAGCCCTAGCATCTGTCATTCTATTACAGTCGCTGCTGCTCTTTCTCCTTACTGACATACAACATTGCTGTTTTATATGGTCTTCTAACATTTGGACAACAAATCAGAGCCATGCTAGAACTAAATCCTGCAGATCCAGCTGTCAGCACAGATCAATATGATTTAAAGGAGAGGAAAAAATCACTAAAGATGCTTCTCTCTTAGTTTTATTATATACCACATAGTCTGCTCTAACCTGGGTTTTTCAGTCCATAGCTTTTAAGTTCCATAAAATCTTTTAGGTAACTCTTACAGACGTTGTCTTTTGAGGCCATGACACCAGCAGTTCAGTCTCTAAAGTAAGTTAGATGTCCACTTCTATTAGAACCAATACAAATTTTCCCTGATTCCAGGACCTGGGTCCCACCAGGATCTGGGCTAGTTTCCTTTTCAGCTCATAGAACACAATAGGATCTTACAACTTTTCTCCTTGTCACAAGTATTTGATTACTCTAATGGGGAAAAACTTTGGAATATCAAAGTATTATCTTGGGGTGTCCTTATTTCCTCAACAATTTTCCTTTTGCAAAGTCAATACAAATGGCTCATTATTACTGACCTTCTGTGTGGCTTATCTACTCCATCCTCCCACCTTCCCAACACACAATCTAATCTATGGTTTCGGGAAAACTTCTATAAATCTATGTTAATGCAGAGAGCTCCATTTTGCTAAACATATTTTTGGTTTGTACTTTGACAATATTTTATAATATTGTCTTTATGTACCTGACAATCTTTCCATGTGAAATCTCTCAAGCTAGGAGCCATGTTTATTTATCATTGTATCCCAAGTTATTTATTTACTTATTTATTTTTAAAGATTTTATTTATTTGATAGAAAGAGATCACAAGTAGGCAGAGAGGCAGCCAGAGAGAGAGAAAGAAGCAGGCTCCCTGCTGAGCAGAGATCCCGATGCGGGGCTCAATCCCAGGACCCTGATATGTGATGAGCCGAAGACAGAGGCTTTAACACACTGAGCCACCCAGGCGCCCCTGTATCCCAATTCATAATGATTTGGGTTGTTGGGATTAACTTTTTTTTATTCTATTCATATTTTATTCAATTCATGGGTAGCCAACTATTGTAATTTCATTAGAAATAAAGTTGTATAACTCATGATAGAAACTCATATTTGAAACCTGTTTCTTAGAATCATAGTAAGACATATGTAGATTGAGTCTCTGACTATCATGATAAGATCACACGTGGGGGTATGTACTGAAAAAAAAGACCAAATATAGACCCCTGAGAAATGATAACATCAGTAGGATGGCAGAGAACATGGTTCATGTGAAAGAATAGATTTTAGATGGAGATTGAGAACCGGGGGAAAATACCAGCACAGTAATCTTGTAAACATCAAGTCTAACAATGTTTTCAGTAGTGGAAAATATTGTTAATTAGGATTGAAGGTGTGGTTAGATTTGGCACTTACATTGTCATTGTAAATGTTTAGAAGTATATGAAAGAAGCATTGGAAAATAGAAAAAGCTGAAGAATTATTGGAAATGGTGAAATAGAACAAGCAAAGAGGAACACCAAAAAAATAATTTTAAGTATTTTCAAGAAGTTGAGATAGCAGGAAAACAGGCTTCTTTTCAGAATGCCTACAAAACCCAGTCCACTGTGCATGGAAGCTTTCCAAATCAAAATCCACGCCAGTATGGAGCAATGTTTCATACATGGCCCTACCCATTCCCATGCTATATCTGATTTTATCACAGGTAGGTATATTACACAGAGATGTTGGTTCTTTTAATTGTGTAGAGAATTTGCACTTGGCTAGATTCACAAAAGAGCTTAAACAAATAGATTATTACTTTCTTAATTTTGAAATAGGACAGAGGCTAAAAAGATGATATGTGAAGTAAACCTGTGAGACAGCAAGCTGAAACAATATGCAGAGATGTAAGGGTATAGAAACAATGAGAAAATGGTGGATGCCTGTCAGCAAGGAGGAAAAAAAAAGAAATGTTGTAAGCTATAATGAAAAAAATTTATGAGAGCATACTGTTGAAAGAGTAGCTGCCCTAGAGATGAGATTTCCTTATGTTATTTTTGTTCCGGCCTGCTCCAATCCTTAATAATAAATTAGTTTGAAGAATTTAAGCTAGTGTTTATTTGTATGTAGTTTTTGCTTTATTTTGTTTTGTTTCATTTTATTTTCATCAAAAGGGTCAAAACAAAACACATGGTAAGATTTGAATGCTGTCGAAGATTCATTCACTTTCTAGCAACAGATATTCTTCTCATGGATGTGCTTCATTTCCTCAGTTCCAAGACTTGGAGGAAGTAGAACACAAGCAATATCAAATAGAAACTATAGGTAAAGAGGAACAAGTCATAGACCTAGTTTCCAAGAAATGGGACTTTATCACAGTGACACAGTAGAAGTGGTCTAAACAGAACTAAGAAACAAAGCATGAGTGGAGAAAAAAAGGCTACCATAAAGTTTGATTTCCATGCCTTTTAAATTAGGACTTTATTTTGGATTCTAAACTACACTGCTCCTGGTTTGAGCCCTCAGCTGGAGAACTGGCGATTATTTTCAATTTAGAACGGATCTCGGTTCTAGGAATTATTATATCTGTATTTGACTATTGTTGATAACGCTGTTATAAACATTGGAGTACAAGTATCCTTTGAATCCGTGTTTTTATACCCTTTGGGTAAATACCTAGTAATGCAATTGATGGATCATAGGGTACGCCTATTTTTAACTCTTTGAGGAACTTCCATACTGCTATCCAAAGTGGCTGCACCAGTTTGCATTCCCACTGACAGTGCAAGAGGGTTCCTCTTTCTCCACATCCTTGCCAACACCTGTTTCTTTTGTTATTGATTTTAGCCATTCTGATAGACGTGAAGTGGTATCTCATAGTAGTTTTAATTTATGTTTCTCTGATGACGAGTGATGTTGAGCACTTTTTCATGTGTCTGTTAGCTATCTGGATGTCTTCTTTGGAAAGATGTCTTTTCATGTTTTCTACCCATTGCTTAACTGGATTATTTGTTTTTTGGGGGTTGTTGACTTTAATAAATTCAAAGGTACCCCTTTATCAGCTGTGTCATTTGTAAATATACTCTCCCATTCTGTAGGCTGTCTCTCAGTTTTGTTGTTTCCTTTGCTGTGCAGAAGCTTTTTATCTTGGTGAAGGCACTATAGTTAATTTTTGCTTTTGTTTCCCTTGCCTCCAATGACGTATCTAGTAAGAAGTTGCCCCAGCTAAGGTCAGCGAGGATCCAGCCTGTATTCACATTTGGGTCTTTCATCCATTTTGAATTTATTTCTGTGTATGGTGTGAAAAAGTGGTACAGTTTCATTCTTCTGCATATTGCTGCCCAGTTTTTGCAACACCATTGAAAAATCTTTTTTTTCCATTGGATATTCTTTCTTGCTTTGTGGAAGATTATTTGACCATAGAGTTTTAGGTCCATTTCTCGGTTCTCTATTCTGTTCCGTTGATCTATGTATCTGTAAATAAACTTTCAAATGAAAATATATAAAACATCTCCATACCTTTGGGAAGGCAATTATTGCTTAAATATATCATAAAAGTACCAAGCACAAAAGAATAAAATTGATAAATTAGACTATATTAAAATTACTAACATATTAAAATACAACATAAAGACAGTAAAAGCCAATCACATGCAAATATTTGAAATACATATATCCTATAAATGTCTTACATCAGATAATAGAGAGTACCACTTAGCAAAAGACCATATAATTGAAGGTAAGCAAAAAATCAAATGAGAATTTTACAAGGCTAGATTAGTCCACGAACAAGTATTGAACATTATTAATCACCTTGAAAATGAAAATTAAATTATAATGGGATGCTTTCGCATACCCACTAGAAATGCTGAAATCAAAATGATAGACAATGCCAAGTGCCAGGCAGGAAACTGAGCAACTGGAGCTCTCATACATATCTGATGAGAAATTTATTTGACAGTTATTATATATGCATAGCCTATGACCCAGTAATCCCATTCTTAGGCATATCTAACAGAATCATATACACGTTTATCAAAAGACAAGTAAAAGAATGCTAAAATTAGTACTTTTGTTTTAATACCAAACTGAGAATTATACAACTGTCCATGAAAAAAAATAATAAGGAAATAGTTGTATATTCAGACAATGGAAAAATTTATAGCCCTGAGTGAGAATGAACTGTAATTGTAAGAAGCAATATGGTTAATCTCACAAAAATAATGTTCAGTTAAAAAAAAGAATCGAAGACAAAGAGTAACAGTTTCATGATAGTTACATGAAGTTCCAACAGACAACACAAATCCATGACTTTATTAAGTCAGAACAGTGGGAGTTGTAATGGTTAAGAGTGGGAAGACTTGTTCTGAGATTCTGGTAACATATCACTTCCACAGGTGCACTCAGTTTGCAAAATTCATGATCTCTGCACTTGTGATTTGTGCATCTTTTGCATGCATATTGTACTTCATTAAAATTTTAAAATGCAGGACGCCTGGGTGGCTCAGTTGGAAGAGCCTGTGACTCTTGATCTCAGGGTTGTGAGTTTGAGCCCAATGTTGGGTGTAGAGATTTCTTAAATAAATAAAATTTACAAAATTTAAATGTGCATATATATTTTATATACTTTTCAGTATTTGTATTTCTTTAATAACAAAACTTAAAAGAATGTAAGAGGACATTGCAAACAGTTGTTGTCCGATAAGAAGAGATTACCATTGAATTTGGCAACAAATCATCAGTAACCTTGGTAAAGAATATCTGACTTGTAGTGGTTGCAGATTGGTTTAACCCAAGAAAAATAAAAAGAAAATGTGGGATGGGTAGGTTAAAGATGTGATTTTAAAAAACTCAGACTTTTCCTGTGATGAGAAGTTTGAGGAATCTTGTGAAATGCTTTTGTGTTGAGGCAGTGATTTCTTATGGTAGGTGCCCTTAATAGTTTGGTATTCTAAAGAGAATGATCGATGATGTATGAGACAGGGTCTTATTTTGTTGGAAATGTTCTAAAAAATGTTCTAAATGTTCTAAAAATCACAGGTTGAGGTCTAGATCTATCTTTTCATAGGAGTGGGGGAACTTCAGGTATAGTAACAAAGTGAAAGCAAAGAGTATGGGTGTGCTTGGGAATAGATTGGCAGTTTGGATGGTAAAAAAAAGGAGAGTTTTATAGTTGTATACTGCCTTCTTTACAATATTACACAAGGTCATCAGTCAATATAAGGACTTAAAATAGGAAGGTTGAAGAGAGAAGAGAAATATGAAAAACAGTCATCGTAATGAATTATAGTATAGGTCCTTTTTTCCCCCTTTACCATGAATTTATTTAGAGAATATTAGATATTGATATTCAGAAAATATCAGTAGAACCATTAGAAATAACTTTTACCTTGTGTAGTCCTTATAAGGCAGACTGTGCTGAGAATCAGAAAAGAATCTACCAAAAAGATCAAAGAGGTGAAAAGGTAAATAAATGCATAGTCTTGACATACTTCCCACGTTAAAATAAGGACATTGGTAGGAAAATAATGGGACACTAATACCTGGAATTAAGACAATTTTGAGAATTTTGAAGCCTCACATTTTACTGAGCCAGTAAAGAAACAACTTTTTTCTTTTCACAAGAGAATATTTTATCTTTGTTTAAGAACATGTAATCATCTTACCTAAAGCAGGTAACTCAAAAGTTGAGGCATAAAATTTTTAAGAAAAACTCTGCCACCTGTCACTGAATCCAAATTGAAAACTAGCGTTCATTCCAACAGAAAAGAGTCATGTCACAGGAAAAAAAAAATAACATAAATGCTAAAGATTTGGGAATCTTTAGCGCGCGCATGCGCACGTGCGCGCGCGTGTGTATCAATATAATATATATATCGCAATATAATATAGAGAGAGCAATATTTAGCATATATATGTATATACATATAACACAATGGATAATGGAGTAATATAAGCTTGGAGAGGGGAGAATTCATTGAACAAAGGAGCACTTATCTATAACTTGACATTTGATGTTTTTTCAAGTACATTTGGTGATAGAAGCTGGTCTGATATTTTGAGATGCCATTTTAAAACCTAAATTTGATAACGATCTATAGGAACTATTCTTAAACTTTAGTATGCATAAGAATTATTTAGAGGTCTTATTAAAACATGAATTACTGGGTCTTCTTCCCAGAGGTTCTGATTCAGTAGGCATGGTTTGGGGCCAAATATCCAGTTCTAACAGGACCCAGATTTTGCTGGTGCTGCTAGTGCTAGCACCATATTTTGAAAACAACAGGCCTATAGTAAAAAGAACATAGATACTAGAAATTCCTTGGAAATTATTGTGAAAACTTCCTGGAAATTCCCAGAAGATCCATTCTATTTGAGCTGATTCTATCTGACCTGAGAAACCAACCCCTGAAGATGATCCCCAAGAGAGCCTATGGGACAACTTCTTTAACAAAAAATTAAGAAAGGTACCAGTGATGAAAACATCTGTATACTTGAGAAGCTCAGTAGCCCTTAATAGTGTCTAGGGTTGAGATTAGGAATGCTGCTATGGATAGTGAGCTCTTCAGTATCTATAATGATGCAATCCTGGCAAACACAGAGGCAGAGTAGCCATACTTAAGCATTAAAGTCAGAGAAGACATAATTCCATTTATAAGAAATATAAGAGTAGTAATCAGAATGCCATCTGATGATTGAGAGCTCTGTTTTAGATGCACTTTGTTGGGCATTTAGCTGTGCTCATTCTGAAATGTCCATCCACATATATCTTCCATGGACTTTCTTTGCCATCAGCTTCCCAGTCTTGTTACTTCTAAGGTCTTTGACATCAAGCCAAACTATTACCAATTTCAGTTATGAATTGGTGGAGATCCGTAGTGAGGGCCATTTCTTTTTTTTTTTTTTTAAAGATTTTATTTATTCATTTAACAGAGAGAGAACACAAGCAGGCAGAGCGGCAGGCAGAGGCAGAGAGAGGAGCAGGCTCCCTGCGGAGCAAGGAACCCGATGCGGGACTCGATCCCACGTCAGGATCATGACCTGAGCCAAAGGCAGTTGCTTAACCAACTGAGCCACCCAGGTGTCCCATGAGGGCCATTTCTTACTTCACACTAAGTAGACACCCTCAGGTACCAAAGTGGAAGAAGGATTCATTCTCATATTTTATCTCAGATGTATCTCTGAGTGGAGCTCTAATGCTTAAACTGTACAACATATTCAGATTATGCAGCATATAATGTGTAGTGATCTATAATCCACAGTTAAATTTCTTCCACCTTAGTCATCTAGTCATAAAAAACTTCTCCGGATTCCATAAGCATAGATTGAAAGAGGAGAGGCAAAACAATAGGAATAAATGTCAAAAGAGTCTGAGCCATCTGCTCATGCAACTTTCACTTTTGGGTTTGCCTGAATGCATTCTCTTTTAAATCTTTTTTTTTAAATCATTTTTTGATGATACATTGCATCAAATGATATTGCATCAAATGTATTATTGCAATGTATTATTGCAATGTATCATTGCTGCTGTACATGCTCCACTTTTACGGCAGGTTCAATCAGATAATGCTCAATTCATGATGGGAAGCTTAGGCTTCATGATTATTAGATCTTTTATGGTTAGACAGTGTCTCTGCTTAAGTCCATTAGCAAGCCAGAGTTATTTGTCAAAAGAGTAGATGCCTGCAGAATAAGGGAGATATACCAGAGTTCTGTGCTATGATTTGCCTACTGATCTTTAAGAGGCTTCATATAAAATGAACACTTCTACTAGATCAGAAAGCTCAGATACTAGAGCAGTTATGCTGCAGATTGGATTTGCTACAGAGCCCTCTTGCTCTGGCCCCTAGAAACATGGAGCCTAAAAGGTGAACTTATAGATGGATTAATATAGTCCACACAACTATGGTATATTTAGCCTCTCAAATCCAAAAAGTCCTAAAATTATTGTTGTTCTTCTTTTCTGGGTAAGCGAGGTCAGGCTCAAAAGCTTGTCTTTGATGTGTTTATCCGAATACACTCAAAATCATAGAACCCCCAGAAACTTTACTGAGGTAAAAATGCTCTTGCTTTTTTTTCAGGTTTTTACCCGCTCTCTATTCCATACATCTCTTATTAAAACATCTAAAGCACTTAGTATTTTCAGTTTACCAGTCAAGTCAGCATAATACAGTGGGCTAGTATGATGCTTTGTGAAATTTCAAGATTATAGAGATCTCTCTGGAGACAATATTTGCCTTAGACCAAAATGGAGTAACATTCATCTTATTTACCCTATCAAAATAAACAACTAAACTCCCAAAAGATAGAATTGTCTCTTTTCAGATGTTAGATAACAAGCAGCCCAGTCAGGGACCCCTGAGGAAAAGAAACAAATAACTGATTTCTGCTATTGCCACAAATTACAGCTTGGAGAAAATTTTCTGGATGTATGCAAGAAAAGCAGAACCCAGTCAAAGCACATCAGTATTCTTGAGTTGAGTATATGGAATTAGAATCTGTGGAAGTTCAGGGAACACAGTGTCTGCAGAACAGAGTGTCAGAGAATAGAGGTGTGCACTCTAAGGGAACTCCAATGCCCTGTTACTCCATAGTGGCTGGGAGAAGTTTGATGATGGATAATTTTTTTTATCTATACAAATATTACTGACTTTTTTGCTGGGATATATTGAATCTTCTTGGAAACAGTTTGACCCCTTCACAGATTATTAGGTATAAACAGAACAGCCTTAATCTGGGGCTTTCCTCCTGCATAACAACCAAAACTTTAGTGGAATATATGAAAGAATGCATTGAACTTCATGAGAAAAACAGTGACCCTTGAGAGACGAGAAACAAATGCTGTAAGCACAAATTGTCCAAGTTTTCTGTTTGAAGAAATACAGGGTTGAGAGTAATCCCTGTCTCCACCAGTTAGAATGAAAAACTTCATTATTCATGAAATAGTGGGTAAAGTACTTAAAAAGAATTTTGCCTCGGTAGAGAAGAAAATTATTCCTTAAGTAAATACTATACTAAACTCACCTAACAGAGACTCATATTAGTCCATCAAACCTTGGGCAAAAAGCCATTCATATGAATTTTATAGAATCATTTAAAACTTCCTTTTGTCCTATTTCTACTGAATATGCAAATATGGTCATAGTTGATATATGATTTTCTTTTTACATTATAAAACGTTTTCTTTCCATGACTCGAAATAGGAATTCTTGCTAAAACAACTTATTTACTGGGGCACCTGGGTGGCTCAGTCATTGGGTCGTGATCCCAGGGTCCTGGGATAGAGCCCCATATGGGGCTCCCTGCTTGGCGGTAGGCCTGCTTTCCCTCTTCCACTCCCCCTGCTCATGTTTCTGCTCTCGCTGTCTCTCTCTCACTGTCAAATAAATAAAATATTAAAAAAAAAACAACTTATTTACTTATACAAATTTGTGAGAAAACATGTTTTCAGTTCAAATATATCTTTCATATATATTAGAGATTACTGTTTTCAGGTACAGTTTAGTGTATCTAATCATTATAATTAGGTTATGCTTTTTTGTTTGGATAATGATCTCAAATATTTTTACTGATGATACATGAATATTAAATTAAAGTGCTCTGTCAAAATTTGTTAAAATTCACTCCACTGTACCATGGCATTTGAAATCTGCCAAGGATTTCATGCAGTCAATTAAAAAATATATATATTTAACTTATTATTGAAAACATAAAGTATCTTCTCTTTGAAAGTTTTTCGTAGCATTTAATTAAATTTGTATATTTATTCATTTGGCTTATTTTCTGTTTATTTTCTAGAACTAACTGATAATATTTTTCTTGAAACTATAATTTTATATTCTGTGTCTGTAACAGAAATGTATTTTCAATGAATACAACAACAAATATTTTTACATTTTTCTCTATGGTAAGAAACTAACCATTGCTTTCTTCAAATTCTCATGTTATATATTATACCCAGGTTGTCTTCATTTTAATACTCCTAAATAACTACATATAGCACATGGTTAAATTAACTCTTTAGGGATATACTCAGTTTTTTTCAACTTGAGAGAGTTCCTATTATTTATAAGTCATTGCATTAGGTACTACAAAGACTCAACAGCAAAATCTATGGGATGCTCACTGCCATAGAGTAAGTTGAGTAAGGATGATGAAAGTAACATTGATGACTACAAAAGAAGATAAAATACTATAGGAAAGTTAATTAATGATATAGGAAGATAGCATGGAGCTGTAATTCATATAGATAGGGGATTAAGAGATCGCATCCTAAAGTTGGCTGCATCATTTTTGAGTCTAAGGAGCTAAGGAGTATGGTACAAATTTTCATTTGTGGGGTGCCTGGGTGACTCACTTGATTAACCGTCCAACTCCTGATTTTGGCTCAGGTCATGATCTCAGCATTGTGGGATCAAGCCCATGTCAGGCTCTGGCACTTAGAGGGAAATCTGCTTGAGATTCTCTCCCTCTCTGCTCTTCTTTCCCCTCTCAAATAAATAAATTTTTTTTTTTAAAAAAAGAAACTTTCATTTCTACCAAACTTAAAGCTCAGTGGTCGAATACTAGATCATGAGATAGGTGGAGATGGCATTCAAGAAAGTAAAGCTCAGAGTGAGAAAGATGTTCATACAGGGTTTTGATCCACAGAGAGATTGCAAAACTTATTAGTTCTGAGAGGGTTAGCCTATTCTAGAGTATCAGAGCCTAGATGGGGAGAAGATGTCTTTTACCTGGTAATGTAACACAGTGTGAGATGTGAGAGTGACTAGGAAGAGAATAGCATTTGTGCAGGGTAGAAGAGTCCCAGTGAAGGCAGGAGATTTTTTATATATGGATTATTGACTAAATGAGAAAATAGATTGTCAAATGTGAGCAAGGTGCCTTACTGCCAGAGACAGTAGATAGAAACAGGGAATATAAAATGTACTCTGTGGTGCTGGACTAGAGTTAGAGATCCGTATGAACTTGTGGTTTTCAATTGACAAGTAGATATATTGATGGATAAATAAATATAGACCTAGATGTATGTTTATATACAAGAATTGCTTAGTTCTGTCTATCAGGATGGTCTAGGAGCAGCAGCACTTTAAAGGTAATAAGCATACCAACATACCTAGCACGTAACTCTTGCATTCTATGACATTTCTCACTAAATAAATGAGCACACTTTGGAATAATGTCTGATCTGAGGTCTGGACAATGAAAGTATAGTATGAGTCTAAAGCATCTTGTTCTTCCAGAAAGTGAGAAAGTGTTCCAAAAAAAGGTGCTCAAAGAATGATACCATATAAAAGGACACAGAAACCAGTTACCATTGGTCAAATCGAGGATAATTTAAGCTAAAACATAAAAATAGCCATCTTCAAAAGTTATAATTCATTGCATAAAATATAAAGACATAAATCTGATCTAAATAATGAACAAATTTAAGTTTGATAAGGGACAAAATATTATACAATTACATGGCGTATTTCCACAAAATAATTGATTACAAAAGGGAAATAAGAATAACTTCATAATGGAAAAGTATGTCAGTCTCCATCTTAATGAAGTAATCAAAGTGAGCTTCATCAGTACCGGGACAAATTGAAACTGTAAACCATCTGTTTGTTTGCAGTTGAGAACCCAGCATAACTGCTGTGATATTCCTGCCGAGTATACATACCCTGAATCAAGTCAGAAGAAAATATCAAACACGTTTAAACTGATTAGCATTCTACAAAATAAATGGCCTATATACTTAAAAAGGTTATGACAGTCAAGGAAAGAATAGGACCTATTACCTTCATACTCTTGGTTTAATTGTGTTCTATTATAGCTGAGAATGTTCCAAATAGTCCCTCTATATTGTCTCTTCTAAAATTCATGATTTTATGAAATCAAGCTGGCAAAAGCATGGCTTTTTTCATGCTAATACAGTAAATCTAAAATTTCAGCATCATTATATACCATCCTGGTCTGGAATCTTGCCCTACTACCTTCTCTAGCTTCTGCTTCTTACTTACAAGAAAATTATTTCAAATTGGATTACTTTCTGATTATCAAATAGAACTCCATTACATTCAGTTTTTTTCTGTGAAAATATTAGTCTTCAGAACTACCTCATATTTTTTCTTCTTTATGAAATTTTTTTGATTCCTTAGATAAATAAAGCTTCTTATTTCTCCAAACTCATATTGAATGATTCCAATGAATCTTCCTTGCATCTTGACATATGTCAACAAGTATTTTTCCCAATTTAATGTATATTCCTTATTAGTAGAAATTCTATTTTATCTTCCACACTAATTAGCAAAAATTAGGTGTTCATGAAATTGTTGAAATTGTGAATTATTGCTATTCACATACTTGGTTGAGAAAAGTCATTGAGCATGTAAAACATAGCTAAATATGAAACTGACATATGATACTTTGCATAAATAGACTCCTGCTGTTTGGATAAACACTGGTAATTTTCCTTATATTTTAAAATACAAAGCTAAGTGAGAATTTTTTTTTCAGTAGATTCCATGCCCAGCGTGGAGCCCAGCCCAGGGCTTGAACTCACAACCCTGAGATCAAGACCTGAGCAGAGATGAAGAGTCGGAAGCTTAACTGACCGAGCCACCTATACACCCTGAGAATTGTATTTATATGTTAATTTCCAAAGTGGGAGTTAGGGGCGCCTGGGTGGCTCAGTCAGCTGGGCATCTGCCTTTGGCTCAGGTCATGATCTCAGGGTCCTGGGATCGGGCCCCACGTTGGGCTACCTGCTCAGCAGGGAGTCTGCTTCTCCCTCTCTCTAATCTTCCTCCCAGCTTTTGCTCTCTCTCTCTCTCTTTCTTTCTGTCTCAAATAAATAAATAAAATCTTAAAAAAAAAGTTGCATTTACTTGTCCCATACCTTCTAGCACCAAAGAGTTAATACCCAATGCTATTCTTTCAGGGCATAATAAATGCAATAGGTTATCAGGGAGTTCTGCATGACCAGAATCATCAGTAATGTAGTAAAATAAAAGGCTAAAATTTATGTCTTCACATTTCATCTTTGGAAGTTGCTGAGATAGGAAGTTCAGAATAGACTCTAGAAGCCCTGAACATCCATCTTCTAATCAATAAATTTGATCTGCCTTATAAATCCATAGACCTCTCTATTAATATGGCTCCCTTCAGCACTTCAATGTCATTCACTCATTCATTCAGTAAATATTTATTGAGCACTACACTGGTCAAGGTACTGTTCTAGGTCCTGAGGATATAAATGTAAAGAAAAGGACACTTTCCTTGCCATATTGAATTTATATTCTATTGTGGATCAATGGATCAAATGAAAAAATATATATAATTTACTGAAGTGATAGATGTTATGAAGAAAAACTAAAGCAGATTCTACAACTACAATCTTAGTTGTAAGATAATAGTGAAAGTTAACTATGGTAAGGTTATAAGATAATAGTGAAAGTCTATTTCTTTCACTAAGATAATAGTGAAAGTCTCTATGGTAAGGAGACATTGGAGTTAAGATCTGAATGAACTGAGAGGGATTGTGCCATGTGAACACAGAAGGGAAGAAACAACCACTCTTTTACTTGTTTAAACAACTGTCTTCACTACCACTCCTTCATATTCTGTCATCATTTGCACTTGATATTGCAGATATCTTGAACTACTGCAATGTATGTTAACATGAGACTTGGGGCACCTGGGTGGCTCGATGGGTTAAAGCCTCTGCCTTTGGCTCAGTTCATGATCTCAGGGTCCTGGGATCAAGCCCTGCATCAGGCTCTGCTCAGCGGGGAGCCTGCTTCCCTCTCTTTCTCTCTGCCTGCTTCTCTGTCTACTTGTGATCTCTCACTGTCAAATAAATAAATAAAATCTAAAAAAAAAAAAAACAACCATGAGACTTTATGCCTGTAGGCTTTTAAATGGGATATTTTGCCTTTCTACATACCCATTCAACTCCCAGTTTTACCAAAATTCTAATATCCAGCCTTAAATATACACACCCATGCAACTAACCTCTGAACAAAAAAATAAGTAGGACAGGGGTCCCACTGCAAGTCAGTACCACACCAAGGTTACCATTATCTTGACTTCCTACACCATGAATTAGTTTTGCAGGTAGTTAAATAAATGGAATCATACAGCATCACTCTATTGTGTCTGTATTTTTTTAAAACTAAATATTATGTGTCTATGATTTATCTGTGTTACTGTGTGTGGTGTTAGTGTATAGCTATATACTCTTATGGTTATTTGTCCCATATATGAATTTTTAAATAATATTTTTATGTAAAATATTTTATACTCACAAGAAAGAATACATGATGATGATTTTTCTTGTCTCTTTTTTTTGTCACATTTTACTGTTGGATTTACTATTAGGCTTAAAACAGCCTTTTAAAATAATATTGAGTAACTTCCTTTCTTTTTCTATTCTCCAGAACACTATAACGCATGAGTATCTGCTGGGTTGGAATGGTAACTGGCTAACAAAAGGCTATTGATAAAACATGTATTCTGCTTAGAGATAATTATATGTTTTATTTGGCATTCTGCATGAAAAATCTGATTAACCTTTAGAAATTCTCATTTGGTAGAAGGCAGTTTCAAAATTACTACCTTAAAATCATTTTTTTTACTATGTTATGTTAGTCACCATACAGTACATCATTAGTTTTGACGTAGTTTGAGTTATATTTTTTTAATCTCTGGTATTTAACTTTATTTAATCATTTCTCAAGTTTGCTTATAATGTTGAGGAAATATTGATGTCAATAATGCATTTTTGTTGAACATATCCTAATAACAACTAAAGGAATCTTTCTTAAGAAAAAACAATCAAACAACTATCCCTAACCATTTATAAAATAAATAATAATATTACTAGTGATGTTCAGTTGAATTTTCACAGATTTTTTTTTAATTATCAGAGCTGACCTTTAATAGCATCTGATCTACCTTAAAAGACTTATTTCAGGGGTGCCTGGGTGGCTCAGTGGGGTAAAGCCTCTGCCTTCGGCTCAGTCATGATCTCAGGGTCCTGGGATCTAGCCCCACATGGGGCTTTCTGCTCAGCAGGAGGCCTGCTTCCCCCCCACCCCCCTCTGCTTGCCTCTCTGCCTACTTGTGATTCTCTCTCTCTCTCTGTGTCACATAAATAGATAAAATCTTTAAAAAAAAAAAGACATTTCATTTAGCTGCTTATAACTTCAAATATACTTTTTTTTTTTGACAAGGCTGTTTATTCAAATTTTAACTTAGACATCACTTTCTTCGGAGATCTTCGCTGGCCACCTTAGCTACACCAGCCACCATTAACTCTCTGCTATGAAATACAATTTTATCTTTGTCATTAACCATATCAACAACTGCCATTAGCTTATTTACTCATTGGCCTGGCAAGATTCTCAAGAGCAGAAACTTTGTTTACCCCAATGCTAAGAGCAGTGCCAGGCCCCAGGAGGGGCTCATGTTTGGCTAATTTATTGCTGTGTACTAGTGGGGGGTTTCCAAAAGCAAGTAGTTACATGAATTCCATGTTTACATTCTAGTGGTATTGTTTGTCTTTTATTTAATTCCACTATGGTTTACACACAGTGTTATATTAGCTTATATATCAGGTATATAATATTAGCTTATATATCGGCTATATAAGGATTCAACAATTCTCATAAGTATATTTTTAATCATAAGTATATTTTTAATCTCCTTCGCTCATCATAAGTATATTTTTAATCTCCTTCGCCTATTTCACTAATCCCCTCCCCACTGATAACAATCAGTTTGTTCTCTATAGTTAAGAATCTGTTTTGGTTATTTTTCTTGCTTTTTGTTTTTTTTTTAAGATTTATTTATTTGAGAGAATGAGTGTGAGAGAGAGAACATGAGTGGGGGTATATAGAGAGAAGCAGACTCCCTACTGAGCAGGGAGCCTACCTGGGGCTTTATCTGGGACTCTGGGATCATGACCTGAGCCAAAAGCAGATACTTAACCGCTTAACCAACTGAGCCACCCAGGTGCCCCTCTTTTTTTTTTTTCTTTATTAATTTATTTTGTTTCTTAAATTCCACATATGAGTGAAATCATATAGTATTTGCCTTTCTCTGACTTGTTTCACGTAATATTATACTTTCTAGATCTACCCATTTTATTGCAAATGGAAAGATTTCATTCTTTTTTATGGCTTAGAAATATCCCATTGTGTTTATGTATATACACATACAATATCTTCTTTTTTCATTGGGCTCTTTCCATAATTTGGCTATTGTAAATAATTCTGCAACAAACATACAGGTGCTCATATCCTTTGGAATTAGTTTTTTTTTTTGTATTCTTTGTTTAAATACTCAGTAGTAGAAATAGTAGATAATATGGTAATTCATTTTTAATTTTTTGAAGAACCTCCATACTGTTTTCCATAGAAGCTGCACTACTTTGTTTTCCCAACAGGGCACAAAGTTTCCGTTTTCTCCACATCCTCACCAACACATCTTGTTTCTTGTGTTTTTTATTTTAGCCATTCTGACAGGTGTGAGGTTATATCTCATTGTGGTTTTGATTTCCATAATGATGCATGATGTTGAAAATCTTTTCATGTGTCTGTTGGCCATCTGTATGTCATCTTTGGAGAAATGTCTGTTCATGTCTTCTGCTCATTTTTTAATTGGATTATTTGTTTTTTGGATGTTGAGTTGTATAAGTTCTTTATATATTTTGGATACTAGCCCTTTATCAGAGATGTTATTTGCAAATATCTCCTCCCATTCAGTAGGTTGTCTTTTTGTTTTGTTGATTGTTTCCTTTGCTGTGCAGAAGCTTTTTATTTTGATATAGTCCCAATAGTCTGTTTGCTTTTGTTTTCTGTGTTTCAGGAGGCGTATCTAGAAAAATATTACTATGCCGATGTCAGAGAAATTATTGCCTTTGCTCACTTCTAGAATTTTTATAATTTCAGGTCTCACATCTAGGTTTTTAATCCATTTGAGTTTATTTTTTGTTTATGGTCAAGAAGTTGGTCCAGTTTCATTCTTTGCATATAGCTGTTTAGATTTGCCAACGCCATTTGTTGGAGAGCCTATCTTCTTCTCATTGCATATTCTTGACTCTTTGGTTAAAGATTAATTGTAGTTTTATTTCTGGACTCTCTGCTCTGTCCCATTGGTCGATGTGTCTATTTAGTGTTTTGATTACTACAGCTTTGTAGTATATCTTGAAATCTGGAATAGTGACATCTCCACTTTTATTCTTCTTTCTCGAGATTACTCTGGCCACTCAAGGTCTTTTGTAGTTCCATACAAATTTTAGCATTATTTGTTCTATTTCTATGAAAATGCTTTTGGTATTTTGATAGGGATTGCATTAAATCTGTAGATTGCTTTGGGTAGTATGAACATTTTAACAATATTTTTTCTTCCAATCCATGAGCATGGAAAGTTTTTCCATTTCTTTGTGCCATCCTCAATTTCTTTCATTATATTTTACAGTTTCAGAGTATATGTTTTTCACTTACTTGGTTAAATTTATTCCTACGTATTTTATTATTTTTGGTGTAATTGTAAATAGGATTGTTTTCTTAATTTCTCTTTCTGCTATTTCATTATTAGTGTTTAGAAATCCAATGGATTTCAGTGTATTTGTTTTTATACATTACCTTAGTGAATTTGTTTATCAGTTCTAGTAGTTTTTTGGAAAAGTCTTTAGATTTTTCTATGTATAGTATCATAACATCTGCAAATAATGGAAGTTTTACTTCTTCACCAATTTGATACCCTTTGTTTCTTTTTCTTACCTGATTGCTGTGGCCAGAAATTCTAGTACTATCTTGTATGTTTAAGTGTGGTGAAAGTGGACATCCTTCTTTTGTTCCTGATCTTAGGGGAAGAGCTCTCAGTTTTTCACTATGATGTTAGTTTTGGGTTTTTTATGTAAGGCCTTTATTATGTTGAGGTATCTTTCCTCTAAACCTTCTTTGTTGAGGGTTTTTATCATGAATGGAGACTATAATGAACCAAATGAAATTATCATATATTTTTTATCCATTCTCATATTGATGGGATGTAACACATTGATTGATGTGTAAATATTGAACCACCCTTGCGTACTGGGAAAAAGTCCCACTTAATTATAGTGAATGATTTTTTTTTTAACATATTGTTGAATTCAGTTTGCTAGTATTCTGTTGAGGACTTTTGTGTCTATGTTTATCAGAGATACTGGCCTGTAGTTCTCTCTATTTTGTAGTGTGTTTATCTCATTTGGGGGTCAAAGTAATGGTAATTCTGGCCTCATAGAATGATGTGGAAGCTTTCTTTCTTCTTTTATCTTTTGGAATATTTTGAGAAGAATGGGTAGTAACTCTTTAAATTTTTAGTAGAATTTATCTGTGAAGCCATCTGGTCTTGGACTATTCTTTTTGGGGAGTTTTTGACTACTGATTCAATTTCATTGCTGTAATGGATCTTTCAAATTTTCTATTTCTTCATAGTTTAGTTTTGTTAGAGTAGATGTTTTTAGGAATTTACTCATTTTTTTCTAGGTTGTCAAATTTGTTGGTATATAATTTTTCATGATATTCTCTTATAACCCTTTATATTTCTGTGATGTCAGTTGTCATTTTTGCTATCATTGCTGATTTTTTAAACTTTTTTTTCATTAACCTGGGTAAATGTTTGTCAATTTTGTTAATATTTTCAAAGAGCAAACTCCTGGCTTCATTGATCTTTTCTATTTTTTGTTTGTTTCTATTTCATTTATTTCTGCTCTAATCTTTATTCCTTCTTTCCTCCTATTAGTTTTGCATTTTGTTTGTTCTTTTTCCAACTCCTTTAAAAATTTGAGATATTTCTTCCTTTTCGAGGTAGGCCTGTATTGCTATAAACTTCCTCCTTAAAACAGTTTGGGTGCATCCCAGAAATTTTGGATCACTGTTTTTGTTTTTTAAAGATTTACTTATTTATTTTACAGGGAGAGAGAGATCACAAGTAGGCAGAGAGGCAGGCAGAGAGAGAGGAGGAAGCAGGCTCCCTGCTGAGCAGAGAGCCCGATGTGGGGCTATATCCCAGGACCCTGAGATCATGACCTGAGCCGAAGGCAGAGGCTTTAACCCACTGAGCCACCTAGGCTCCCTGGATCACTGTGTTTTCATTTTCATTTGTCTCCATGTATTTTTTTTTTATTTCCTCTTTAATTTCTTGGTTGACCCATTGATTGTTGAACATGTTATTTAATCTCCATGTATTTGTGTCATTTCCAGATTTTTTTTTCCTTGCATTGGATTTCTAGTTTCATAACATTGTGGTTGGAAAAGATGCATCCAATGACTTCAATCTTTTTTAATTTTTTGAGACTTGCTTCTAATATGTGATCTATTCTGGAGGATGTCCCATGTGCACTTGGAAAGAATCTGTGTTTCCCTGTTTTTCAATAAAATGTCTGATTATATCTGTTAGAGTTATCTGGCCCAATTTGTCATTCAAAGCTGCTGTTGATTTTCTGTTTTGGATTTAAGTTGGTTATTAAAGTTCCCTACTATTATTGTATTACTTACTATTGATTAATTTCTTTATGTTGTTATTAGCTGCTTTATGCATTTGGGTGTTCCCATGTTGGGTACATAATTATTTACAATTGTTATATCGTCTTGTTGTAACCTTCCCTTTATAATTATATAGTGTCCTTCTTTGTCTCTTGTTACAATCCTTCTTGTAAAGTCTATACTACCCAATGTAAGTATTGCTACCCTTGCTTTCTTTTCACTTCCATTTCCATGATAAATGATTTTCTATCCCTTCACTTTCAATCTGCTGATGTCTTTAGATGTGAAATGAGTCTCTATATGCAACATATGGATGGGTCTTGCTTTTATATCCATTCTGTCACCCTATGTCTTTTGATTAGAACATTTAGTCCACTTACATTCAAAGTAATTATCGATAGGTATGTATTTGTTGCCATTTTGCTACTTTATTATTTCTTCAAATAATATTCTACCCCTTTTTTTCTCTCTTTTCCTTCTGGGATCCCTATAATGCAAATGTTATTATGCTTGATAGTGTCACTAAGTTCCTTCAATCTATTTTCTTTTTTCTTTTTAATGTATTTTCATTTTGTATTTTTTTTCTCTCTCCTGTTCAGCTTGATTACTTTCCATTACTCTGTCCTCCAGGTCATCGATCCATTCTTCTGTTTTTTGTTTTCTTTTCTTGTCTACTATTTATTCTATCTAGTGGATTTTTAATTCCCGTTAGTGAGTTCTTCATCTGTTTTCCATCTCTTTGTTAAAGGTCCTACTAAGGTCCTCCACTCTTTTCTCAAGCCCAGTGAGTCTTTATGATCATTACTTTAAATTGTCTATCAGGCATATTACTGTACTTATTTTGCTTAGGTTTCTTGCTATGATTTTGTCTTGTTCTTTCATTTGGGACATAGTCCTCTGTTTTCTCATTTTGTCTAAATTTCTCTTAGGAATTTCAGTTATGTCTCCTGCTCTTAAAAGTTGTGGGCTTATGAGGAAGAGGTCCTGTAGGGCGGCCCCATCATTTAATGTCCCCTGCTCATCAGAGCCTGGCCCTCCTGAGTTGTCTCCTAGGTATGTTACGTGTACCTTACTCAAGTGGCCGAACCATGTTTACCTTCAGAGCAGTCATATATAATGGCTCTCTTTGCTTGTTGTGGGCAGGGCTTGGTCCCTGTGTTGTTTTGTGGGCCAGTCATACGTCACTTTGGTCTTGAATTGAGTCAGACCAGGCATTTGCCAGAGATAGGGTAGCACCAAACTGCAGGACACTTACCTTGTGTCATCCCCTGAGAAGCTTTTGTTGGTGGATGAGGCCTATAGTAGACCAGATGTCTTCCCCCACCCTACTGCTGGTGTCAGAGTCAGACTGGTATGTGTAGTTATCTTGCCCTTTCCCCAGTAAAGGAGGCACTTTGGAGTGCTGGCCCCTCTCAGGGCTGCTTGCACCCTGCCAGGCTTATGGTACTTCTTTGGATGGGCTCCAGCCAAAAGCATATTAGAGGGGTCAGTTCTGAAAAGAATGCAGGGCAGGGCACACAGTGTTAGCAAGGTTTGTGCAGGTCTGCTGTGGGAAAAGGACCTGGAGTAGAGGACTAGCTGGAACAGGCATGTCTATAGAAAAACTCCAGGACCGGGGGGCTGTTAGCTATTTAGTAGTGAGATTGGCTCTGGGCTCATTCCCAAAGGTGTGTTTGTCTAGGCTGGGGGTGGTAGAGAAGAAAATGACACCTTCCAGCTCTTTGGTTCTTGGAGAAGTCTCCCAAGGATCCCTGCCCTTCCAGGCCCATCTCTGAGACTAGAAAACAAATCTCCCTCCCATATAGTTCAGGCGTTTTTCAAACTGCTGCTTCTATGCTGTATTTCAGGGGAACTGTTTGTTGTGCTTTCTCTTCATGGAGGGATTTTAATATACAGGCTCTCCCAAAGCTGAGTCTGCTGATTTTTAAAATTTCAGGTATTAAAACTCTCTGATTGGAAGAACTTGCAAATTCAGCCACTCTGGTTTTCAAACCAGATGTTATAAGGATTTGTCTTACCCATGTGGGTTCCCTGTGCCTGGGTGCCTGGTGTAAGTGTATGTTTCACTCACCTTTTGGTGCTTACAGTGTCCTTCCCTCCCATGGACAGTCTGTGAGTCAGTTTAGCTCCTGACTGCATCTCTGCCCTTTCTATCACATTAGATATGGCGTCTTCTCCACATTTAGCTGTGGAAAGTCTTTCTGCCAATCTTCAAGTCCTTTTCTGGGTTATTTACATTGATGTGGATGTTATCTTGTATCCATGGGATGAAGTGAGCTTAGGGTCTTCCTATGCTTCCATCTTCCTTGGAAGTCTCAAATATATTTTTGATGTTCGGCATTTAAAAAAAATGGAGGGATACCTGGGTGGCTCAGTTGGTTAAGCATCTGCCTTCAGCTCAGGTCATGATCCCAAGGTCCTGGGATGGGAGTCCCACATTGGACTCCTTGCTCAGCAGGGAGCCTGCTTTTCCCTCTGCCAGCCATTCCCCCTGCTTGTGTGCATGCTTTTGCTCTGACAAATGAATAAATAAAATCTTTTTTAAAAATGGAAATTTTCTTACACACATTTTTCATTTAAATGTTAGATTCTATTTCAGTGGCTTTGCATTTAGACTATCACATGATTGCATGTAAGAAATAAAAATTAAAACATTCTTAGTAGGCTAAAACTTTTTAATAAATGAAGACTTAGTGTTCATAATACATATAAAGTAATAGGTCAAATGACAGATATTTAGGTTTTACCTGATATGTGGCACATTGTTTTAAATTTTTCATTTACTTATTAGTGTTTATGACTTTATGACAAAATAATTATTTTATTTATTTTCATGGTTGTATAATGGTAAATTTCCAAGTTCCTTAAGCTTTTTATTTATTCTTTATATTCTGTATTTTATTGTTTATTTCATATTCTTAGTATTGGTGATTATTTTCTCTTCATTACAAAGCTAGAATTGAATGTTAATGAGCCAATAATCAAATTTAATTTAGGAAGTTATGGAAGTGATTGCATCTATTTCAAATTTTGCTTAAAATTAAAGTTTTACAGCTGCCTTGGAAACATGACTTGAATATGCATTATAATTTACATTTTATGATTTGCCATATATCAACTTAAATAAAACATAATGAAAATTTGGATACAATACTCCCGAGACTATATTTTAACTATTCTTTATATCATTAATTATTATTATAATAAAAACTGACATTATAGTTAACATTGACATAAAATATAAAATTAATTGGAGAACACTATGTATTAGCTTCAAGACATTACTCATTGTTTGTCCAAATGCACTGCTAATTAGTTGACAAAATTCATCAACTATGTAAAATGTATTTCAAAACAATATTAAATTAAGGGGCACAAACAATGAAGCCGAAGCAAAAAATATTTAGCATCCATCAATAAAAATATAAAGCAATACAGATTTGTGATTTTAAGTTTTATAATAGCCACAGTTTTAAAAAAGTTAAAAAATAAGTGAAATTAGTTTTATTAATATATTTTATTTAACCAACTATACCTAAAATATTGTCTCCATGCTTAATTAAAATAAAATTATTAGTGAAATTTTTTTGTAATAAGTCTTCAAAGCCTGGTGTGTATTTTATAATTACAGTATATCTCAGTTTGGATTTGTCCTATTTTAGGTATTCAAAAGTCACATGTGGCCAGTACCACTATATTAGTGCTGAGATAAAAAAGAGGTCCTTACAGTGTTAGCTTCAGACCTTGAAAATCCTGATTCTGTGAATGGTTAACAGCTATATTATGACTAAAGATCTTAGACATTTAAGGCAGGTCTTGGCTTCATGAGGGAGGTAAAATGTGAAAAATACATGTGTGTGTGTGTATGCACATGCATATCTATATATCTACATATGTATATACAACATAATGTAATGTTCTCCTATCATCCCCATTTAATATGAGGATTCTAAAACTTAAAGATTACAGAAATTACCCAATGTCACATATTTAATCATTTTCAGAGTCTCTCATGCCATTTTCTAAATATTCCCTTTAAAGCCTACATTTTTAATCACTAAATAAATTATCATTAAGTTATCATGTCACCTAAGAATCATATTTAAGACTAAAATGCTGGATAGAGGTCACATCTATCACTTAACTGGGTCATTTTTTTTTTCTTGGAGGAAATAAAGAATGTGATATAAACCTTATTGATTATGCTAAATAATTTTCCGATAGACACGTATTTGCTTTCACCTTCCAGTTTGTTTATTTAGTTATGATACTTATTTCAATGTTAATGAAGTCAAGTAGCTTCAAATAATTTTATTAAATTTATTCTTAGGTGATGTTAGAAGGTATCATGTTCTTACATATATATGTTCTTACATTGATTCTATGGCCTAATGATTTTATATTTTATAAGTTTAATGATATAAAGATAATACCAAAAATTTTGTTTATTTGTCTGTGTAGAGGTACACACACATTGTTTATATATTCTTCAAAATATAGTTATATATAAACAATATACATTTATATAAGTTGATAGAATTTAAAATAGGAATTAATATAAGCCAATTTATAAGGAACCATACCATTATCAATACCAGATATTTAAGGCGTAGGTCAGGCTGTTGTTCTGCTGTATATTGCACAGTGGGATTATAACTAGATCAGGTATTTGATAAACACATGAACAGATCTATAAAAACAGGTCATATTTGTAAGTTTTTCTTGCTTAATTTGAAGATAATTTTTAAGGTTAAGCCTTTTGGGAAAAATCTCCTGATATTTTCTTTTAAAATGCATTCTTAAATAGATATGAAAATGTTAAAATATTCATTTTAATATAAGCCTGAGAAATAGATCTCTTAGAATGAGTTCTCTGTTAGCTTTTAAAATGGTCTTGAATTATTTAATGTATTTCTAAGATCTTCAGTGAATCATGGCATGATAATTTTTTTATGAGTTCAGTCATCACAATGGTAAAATTTTAGGGTTTTTAAAATTCATTTCCTTTTTACTCTGAAGGCGAATAAAATAACTCTTCAGCTCATATAGACCTAGTTTCCCTAAATTGATGGGGATATGTAATGAGAACTATAATGTCTGATGTTGCAGTTTTTTGTATAAATATGAAGTTTTATATTCAATATAAAATGTATATATTTCCTGGCTTCTGTTTCTGACGAGGCATCAAAACTCAAAAAATAAAGAGGGGAGGGTCTGAACTGCTAGGAGATTTATGTAAAACTAGACAAGAAACCACCTCAAAACAGTCCGATGATTCATAGTCCATTGTAAACCTCAAGGAAATATAAAGGAATGTTAAGGAGTTGATCAGAAACTTAGTAATGGGGAATTCTTTGTATAGCACTGGACTTGGATATTGTGTTTTTCCTCTCTTATCCTTCAAGTTACATCAAAGAATTTTTAAGATTTTTATTCAGAAACTCTAGTATGTGATCACCAGAGTCCTTAGTGATTTAAACAAACAAATGACCAAACATATAAAAAACATCCTAAAGGTAAGAGGCAGATTGAAATGATCTGTAGTGAAAGGAAGTAGTTTAAAAGATATTGCAATGGTGAAATAAGAAGCATTTTCCAAAGAGATCTGTGGAATGGAGCCAGTCAGTCATGAACAAAGGGACTTGATCCAAGAGGCTCACTGTAGTGTGATTGTGTGTGTGTGTGTGTGTGTGTGCGCGCGCGCGCGTGTGTTTCAGGGGATTGTTCTTGGGACTTCAGGAATGGAAATTTTTCAAAATAACTTTTGTATTTCTACCACACCCAGAATGAACTAATGTTAGATTATACCCACAGTAGCCATAACACTTTAGCCACTTTTCTCTAATTCCTCTCTTCATTGACCCTAACTTTGTACAATTTCAAATTCATATCTTGTTGTGAGTGGAAAAAAAAAAAATCCTGTGTTTCCACCTGTCAGGAGCTCAGTTAAGTTTGGAAAGAAGAGAGAGTGAGCTGAGTTGCCAGGTGTCAGAGTAGCTAATTAAAGCAAAAAACCAAAGATGATAGAATTAAGTCTAATCACTTGCTGATATGGTATAAGCAAGAGTCTAAAATTTAAGAAAGCCCAAACTCATCCTTTTCTGTTTTCCTGCATGGAACAGTACTGAGGTGGAGGGTCAGGTGGATCAGCACAGGCATGGGGGTGGTCGTCCCAACTGTTGAGGGAGCTATGAGCAAAAGGCTCCAGAAGTTTTAGGGACCCTGAGCTTGAGAGGAGTATAAAGGGAAGGGCAGGAGTAGAAAAATACTGGGTTCTGAGTGAGATTGGGGAAAATTGTCTCCAAGCTTTCTCCCTCGTCCCCCCACTGAGGGGACCTCAATGAGGGAACAGAAGATTTCTGCTCAAGATATCAGATAAAGGAACATAAAAGTAAACATGATGAGGTCAGGAATGTAAATGTGCAGAGAATGACTGGCCAGAGGGATGTCCATCGACCTTAACTACAACTCTTTTTAGAAACTGCAATGCCTTGGCTGTACACTAAGTCTGGTATGGGGAAGGCAGCTCTCTCCTAAGAGGCCTGCCAGATAAAGACTTTGTTATTACCTGTGATCTTTCCTGAAAAACTATACATATGTTTTTCAAGGGGAGCCAGACTCCTCTTCTCTCTTTCAAATTAAAAGTTTACACATCCAAAATAGATCATAAAAGAGAGGATTAATCCTCATTTGGATAAAACATTGATGTTTTGTTATCAAAGTGAACTGGAATTTTGTTCCTAAATATTTCTATAAAAGTTATAAAGTAGATGTGGACTCAGAGTCTGGAAGGAAAAGACATCAGTGAGAATATGTAAAGTTTTTTTCTGACTGAATGCTACTATCCATCTCAGTCAATGCACAAATCATACATAGGTATATATTAAAATATTTCCCATTTAATGTTTTTCTTAATATAAAAGTAGAGTATGTTTGGTGTAAGAAACCACCTAATAAAAAGTATGACGTAAAATTGTATTGTCAGGTATACCATTATAACAAGAGAGCGTTTCCTCAATTTCCATTTTGCTTATACAAGCATATATAACCCTATATAAAAAATATGTGTTTCTGTCTATAGGTATATTTGTCTTTTTTTTAATTTACCAAAAGTATTAAATTTAAAGAAACTGTTTTATGTTAGAAAATGTTAATCTACTTTTAATTGGCAAATTTTTTTTTAATTATGTTCTGTTAAGAGTGGGCATGAGCCCTCTTTGGAAATTTGAGCTTTGTTATAAATAATAAAGAAACCCACATACTTTTTGTATATTTGAACAGAAGAGTAAACACTTCAAGTTGACTCTAGAAGTGAGATAAACAATTTAAGAAATTATCATCGAGGAAGAATGAAATTAGATAAGCCATAAGCCTATATATAAGTAATAAGGCAAACAAAATAAGGGTATGAAATAGAAAGAATCTAGAAGTTAGAGGGATTATCTCAGCTTCTTTCATGATATAACCTTAATCTGTATAGTTTAAATAAAAATATAGTTTAATGAAATAGAATTGACTTTAAATTCCTAATAATACTCCAAAAAATAATAATTTTTCTCCTTAACTTTCCTTGAAGGATTTAAGAAACCATCACTGCTTGTGGAGAAAAAAAATAGTTGCAGCAATTCCTTCTTTTCAGTTCTTTTACCATTAAAAGTGAAATATAATATTTTATTAAATAGGAAAATGGATGTGAAGTTCACACACATACATACATATATCCATGTACCACATATCTGTGATTTCTCTCTGTATATGTATAATCATGTATGTAATCATAAGTGAGAAGGATAATACTATCGTGCCCATCCTGCCCAGCACCTACTCCCACAAGGCAGCTCAGTGGTGTTTAGTCTGCAGAGACTAGTGGAGAAACTCTGTGCCCCTGACAGAGCTAAGTGGCTTGGGGGCTCCCCTGGTAGTTTTCTGTCTGGTCCAGAGGTGCTTCACAGATCTTCCTATAATAGCAGGTGATGGAGAGTCTTGGGTCTGCCTTAGTGGCAGCCATCTCCAAGTGGGCAACGGCTATAGGCCAAGACTTGAGTCTAGCCTCTAGGGTGGGACCCGAGAGCCACAGTCAGGCTGGACTGTGCTGCTTTCCCACAGGGTTTCTATGGAGCTGGATTTTCTCTTGCAAACATTCCCAACATCTCTCTCTCCTTTTATTCCTGGATGGTGGACTCCTCATGGAGCTCTAAGCAGGATGTAGCTTGATTCTGGCAATAAAAATATTCCAGATGCTATAAAAGAAAAATTAGCCAGTTAATTTACCTGAACTTTTTTCTAAAGGACCAAGTGTTCGTTTATTCAGGGTTTTATAATTTGATTGACCCAAGTATCTCAAACTTGATCAAACTTGGAAAAGGGACATTTTAAATTCACTGTATATGGACAGCTGAATTTCAGAATGTCTCTTCCTTGAGAAAAAAAATTAAGAACTTCCAATAGGTGCTAACTTGTCAGCAGAAATGCCAAAATGACAACTTCCATCTGAGGTGTATGGATTCTCAGCAATATCAAGATGTCTCCAATTTGTCAAAATACAGACAAATAGGAGTAACAGAAAAATATACATAGTACTACAAGTATAAGAAATGGACATTTCAGGAATAACTCAGTAAGCTTGTACACAAATTTAGTTATACACTTAGGAACGGCTGACTATGGTATTTTTTAATGGCATCTTTTTATTTTATGCTAAATATGTGACTGGATTAAAAATTAGGACTTGCATAGGCCCAGTGTTCCTCAAAAGAATTTAGAGAATTTATAATATTTCAATCCTCCATTAAAAAAATAAAACTTTCCTATTTCCAGAATGCATCAGAGGACTCTGACCTATTTCAATTCTTGTAAATTACATTCTCTGTTCCCCACACTTCCCCTCCAAAAAAAGACATGCTTGTAGGCTTAATGGGCCTGTGACAATAGAATTGTTTTCTCATCCAGAAGAACTATGAGCAAAGAACTAGAACATGAAATATGCTACCAAGTTGATTGAAGGTATCTCTTATTTAAAAATATGTTTTATTAGTATTTTAATGGCATATAAGAAAGATATACTCAAAGGACTATTTTGCCTTTCATCTATAATTATATATTTTATTAAATATTATTTTAAAAAACCTCTATGAAGAAAGTTTCTTTGGGGAAAAAATAATACTGATGATAAATTTATATATAAATCTGAAAAATGTTAAATTTTGAATTAATACAGCATCACTGACTTAATACTGCTTTACAAGAATTATTTGACATATGAATGGTCTAAGTTGTCTTCTGATGTAATAAAATCCGTTTATTTCAGAGTCAATTACGAATTAATGTATACTTTTTCATCATCAACCTGTTAAAAAATTATTTAGGAGACTATTTGCAATGGCTTTTAATTCTCAGATGACTTCTGTGAAGCAGAAAAAACTACTTTTCCAGTTCTTTTGTTTGGGTGAAGGCTTATTCAATCTCTTAGCTCCTCAACCTTGTTAATGCACCTGTGGTAAATGGAATAATAGAATCATTTGTTTTTGCCCAACTTTATCATCACATGTGATTTAGTCAAGTACTTTCAAGACTGCAATTATTTCCAGAAGACTTTTTAAAAAGCAAGTTATTGGGGCGCCTGGGTGGCTCAGTCATTAAGCGTCTGCCTTCAGCTCAGGTCATGATCCCAGTGTCCTAGAATCTAGCCCTGCATCGTGCTCCCTGCTCGGTGGGAAGCCTGCTTCTTCTCCCTTTCTCTTTCCCCCTGATTGTGTTCCCTCTCTCATTGTGTCTCTCTCTGTCAAATAAATAAAATCTTTAATAAATAAAATAAAATGAAATGAAATGAAATGAAATGAAATGAAATGAAATGAAATGAAATAAAATAAAATAAAAAGCAAGTTATTTTTTCCTGTTATGTCTCAAATAATTGTCTTATTTTGAAACTGAAAAAATATATTTTGATTTCCTAAAGTGCTCAAATACACATGATTTACAGTAAGAAGAGTGAAAAATGTATTTCCTTGATTGATTTCCTACATTAGACAATGTAATTTTGTGTTTTAAAACAGATGTTGGAGCATGCTCATAACTTGCTTTACATTAAGTATAATCTTTATTTGATCTCTTATTTCAACAGAAAGAATGGCTACTATTTTGTATTTTATGGAAACTTTGGCTAGAATGCTAGCTTTTTGATTTTCTTTCAAACATATACACAAATTATTGACAGATATGCTGTATGATAACATTATAGAATAAAATTCCATTCAGATCTCAGTAGTTTACCTATTGCCATTATGACAGAAGTGAACTAGTATGCATTTTACTATATATATATGAAGTATAGGAACTTCATTCATTCAGTATATTTTGTGTAATGAAAATACTGAACCTCATTTTGTTTTTAATACACACTTTTTCTTTCTTCAACTTTATTTCTCCAAATGTGAAAATCAATGAAAATTTACTCATTTTAGAAGGTGTTTTAGACTGACCTTTGGTAAGTTGTACTACAAACCCTGGTTAAACTTGAAGAAATGTAAAATTAAACTTTATTAATACTTAAACATTTTAAAATATTTCTTTGCCAACCTAAACACTCATATCATTAATATACTAGGTTCTTTTGTATTCATATAATTTCCTCATTTCTGAATGATATCAGTATCAGTCTGGTGTGGAAATGCTCTCTAATATCTGTAAAACAATGGCTATTTGAGCCTCATATTTCACTATCTCCTAGAGTCTTCGCATATGTGTTCAATCCTGGCAACACCAAAATGTTGCCTCCTTCAAATACCCTGGCCAGTGATGACAGGCTAAGTAGCATGCCATTAAGAGGCAGCACAGTGATGGCATCAGATACAATCCAATCAGAAAAACTAAAAACACTTAGCAGGAACCATTTTCAGGATACTTCCACTTGCAAACTTAGAACCTCTGAATATTAGGGATCCTGATGTGCTCAGTATTAGAAAACATATTCCATTCACTCTTTTTCTTCCCAACCTTCAATTCCTCTAATACCAGAAGCCCTTCGTTATTTTAACCCTTCATCCTTTTTTTCTTATGCCCCTCCAGATTTTCATTATGATTGGTAGTATACTACAGAATCCTCTTCCCAAGAAACAGCACATACAACAACTTGAACAGGAAGCATTCTTCCTAAGACTTTTGCATCATTAACCATTTTACCAAAAAAATACTGTATTCTCTTTATACTTATGATTATATGGGACAACTGGTACTGATAAGTACTGCCTGTTCTTTTATGGTTTCAGATTTTCCTTAATCATCTGAATCACTCTTGATATACACCTTTATAATTCAACAAATAGATATAGAACTAGAATTTGAGTTCTTCAGGGATGCCAAGGGCTTTTCTGTATTGTTTACTGATCCAAGCTCCTGGAATACTTCCTGGCACATAGCAGTCAGTAAATAAATATTGATTAAGCAAGTAGAATTTACATTCATGGTAAGATATATAGTAAATATAAGCAGAATGACTATATATGGCTATGCAAATCTCAGAATTTCTATTTGACTATATATTTCCAATAATTGTGCACCATCGTATTTTTATCATTTGCCTTATCCCATCTTGAAATATTCGTTTTGACAAACATATTCAAAGTTAATTCAGTGAATATTTATTGAACCTTTACAAAGCATCTTGTGCTAAAAATAAGCTCTTGAAACTAATTATGATAAATAAGAAAACTGAGAAGGTTCTTAAATCTAGATAGTGTTAAGTTTTATTAAAGAAAACAATAAAGGAATAAAAAGTGATTTGTACAATAGGTAGTTGGGAGAAATGTTAGGGAGCCTGTAAGAGGAAGATATTTGAGCAGAAATATTGAGTCATGTGAATAAATAGATGGGAAAAGGGCATTTCAGATGGAATGAGTACCCAGGAAATACCCTACAGTCTTGGAACAATCAGAAAACAGCAGGAAGTCCAGCATTGATGATGCACAGTGAGTAATGAGAAGCGTGGTCATGTTTTGCAGGCTTTGGAAAGGCATGGGATTTCATTTGATCAGATGAAGTAGTTTTGGTTTTAAACAGAGAAGTGATATAATCTGACTGTCTCTGATCTCTCTGTAAAAATAAAAACATCACTCTGACGAGTGGAGAAAAAATTATGAAGGATCAAGTGTTGAAAAGTATAATGAGAAAGATTTCAGGGAAAATATAGTTGACTGACCAGGCAGTACAGTACAGTAAATGTGAGATTAGAGGTCATGTGTTTCAAGTGTGACTATAGTACAATGAAGTGTTTTTCTACTTAGTTGCTTAATTGGAGTCACAGTATGTGTAAATTTGAATCTGTGATTGGAAACTTTTGTCTGTTTGCTTATTGTTTGTTTTGTTTTTGCTCTATTAGTTTTAGTGTGGTGTTTAAAGAGAAGAGCAAGAGAGATGGAAGTAAATATAAGGGATTCCTCCTTAATCTGGTTGTATTTCTATCTCAACTATGTTTCTCAAATACAAAAAAAATGTATATTTTCTGAGAGATCATATGTTACCACTTCACACGTGCAGAACAGCTAAAATTAACAACACAGGAAACAACAGATGTTGGCAAGGATGCAGAGAAAGGGGAGCCCTCTTAACTATTGGTAGGAATATAAATTGGTGTAGCCACTCTGTAAGTCAGTATGGCAGTTCCTCAAAAATTTAAAAATAGAAGTACCCTACAACCCAGCAATTGCACTAGTAGGTATTTACCCAAAGGATACAAAAATATAAATTCTACTTGCACCCTGTATGCACCCTACATGCACCCTGATGTTTATAGCAGCATTATCAGCAATATCCAAATTATGGATTCCAGTTCTTTTTACTCACCAATATTATTCCATTATTCTACTCCCTCAGGCTTCCAAGAATGCTTAGCTTGATTTTAACTCTATATTAAATAACATAGAATATATATATATATATATATATATATATGGTAAAATGGTAGAAAAATATGGTAAAATGGTAGAAAAATATATATCGCATTTGTGTATATGTGTATAACAACAGAAACAGTTTTGTATGCGTCTGTTATCTTATGTTCTAGACTAATGCATTAACTACATATATCATTGCTTTTAATTCTTATAAATTTCCTATGAAATAGATTATATTACTATTTGTATTTCACAGATGAAAACCTTGTTGCAAAAAAGATTACACAGGTAGTAGAAGGTGGAAGTTGGATTTGAATTTCTATATTAGTTTTTTTTCCCAAATACTTTTATTTTATTTTTTCAGTGTTACAAGATTAATTGTTTATGTACTACACCCAGTGCTCCACGCAATATGTGTCCTCCTCAATACCCACCATCAGGCTCGCCCAACCCCCCACCATCTCCCCTCCAAAACCCTCAGTTTGGTTATCAGAGTCCAAGTCTCTCACGGTTCATCTCCCCCTCCGATTTCCCCCAATTCACCCTTTCTTTCCTTCTCCTGATGTCCTCCAAGTTTTTCCTTATGCTCCACACGTAAGTGAGACCGTATGATAATTGACTCTCTCCACTTGACTTATTTCACTCTGCATGATCTTTTTCAGTCCAGTCCATGTTGATACAAAAGTTAGGTATTCATCCTTTCTGATGGAGGCATAATATTTCATTGTACATTTGGACCATATCTTCTTTATCCATTCATCTGTTGAAGGGCATCTTGGCTCTTTGCACAGTTTGGCGATTATGGCCATTGCTGCTATGAACATTGGGGTACATGTGGCCCTTCTTTGTATTGCATCTGTATCTTTGGGGTAAATACCCAGTAGTGCAATTGCAGGGTCATAGGGTAGCTCTATTTTTAATATCTTGAGGAATCTCCACACTGTTTTCCAAAGTGGCTGCACCAACTTGCATTCCCACCAACAGTGGAAGAGGGTTCCCCTTTCTCCACATCATCTCCAACATTTGTTGTTTACTGTCTTGTTGATTTTGGTCATTCTAACTGGTGTAAGGTGGTATCTCAGTGTGGTTTTTGATTTGAATCTCTCTGATGGCTAAAGATGATGAACATTTTTTCATGTGTCTGCTAGCCATTTGTATGTCTTCTTTGGAGAAGTGTCTGTTCATGTCTTCTGCCCATTTTTTAAACGTGATTATCTGTTTTTTCAGTGTTGAGTTTGGGGAGTTCTTTATAGATCTTAGATATCAGACTTTTGTCTCAAGTGTCATTTGCGAATATCTTCTCCCATTCCGTGGGTTGCCTGTTTGTTTCGTTGACTGTTCCCTTCGCTGTGCAGAAGCTTTTTATCTTGATGAAGTCCCCAAAGTTCATTTTCGCTTTTGTTTTCTTTGCCTTTGGAGACATGTCCTGAAAGAAGTTGCTGTAGCTGATGTCGAAGAGGGTACTGCTTATGTTCTCCTCTAGGGTTTTGATAGATTCCTGCCTCACGTTGAGGTCTTTTATCCATTTCGAGTTTGGTGTATGGTGTAAGGGAATGGTCAAGTTTCATTCTTCTACATTTAGCTGTCCAATTTTCCCAGCACCATTTATTAAAGAGACTGTCTTTTTTCCACTGGATATTTTTTCCTGCTTTGCCAAAGATTATTTGACCATAGAGTTGCGGGTCCATGTCTGGGCTGTCTACTCTGTTCCACTGGTCTCCTTGTCTGCTTTTGTGCCAGTACCATGCTGTCTTGGTGATCACAGCTTTGTAGTAAGGCTTGAAATCTGGCAATGTGATGCCCACCAGCTTTGTTTTTCTTTGTTAACATTTCCTTAGCAATCAGAGTCTTTTTTGGTTCCGTACAAATTTTAGGATTGTTTGTTCCAGCCCTTTGAAAAATGCGGGTGGAATGTTGATTGGGGTGGCATTGAAAGTATAGTTTGCTCTGGGCAGTATAGACATCTTAACAATGTTTATTCTTTTGATCCATGAGCATGGAATGCTTTTTCACCTTTTTGTGTCTTCTTCAATTTCTTTCATGAGTGTTCTGTAGTTCCTCGAGTAGAGATTCTCTACCTCTTTGATTAGGTTTATTCCCAGGTATCTTATGGTTCTTGGTGCTATTGTAAATGGAATCGATTCTGTAATTTCCCTTTCCATATTTTCATTGTTAGTGTATAGGAAAGCAATTGATTTCTGTGCATTGATTTTGTATCCTGCCACATTACTGAATTGCTCTATGGGTTCTAGTAGTTTGGGGGTGGAGTCTTTGGGTTTTCTATATAAAATATAATGTCATCTGCGAAGAAATCTGAATTTCTGTATTAGCTAACCAGATACTTTTATCTAGCAATTTTTACTTTTTTTTTATATATCTGAGAGGTAAATAAAATAATTATCTTACAATCTGTAACTACTAAGATTCAATGGAATACAAAGGTCTGTATGATTATTAGTACTCTATTCATCTTTCACCTGGATTCTTATCATTCGCATTATCAAACAACTTAGTTTATCTTTTTCTCATGTTGTCCACCTTTACTCTGAGCTTTTTCATTTATGTTTTCATTCAGAGCACTAGTACAATTCCATCAATAATCTTTATCACTTTAAGTTCTGTTTTTTCATTTAAATATTCAGAACTGGATATTATTCATCTTCAGTTCCAGAAGATCTTTTACTATTGAATGCAATTTCATTAAACATCTTCATTCCTGGGGCGCCTGGGTGGCTCAGTCGTTAAGCGTCTGCCTTCGGCTCAGGTCATGATCCCAGCATCCTGGGATCTAGCCCTCTTTGGGCTCCCTGCTAGGTGGGAAGCCTACTTCTCCTCTCCCATTCCCCTGCTTGTATTCCCTCTCTCACTAGCTCTTTCTCTGTCAAATAAATCTTTAAAAAAAATCTGTCACTCCATTAGGTCTATTTTACTTTTAATTAAAGATTTTTATCTATCTATCTATCTATCTATCTATCTATCTATCTATCTATCTATTTGAGAGAAAGGGAGACACAGAGAGAAAACATGAGCAGGGAGAGGGGCTAAGGGAGAGGGAGAGGCAGACTGCCTAATACGGAGCTCAATCCTGGGACCCTGGGATCATCATGTTAGCCAAAGGCAGCTGCTTACCCAACTGAACCACCCAGGTGCCCCATTAGGTCTATTTTAATAGGTGTCGCTCAGATTTTCGTTTTTTTTTAAAGTTAGCGATTTTTGGAATGTGGCTTGTAATTTTCCTTTGCTAAGTCATGTGAGAGTTTTCCAAGCATGTAATGTATGTAAATAAGGATAATGCTAGTCCCAGACCTCTTTAGTTTAACACAATACAAGTGAATTTTTCACCCATTTACGTGTAACATGTCCATTTGTCAGGCAGCCTTCTATATGAATATAATACAGTTAATGTATTATATAACCTAATAATTGAATTTGTATGCATGCATATATTTGCATAGATATATATTGCCAACCATATGTCAAATATGTCAGGACCTAGAAACAAGATTAATTAATAATCTTTTGGAGGCTACAAGGAAATAAAATAAGAAGGATGACAATACAGATAACCACAAGTGCCATAGGATGTAAGTCAACTTTTTAAAATGTATGGCAATGGACATTTATATTTTAACCTCATCAGAGTTTTAATGAGATTAAAATTTGTCATTGAACACAGATTAAGTTCTGTAGAGTGGCAAATGTGCATTCATCTCCTTAACATCATGTATACACAATTACTTAATAGTCATGTTGAGTATGTAGAACAAAATGCACAGAATTAACATTCCCGTTATAACTAATGAACCTAAAGAAACACTTTGACCTCATAAAATACGTCAGACTTGGGGCACCTCGGCGGCTCAGTGGGTTAAAGCCTCTGCCTTCGGCTCAGGTCATGATCTCAGGGTCCTAGGATTGAGCCCTGCATTGGGCTCTCTGCTTGGGAGGGAGCCTACTTCCTCCTCTCTGCCTGCCTCTCTGCCTAGTTGTGATCTCTCTCTGTCAAATAAATAAATAAAATCTTAAAGAAAAAATATGGCAAGCTTATGATACAAGAAGAAATTTGGATTCTGACTATAGACACTTCTAATTTATTGATTCACCGGGACTTGACAGTTCTTATGCTGTCTGGATGAAAGTGTGGTGTACAAGTGCTTTAAAATTGATATGTTTTTTATTCCCTAATCTGTGCTTTTCCTGATTCATGTTGCCAATAATTTAACTCTTTATGGCCACAGAAGCACCTTTAATAAGATGCACTTTTATGCAGGACAAATATGTTTAGAGTATCACTTTTGTATGTGTTTTATTCAGTTTCCTCTAGTGTAGTCTATGTGTCATAATACTTTCTCAGTATTTTCAAGTAAATTTGTTTTTGTGTTATTCTCTATTACAAATAATATGTACAGCTTCAACATATGTTGAGCTTATCAGTATGAATCAGAGTTTAGTATTATCTCTATGAAACTTTCTCTATGTTTAATTCATGTATTATGTGTTAATACATGCGCTCAAATAACTAAATTCATGAATTCATATGATGCTTTCGTTCTGAAATAGTTCGCAGCAAATACTTAAAAATGAATTAAAAACCGAATCATCTCCTGTCCCAAAGAATTTGATATGCTTTTATATGAATATGTAGATGCAGCATTTTTGAATCTAGAGGAGAAATATGTAACTCATGTATTTTTTTTAATCCTAAGGCTGTTTTTAATCCCTACTATTGTTGTTGTTTTTAATACTGATAGTATCAATAGGAAGGATGGCCATCACAGTCACATGATTAGTTTTACAGAGAATCTTACCACCACTAGAATCTGAATAGTCAGTTTGATTTGATATGTAACAAAAAATAACTTTGTATTTTTCCTAGAATACAGTTTACACCAAAAAAGCTCTAGCATTAAAAAAATATTAATCCTCAATAAACTAATATTGTAAATAATGGCAAAATTTATGGTTTCTTATCCACTTTGTAATCACCAAGTAGTGTAAAAGAATTACAAAAATTATCCAGTTCAGATTAGATTTTGCCATGGTATACAAAATTGAAGAGAAATTTAATTATTAAAATTGATGAACTTTTTTAAAAAAGGATTTTATTTATTTGAGAGCGAGTACAAGAGAGAGCATGCATGGTGGGAGCAGGAGGAAGAGGGAGAGGGAGGGGCAGAGGGAGACAGAGAAGCAGATTCCTCCCTGAGCAAGGAGCCTCAAGGTAGGGCTGGATCCCAGGACTTGAGATCATGACCTAAGCCAAAGGAAGACGCTTAACCAACTAAGCCACCCCAGGTGCCCCTAAAATTGATGAACTTTGAAAAAGCTCTAGTCTCAAAGAGTGAAGAAGAAAAATTTTCACTTATAAAATATTACTAGTACAGCTACTAAAAATAACAGATCAAAGGTCAAAAAAGAACATTTTATTAGAAAAAGAGCAAACTACTTGGTTTGAATGATTATGGAAGACGTTTGCATTTATGCTGAACTCAGAACTTACTCCTGAATAGTCAAGTTCAAAAAGATGTGTATACAATAGTCCTCCCTTATCTGTAGGAATATATTGCAATACCCCCAGTGGATACCTGCAACTACAGATATTACTCAACACTATATATACTGTATTTTTTCCTATGTATACATTCCTATCATAAAGTTTAATTTATAAATTAGTTCAGAAGAGATCAACAGCAATAATTAATAATAAAATAGAATAGTTACAACAATATACTGTGACAGGAGTTATATGAATGTGATCTTTCTCTCCCTCTCAAAATATCTTATTGTACTGTACTCATCCTTTTTCTGGTGATGATGTGAGATGATAAGATGCCTATGTGATGAGATGAAGTGAGATAAATGATGTAGGCACTGTGGCACAGCATTTGACTACTACTGACCCCTGACCATACACATCAGAAGGAGGACCATCTGCTTCTAGACCAAGGTTGATCACAGGTAACTGAAACCACAGAAAGAAAAACTGTGAATAAGAGAGATTACTACACATGATCCAGAAGGAGCAGATTGTTTCTGGGAGGACTGCTGGCTTAGTGGACTAGATAACAGTGGTGGTAAAGGTTTTTTTCTGCAAGAAGGGGAATGTCCTTCCTCTACCTTCAAAGCAACATCCCAGATGTGTCTGATATGCAGGAATATAAGCCATGCTGGATTGGCTTTATGATGATGGAGATGTTCATCCAGGTCATGCTAAATGCTGTGTTTCTCTGAGCACCTTTTGTATGGGCATTCCATGTAAATTCACTGCTGTAAAAAATGCACAACCATCCAAATGTCCATATCAGATTTATTGTCTCAGCGTCCTCTTATCAGTTATAAAAATGTTTTAAAAATTAGGGTGATTCCCAAGAGAATAGGAAAAGACATAGTATTGAAATATTTATATGGTTATTAAGAAATGGACTGGTTGAGGAGACATGGATGAGATTGAAATCCAGCAATATCAGAGGTGAGGTGGACTGGTTGGAGACTTTTACCATTTAAGGGCCTAAACAAATCATTCTATTTGACCCAGTTTGGAGGATTTTTTAAAGTTAAAGACAAAAATGGAAATGAGAAACCTGACTTCAAATTATCAGGATTAAATTAATCAGGTAGAGCATTGACAAAGGGACCAGGCTCCTTTGGCCCAATGTCTGCCATATGCACATGTGTGGGTAAAATGGCCAAGAGTACAGAAGAAAAAATCTGAGGCTTATTGACATTGGATCCCAATGAACTGCGATTCCAAACCTTTAATGAAGACCTAACAGGGCTACAATTAGATTGAAAGAATATATATGTACAACCATTGATGAATTAAGGTGAAAGTTTGGATAAAACTTGCTTTAGAGAAGATGGGGCCAGTATAAAAATCATGGGGCAAGCTGAATCCTCTTTTAATGAGGAATGGTATTCAGCAGAAAATGATTTGTTTACTAGAATGAGGAGATTTGAAGGAATTCTTTTCTGGGAGGAAGACACTGCCATGACTGAAATTTTCCTGAACCCTAAATGCTGTGTCCTTCCATGAAACACTTTCTGTTTACTTTCATTACTGTTCTTGACCCATTTTGAGAAGGATGGAGTAACTCTTCTCATCATGAGCCTTATACTTTTCAAGAATTTCAGTGGTATCTAGTGCCTTCTATCTTACTATTTTATATGAAGATCTTTCACCCTCCTGTCTTATTACTTGAACTTGTCTCAACTTCCTCACCATCGCATCACAGAGCAATGGAATGCTCTGGTAGAATGCTGCTTCCATCCCAGAAAAACCTATTCACCTGACAAGTAAACACTTAAGTTGTTTTAGACAAATCTGTAGTATAAAATTGCTTCTCTTAGTTTCTTTGCATCACTTAATTCCAAATTCCTTCATAAATAAACAGGTTTTCATTTTTTAAAGACTTTTATTTATTTGAGAGAGAGCACGTGCACGTATGTGTGCACTTGAGTAGGGGGAAGGGCAGAGTAAGAGAATCTGAAGTAGACTCCATACTGAGCCTGGATCCTGATGCAGGGCTTGATCTTGACAACCCTGAGATCAAGATCTGAGCCAAAACCAGGAGTCAGGCGTTCAACTGACTGAGACACCCAGGCATCCCCAATTTTCATGTGTATATCTGAATCTAATATTCCACTAGCATTAGTTTTCTGCTATTGATGTAACAATTTCGGTGACTTAAGATAACACAAATTTATTCACTTAGAGTTATAGAGGCCAGAAGTCTGAAATTAGTTTGACTGGACTAAAATCAAGGTATTTGCAGGGTTGGTTTCATCTGGACAATCTAAGGAAGAGTCCATTCCCTTGCCTCTTAAGGCTTCTTTATGTAGGCTGCTTGTATTTCTTGGCTCATGTCTGCTTCCCCATATCGTTCTAATTTCTTTTGTTGTCACATTTGCTGCTTCTTCCTTTGCCCTCATTCTTTTGGCCTTCTTATAAGGACCCTTGTGAGAATATTTAGGGCCAACCCAGATAATATCCAGGGTAATTATCCAGGAAAGAAGATAATCTTGGAATTATCCAAGATAATTATCCAGGAAAATCTCACCATCTCAAGGTCCTTAATTTAGTTACATTCATGGGTCTGTTGCTATATAAGATGACATTCACAGATTGTGGAGATTGAAGTGAACACATTAGGGGACAATTATTCAACCCATCATACGAATATCATAATTTAAATTTGTTAATATCGGTATTTTGAACTATTTAAATTTCTACTTTCTATTTTTCCCTTGCTTTTTATAGGCAAAGTATACAGATGTTCCATGAATCTCTCTATTTTATAACATGATTTTCAGTTGATGTGCAATCTACACATATCTCGTGTTTACTGCTGGTGGGGAAAAAGAATAGAAAACACTAAAACAGTGTCATCAATCTTTCTTCTTTAGTAATGAGATGCAAGTGACTTCTGACTTTGTTGATTATCTAATTGGAATGTTAAAAAAAGTCTTCTTGAATTCTGGCCAACTTAGATCTTGAAGCTGCTGTTTATGTGACTCATTACTTGCCCTGCCTCATTAGTTTCCATCTATTCAACCCATATTACATGAAATTTATCATCAAATTAACATTAATTACTTACCTCTCCCAAATACTCCCTTTATTATTCATCTAGGCATTTTCCTGTCACCTGTTTGACACTATGGTGAATTAACATTTCTAAAGATGCAAGGATTTTACAAATATATAGTTTTAGTAGTCAGAAGAAATGTCTGAAAGGTCTGCTTACATGATTAAATAATTTTAATAAGTGGTAAAATTTTGAGACCCTCCTCTCCTAAATCAAGTGAGTAAATTCTTAAAAAATCTCTACCACAGTGAGTATAAGATAATTTGTGGGACTCTTACCTGTGATATTTCCAGTGTTAGAAATAGTTGGTACCAATATGTTAATCTTAGCAATTAATTCTATGAAAAGACCCTGATGGTATAGAAATAGCATCGGTTTAGGAACCAGATACTCAAAGGGATTGTCTACATCTACCACTCACTTTTTGGGTGACTTGGCAAAATTCCTACAGTCTTTGTATCTCAGTTTTCTTTTGTACAAAACGGAGTTAATAAATACTACTGAATGTTGTAAAGTAGTTTTAAAGGGTTGAAGACATAATGGATGTAAACACTCTGTCACAACTTAGACATTCAAAATAAGTTCATTTCTACCAGATTCATTATCATTATAAAATTTATAATTTGGTAACAAACATAGTTTTTCCTAGACCAAATAGTCCCGGTGGATTGCAGAAGGGAGAGGAAATCCAAAAACTTGTTGGTAAATAACAATACCTTTACTGATTACAATAGGTTTCTTTCATGTCATCATAAGAATATGTTAGTTAGTTAGTTAGCCATATTATTGGCTTTGGAAATATCTTTTATGCAATATAATTATTGTTTTATCTGATTTTCTGTTATTACTGTTTGGAAAAAAATTAATTACATTGAATTGAATTTTCTTAAATCATTGATTCATAAGTATTATAGGCCCATAAAGAAATATTTCTGTTTACTAAATGATATCTGATGACCACTTTTACAGAAGCTTGATTATTTAAGCACAAATTAAAAATTATGGAAGTGTATTTAAAGTAGTAACATAACTTTATGTTAATATAACCTTTTTTATATATTTTAGCCATTGTATTATTAAAGTTAAAAGTATCAAAGAATCTAACTAGGTGGAACCACAATGTTAAAAAATTGAATTTTAATCTAAAGTCGCTATTAAAAAAGAAGACAAATATTGAAAAAATAAGGTGGGAAATACTAAATTTATATTTATACTCAAGTAAATTTTATTTGATTGAAATAATATTTTTAAAAAGCAATAAATCAAATTAATTGGTCTGGCATACAGTATAGAAGAAGAAAGAGCAAGGAAGTTAGTTTACATTCCCTTATATTCTCATCTCTACCACTCCCTATTTGATGTCATTTTATTAGACAATTAATACTCATAATGAGACTACTATGATCCTTCTACTATAACATGTATTGGTGATTTTATTTATTTATTTATTTATTAAAGATTTATTTTTATTTTATTTATTTGCGACAGAGAGAGAGACAGAAAGAGAGAGAGCATGAGAGGGGAGAGGTCAGAGGGAGAAGCAGGTTCCCCGCGGAGCAGGGAGCCCGATATGGGACTCGATCCCGGGACTCCAGGATCATGACCTGAGCCGAAGGCAGTTGCCCAACCAACTGAGCCACCCAGGCACCCTGATGATTTTATTTTGGCTTATTAAATAATTACTAGTTCATGCTGCATTTTTTTCTTAGACTATATAATCACTAGATGATAGTTTTTTTGCATACTTTCTCTAAAAACTCCTAGAACAATTCTGAGTTCTGAGAGTAAAGCATTCACATTCACATGATATTAAGTTGCGATTTCTGCTTTTTATTCTTAATCTAAAATTTTATAGGTTTTATCTTCAGTATGATGAAATTGGACACTTTTAAAAATAACATTTCTGACAATATTCTTGCCCTAAAAATCATCATATAGAAAAATACAATGGGTTGGATCCCTAAATTGAGGATACGTCTCACACAGGGCTTGAAGCAGAAGTGGTGTTCTGATTTGCAGGAAAAGAAAAGCACCTAGACTTCTAGCTGTCATCACCTCCATTTAAATATTTTCAACATAGTTTCATTGTTAAGGGCAAAATGATAGTTAATTCTTAACATGTGGGGTTGCTAACATTTAGCCAGCTATTGTGATAGCTTTATATTTTCTCTTTTACTTTGAAAAACTACACTATGAGGTATGAATTAATACCCCATTGTATAGAGGGAGACTTTTTTTTTTTTTAATGGTGACATAATTGCTTAAAGCAAAGAGCTCTGACAATGTTACACATTTGAAAATCATGCTACTATAGTAGTGGTACTCAAAGTGTGGTTTTTGGAACTCTAAGGGAACCCTGATGTCTAAACTAGTTTCCTAGTAACTCTCAGACATTATTTGCCTTTTTCACTGTGCTGAAATTACACTGATAGCGAAAAGACAATGGTGGGTAATAGTGCTGATTCCTTACCACGAATTAAGGCAGTGACAACAAACTGTGCCAGTATTATTATATCCTTTACTATCATGCATTTGTGGAAAAATAAAACAAACAAAAAAGAAACAAAAGCAAAAAGCCAGTTTGACTTTACAATATCCTTGATGAGGCTTTGAAGTCCATCACTTTTATTAAACTTCAACTGTGAGTATTTATCATTTTAATATTCTCTGTGATAAAATGAGAAGTCCACATAAAGAAGCTTTGATGCATATTGAACAATGATGCAAGAGAAATACTTTCTTAAGTGTGCAACTCCCAACTTGCCGTAGCCCTTCTTTTCATGCTACACAATTTTTACTTGAACGAATGATTGAAGGACAAACTATAACCATTAAGATCTGGATATTTTGCATACGTTTTCTTGAAAATACGTTAACTGTATCTATCCCTTCAAGGAAAACAAATGAGACTATTTGCTGCCAATAATTAAAGTTGAGCTTCTAAGCAAAAAATAGGCATTTTTACAAACTTTTAACCACTTGCATGAGCTTGAGAACTCCCTGACAATTAAAATGTTTCTGACTACATCAGTGACTATATTATCAAATATGATCTTCCAATATTGTATAAAGAAATTTTTCAACTTCTGGAAGATCTCTATAATGTAGTGAACTAATACATTTCAAATGATCAAAGCATTATATTACAACCTATGCGTGGGAGAATGATTCATTCAAAGTGCAAGATAGATCAATAGATTTTTAACATAACAAAGTAGGAAAAGTTCATTGATATGGTTTCAGATTCCATAATGAAATTAATGCTTAAAAGTTACCTGTAGAGTTTTGATGTTCCATCAGTGAAGAACATCCATAGTTATTTAGAGAAATTAATAATAAAATACCTCTTCCCTTTTTGAGTGAGTTTGGGTATTCTTCATGTACTTCAGAAGAAAATAAAATTTTAAGACAGTTGAATGTAGAAGCATTTATGATAAACTTGGCAGTCTTTTATTTAGCCAGATATTTAAGAGATTTGTAAAATTATAAATAATGCCGCTCTTCTCACCATTTTTCATTTTGTTTTTATTTTTTAAGATTTATTTATTTATTTATTTATTTATTTATTTATTTATTTGAGAAAGGAAGAATGCAAGCAGGTGCATGTGTGCCCATGAAGGGAGGGGCAGAGGGAGAAAATCTTCAAGCAGACACCCCACTGAGTGCAGGGCCCCAAGAGGGATTCCATCTCAGGATCCAAGAGATCATGACCTGAACTGAAACCAAGAGCCAGACATTCAACCAACTGAGCCAGGGACCCTATCACCATTTTTGGTTTTGAAGAATATTGTGTTTTTTTCAGTAAGTAGTGATATTTATGTAGACATGGAAGAAGTTATGATATTTAGTTTTAAATTAATTAACAAATACATATATTTTAATTGCTCAGTTTAAATTTTAAGTACATGTAATTTAATTCCACAAAAACTTTGCAGTACAAAACACTTATAGGTTTGGAAAGGTTGCAAATTGTTATACTACATGGCAAGAAAACAGTTTATAGAGATTTAGGTTAGGAAGTGAATAGTAGGGGTTTGATTAGTGACATTAGTAGCAAAAAGATGGGGACAGTTTCAGTGGTGTTCAAATAAAGGCAATATAGGAATTGTTCATCAATTCATCGTAAACATGAAAGAAAAGAAAAATCAGAAATGATCCAGAGTTACTTAGCATGAACTATGACTCAGTTTACTAAAATAGAAGCAAAAACAGGTTCTATGAGTGGGAGGAGGAGGGAGGGTAAGCTAGTGTAGCAAAGAATTATGAGGTCAAATTCAAAAGTAGTGAATCCCTTCTTTGGTCACATCCTGTTCTTTACTGCCACATAAAGAACATAAACTACATAAACTATCTACATAAATTATCACTCACAGCTATTTATCACAATTTAAAACTATTTATTTCCTGCTCTCCTGCAGTTGAGACTTTCCAACAAAAAATTAGGTAAAACCAATCTCTTTCAGAATCCTACACTCTTTACGAATCTCTTATTCTTGAAATTCATTCACCCCTTGATTCCAGGAATCTGCTCCCTCTTGGGAATTTTTGTCCTCTTACTCTTCCAATCTTATCCTGATCTACCTATGTATCAATTATTGGTTATTTTCAAGACTTTGAGTTAACTTTGTGCTTGACCTGGATATGCATCATTTAGCTAAATCTTCAAGGTATGGAGAAATGAGATCAGCAGATAGCTTTTAGATTTCAGCTCCTTTAGTGTCTGCCTCAGGTAAAGAAAGCCACTGGTTCAGAGGGCATGCTATTCCCAAGACAGCCTATTTCTGATGACTGAACAAGGCAAGATTATAAATGCCCAGCCCAGTTCAATGCTGATAAGCAGTTCTCACAGAAAAAAAATCCCTGCCAGGCTGCCTCTGGCTTGGTTGAGAATACATTGAATTTCAGCTTCTTCCTCTGCTCAACCCTATTCCCTCCCCAGTTTTTCACAGATATTGAGCTCACAAACTGCATCTCAACATTTTCTGGAGAATAAAACCTGCAGAAATTGATATTGGGAGTGGTCCTAGGAGTAGGTTGTAAGATGAAGTTTTGTAGCTGGGTGATACATGACCCAGTTAGCACTGAGAACATCATGACCAACATTTTTTGGCACAAGATGGAAGTCCAGTTGTTAAAACATTTATTGCTGGTGAATTGGGACAGTAATGGTTGAATGGAAAATAGGGCATGTATGATATGTCTTTCACTTCAAACTTATTACAGGAAAAGTTACCTGAAAGAACAATGGGATTGAATGTGTTTTGCTAAACTACACTAAACTACACTACCTCAATAGAAAACAAAATATATTATTAAGGAAAATTAATAAGTGATTGAAAACCAAGAGGAAAGGCCAAGGGTTTCTTTGTAAGATAAATGTAACCTTCCTCTCCTTCAGTAGAGAAGCAAAGAAATCTGAGAACCAAGGTAAAGACATTATAATGGTTGAATGGTTGGGGTGCCTGGATGACTCAGTCAGTTAAGTGGCTACCCTTGGCTCAAGTCATGATTCCAGGGTGTTGGAATCGAGTCCCCTATCAGGCTCCTTGCTCAGCGATGAGCTTGCTTCTCCCTCTGCCTCTGCCTGCTACTCTGCCTGCTTGTGCTCTCTCTCTGACAAATAAGTAAAATCTTTAAAAATAAATAAAAAATGGTTGAGTGGCTTAACTTTATAGAATAATGTCTTTGACCAGCTACCATTCCAAAGTCAAGGCTCTAGTTGGAAAAATGTGGGGTTTTGATAGTTGCAATGGGATATCTAGGTAGATGTCTCCAAAGACTTTGACCACCCAGCCTCCTCTGAAACTTCTGAGCCTGTATAAGTATCCCACCCCTTCCTATGAGAACTCAAACTCCCAAGTTGTTGGGAAAAAAATTTAGGAAAAAATCTAGAAATCAAGAGTGCTCTTCTTGGGCTACTTGTGTCCATTAAATCTATAATGAGGGTTAATTCACAATATAACATAGATAGGACATAAAAGGCCTAATGTAAGGGAGGAAAGGAATAAACTCCTTTGGAAGTTATTCCTGGAAAACTTAGATATCATATACCAGCAGGGGTAGGGGGTGATACGTGTGTGAGTGGATTCCCGGGCTGTGAAACCAGGATAGAAAATTGGGAGGGGAAGAGTTGATTGACCTGAAGCACTGACCCAAGATATAGGATTTTACCGCCTGGGAAGGACCCCAGGAAATGGTGTAACTTCACTACTAAGATGACTCCTAGAAGAAAATAAAACATGATAACAAATTTTGATTAAAGTTGAAATGTCAAAGTTGTAATAAGAAAGGTTGGAGGAAGGAAATAAAAGGCTTTAGGAATTAGACATGCTAGAATGGATATACAATCTATAGCAGGAAGATGCAGTAAAAGATGATTTTTCACCAAAAAGTTCAGAGGTCATACTATTCTTAAAATCATAAGGTTTTCACTGAGGAGAGGAACATTTTTATTACTAAAAAGATCATGGGTTGCTCTCCTCTCTAAGCAAGGGCTAATGATATTGAAAACTTGAACGAAAAACATTAAAAATTGTGATAAAACCCTGAAATGCCAGAAGGCATGTGGTGGTGCTAACCACTGGAAAGCAAGTGGATACAATTGTCATAATGAGTGTCAGAGTCAAGTTGCTGCCAAGAGGGCTTCCCCACATGGACATGCTTAATAAGAGCATAATCACATTAGGGAGAAAATAAATGGACACCCAAAGATTTTAAATTATGTTGGAATCTTTGGACATCTTGAATATCAAAATAAAATAGGGGGCCTAGTTCTATAATGTAGTTATCCAAAATATCCTTGTTGGTTTTATGATCGACACTTGTATGACAAAGTTTGTATGTTTGGAATATTAGGTAGAAAAGAGTTGTTGATGTTTGTGAATTACAGTGGAAAATGAGCAGAAACAGGAAGAGCATTTAGGACGCTTTAGGAGAAATGAGCTTCAAGTAGGGCTGGCAAGGGAATGAAAAGAAGTGGAATAGAAATATACAAAAGCCTTATAAAGGAAAAATAATAGTTGGCTACTCTATAATTTGAAAGTAGTAATGATAGAAAAATAAGAGTAATGGGAAATCATATATGAAATTAGTTATTTTAAATTAAACTAAATGGGATCAGAAAACTTGAGTAAAAATTAGTCTTATTTTATTCACTCAACACATATTTATTGCATGACTTTTCTGTGCCATTCAATATGCTAAAATGTCAGTATTGAAATTATACTCCTTAGTGATGAAATGAGAAGTTAAAAAAGGAACAAATATTAAGGAAGAAGAACTCCTATGCCCTTCTTTGAGCAGTTAAAAAGTTCTTTTTAGGAGTCAAAGGGTAACAATTTTTTCTTTTATAGTAGTGGTACACAGAAGAAGACTAAATTATTGTGGATTAAAATATTGAAAACATTTCAAATTACAAAAAAGCAAACAGAAGACCCCCTGCCCATACCTCCCTGCTGCTTGTAGTATATATGTTGAAATGTTGTTCTAGTTTTAAATAATGCTACTTACTTCGCTGCTTTATTAAATAAAGCACTGTATTGTTTTTTATATGTTTCATATTAATTTATTTTTACATTCCAATGAGATTTATTTTCCATAAAGGGTTGAGATATATTTTTGGGGGGGAGGTTTGAGGTATATTTTATAGTTTATATCCAACTCATAATTTTCTATGAGAGGGCCTACTTGATGTACAAATTTAACATATGTAGAATAATAAATGATCTTGTTACAAGTTAATATAAGGACTCTTGTTTAAGTCAATACATAAAAAAAATTATACTAAACTTAGAAAACAATTACTAATGCGGTACAAAATTGTGACTTCTTAAAATTAAATATATAATTTCCAAATTAATGAATATATAATGTTTACAATATTGTATATTACAAGAATTTTATATATAGCAGTGGATATGTAGCATAATATAACATTTTAATGAAATGTGTCATAGGACAAAGATACAATTGTGTGCCCTTTATATCTAATAAAATAAATTATAACTATAATTGTAGGAGAGATGAGACATATGGTATGAGTTTATAAACTATTTATTGGATAGTAAATAAAACAGCAATGAAATATCAGACTGAGTCATGCTGAGTATAACAAGGAAGTAGAAAAAGATGAACACGTAATTACATTTCACAGCTGCAGAGTACACCATCCCTGAACTGTCCCCAGCAATATATTCCATAAGTGAAATCCAAGATTAAGGGCATGCTAGGTATTGGCTTCATAGACAATTCAAGTAACAGATAGTTCTGGGTCAGTGGACGATACTAAAATAATTTGTACATCATCATTTAAATTGGAGTTCAGCAAATTTTACTGAGCATATCTTTAGGTTTTGAAATACTTTCTCAAGTCTAGAAATTTTTGGTAGAAATATTTTTCATTTGTAACATATGGTATTCATCAAAAATCTTTTGAGGACTTCAGAAATGCCATATAAAGCTTAAAAAGGAATGACTTTATTTTACTTGAATTATAGATTCAACTAAACTCAATTAGACATTTAACTATTATTTTCTATTAAGACTTAAATATTGATGACTTAAATGAAAAGAGGATTTTATCGCCTGGCATGCAATCCTATTTTATTTAATATGATTTCTTAGTTCATACCATCATAGAATTTAGAATTGAAGGTAGCTTCCACTTTATTTATACTTCTTGAGATTGTATGGTTAAGAAAATAGAATCTCAGATAAATAAGGTGGATTGTGTCACTTTGCAAAGTTATCTCAAACCAAATCTCCCAATTCTTAGACCAAGGTTTTCCAATATTATTGAGGAATTAACTTATGTCTCTTTAAAAATATTTATTGATTAGTGGTGCCTGGGTGGCACAGTCAGTTGGGCATCCAACTCTCAGTTTCAGCTCAGGTTATCATCTCAGGGTTGTGATCTCAGGGTTGTGAGATTGAACCCCACATAGGGCTTCATGCTGAACATAGAGTCTGCTTATGACCCTCTCTTCCTCTCCTTTTGCCCTTCCCCACCATGCTTTCTCTCTCTAAAATAAACAAATTTTTAAAAAAAATTATGTTGATCAAATTTCCCTTTACATATGATCTAAGTGTAGAAAACATGTATTTTTGATTACTATGTTTTAAACTATTTATATGAAACTTAATGGATTAAATGATTTATAGTTAATATACACATGCATAATAGAATCATTATAAAATCACATAAATTTAGTGTCTATTTTGTACAAAATGTTGCGTATGCATTTTTAAATTTTTTCAATACCATAAAGGAGATAGTATAGTTTTCATCTGGCAGGCATAGAAAATGAAGTCCAGAGCATCGTATGACTTTATCATATCAAAAAGCTACTAAGGAGTAGGGCACCTGAGTGGCTCAGTGGGTTAAAGCCTCTGCCTTCAGGTCATGATCTCAGGGTCCTGGGATCAAGCCCCAAAGCTCAGGTTATGATCTCGGACCTGAGATGGAGCCCTGCATCAGGCTCTCTGCTCAGCAGGGAGCCTGCTTCCTTCTCTCTCTCTGCCTGCCTCTCTGCCTACTTGTGATCTCTCTCCCTCTGTCAAATAAATAAATAAAATCTTAAAAAAAAAACTACTAAGGAGCAGAGGTGTCTTTTTTCAAACTTTTTTTTCATTTAATTTTTAACATTTTTTGTTTAAGTTATACTAAACAATTATTTCTGTATTCCTTAACAGTCATTAATCAAGTGCTTACTATTGTGAAAATATTGCCCTAGATTTGAGATACAGGAAGATACACTTTCAAAGACACTGAGGTCTAATTCTATTCTATAAACTTGGTCTCTGGGTCATTCATACCAGAATTAACTTGCTTACTTGCAAAAAAGTAGAAACTATGGCTCCAAAGAATAAGGATCTCAGAAAACAAGTTCATGGGATATATATTTTTTTACCTTAAACCTCAGGTGACTTGAATGCATATTACAGTTTAATAAACACTGACAGTACTAGAAAATAGATGAAGGTGCATGCTGTGTGAATACCAAAATGGTGAATTTGCTCTTTTACATTAGATGGAAATGCAACATCTTTGCAGCAACTCTGAACTACAAATATGAATATTTTTCTTATGTTTCCATATGAATAAATGATCTAGGAAATCCAGATGATATCTCCCAAAGTGATACAATTTCTGGTGAGTCAGGATTCAGTCTTAACTTTTCAGCTGAATCCTCTTAAACTTTTTCTATGATGACATAATCATTTTTGAAAATCTAAACGGATATAGGTCCTTTATTTGCCTATGTCAATATTTTCACTGGAAAATGTTCAAGAAGTAAAATAACCATGCACTTTTTTTTTCTCAGTTGATTTGTCAGGCTTTTGAAAACATTAGTATCAACTGAAATTCATGAGAATTTAGTCATAAAGAACCCTTAATTACAAAACTTAGGCAGGGATACCTAGGTGGCTCAGTCGGTTAAGCATCTGGCTTCAGCTCAGGTCATCCAGCCCAGAGTTGGGCTCCCTGCTCAGTGGGGAGTCTGATTCTCCCTCTCCTTCTGCCCTGCCCCCTCCCTGACCTCATGCTTTCGCTCTCTCTCTCAAATAAATAAATTAAATAAATAAATAAATAATCTAAAAAAAAATCTGAGGCAGGATATGAGTGAACTTGCATTTTTTCATGTAGGCTTTCTAGCTTTGAAGATTATAAAGAGGCTGCTAATTATTTAAAAAAGATCCCGTTCCTCTCATTCTGGGCATCAATGAGGCCACATTTTCTAACCTTTCTCCTTACTGGTATGAACTTGAAACTGAGTTCTAACCGTGAACTAGGAAAAGGAAGGGATATTTGCCACTTGTAGGCCAGGATTCTGAAAACTTTCCCCTTTACTTTTCCATACTCTTTTCCTCTTCTGTTTGACAAAGATGGAAACCCACAGGACTAATGTGTAAGGTAGGTACTCAAGAAAGCCTAGGCTGCTACCAACCTTTTTACTATTCTGTAAACAACAACAACAACAACAACAACAACAAAAGTCCTGTGTGTTCAAAACCTTTACAACTGTAAGGATCTATCAATCTTAATGCAGCCTGGTTATAGTAATACAGAGAAGAAAACTAAGTTAATATTTGGTGAAGACACTTAAATTTGACCATGAGTTTTAGTGGCAAGAAAATGAGTGAGAAATAATTAAAGTACATTTACAAATTTTAAGCAAAAACTATAATTTCATTATCCTGAATCACAGGGTCTATTTATGCATGAATGGCCAATATATTGAATGATATTATACAGAACCTCTTATTAAATTGAAATTCTCTTTTGCCCAATTGCTTGGATTTTTCACAATAATGGGTATTATAATATTTTGTGAAATTAGTCTCCCTGATTATAACTACTTCACTAAATCTCAAAGAATGATATAGCCTGATGTGAATGTTTGCTAAAGCTGAAGTGTGATACAGAGATCTCAGATGTCTGAACATTTTTTTCAAATACCCCTTGAGTCCCCTGACTAAAGGATATTTTGATTTTTGTGTGTTACCTTTTCAAAACAGATTCATCTTTTCTCTTCGCATCTGTGGTAGTTAATAATTCATCCTGGTTCCCATCTGCAGGGATGACAGGCTAGGTGCCCTTCTTTAGTATTTCAGAAATAACCTTTCTAGAGAATTCCATTACAGTTCTTGTGACGATGCTTATCTACTGAACAGATAAAACATGATTTTAAAGAGCAAAGCCAGCCTTACCTTTTCAAAAAAAGAGGTTCAATCTAATTTAAAAATACAGCTTCATCTTACCTTAACTAACCATCTTTCCTCAATTAATATATATATAAGTAAACATATAACTTCATTCTTTGAGGAACATTAGTCCTCTGCAATGTGGCAATAACAAACGCCATGGGGGGAATTATTGCTACAAATCAGAAACCTCTGGAGGACTAGAAAAAAAGATCATGTATCTTTAAAGGGGAAAAGGATATTTTAAAATTAGTTTAAGAATATGTATGTATTAAGTATTCATATATTAAAATATTATGCAGATATTAACAATTATGTTTTAAAAGAACTTTTACTGCCATTGAAAAAGGCTCAGAGTATAGTGGTGAAAAAATTAAGTTTTAAAACAGTGTGAACTTACTATGTAAAAAGAAAAAGAGAAAAAGAATAAGTATCAAAAAAGGAGTGATGAGAAATATAGTAGTTATTATCTATTTGAACAGTTAAGTGTAGTCTTTTTTTTTTCCCAGGCGATCTTTATTTTCTTATGTTTTATGTGTTAGGAATCTTAATTTTTATTATGAGTAAGGAGTTTGAAGCAGACATCTACTTTTCATAAGTTAAAATTTTCTGAAAATAATCAGTGTCTTCTTTTTAACTATCATATAGGAATTTTTTCTATTGTTAGTTAAAATTATTTCAGAAAAAATTAATGTGATAGTTATTCAAAGCCTGAATTAATAACTTTCTCACTGACCCTGAATATTTTTATAAAATTTTCGACAAATAGATTTTAGTTAACCAAATACTTTACTCCAAAATCTTCACTGCACTAAATTACCTGATTTTTTTTCATCTTTTAAAGTTGTATAGGGGCACCTGGGTGGCTCAGTGGGTTAAAGCCTCTGCCTTCGACTTGGGTCATGATCTCAGGGTCCTGGGATCGAACCCCACATCGGGCTCTCTGCTCTGCGGGGAGCCTGCTTCCTCCTCTCTTTCTGCCTGCCTCTCTGCCTACTTGTGATTTCTCTTTCTCTCTCTGTCAAATAAATAAATAAAATCTTTTAAAAAAAAAAAGTTGTATAAACCTAATGTGGAAATAGAGTCAAGTAATCCATTAAATATGTAATTGATTTTAATGTCAATCTTTACAAAATCTTTTAAAATGCTAATTGAACCTTGGTATTCCTTACTGTGGAATGTAAATCTTAAAAAAAGCATTTCACATTGCCAAAGCCATGCTATTTTCAGCATTAATAATCTAATTTACTAATATCTTTATAACCATGGATTCTTACAAACTTCAGACTTTTTTTTTTTTAAGATTTTATTTATTTATTTGTCAGAGAGAGAAAGAACACAAGCAGGCAGAGTGGCAGGCAGAGGCACAGGGAGAAGCAGGCTCACAGCTGAGGAAAGAGCCCGATTGAGGACTCTATCCCAGGATGCTGGCATCATGACCTGAGCAGAAGGCAGCTGCTCAACCAACTGAGCCACCTAGGCATCCCAAACTTTAGACTTTTTAATAAGTTCTCCTTGTTTTTATTAAAGCCACATTGAGCTTCTAATGATTGGCATTATAATTTCAAAGTTATAGGATTCTTGACTGCTTTTTTATCAAAGTTCAAGTATTACAGTAAACCACAGTGGTTTACCGTAATTCCTTATTTTCATCTTTATTTAAAGGTGCCATAATTGTAGTATCTCTTTAGTATAGAAAATAAGAAGACTGATGTAAAGAGAATGCATACATTGGAATACAATTGCCCAAGGTTTCATATGGTGCTTTTCAAACCCAAGTTACCAGAAGGCTTTCTATCACAACATGTGTTCGTTAATAGAATCTTGATTTAAAATAAATGAATGTATTATGATTTTAAATGAAAAAAATATTATAATTATTTAACTAATCTTCACAGTTTTATCAATAGGTACTATTTATATTAATGAACAATTGACAAAATAGAATATTCTTTTCAAAATTATAAGAAACATAGGTTTGTAGATCACTTTTAACTGACTTATTTGGAAAGTTATTTAGTGGATTCTAAATTCATCTGAATTTAGATAGCATTTTAGATTATTTTCGCCACAAATATATTTATCTTAATTAATAGTAAGTCCATAGGAGGCAAACCCTTTCTGTTCTGAAATAAGTAAAGGTATATATTGAACTCACCAGAGCAAATATTTCATGTTAGGTAACCACTGGAAGTTTCTGTAGGCTAAGGCCAGACAGTTCACAATGTCAAAGTGCTACCACTATTTCTAACTCCCAATAAAGATTGAAAAGAAAGTGATAAAAAGCAGGAGTTGTTGATTCAGTGAATATATTAAATATATTCATAACAGATGGTTAGCTTTTTCTTGCTACACATTTTTCCTTATCAGTTTTTCTTTCTTATTCATTGTACTGTGTACTTGACCTGACTTTCTCTTTCCTATTGAACTTTGTAATCTTCCATTTCTTTCTTTTTCCGTTTCTTCTCTTATCCTTTTCTCCCACTGAAGAGTAGGCAAATTCTGACTTTGACTAATAGAACATACAATCAGAATATCAAAACAAAAACAAATTATAGAAAGTAATTACCAAAACAATCATTCATTAATTTTTATCTGGTATTATGTACTAGCTGACCAATGTCTGCCAGACTTTCCAGAATGCCGATGTAACAGATTTATTGAAACTTGCCATAGAATGATTTCTCTGAGGACAATATTTTGGTCATAGTTAGCAGATGGACCTGTTTACCCATGAAAAATTTTAATGAACCCTTTCAGAAATCTAGATGTACCCTAATTTGGGATTTGTATATGTTGCTACTAAAACCGTAGTGAATATTGCAGTAAAAGTATTAGGAAAATACGTTTTATTTGATTTGTAGCATCCATCTGTATTTCCTTGGATCAAGGTACCTGTTTTAAAATGACTGCTACTCAGCCACAAGCTAAATATCACCTTACTGCTTGGCCATTACCCATTCCTTTTAGCTCTCAAAGTAATAATTTAATATAAAACTGTAGTAGTTGATTAAATTACAATTGACTCTAGAACAACATGTGTGTGAACTGTGTGAGTCCTTATATGTAGCTTTTAAAAAAATCTACAGTACAATACTATAAATGTATTTTTTCTTCCTTATTATTTTCTTAATAGTTTCTTTTCTCTTAGTTATTTATGTAAGAATATAATATTTAATACATATCACATACAGAATATATAATTGACTGTTTATGTTATTGGTAAGCCTATTTGTAGTTAAGTTTTAGGGAAGTTAAAAGTTATACACTATATAGGGGGTTGGCATTCCTAACACCCATGTTGTTCAAATATCAATTGTATTTGTTTCAAAAACAGAGGATGGAAAAATAAAAAAGAGGGCAAAAAGAGATTGGCTTTGATGAATATTACATTGAATACAAGAAAGTAAGTGAAAAGGGCTCCCCTTTTAAAAGGTTCTTAGGGTACAAAAGTGGAAAGGTGATGTAAAGAATTATGCCAGAATAAAACTCTATTTTTCTCAACTGTATTAGTTATCTGTTGCTATGTAACTACCACAGAAGTTAGTAGCTTAAATGAACACACATTCATCATGTCACAATATCTGTGGGCCAGTGATATGGCCAAAGCTTAACTGGATACTCTGCTTTAGGGTCTCTCATACCACTTCAGTTAAAGTATGGGCTAAGGCTAGAGTCTCATCTGAAAGGTTGACTGGGAAAAGTTATGCTCATATGATTTGATAGCAGAATTTAGTCTCTTGAGGATTGTTGGATTGAACATCTCGGTTCTGAGCTACTTGTTGCTTGGTCAGGCTCAGTTCTTTGCCATATGACAGCAGTTCTGTGCAGCATGGAAACTTCATCTAAGCATGCAGACCATGACCACAATAGAGTATGCTAGCAATATGGAAGTCATAGTCTTTGGTAATCTCATCACAAAAGTGACAGCCCATAAATGTTGCTTCATTTTCTCATTTAGAAGCAAATTACAAAAGTGTTAAAATGAGGAGGTAGGTATCATTGGAAGTTATCTTAGAGGATGCCTGCTACACTGGTTCACAAAACTATTTTGTGTGCTGCTGGCAACCATGTTTTCTTGTGTTATATTTTCAGGTTTCAACCAAAAATCCATCTTGGCACAAGGTGTTATTTACATATCTTTAAATCTTTTTGTAAGTATCTCTAAAAGAACCCTGTGTGTGGCTATGCTAAAAGTTAGGAAGGCAAGTATAACTTGGTCTAGAGTAGGAGGAGGAGAACTTCATTATCTTATACCTCTTAAGTTACACAATTTACTCCTGGGAATATATGGCAGGGAAAGGACTGATGCAGTTATACCTTTGCCAGATTTGTAAGTAAGTTTGTGAATTATATCAAGAGAAGGAGAGTATGAATTAATTTGTGGCTAATTTGAGAAAGGTAGAAGTGGTAAATGAAAGTAAGGGGTCCAAAAAGTGAGAGATAATACCAGGAATAATGCTATTTATCTATTCTATGAAGAACTTCTGAGAATAAGGGAATAACTTCTCTGAGTTGTTTTTCTCACAGGAAAAAATATCAAAATTATTTTTCTTCTAAATGCTATCAGACTGAAACCCATTTATGAGCTTTAAATGGCAATTTAACTGATAACTGGACTAATATTGGAACTGTCTATATCCTTTAGTGATCAGAATAAATGTCACTGGATTGAACTTCTCATTTGCTTTGTGATTTGCAAACTATTTACATTAGCCAATTTCCAGAGAATCTGAAGGTTTACCTCTGAATATCACAAGCCAGTGACTATACAATAATGAGGCACCTATACCATGGGACTGTGCTACAGTATGGCAGTCTGTTGAGGTGATTGATTACCTCAATATATATTTTGCTGTGATTTGCCTGGTATACCAATGTTCACCGTGTATCCTGATGTTACTCCAGAAAGGACAATTGTGAGGATGCTCTGAGAAGAAGAAAAAAGTACTTTTCCTGGGAAATACCATTTTTTAAAAGAATTAATTATTTTAGAGAGGGACAGAGAGAGAGCATTTGCACAAGTGGAGGTGGGTTAGAGGGAGAGAGGAAGGGAATCTCAAGAAGATTCCCTGTTGAGTGCAGAGCCTGATGCACAGCTTGATCTCACAACCCTGAAATCATGACATGAGCTGAAATCAAGAGTGAGATGCTTAACTGAGCCAACCAGGTTCCCCTGGGAAACACAATTTTTATAGTTGTATGTTTAATGTATCATTGAGACCAATCTGCACTCATGTTTTCAGCATATGGTAGAAGCATGCAAGGAGGATAGATTAATATACATATGAAGCATCAGTATCACTAAATTGATAGGACAGTATGCCTTAGTGTAACATGTACTCTCATCCAAAGTGATAATGTAGAGTTGACCCTTGAAAGTGCAGAGGTTAGGGGCACTGACCCCCTGCACAGTCAAAAATTTATGTTTGACTTAAATTATGTATCACTTAAAGTTGTAGCCTATTATTGACTAAAAGCCTTATCAATACCATAACAATTGATTAATGCACACTTTGAATGTTATATGTGTTGTGTATTGTGTTATTATGATAAAGTAAGCCAGAGAAAATAAAATGTAAGAAAATCATAAGGAAGAAAAAGTACATTTACAGTACTGTACTGTATTTACTGAACAGAATCCATGTATAAATGTACTCCTACATTTCAAACATGTGCTGTTCAAATGTCAACTGTACTATGTTAATGACTATAGAATAGGATGTGTTCTAAGGACAATGATCAGGTCACCAGGAAGACAAGGCAGAGTAGCACTCTTAAGGGTTAAATCTGCCCATAGGTTAAATCTGCCCATGCTATTATTATAGTATAACACTGGAAAATGTGTTCTTCACTGTTCTCTCCTTAAAGTTGGATCATAGAGTTAACTATCCTGAGAGGTTAAACAAATAAGATAAAACAAACAGTCCTGTAGGTACCATGTCATTCCATAGTTCTTAAAGGATACTTAGAAACCAATATTGCTAAAATTTTGGTTTGGTTTTGTGTGTGCTTGTGTGTATAATTGCAGTATAGCTATATCCCCAGACCCATTTGAATACAGTGTTTAATTATCAGTGACCTTTCATGACTACTCCTATTTGTGTATATATATGGTAAAGGTAATAGGAACCCTTTTCCTGAGAAAGATATTTGGTGTAGTAAGCATTTATTCAATGTTTGATAAGTTACATTTAATAATTACTGCAGGATAAATATATATATGAACAAGGTGATGATTGGTATAGTAAACATTTCTTTATAGTTTATCTAGTGCTATCTGTGTAATAAAGAAACTTTTGGCAATTTCAGAGAAATTGAGATGAATATCTTTGCTAATAAGCAAAAGAGGATAAAAAAAGATTTGAGGAAATTGATGTTCTAAATCGTACATACATACAGCATTGTAGTGTTGTAAATCTCTCCATAAAAAGAGATTCAATAAAACAAAATAACAGTTTGTCCATGAAGGTATTAATCCAGAGTCAAGGGGGGACCAGCAGATCTGAACTCTTTTCTCAGACCTAGGTGTGCCTGGAGTTTAATTAGAATTTGCCTTCTGAAACCACCCCCACCCCTTCAAATGAACAGTGAGCAAAGATAAATTTAGAATATTCACTGGGCCAATATTTGTGCATATCCAAATTGGTTATTTTTAATAACTGCAGTGACAGCAGAAGGGGTACACTTGGCAATACTCCCAGAGAGGCTATGTGACAGAAACGTTAGTAGGTAGAGAAAGAATGGATGGGGCAATTTCTCCAGGTTCATATGGAAGGGACATGCATCTGAGATGTCATATTTCCAAAGTAATCACAGATAATATCAAAGTAATCATAATAAATCCAAAGTTTGGCTGAAAGCTATATTGCCTTTTTTTATATATTTGAAGTTGATGGGGTGCCTGGCTGGCTCAGTCTGCAGAGCATGTGACTCTTGATCTCAGGGTCATGAGTTTGAGCCCCATGTTGAGTGTAGACATTACTAAAAAATTTTTTTAATTAAATTTACCCTCTTTAAAAATAATAAAGTTGAGTATACACTGGTAATCAGGTAATTGATAGTGTATTATGTGTCATTTGATCAAGCCCTACAATTTACTGATATAGAGACAGTGGTTGTATAGCATGTAGTGATCAAACTTGTTACCTTTATAAATTCCTTTCTTTTCTTTAAAAACTTTTCTATTTTTTTTTATTTGAGTATAGTTAACACACAATGTTACATTAGTTTCAGGTGTACAACATAGTGATCCACCTTCTCTGTGCATTATGCTCTGCTCACCACCAGTGTAGCTACCATCTGTCACCATACAACACTGTTGCAGTATCATTGACTATATTCCCTATACTGTGCCTTTTATTCCCATGACTTAGTCATTGCATAACTTGAAGCCTATATCTCTTACTCCTCTTCACTCATTTTGCCCATTCCCCCACTCTCTCCCCTTTGGCAACCATCAGTTTGTTCTCTGTATTTATGTCTGATTCTGCTTTTTGTTTATTCATTTGTTTTGTTTTTTGGATTCCACATATGGGTGAAATCATACGGTATTTATCTTTCTGAATCTGATTTCACTTAGCATAATACCTTTAGGACAACCCATGTTGTCACAAATGTTAAGATTTCATACTTTTTATGGCTGAGTAATATTCCGTATGTATATGTGTGTGTGTGTGTGTATAATATCTATCACATCTTTTTATTCACTTATCTATTGACTTAGTTGCTTCTGCATCTTGGCTATTATAAATATCGCTGCAATAAATACAAGATGCATATTAATTTCAAATTAGTGTTTTGTTTTCTCTGAATAAGTACTAAGTAGTAGAATTATTAGATCATGTGGCATTTTTAATTTTTTGAGGAATGTCCCTACTGTTTTCCATAGTGACTGCACCAATTTTTATTCCCACCAAGAGTGTACAAGGGTTCCTTTTTTTCTACACATCCTTGTCAATATTTGTTATTTCTTGTGTTTTTTATTTTAACCCTTCTGGGAGGTTTAAGGTGATATCTCATTATAGATTTGATTTGCATTTCCCTGATGATTAGTGACATGGAGCATCTTTTTATGTGTCTGTTGGACATCTGTATGTCTTCTTTGGAAAAATGTCTATTCAGATTCTATGCCCATTGTAAAACCTGTTTTATGATTATTATGCCAAAAGAACCCATGTTTCTTGAATAAGAAGAGGAAAATTGTCCCTACAATACAAAACAAAAGACAATTCTTCTCTAGAGTTTTGAGAAGCAAAGAGTTTAGTTTAAATTTAAATGTATTAATGTTCCAATTGGCTCAAAGTGAAGCCCATTACTTTGGCCTACTGGAATCTACTGGAATCTACTAGAGCAGGGTTTACAGATTATGGGGGTGATTCAGCATGGAATACTGTCAACAAGTCTTGCAGTGTCCTATGGATATGCATGAGGAAACTGTTTAGGCCCTTCAGGTAGGAGTAGAATTTTCCATTCTTACCTAAGATAATCATTGCTATTGCCTTATTGATATTTATAAGAATAAATTTTATTATTACTTTTTTCTCCGTGATTTGGATATATACTAATTTTTTTATTAACATATAATGTATAATTTGCCTCAGGAATACATGGCTATGACTCATCAGGCTTACACATTTCATAGCACTTACCATAGGACATACCCTCCCCAGTGTCCATAACACAGCCACCCTATCCCCACAGCAACCTTCAGTTTGTTTCATGAGTTTAAGAATCTCTTATGGCTTGTCTCCCTCCTGATCCCATTTGTTTTGTTCCTCCCGCACCTCCCACAACCTCCCAGCCTGCCTCTCAAATTCTTCATATGAGAGAGATCATATGATAATTGTCTTTCTTTGATTGACTTATTTCGCTTAGCATAATACCCTCTAGTTCCATCCATGTCGTTGCAAATGGCAAGATTTCATTTCTCTTGATGGCTGCATAGTATTCCATTGTATATATATACCACATCTTCTTTATTCATTCATCTGTTGATGGACATCTAGGTTCCTTCCATAGTTTGGCTATTGTAGACATTACCGCTATAAACATTTAGGTGCATGTGCCTCTTTGGATCACTACATTTGTATCTTTAGGGTAAATACTCAGTAATGCGATTGCTGGATCATAGGGTAGTTCTATTTTCAACCTTTTGAGGAACCTCCAGACAGTTTTCAGAGTGGCTACACCAGCTTGCATTCCCACCAACAGTGTAGGAGGGTTCTCCCTTCTCCGCATCCTCACCAACATCTGTCTTTTTCTGACTTGTTAATTTTAGCCATTCTGACTGGTGTGAGGTGGTATCTCACTGTGGTTTTGATTTATATTTCTCTGATGCCAAGTGATGTTGAGCACTTTTTCATGTATCTTTTGGCCATTTGGATGTCCTCTTTGCAGAAATGTCTGTTCATGTCCTCTGCCCATTTCTTGATTGGATTATTTGTTCTTTGGTGTTGAGTTTGAGAAGTTCTTTATAGATTTTGGATACTAGCCCTTTATCTTATATGTCATTTGCTAATATCTTCTCCCATTCTGTCAGTTGTCTTTTGGTTTGGATGATGGTTTCCTTTGCTGTGCAAAAGCTTTTTGGATGATGGTTTCCTTCTTAATGAAGTCCCAATAGTTCATTTTTGCAACTGCTTCCCTTGCCTTTGGTGATGTTTCTAAGAAGAAGTTGCTGTGGCTGAGGTCAAAGAGGTTGCTGCATCTCTTCTCCTCAAGGATTTTGATGGATTCCTATCTCACATTGAGGTAATTCATCCATTTTTAGTCTATTTTTGTGTATGGTGTAAGGAAATGGTCCAGTTTCTTTCTTCTGCATGTGGCTGTCCAATTTTTCCAACACCATTTGTTGAAGAGACTGTCTTTTTTCCACTGAATATTCTTTCCTGCTTTGTCGAAGATTAGTTGACCATAGAGTTGGGGGTCCATTTCTGGGCTTTCTTCTGTTCTATTGATCTATGTGTCTGTTTTTGCCAGTATCACACTGTCTTCATGATTACAGCTCTGTAATAGAGCTTGAAATCTGGAATTGTGATACCACCGACTTCCGTTTTCTTTTCAACATTCCTCTAGCTATTTGCGGTCTTTCCTAGTTCCATATAAATTTTAGGATTATTTGTTCCATTTCTTTGAAATAAATTGATGGTATTTTGATAGGAATTGCATTAAATGTGTAGATTGCTTTAGGGAGCATAGACATTT